>CM067327.1:35990000-37220000 GCA_034376525.1 Nicotiana benthamiana
TATCCGTGCAGCACGTAACTTGCCATACAGTAGTGATTGGTAATGCGGACATAAGGTGCCATGTATATGTAATTATAAGTTGGGACTCGTGGCTTGCTGAGGAGTGGTAGAATAGCTTGATTATTTGATTGTAATTTGTTTACCTTATTTGGTTGCACTGGCACTTTATCAGTGTTTTGATTACCTTACCATTTTTATCACATGTTTATTCCTTGTTGCATTTTATTGATTCTTGTTTCCCTCACTAACTTTATACTTATATAATGCACTGGTTATTATTACTAGTAGGCGTCTTGACTTGTACCTTGTCACTATTCTACTAAGATTAGTCTTGATACTTATTGGACATTGATAAGTTGGTATATTACCAACTTATCTTGTCTTTAACCCTACATTTTTGTGATGTTTGAGTGATAAAATCATGTGTTTAATGTCATTTAATTCTATTTTATAGGTTCTATATGATTTGGAATTAATTTTTGCGCCACTTTTTCTCGCAAAATCGGGTTTCAACACTTGACAACTCTTTTAAAGAAGGGTGTTAAAAGAGAGTTGCCACCTAATGGGTTTAAGGTGCGCTAGGACACATATTTGCATATAACTGTGTTTGACTAATATGCTTCACCAAAGGTAGGGTGAGGGCTCGATATTACCTCGAAGAGAAGGTGTTACGCACTCTTCTAGGTCCAAAACTATGGGTCTTGGCCGAACTCAATTATGTGAATTAGTCTATATGATCAAAGCTAAGAAAGTAAGGAATTCGTTATTAAACACAAACAATTTATTGAAAGACAAGGTGGGGGTCCTATGTTTTTTCGCCTAAAGGATCACCCATTGCCACATAAATAATACTTTGTGACTCCCTCAAGATGGGATGTTACTCATATTATTCAGTGGGCACAGACTATCATCTCCTGCTACGCGATTACTATCTTTAAATTATTACCTAAAGCGCACCAATTGATTCAAAACCGTGCCCTATGCGTGCACTACCCGTCCCATGCCTATGGTCCAGGAGGCTTAGGACCTCTATTTAGGTAGATCTAGAATTCACATATGCTGCTCAAAATGATAAAAAACTAATTGACAAGCAAAACAAGTTGGAATTCATATAATAGCACTTAGGGCTCCAGTTAGCCTCTACTTGTTGACAACGAATGCACGAAAACACATTGGGTATTTAACAGTTGCAAATTTTAGATCGATTACAGTTATTGAATCCTAAAGTCATGATCTCTAAAAGATTTTGAGTTTGATAGATGTAGCAACTTCAGATGTAGAAGCCAATTCCATAATACAATTTCTAACAGAGAACTCAGCTAGCTACAGATTATATGTATAAGAGATTAAACCTACAGGCATGATTTTCATGTGATTTATGCAATAACTAACAATGGTAACCACATAAATATATTCAAAACTACTTAGGCAAGTCCTATAGGCCTGATTTCTAAATATGATTATCAGCACAGTGTTGAAGACTGTTAAAGAGACGAGTAGGACAATTAATTAAACTGATCCAGACCCTACATGCATGATTTCTATAATAAAATTAGTTTTAGATCCTATTGGCATGACTTCTATAGTTAAAACGGATTTTAGATCCTATAGGCAGTTTATCTAGATTATAAGTTAGGCAGTGTGTAAACAAAATCCTACAAAACCAAATACATGTACACATTGAGATATTATCCATTTAATATCCTATAGGCATGGTTTCTAACTGGTAAAAGTAGAACACATTTGAACCAAATAAAGAACCTATAGGCAGGATGGCTAACATATAATAACTGAACATTCTGAGCACAACAACATACCTATAGGCAAGATTTCAACAATAACCGAAAAGTAACACATTTTGAGCGAAGATAAAATACCTATAGGCATAATTTCTATTATATGCTAGCTGAACTTGTTTGAGCATATTTTAACTAAGTAATGAACCTATATGCAGGATTTCTACCCATTTCAATGCAAGTATAAGATAAAAGCCTCTTTCTCAATTTGACTAATACCCCACAATATTATTACAAGAATTATTGCAGACCTAGAATGAATAGAGTAAATTACAAAATAGAATGGCTATAGGGAGCCTACAACTGGCCCAAAGGTACACCTGGCTGGGCCAGGCCTTCATTCTCAAAGTTCAAAATAGCCACGAAATTACATATTCATGGACATAAGGCAACCTTGAATTGAGGGATTCCCTAGTGGATAAAAAGAGTATAGAGAATATAAAACCAAGACCCTAGTGTGTCAGAGTTCCTAGGGGCTTTAAGAACCTAGGGAACTGCTCACAATAGTAAGGTAAAGAGGGATAATTCAGAGGAGAAACTAGGGACTATGACCTAGTGTGTCCGAGTTCGCAAGGGTCTCGGATGGACCCTGAGTAGTGCTCACACTAGGGAGGTCAAAGAACAAAACCTAAGTAGCCTTGGCTTTCAGCCGGATAAGAATGAGAACTCAAAAAAACTTGATAGTAAAGGAATAGAATGGGATTAAGGGACAACACTGAAGGACATAACCAAATTTAGCACAAAAAAAAAAACAGATAGACATGCTTGAATTTAAGACAACCTTAAACAAGTTTCAGAAAATAAGTTCAAATACATAATTATATCAACAAGACAAGCTGCAAGATAGTGTCATAGTAGGAAAAAGACAAGAGTTCAGATTAGCCTAAGTGCAGAACGCTAATGTCACAAAGAGGATCATATCAATTAGGAATAGGACGTAACATGTTGAGAACTACTTCGGGCAATTTTTGGGAAGTCAAAACAAGATCAAACAAGGTACATCACAACAAATTCAGAAACAAACTTGTTGTATACTCGATGAATGCATTCATGCTTAGTAAACTAAACTAAAAATACGGATAGGAGAGCATGTTCAGATAACAGGGCTAACAACAAACTTAAACATTCAAGAGATGTCTATCAGTAACGCATATGCTAGGGTATTATATAAGGGAATTAGCCAGCTATAAGCAAGTCTAGACATGTCTCAAATTATAAACGTAATGGCATTTAGATTAGCAAAGTCAGAAATTGAAGTAAGATAGTTCAAACAACCCAGAAATATATCAAGAAACAATCTTCAGAAGTAAAAACACATGCTATTGTCAGGAAAGTGTAAATGAAATGGCAACAGTTTTTGTAACTCACCAGTTAAATGTAACATGAAATAAAGGAATACCACAATATTGTGAATACCCTTAAAATATATAGAACTTAGGATTTCTGACCTTGGCTTTCAGTCGGCCAGGAACTGAAGTGCAAAACAAGATTATTCAAGAGCAAAGAGCACACAACTTAGTTCTTTTTCTTAGTGACTTTTAAGTTGTTTCAAAGGCGAATGAGGAGGGGATTATATGGTTTAGGAATTGAACACATAAATATGAGAATAGTTAGGTAAACACTATAAAGGAAAGAATTTAAAATCAATAAGGAAAGAAAAGATTTAAAACCCTAATTTATGGGTAAAATACATAAATCGATTGAAATGAAAGGCAAGAGAATCATATGCTGCATAGAATAAGATGATCATATACAGTAGTACTATTCAGAATCAAAGAAACAAACCATATTTGGTTATATCTAAAAGAGATCTGAAACCCTAATTCTTTAGGTAAGTAAGAAGCACAACTTTGCACAGAAGTTCATATAATAAAAGAACAAGAACGAACATACACGAAATAATCAGAAAACTAGGGTCTAAACCTTTTTGGTTCGATTCCTATGAGATCTACTTATGATGTTTAGGCGAGCAGTATAAAAAAGGATCCAGTACCAGCATGAGGTCATATATTTCAAGAATCGTCCCTAGAATCCCATGTTAGGTGGGATTAGGAGAGAGTTTTGAGAGGTAGAGTATAAGGTTTCTTCAAAGAAGAAGAAAGAGTAGAGAGAATTTAGGGGTGATGGGTGGTGAGAAAATTGTTTATAGTTAGGGGTGGTTGGATAAATTAAAGGGGAGGGTACAACATGGTACGTTGATCTCAGAGATCAACGACCATATTTAAAGGGGTTTTCGGTTGGTTAGTCAAATGGGTTTGCCACAGGGTGTGGGGTTAGGTTAAGTTGTCTTGGGCCAGGGGTAATTAAGCTGATTTTGGGTCCAATTTTGGCTGCAAGTACGGGCTATTATTTACATACCCTAAATTTCATCAAAATAATTCATAAGTAATAAGTATGTTATTTATGCAATAAAATGATTAACAATAATATTTTAGCATTATAAAAATACAAAAGGCTATTTTGACACATATAATATAGATAAGAAGCAATTATACAACAGGCTCAACTCATTCACTATAGAGTCAGAAACATTTGTGGAGATGCCATCTGTTACCTCACTGTGGTGTATGGCTATAATGTGATGGACCATAGGAGATCACTATGGGAAAATCTGCAGGATTATTCTGTTGCTATTACTGAGCCTTGGTTAGTTGCTGGAGATTTCAATGTTGTTCTGTATGCCAATGATAGACAGTCAAGTAATCAAGTGAAGCAATCAGAGATCCAAGAGTTTACTCAATGCATACAACAGGCTGGACTTTCAGAGCTTCCCTAGAAAGGGGAGTATTTCACCTGGACAAATAGGAAGACAGGCAGTGATAGAGTATGTAGTAGACTGGACAGAGTCTTTGGCAATTATGAGTGGATGATTAACTTGAGTCATGTGCAAACTGTATATGATCATCCCCTAATCTCTGATCATAATCCTATGGTGATTACACTGGCAGAAGATACTAGGAAAGGGAAGATTCCTTTTAAATTCTTCAATATATAGGCCAATCATGAAGACTTTTATCAGCTAGTCAAAGATAACTGGCACAACAATAATCAGTTTTCTGTGAAATCAGTGTGGTCCAATCTCAAGTCATTGAAAGGCCCCCTAAAATCTTTAAACACTAAATATTTTAAGAACATTAGCCAGAGAATTGATCATAGTAGACAAGAATTGAAGGACATCCAGAATCAGATGGCACTGGCATACAATGATGAGCTGCAACTTAAAGAGAAAGAAATAGCAGTGAAGCTGGAAAAGTGGTCCTTGATTGAAGAAAGTATGCTACAACAGAAGTCCAGGGCAAAATGGATCCAACTGGGTGACTCTAACAACAAGTATTTCTATGTTGTCCTGAAGGAAAGAAATCAATACAAGCATATCACAGAGCTTATTTCAACTGGTAGTCTCAAGGTTACTAATCCAGATGATATTAAAAAGGAGATTATTGACTTCTATAAGTCATTAATGGGCACATCAGCTGCTTCTCTGCCAGCCATAAACCGAGTGTATATGACTAATGGTCCTAGCTTAACACATCAACAGAAGAAGGAGTTAAGTTCTGATATTACAGAACTTGAGATTCTAGAGAGTTTAAAGGCAATTGGGGATGACAAAGCCCCAGGAATTGATGGATATAATGCAGTGTTTTTCAAGAAGACCTGGAACATAATTGGCAAGCAGATCATAGGTGCAATCAAGGACTTCTTCCAGACTACCAAGATGTAAGAACCAGTAAATTGTGCCACTCTCACTTTGATCCCCAAAGTCCCTAACCCGACCACAGTAAAAGAATACAGGCCAATTGCATGCTGATCAGTTTTATACAAAATGATTTCCAAGATCTTAGCCAACAGAATGCAGAAAATCATGCCTAGCATCATTTGTGAAGCCCAAGCAGGTTTCATCCCAGGCAGGAAGATTGCAGACAATGTCATCCTGGCTCATGAGTTGATCAAAAACTATTCCAGATCCCATGTGACTCCTAGATGCACGATCAAAATTGACCTGCAGAAGGCCTATGATTCTGTTGAATGGATCTTCTTCCAACAGGTAATGGAAGGATTGGGTTTTCCAGCCAGATTCAAAAACTGGATCATGGAGTGTGTTCAAACAGTAAGCTATACAGTGATGACTAATAGGGAAACAATTGAACCTTTTAAAGCTGCTAAAGGTATTAGACAAGGTGATCCAGTCTCCCCATTCCTATTTGCAATAGTCATGGAGTATCTAAGCAGATCTCTGGCTGAACTGAGGAAAGACCAAGAATTTCTATACCATCCAGGCTGTAAAAGGCTGGGCATCACTCACATAAGTTTTCTGATGATCTACTTCTGTTTGTTAAAGGAGAAATTAATTCTGTCATTACCATGTTCCAGTATTTCTCCCAATTCACTAAAGCATCTGGACTGAAATCCAACCTGGGCAAAAGTTCAGTATACTTTGGAGGGGTTAGTTCTGAAGTACAGCAGCAGATTACTGATCACCTAGGTTATGTGTATGGAGAATTGCCTTTCAAATATTTGGGCATTCCTCTATCCAGCAAGAAGATAGCATTGATTCAATGGCAACCTCTGGTGGAAAAGATCACTGCTAGGATCACCTCATGGACTGCTAGAAAGTTGTCATATGCTGGGATGATGCAATTGGTACAGTCAGTGGTATTTGGTATACAGGCATACTGGGCACAACTCTTCCTTATCCCTACAAAGATCCTAAAGCTAATTGAAGCAGTCTGCAGAAGTTTCATCTGGTCTGTATCAAATGTTATCACTAAGAAGGCCTACATTACCTGGGACAAAATGTGTTTACGTAAGTCAGCTGGTGGGCTGAACCTCACAAACCTTTATTTGTGGAACAAGGCAACTATTGCTAAACTTTGCTGGGATCTGGCTCACAAGAAAGACACAATGTGGGTCAAATGGATTCATACTGTTTAATAAAGCAGCATCAACTGGAGAACACTCCTATCCCCAAGCAAGCTAGTTGGATGGTACGAAAGATAATTGCAGCAAGAGGTCTGCTACAACAACACCAAGGTCTTCACATGCCAGTATGCTCCATTAGACAACTCTATCTTTTTCAGATTGTCCAACTCCCAAGAGTCCCATGGAAGAATCTAACTGCTCAGAATTATGCTTGGCCCAAGGCTGTTTTCAACTTATGGTTGGTATTTCATGACAGGCTACCAACCAAGGATAGGCTAATACATTGGGGAATGAATGTGGACAACAAATGTGTTTTGTGCCAGCAAGCTACAGAAACCAGAGACCATCTATTCCATACTTGCCCATTTGCTACAAACTTAAGGGACCAAACACTGTCCTGGCTCAGAGAAGATCACCCCAGTATGCAGAACTGGGACCAGTTTATCCAGTGGATAGTTAGTAAAGCTAAAGAAAAATCTAGTAGAGCTAACATATTCAAAATGGTGGCAGCTGAATTATTCTATGCTTTGTGGTTGGAGAGAAATTCGAGGATTTTTGAGAATGTTTTCCGCAGTAGTGACACCCTACTCAGGGACCTAGCTTATACTTGTAATGTTAGAGCAACCCCCAAAATTAGACAGAGCTTCAGCAAGATCTCCTGTAATAGATAGTTATAGAGATAGTTGGTATACAGTCTAGATATGATAGTCAGCTGTGCGTAGGTTGAACTATGGTTTTGTATTGAAATATCTTTGGTGATTAATAAAATCCTTAATTACCAAAAAAACTATTATACGCGAATGTAGGCTACTTTTGCAAAAATTAGGTAAATAGCTTAAAAATGCAAGCATAATTATACGAAATATAGAAAAATATTATGAAACATATATGAGGACGAAAAAATAGTAAAATTGGATGATTAAGTCATCAAAAATTTTTTTTGAAGGAATAATTAATTATTATTCAAGCAATTTAAATGTAGGAAAATCAATTTAAAGCTTTAAGAATTATAAAAAATGTTTATATAAATTTGTTAACTAAATAATTGCAATAACAATTTTTTGAATGTGTGTGTGTTTATATATATATATATATATATATATATATATATATATATATATATATATATATATATATATATATATATATATATATATATATATATATATATATATATATATATTCTAAAAAATATGAGGGGAAAATTGGGTATCAACAGCTGCCCTCTTTGCCCGAAAATACTGAAAGAATTTTCGCGTAAAGAAATAATGACCGATTTTGACGAAATGGGATGATCTCATAATAGAGGTCGAACTCCGGTTTCTGAGTTGCCTACATATCTCTAATTTTACAAGAATCAGGCCATGTGTAGTTTTGGATCCTCCGGTGAAGGAGACCGATAGAGTTGTTATAGGAATGGTTGTTTGTTTTGGAAAGGGTTCTTTCTGGGAAGGATAACATCAGATGAATTTATATGGAAATCATTAATGAATTTGAGACGTTACTGGTGTATCATAGGGTGGATATTTGAATGATCATTGAGTAATAAGCCGGGACTGATGATGGTTGGTTATGTTTAAAACATGTGAATGTTGTGAAGGGAATCGGAGCGAAGATTGCTCCCGTTTGAAGAACGGTTACCTCCTGGATTACCTGCAAAACTTAAAATATGATGCATGTATAACATATATGGATTATTGCAAGAATTTAAACATGATGCAAATTCCCTTTGGACCATGAAGCTTGTCTTTTGACGGTGAGGATGATATCCTTAGATCATGACGTCCTGGGCCATGAATCATATTATAAGGGATTCGCGATCCATGAAATGGTATCCTTAGTCCATGAGTATGGTGCCTCTAGATTATGACGCATTTGAATAATGATATGCAGTATTAAGACATCCTCATGCCCTGACATGGTATCTTCATGCTATAGGGATGATGTCTTCAGACTATGACGCCGTTGGATATTATGACGATGTTCCAGCCTATGCATTGCAAATACGTGATGCTGGGTCATATAAACGAAACAAGACAGAGCTTAGTCTTGCATATGATCGGGACAGGACTTACCTCTGGGAAGGCAAAATAGTGCTAGATTTTAGTAGCATAGCATTCGGTGTTAGGCAAGGAAAGGCAGAGCTTAGCGTTATGCAGTTGCGCTCGATACTTAACCTCATGCAAGAAGAGGAAACAATGCTTAGTCTTGATGCAAGGGAAGGCAATGCTTAGCCTTATGCAGTTTAGGAGGCATGGCTTAGCCTAGTGCAAGAAAAGGAAACAAGGCTTAGTCTCGATGCAAAGGAAGGCAATGCTTAGACTTATGCAATTGAGGAAATAATACTTAACCTCATGGAAAAAAAGAGACAAGGCTTAGTCTCGATGCAAGGGGAAAACAATGTTTAACCTTATGCAATTGAGGAGGCATGGCTTAGACTCGTGCAAAAAAGGAGACTCGGCTTATTATCGATGCAAGGGGAAGCCAATGCTTAACCTTATGCAATTAAGGAGGCAGGGCTTAGCCTTATGCAAAAAAGGAGAAAAGGCTTCGTCTCGATGCAAGAGAAGGCAATGCTTAGCCTTATGCAATTGAAAAGGCATGGATTAACCTCATGAAAAAAGAGGAGACGATCGTTAGTCTCGATGAAAGGAATGGTAGTTCTTAGCCTTATACAAGTGAAAAGATAGGGCTTAGCCTCATGCAAAAGAGGAGACGAGGCTTAGTCTCGATGCCAGGAAAGGTTGTGCTTAGCCTTATTCAATTGAGAAGGCAGGGCTTAGCCTTATGCAAAAGAGGATACAAGGCTTAGCCTCATGTGGCGAACAAATAATAAGTAGTAGCAGAGTATTTTTTTATCCAGAGACATATTTGAATTGGTACCTTGTCATTATGAAGATAGTTATTTTAGGTACGTGTATACTTGCAAATACTCCTGTAATGTTCATTGTGCCTACATCTAAAGAAAAATTGTGAGTTTGCGGAGAAGGTTGGTTCGTGCCTTCATCTGCTTGATTTACTTTTCTTCGCTCTGGAGATCCTGTTCGATTTACCCTGGGTAACATATGGCTTCCATAAAGTTTTCGAAAAGTATACATGCATTTGATAAACATAGTTATTTTAAAATATAATAGTTTACGATATCAAGTAAATTAAATGAATCGATGACTGTGACACTTTAGAGACATTGCGACTTCCTTGCATTAGAATTTTGAAGGTGCTCCTAAAAATTCTGCCGTAGTTAAGTGATTTCTGACCGTTCTGCATTTGACAAAATTTGCTGGACTTGCTTCAGAATTTCGATGGTGCTCCTCAAAACTCTACCCCAATTTAATAAATGATTCTTTGATTGTTTTTCATATGACAAGGTTGGCTGGACTTGTTCAAAAATTTTGGGAGTCCTCCTCAAAACTCTGCCCCAATTTCTGACCATGGGGAAAATAAAGGTTTTATAAAGACCATACCCATGGAGCTACCTACGTATCCTCTCAAAAAGGGGAATCAGGTCAAGCATAGTTCAATTATACCAAATGAAGAAATGTAAATAATCTATACATAGTATCTCTTCACTGCATCCGAGTTGATAGGTTTTTTCCAAATTTCTCCACTCATTTCTACAAGTATGGGCTCTCCTCCTGCTAGTACCCTATGAGCCATGTAGGGCTCTCGCCAATTAGGTGAGAATTTTATTTTGGCCTCATCTTGATGCGGGAAGATCCGCTTTAGCACCAGCTGCCCCGGTGTGAACTGTCTAAGTTTGACCCTTTTGTTGAAAGCTCTGGACATTCTGTTCTTATAAAGTTGACCATGGCTTACTACATTCATTCTTTTTCCATCAATAAGATCTAATTGTTTGTAACTACTTTGTATCAATTCTGCATCAGCGAATTCTGCTTCCTGTAGAATTGTTAGAGAAGGAATTTCGACTGTGGCGAGAATGACAACTTAAGTACTGTAAACCAACATGTAGGGAGTTTCTTCACTTGATGTGTGGATTATGGTACGATACCCTAATAAGGTAAATGGAAATTTCTCGTGCGCATGTGGTTGTCTACCATTTTACTTAGAATCTTCTTGATGTTTTTATTGGGGGTTTCCATGGCTCCATTTATTTGAGGTCTACATATTGTGGAATTCTTGTTCTTGATATTAAAGGTTTCACACATAGCTTTAATTAAGTCATCGTTGAGATTGGCAGCATTATCGGTGATGGTGGATTATGGTACCCCGAATCGGCAAATGATACGATCCCTAACAAAATCTATGACGACTTTCTTGGTTATTACATTTTCATATTCAGCCTCAACCCATTTTGTGAAGTAGTCTATGGTCACTAAAATGAACGTGTGCCCTTTAGAAGCATCAGGCTCGATCACACCGATAATATCCATTCCCCAAGCGGCAAAAGGCCAAGGTACACATGTTGTATTGAGTTCATTTGGTGGTGCATGTATTATATCTGCATGTACATGACACTGGTGACACTATTGGACATACCTAATGCAGTCTGTTTCATAGTCATCCATTAGTATCCTGCTCTCAGTATCTTCTTGCCTAAGACAAAACCGTTCATATGTGGTCCGAAAGTTCCGACACGTATCTCTTCGAGCAGTTTGGAAGCTTCCTTAGTGTCAACGCACCGCAATAATCCTAGGTATGGAGTCTTTCTGTATAGAATTCCTCACTTTGGAAAAAATGGTTGGATAATATTTAGAGTGTGCATTTCTGAGTATAATTTGCATGCTCCAGGTATTTTCCTCTTGCCATGTATTCTTTGATATCATGGAACCACAAATTCCCATCCATTTCTTCTTCAACATGAGCGCAGTAGGCTGGCTGATTATGGATCCTACTGGAATAGGGTCGATGATATTCTCGTGTGGATGCTGTATCATGGAACGCAAAGTTGCCAGTGCATCTGCAAACTTGTTCTAAATTCTTGAAACATGTTTGAATTCTATCGTTGTGAACCTCTTTATCAATTCTTCCATGTGATACAGATATGGCAATATGTTGGTATTCCTGGCATCCGACTATCCTAGAACCTGATGTAACAGAAGGTCTGAATCCCCAATTACCTGAAATTCCTGGATATTCATGTCAATAACCAAATTGTTCCCCCTAATGCAAGCCTCGTATTCTGCCATATTGTTGGTGCATGGAAACCTAAGCTTAGCGGATACCGGATAATGTTGACCTGTATCTGACACCAAAATATCTCAAATACCCACTCCTTATAACTTTGCAGCCCCATCAAAGAACATTCTCCAACCTTCGTAGGTTTTGGTGATATCCTCTCCTACAAATGATATCTTTTCATCGGGAAAAAACATTTTCTATGGTTCGTATTCTCCTCCTACAAGATTTTCTGCAATATGATTTGCTAATGCTCGTCCCTTGACCGTCTTCTGAGTCATATAGACAATATCAAATTCACTCAATAGTATCTACCATTTTGCTAGTTTCCCTCTAGGCATTGGTTTCTAGAAAATGTATTTTAGGGGATCCATCCTTGATATTAGATATGTAGTGCATGCACAAAATTAGTGCCTCAATTTTTGAGATATCCAAATTAGGACATAGTAGGTGCATTCCAGCAAAGAATACTGTGCTTCATAGGGTGTAAACTTCTTACAAAAATAATATATGGCTTGCTCTTTATTCCCAGTCTCGTCGTGTTGTTCCAAAACTCAACTAAATGCTCCATATAGTATAGACAGATAGAGTAGTAGAGGCGTACCAGGTTCTAGTAGGACCAGGACTGGTGGTGTGGCTATGAATTCCTTGATTTTATCGAAAGCGTTTTGACATTCTTCAATCCAACTTGTTGCAACATCTTTCTTCAGCAGTTTATATATTAGCTCATAGATCACGATCAATTGTTCTACGAAGCAGCTGATGTAATTAAGACGCCACAAGAAGCTCATCACGTCTTCCTTGCTCTTCGGTGGTGGCAAATCCTGGATAGCTTTTACCTTTGACGGGTCCAGTTCAATCCCTCGATGACTGATGATGAAACCTAGCAATTTTCTAGCAGAGACTCTAAATCATACTTTGCAGGATTCAGTTTCTGATTCTATCTTCGAAGCCGATTAAAGAAATTCCTTAAGTATGCTTTATGATATGTGCTTCTTCTGGATTTGATGATGATGTCATCCACATAGACCTCTGTTTATTTATGAATCATATCATGGAAAATAGTCGTGATGTCTCTTATGTAGGTCGCTCCAACATTCTTTAGGCCAAACAAAATTATTTTATAGCAATACATCCCCTACGGAGTAATAAAGGTTGTTTTCTTAGCATCTTCCTCATCCATCTAGATCTGATGGCATCCGGGAAAGCAATCCACAAAGGATTGGAGTTCATACTTGGCACAGTTTTTGATTATTATATGTATAGTGGGTAAGGGGAAATCATCTTTGGGATTTTCCTTATTTAAATCCCGATAGTCGACATATACCCTGACCTTTCCATCCATACTCGATACTGGCACGATGTTAGCCAACCAAGTAGGGTATTCAACTACTCTGAGAATCTTAGCTTTGATCTGCTTGGTAACTTCCTCTTTGATTTTCAGACTCATATCAAGCTTGAACTTTCTGAGTTTGTGTTTTACAAGAGGACACACCAGGCCGGTAGGCAATTTATGAGCAACTATAGTTGTGCTCAACCCGGTCATATCATCATAAGACCATACAAAGATATCCTCGTATTCTTTCAAGAAACAGGTGTACTATTCTTTCTTTGATAGTGGCAGATGAATGCTTATGCGAGTTCTTTTACTGTTTCAGAATCTTCCAAATTGACTACCTCGGCTTCGTCAAAATTTGACTTAGGCTTATTCTAATAATTTTCTACCTCTCTTTCAATTTCCTCACTAACATATCTTTTCTGCTTCGTCTATTTCCTTTGAATCACTATCCTTATGTTGCATTGTCTCATTACATGTCAAAGTCATCAATTCGTCCGGATAAATAATAATAATAATGCTGTAAAGAGAAAATGTAAAGGATAATAATAAATACTAAAATAGTAATGCATCATATAAATCTTGAAAATATTAAAAAGTGTGGCTCGATGACTCGAGCAATTATTTCAAAACAAAATGCATCTATAACAAAATACTGAAACGCCTTAAATGCTAAGAATTGCTTTTTTAAAAATAGATCATGCTAATTGCCAGTCTACCCAGGAATTCAACGGGCTCGTGACGGTGTAGCAGTCCAGTACTTGAGAACAACTCCCTTTTTTACGGTCTGAATTAGTAATGTCTTCCTCCTCACCCTCATTAACTACTGCATTGAAATCCATATCTTCATCGTCCAAAAATAGATTCCTCTGGCCAGCTAAATCTTCCTCTTCTTCAAATCCCTATATCACGTTAGCCTGTTGAAATATCTGATGCAAATGTGATAATGGCTGTTCAAAAGGGTAATAAGGACCATGCAATGGAAGTGATCAATCATCGTACTCCTGCCAAGTGTACTGATATCCACATCCAAAGGTAATATAATGGCGCTTTAGTTGTATCGGTTTAGTGATCCCTTGAAGATTTTTGCCGAGACCCTTGCCAGGTTCTTACCTTGTCCATAACAGTATGCTTGCAATATTATTACCACTTGTATTTCTCGATTGCATTGACACGCTCGATGCGATGGTATGTTTCTCCATGCAACTTCCTTCTATTCTCGACAACGAAAATAATTTGATTAGTGTAAATGGGGTTTCTCACATCCCGTGGATGATTACTTCATGATACTTCCATTCAAACTTCATAGCCTGAAGTAGAGTGGAGGCCACAGCCCCATCAACATGTATAAAGGGTTGTCCCAACAATAGATTATATGTGGCTGATATGTCTAATTCTTGAAATTTGACATCTAACCAAGTCAGGCCCATCTACAAACACATGTTTATTTTTTCGATCGTGGCCCTTTGGTACCCATAGAATGCTTTCTTATTCATAGTTGTTGCACATATCTTATGAAAGCCTTTACCCAACCTCTTTAAAGTAGTCAACAGACAAATGTTGAGACTCGAACCCCCATCTATTAGGACCCTGTAAATGAATTTATCCTCAAATTGTACCGTGATATGCCGTGCCCTTCTGTGACTCAGTACTTCTGGTGGTAACTCATCTTCGTGAAAAGTGATCTTGTGGCTCTCTAATACCTTCCCTACCATATTATCCATTTCTCCACTTGTGATGTTGTTATGTACGCAAGCTTAGTTCAACGCTTTCATCAATGCATTCCTATGCATCTCAGAATTCTGTAGTAGCGATAAAATGGATATCTGAGCAGGGGTTTTTTCTCAAATAGTCAACCATAGAATATTCCGTTGCTTGAACCTTTCTCCAAAGATCATCCCAGACTATTTCAATGATAGGTTGCTTGGGAGCGGCTTCTTTACTTGTTCCTCCCAAATGCTTAGGTGTGTAAATCCTACCAGTCTTGGTCATGCCTTGCGCGACACCTATTTCTTCCTTTTTCCCTTTTCCTTTCCTTCTTGCCTATGCAACATAGTCCCATGGTTAGCATTGGAATTAAGGGATGTTGTGGGTGCTACTATCACGGTGAAGGGCGTGGTCACTTCTACCTCAAACGTAGTTGGCGTTGCTGTAGGCGTTGTTACTTCAACCCCAAATAGGTTGGTGCGGCTACTTCAACATCAATTGGTAACTGAATCTGCACCACAATAGGTGTGAGAATGATTAGAGATATTTTAGGTCCATTCTCCTTACGAATGAGCCTGATTGATCCTTTTGGATCACATTCTTCATCAGTTTCTATCACATTTACTCCTTCGCCTCTATGATCCGGGAGAGGGTTGTTACGGACATTTGGTGTGGCCTCTTTTGCTTGTATAACCTTGGTTTCAATCAGCATCCGGATCTTATCTTTCAAAGTGCGACATTCATCGATAGTCTGTCCCTTCATGCCCGAGTGATAGGAACATGTCTTGTTTGGATTACCCTAATGGGAAGAGTTTTCCATAGCAACAACAGGAATGAGGGTGACATAACCTACATCTTTTAGTCTTTCATACAACTGATCGATGGGCTTAGCAATAGGAGTGTATTGTCTGGATGGTTTGAAGTCAAATTTTTGTCTAGGTTTTTCATAGTTTTAGCTAGCTGGTGGTGGGGAGTGGTAATATGTAGGTTAGGT
This sequence comes from Nicotiana benthamiana, assembly GCA_034376525.1. Classification (NCBI taxonomy): domain Eukaryota; kingdom Viridiplantae; phylum Streptophyta; class Magnoliopsida; order Solanales; family Solanaceae; genus Nicotiana; species Nicotiana benthamiana. The sequence continues at coordinate 36,005,890 of CM067327.1, forward strand.
GTTTTAGGTATGGTAAGTGGAAGCGGGTTAATTGTATTTAGGAGGTGAAGGCTGATATGTGGGTGGTGGTAGTTGTTTTGTGAGAGGAGATTTCAGACCTTGGGCTACCATTGCTGGACCAACTTCTTTTTTTGGATAGAACTCCAAATTGTAAGGCTTTGTTTGTAGCTTGAAGTGCCTCAAATTTGTCACCATTCTGCTTTTGATTCTCCCAGTTTGATGATATAAAAGAACTTAGGGTTTTCAATAACCATCAACTTTTCATAGTATTGTGGATCCTGAGCTCTGATGAAGAACTTATTCATTTGCTCTTCTTCCAGTGCTGGCGTTACATTCACAGCTTCTGATCTCCGTCGAGTAGCATACTCGCGGAAATTTTCCGTTGGCTTCTTCTTAAAATTGTGAATGTAAAAGGCATTTGGTGCATTTTTTGTATTAAACCTGAATTGATCCATGAAATCTAACTCCATGCTTACCCAGTTAACCTACTTATTTGGGTTTTGACTGATATACCAAGAAAGGGAATCTCCACTAGGGCTCCTCATGAATAGCTTCAGGCAGATTCATCCATCTTTACCAACCTTTACGAGCCTGTCACAATATGTTCTAAGATGTACCTTCGAATCACCTATCCCATCGAACATCTCAAACTTAAGAGGTTTATAACCCTCTGGTAGTTCTATGTCCAGCTGAATACATAAATCTTCCTAATTCAGATCTTTAATACCTTTATTGCCTTTAATACCATGGACTCGACTAGTAAGCTGCTTGAGTTCTTATGCCATATTCTTGATAAGCATTTCCTTCTCGGTGGATTTGAGTATGTATAAGGTCTGTTTTGGGGTGTGAGGTAAGGTTTCCACATATCTAGGGTTTCTTTGATGGACTCCAGGAATTTGGGTGTTGTGGTGGTCGTTGATTGAGTTGTGGGGATTAGGGGTAGGTTGTGATGTGTTCTGAGGAGTATGGTAGATAGTGGTTTATGGATACTGGGTTAGATAATGATGATGTTGTGGAGGAGTTGGTACTGGTAGAGGATTGGGATTTTGTGGAAGTGTGGTATATTGGTGAGGCGTGGGAGGATTTTGTTGGTATTGTGTGTTCTAGGGAGGTGCTGGGTTTTAGATGTTTTGATGGTTGACATTGGGGACGTTCAGGGTAATGGAAAGGTTTACCAAGTTCTGGACCTACTCAAATTACCCTTGTAGCTCCAATATCTTCTTTTCTAACCATAAAACCAAGTCATTCTGTGCTGGAGTGCTTCGACCATCTGAAGTTTCAACATTCTCTTTATGCGTAGCATTGTCTTTTCTAATATTGCTTGTCTCATCCATTCTGGCTTTTCCTTTGCTTTTAGGACCACTTGCAAGAGGAGGAGGTGGAGGACCTCTTGATCTGGATGATATGTTTAAAATGCCAATATGCACGAACTAACCTTAGGGAATTGGAGTAAACAAATAAAGAAAATAAGAAAAACAAAGGTAAGTTAGTGAGGAGTATTAAAAGGATGTTTGCGGTATTTAAAAACATATTGTAGAATCATAAATTCGCTTCGTAATTTGGTGATCTCATTGTGCCTGAGGTAGGCCTAAAAGACAAATAAATTTGGAGAAAACCGATGCCAATACCTGCATCATTTTGTTAATATAATAAATAAACCAAATCTCTACTAAAACAACAATAATATATAGAGTTACTAATGGAATTCCGCTTATTATAATCAAAGCCTGAAATGAGTCTATAAAGCAAGTAAAACATAATTTCTAATCTATTTGGTCCTAAAGGGACATTTTCCATGCTTGGCCTTCTTTGCCCAATCGATCAGATTCCCCAGGTCAAGCATGTCCAGGAGAAAATACGCCCTTGCTAGGAGTACTCCTTCATTGCCATCTATGTTTTGATAGCCACCAACCCTGTTTCTCATCTTCCATTCAAGCTCCATCAGACCCTACACTAAATATTCCAACCTCTCTATGGATTTGATGATTTAGTAGCGACCCCACTCCATTCATTTATTGCTTCTATGTCTACTTTGTTATGTTCCAAATGTCTGGCATCAGATTTAAAAATCCTTTTGCGTAACCTCCTATATTTGACTTGTAGCTCGGAATCGTTGTCTGTTACCCTATTTCCTAAATCAATCCTCGGCTTGATTCTCCCGCTATATCATCTACAAAACATGATAGATAGAAATGCACAAGGCCGACATGATACCGATCTGGCTCGATGATATCTTTCTCCACAATGGCCTTCTAATGCCACATGTGTTGTGCCTCAAACTTAAATGGAATGGCATTCCCTTGGAAGTCTGCCTTGTAGTGAATGATTTTGGAAACTCGCGATATAACCTTCTTTCTCCAAACATACCTTATAACTCTGATAGGATCATAAAGATAGATATCCCTTAATCCGATTAGCACTAGATAGGGAGAATCTCTTAATCTGATGATGAATTCGATAGTAGGGAACCATTCGAACATCCAATGGACCTTATCATCAGTCAAATTGCTAAATAAGTGTACCAATCCCACATCGCTTCCTGGTTGTACCTATCCGGGATAAAATTCATTCTTTATGGGTTTTGAAAAGCTATATGGTCATTCCATGGTCGCCTTGAAAATTCTTGCAGTATTGTCCCCTTTGAAGAGTTCTAACAGCTATATTTGTAATAACAAATTACAACCCTCAAAATGTCTATATCTCTTCTTGTAGCGGTCTAAAGCTCGGTATATATCTGCTACGATCATTGGGAAAATAGTTTAGATTTGTCCCTAAATTCCTTCCATTAGGGTCTTGGTAAACATTGCTAAGCGAGAGTGAATTCTTTCTCCTTGCATTGGGAATACTGGCACCCCCAAATAACAGATAATGAACACAAAAATCTGGCAGTGGGTCCAACCCAAAGAAGTAATGGCAAACTCATCATGGTAAAGGCGATAGAATTTGTTGTGCCCATAACTTTCATAAAGCAAGTCGAAGGGTATATAAGACTTCTTCAGGTAGGCTAACTCATCATTCTTTCTAAAATCTATCGTTTTTAGAATTTTACGAAAGGTATATAAGACTTCTTCAGGTCTACTAACTCATCATTATTTCTAAAACCCATCATTTTCAAAAACCCTAGAGAAGTTTGATTTTCGGTACCAATAGACCAGGGCCATCCTGGGGAAGTCCAGCAAAGCCCCGTATTTTATCTAGAAGGGGAGTTATTTCTATATCACCGACATGGAAAACAACCCTCTTTTCATCTCAGAACATAGTAACGGCCTCGATCAATACATTGTTTTGCCGAATGTCTAGCAAATAATATTAATTTTGATGAACTCTTTTCACATGGTTTTTGTCACTTGGCAAGAGACAATATAGAAACAAAGGTGTGATACTTCAAACCATGCCGAACCTGGGGACTTCGTGCCTCATTTCTGCAAAACACATAAACATAGTCCTTTTCCCCCTCTAGATTCGACTATGTACACATTAATGATTAGCATATTGGTACGTTTTCTTCAAATAATGCACATATCATGATTTTTCCCATTATGATTATGGAAATATCGGTGGACTTTGGACAAGGCTTGTCTTAGTGAGTTATCACGCGGATAGTGTTCTAATTCATACTAGGTTTTGACATGATGCATGTACAGCTAATATTAGAGTGGGGTTTTTAGAAGAATCTAGACCGGTACGCTCAAGCGGACAACTTGAGAAGGAAAGACACGAAAGTATCGACTGCACCGCTGATCGACTAGCCTTACCCCAAATAAGTCTTCCTAAATTTAAAGAGTGATTTAGGAAGGGCACGAATGCTCATCAAGCGCCTTTATGATATTAATTACGCATGAGTGGAATATGATGTGGATCATTTTTAAAACAAAATAACACGTTTTCACATATTTTTGCATGTTGAAAGCAGTAAATGCAGTATTGAATGAAATATAAAGACAAAAAAAAGAAAGAAAAACAAGAAAGAAGTTAGTTTGTGAAGTGTGGAAATTTTATTAAAGCATATCAGGGAGTGAGGGTGGGAGAGACATGATATAGCAAAAAAGTCCAAAGGAAAGAGCATGTTATGACCAAATTAAGCATATATTTGCATATGAGTTCAAATAAAGGGAAAACGGGAAAAGGATATACACGTAGCAAATAAAAAAAATGGGAGTGGGGATATTCATGTAATAGTAAAGATAAAAAGACACTTATCCGAGAAGACTAATTCATATAGACTAAGTTCACTTATGGTAAGAGCCTAAAAATTTCCCAGAAGAGTCGCCATGCCGTCGTGCCCCTTTTGCCGTGAAATCAGGTTTCGACACTTGAAAACTCTTTTATGGAATGAGTTAAAATAGATTCCCCGCCTAATGGGTTTGATGTTGTCCCGACTCCAGTTCACCCTCCGTGAACATGTCGTGATGGAACCTACTCCCTATAACTAGATAAACCTAACAATGCAAAAAACAACATAACTTGCGGAATGATTAATAAAACTGAACAACTAAAAGAGAAACTGTATGTAAAATGCCGCTCGGCATATGTAATTCAATAATGCGAAAGTCTACAATAACACCCCAAAACCCGAAAACGAACGGGAACACAAGCTAACAAAAATTAATACATGGCTCTAACTCCAGAGTATCTAAAGCAAAAGTTCGGAAGAAGTCTAAATGCTATAGATAGAGTAAAGAAGGAGTCTCCTTGGTCTGCGGACGCTGCAGAAGTACCTCAAAGTCTCTGTAGCTCTCCTGGCCTCAAGGATAGTGCGCCTGAGATGAAGTACCTAGGTCTGCACATGAAAAACATGCGTAGGAGAGGCATGAGTACACCACAACGATATTCAGTAAGTGCCAAGCCTAACCTCGGTTGGGTAGTGACGAGAAGGTCAGGGCCCTACTGAGATAACATGTAATAAAGGGCTGACAACTGTATGAAATAAGCAGAATTAATGGAGTACAACTATCAAGTAAGATAGTCTATACAAGGCAACAATTAACATCCAGAGAAAGGAGGACAACACAGAGTGAACAGCTCAATATCAATACCAACAACAAGGATCTCCCAGGATACCGTCCTGTGAACAGCTCAATATCAATACCAACAACAAGGATCTCCCATGATACCATCCTGTAGTCCATTTCCATATTAATGAGCAGGGGGGATCTACCAGGAATCTAACCCGTAGTCCCAAATTAAATGAACAAGGGGTGGAGCTACCGGAATCCCACACCCGTAGTCCCAATGTAAATATGCATGGGGATCTATCCGAAATCTAACCCATAGTCCCAAAGTAAACAAACAAGGGGAGGAGCTACCATAATCCCACATCCGTAGTCCTAATATAAATGCGCAACAACAATAAGAGAGTATTCAGAAATGAAGTACAATAATACAAAGCAACAGATAGTTCTAGCCTAACATGCTTCACGTAGTGCAATGGTGACGTCCAAATCCACTGCTAAAAAGCAATAGATACGATCGCAGCAATATAATTACCCAACTATGAGTCGGGGTTGAATCCCACAGAGAACAACATGTAGGCGATTAGGAATGTAAGAGAATTATCGCTAGTCGCTCAGTGCCAAACAATAAGAATTTTCTGTTGAAATTTTTTTTATATCTAAGATGAGAAAATGTAAACTAACCTAGAAATCAAGTAAAATGATCAATGGCTACAAGTATGAAAGCATCGGGAGTTACACTCAAGTAACGATCCAATGTATCTCACGATTTTACAAATATGAGCGGGTTTATGTTAATTAGCCACGGATAATAATTCTTAATTAGCTTCTTCCGAATACTAACAAGACTTCCTAATTGAATTATCCCTAATCACAATTAGAAGATTAAGCACACCCGAAAAGATACAAGTAATTCAATCCTATCCCTAGGTAGAATCTATGAAATGAGGTTAAACGCCTCAAGTTCTTGTTAATTAATCTTTCCCAACCCCAAACTATTTTCCCAAAATTAATTCGGAGGTAATGGGCGAGTCCTAGGGTTAGCTAATCCCTTTGGAAACATTAAAGAACAAGAATAATTAAAGAAACAACAACTCACTTCATAAATATAGAAAAATCATTCAATACATAAGCACAACAAGGTATAAAATCCACACTTTAATTATGAATATTCCCATAAACAAGATTCAAATGTTGGATAAAATACTACACACATAAATATTCAATACAAATCAAGGAAATGTAGAAATAAATATAAACGGGTAACAAAACCTTAACCACAAGCTTAAATCTTCACAACCCAAGTGTGTTTGTGCAAAACCCTAGCCTCCAACTTGTTCTTTCTAGTCTAAGAGACTGAAAATAAGCCAAAAGATCCTTTTTCAAATGACCCTAGTCGGGTATTAAATTGGGGATGTGAAATTCCAGATTTGCCCATGCCTGAAGCACGCACTTCGCATTTGCGAACAAAAGTGCGCATTTCCCAAGATTGCCTTAGGCGGCCTGAGTTCCCATTTCCCATAAATTCTTCGCATTTGCAAAGTCCTCTAATCCCAGCTGATCTCGCATTTGCGAGATTCATATTGCATTTGCGAAGCTTCCCCTTTTTACACTGTGTTCGCATTTGCGAAGGCTACCAAATCCCAGTGGAGTTCGCATTTGTGAATTTAATCTTGCATTTGCGATGGCTACCCTATTGCTCTTGGGTTCGCATTTCCCAGTTACATCTCGCATTTGCGAGCTCAGAGGGCCCTGCCCAGATTTTCCCTTCTTTTGGCTTCATTTTGAGTTGTTTTCACTTGGTTTATTCGACATCACTTCTAAATCACATTCACCCTGTAAAGTAGAAGTAATTGATATTAAATGCACGATTTTATCAAAATAAACATAGCAAAAGTATAGTTTAAACGCAAGATAAGTCGGTAAAATACCAACTTATCATGCAATTAAGGCAATTTAAGCAAATAGGCAATTTGGATCAACTAAACATGCGTTTCTAAACTATTTGGATCAACTAAACATTCCTTTCTAAACTAACACATGCTACAATGGCAAGTAGAAATAAGCAAATACGAAAGAAACTCAGTTCTAATATTTTTAAGTAAAATTTTTGGTATTAAACAATTATCTCAAGTACGTGCTTGTCACCTCACGTGCAAGGAATTCAATTACAAAATTACCTCCTAGGGGTAAAGGTTGCCCACACAAGGTTAGACAAGCCACTTACCTCGAATCAGCTCAAAAATGAACTCGAAATAACACTTTTTCCATGAGTATCCAACTCCAAATAGACCAAATCTATTAAATTCAAATTCATATCGTAAATAACATCTCAAGCAATTGATTCTACTAATTAATAAAGATAAAACACGGAATTAAGTAAAATGACAAAAGGCCCCTCAATCCAACATCTCGAAATCAAATAAATTTAACATTTCCAGAACCCTCGTACTCTCACAAGTCTAATCATATAAAGATCTCCAGAATCGGATACCAAAAACCCGCTCAAAACTCTGAATTTCAGCCCAAGAAGTTTCTTCCAATTTTCCCAAATTTTTAAGCTCAAATTCGAATTTACAAGATGAATTTAACTATATATTGATGAAATATAATCAGAAGGGATTAAACAAATGTTAGCCAATAATCTCCTCTTCAAAACCCTCTCAAAATTGCCCTCTCTAAAGCTCAATTTAATTTTTCTAAATTTTGAAAACTATCACTCGAAATCTCTATTTCTGAATAGTGGTTTCCGCTTCTGCGGACAAGGGACCGCACCTGCAGTCCCGCTTCTGCGGAACTTATGCCGCATCTGCGACTTCCACTCAAGGGGCCAGGAGCCGCATCTACGGTTCTTCTTCTACAGATGCAAAACTACTTCTGCGGTAAAACATCCGCATTTGCGGAACCTGAAGGAATGACCCAAAGCCGCTTCTGTGGCACCGCATCCGCGGAACCTGAGCCGCAGATGCAAAGATACCAGAAGCAGCAATGGTTGAACTACTACAACACTTCTTCGATCTCCCCGTCAACCATCTGAAATCATCCTGAGGCCCCCGGGACCTCAACTAAAAGCACCAATAACACCTAATACCCTATTCACACTTATACCGGTCCTTAAACCACCTAAAACAACACTGAAAAATCGAATAAACCAAGGATTTACGCCTAAGAACTTCAAATTCATAAAAATACACTTTCGATAGAAAAACTGGCCAAAAAACGTCTGAATGACCTGAAATTTTGCATACACATCCCAAATGACATGACGAGACTGCTGCAACTCCTGGAATTCCATTTCGACCCTCGAATCAAAAACTCATTATCGGGCCGGAAATTTCAAAAATTTAAACTTCGGCATTTCAAGCCTAAGTAAGCTACGGACTTTGCGAAATTCATTCTGACGCTCTCCCACACCCGAAATCACCTAATGGAGCTAACGGAACCGTTGATTTCCATTCCGAGGTCGTCTTCCTAAGACTACTGGCCGGGACGTCACATCCTCCTACACTTACACATTCATTCATCCTCGAACGAGCATAGAGAACATACCTGAATTAGTGAAAAGATGAGGTTATCGGCTAAACATATCCCGCTCGGTCTCCCAAGGCGCCTCATCGGCCGGATGACCCCGCCACTGAACCTTTACTGAAGGGATGTTATTTGACCTTAACTTTCGAACCTGCCTGTCTAATATAGCCACTGGCTCCTCAGCATAGTATAGATCTGTGTCCAATTGGACTAAACTGAAATAAACACGTACAACAGATCACCGTGATACCTTCGGAGCATCAAAACATGAAATACCAGATGAACCCCAGCCAAACTGGGAGGTAAGGCAAGTTCATAAGCAACCTCCCAAACTCGCCTCAAAATCTCAAAAGGGCCAATAAACCTCGGACTCAACTTCCCTTTCTTTCCAAACCTCATGACGCCCTTCATAGGCGAAACCCGAAGTAGAATTCACTCTCCGGCCATATATGAAATGTCACGAATCTTACGGTCTACGTAACTCTTCTGTCTGGACTGGACTTTACGGAGTCTATCCTGAATTACCTTGACCTTCTCCAATGTATCCTGAACCAACTCTATGCTCAATAGCCTGGCCTCACCCGGCTTAAACCAACCCACTGGGGATATGCACCTCCTACGCCTCATACAGTGCCATCTGAATGCTGGACTAATAACTGTTATTGTAAACAAACTCTGCCAATGAAAAAACTGATCCCAAGATCCTCCAAACTCAATCACACACACACACATGGAGCATATCCTTAAGAATCTGTATAGTGCACTCGGACTGTCCGTCCATATGGGGGTGAAATGCTGTGCTCATCATCACCTGAGTACCCAAATCCTGCTGAACGGTTCTCCAAAACCGTGATGTGAACTGAGTACCTATATCCGAAATAATAGAAACCACGATACCCTGAGATGAATAATGTCCCGGATATAAATCTCTGCCAACTGCTCCGATGAATAAGTAGTACACATAGGGATAAAATGAGCCGACTTGGTTAGCCGATCCACAATCACCCAAATGGCATCAAACTTGTTTGCAGTCCGAGGGAGACCAACTACAAAATCCATTGTGATCCTCTCCCATTTCCACTCCAGAATCTCTATCTGCTGAAGCAACCCACATGGTTTCTAGTGCTCACACTTTACCTACTGATTGTTGAGGCATCTGGCTATATATCCAACTATATCTTTCTTCATCCGCCTCCACCAATAGTGCTGTCTCAATTCCTGATACATCTTCGCTGCACCCGGTTGGATAGAATATCGCGAACTATGTGCCTCTGCTAAAATCAACTCCCGAAGCCCATCAACATTGGGCACACAAATCCGACCCTTCATTCTCAATACCCCGTCATCTCAAACGATCACATCTCTAGCATCGCCGTGCTGAACCATGCCCCTGAGGACAAGTAAATGAGGGTCATCATACTGCCGTTCCATGGTATGATCGAACAATGAAGACCGAGAAACCATATAGGCTAGAACTTGACTATGCTCCGAAATATCCAATCTCACAAACTGACTGGCTAAGTCTTGAACATCCATTGCCATAGATCTCTCTGAAGCTGGTAAGTATGCCAAACTCCCCAAACTCTTTTCCCGGCAACTCAAGGCATCCGCTACCACATTGGCCTTGCCCGAGTGATATAGACTAATAATATCATAATCTTTTAGCAACTATAACCACCTCATATGACGCAAATTAAGATCCTTCTACTTGAAAAAATGCTTTAAACTCCTATGATCAATATAAATCTCACAAGGCACACCGTACAAATAATGACACCAGATCTTCAAGGCATGAACAATAGCAACTAACTCAAGGTCTTGGACAGGGTAGTTCTTCTCATGTACCTTTAACTGTTTGGACGTGTAGGCGATCACCCTACCATTATACATCAACACCGCTCCAAGGCCAACTCTCTAGGCATCACAATAGATAGTATAAGACCGCGCACCGGTAGGCAATATCAAAATTAGGTCTGTAGTCAAAGCTGTATGGAGCTTCTGAAAGCTCGCCTCACACTCCTCTGTCCACTGAAATGGAGCACCCTTCTGGGTCAATCTAGTCATAGGGGCTGCAATCGATGAAAACCCCGCTACAAAACGACGGTAATAACCCGCCAAATCGAGTAAACTACGAATCTCTTTAGCTGAGGGCAGCCTGGGCCAACTCTCCACGACCTCTATCTTCCTCGGTTCTACCCAAATGCCCTCGCTCGAAATCATGTGGCCTAAGAATGCCACTGAATCGAACCAAAACTCACATTTTGAGAACTTCGCATATAACTTCTTCTCTCTCAGGATCTGTAGCACGGTCCTCAGGTGCTGCTCATGATCTTCTCGACTCCGAGAATATACAAGAATATCACCAATAAAAATAATAACGAACGAGTCGTGATATGGCATGAACACATTGTGCCTCAAGTGCATAAAAGTTGTTGGGGCATTGGTCAGCCCAATGACATAAGAAGGAACTCGTAATGACAATACAAGTCCTGAAGGCGGTCTTTGGGATGTCTGCTCTCGAATCTTCAACTGATGGTAACATGAGCGTAAGTCAATCTTAGAAAATACATGTGGGCCCTGAAGTTAGTCAAACAGGTCATCAATACGAGGCAAAGGATAATGATTCCTTACTGTAACCTTGTTCAACTGGCGATAATCAATACACATACGCATAGAATCATCATTCTTCTTCTTCTTCACAAACAGGACAAGAGCACCCTACGGTGAAACACTGGGTCGAATAAAACCCTTATCAAGGAATTCTTGCAACTGATCCTTCAATTCCTTCAACTCAGGAGGAGCCATGCAATACAGAGGAATGGAAATGGGCTGAGTGCCCAGAAATAGGTCAATGCCAAAATCCATGTAACTATCACGCGGCATGCCCGAAAGATCAGCTGGAATTACATCGGGATAATCCCCTACCACTGGAACTGAATCAATAGAAGGGGTATCAGCACTAACATCTCTCACATAAGGTAAATACGCAGCACACCCCTTCTCAACCATACGTTGAGCTTTAGAAAAAGAGATAACTCTACTGGGAGTGTGATCTAAAGTACCACTCCACTCAACAAACGGAATACCTAGCATAGCCAGCGTCAAGGTCATGGCATGACAATCAAGAATAGCAAAATGGGGCGACAACAAGTCCATGCCCAAAATACTGTCAAAATCAACCATATCGAGTAACAATAAATCCTCCCTTGTCTCAAAACAACAAATAGTAACCAAACAGGATAATAAACGCGATCCACAATAAGAGAATTTCCCACAGGAGTAGAAACATAAACGGGGGCACTCAAAGAATCCTGAGGCACACCCAAATGCGAAGCAAAGTAAGAAGACACATAATAATAAGTAGAGCCCAGATCATATAGAACCGATGCATCTATATGGCAAATCGATATAATACCTATGATAACAGAATTAGAGGCAACATCCTCAACATTAGAAGGAAGGGCATAATATTTGGCCTGGCCTCCCCCTTGAGCGCGACCTCTACCTCCCGAGCCTCCACCTCTAGCTAGATCAGCGGGTAGGGTGGTAACTGGAGCTGGAACCATAGCCTGGGAGCTCTGTGGGGCACGCTGTGGCTGAGCAGTCTGTGAAGATATACCCCCACCAAGTCTGGAGTACTCCCTAACCATATGGCGTGTATCACCATACTCGAAACAAGCTCTGGGAGGACGCGGTGGCTGTGACTGACTACAGCTAGGTCTGCTGGACTGACCTCTGGAAACACCCCACGGAGGAGGCGCGCTAGAAACTGGAGGTGCATAGTAAGGCCTCTGAGGTATAGGCGGAGCTGGAGCACTACTGGCTGCTGGAAGAGCTGAATGAATGGAGCAACACATATAGCCCCTACCATAATGACCTGTACGGGCACTAGAGTAGTGGCCCGACTCTCGACACCTTTTGGCCTCTCTCTCCACTCACTCCCTGGCAAGCATACTCTCGATCCTCCAAGCAATGCTCACTACCTGCTGATAAGGAATGTCCATCTCCAACTCTCAAGCCATGCTAGATCTAATGGGTGGGATAAGACCCTCGATGAACCTGCAAACTCTCCTGCGGACTGTAGCAACCAAGGCCGGTGCGTACCTGGCCAATCTAGTATAACAGATAGCATACTCCAAAGTGGTCATAACATCCTGGTGCAAATGCTCAAACTCTGCACCGCACGCGTCCAAAAACTCTAGGGAACAAACTCTCTCATAAACATATCCGAGAATTGGGTCAAAGTCAGTGAAGCAACCTCGACTAGACCATCTATCTCTTAAGTGCGCCACCAATCATAGACATCTCCCCGAAGCTGAAAAGCAGTAAAGGAAACCTCGATAGACTCTACTATGCCAAGGCATCCTCTGATGCTAATCCACTGAACATTGGGGGATCATACTTCTTGAACCTCTCAAGTCTCCGTTGCTCGTCCTCTTAAGCAGCTGACCTGTCCTCGAGCTAAACAGGCATTGCAGGCAGTGCAGGAATAATCTTAGGAGCCTGCTCAACCTGCACTCACTCCTTAAGAGTGCGGATGGCGGGAGGCTGTGCTCCTCCCCCTTCCAGGGATGTGGCTGCAGCAAGGGGAAGCAACCGTGCCTGAGCCAAGGTGGTGTACATACTCATGAATTAAGCCAAAGTCCCTTGGAGAGCTAGAGTAGTAGTATAAATAGTAGGTGTGCCAAGTGCCTGGGCTCCGGCTGGATCTACTGGTGGTGCCTCGGTTGCAACTTGCACAGGTGCTCCGGCTCCAGTGTGTGCACATCCTCAACCTCTACCCCGACCCCGACCTTTGACGGATGTAGTAAGGGGCACGGGCGCCTGATCATCCCAAGTAGAGCATATCCTCACAATTGTGAGAGAATAGAAGACATACGTTTAGAATTTTGTGATTTCAAAATATCGCACGATAAGGAAATCAAATGAAGTGGAAATTTTCCTAACAGTTACATAGCATGTCATAGATAAGTACAGAGGTCTCCGTACCAATCAGCAAGACTCTATTAAACCGGCATGTGTCTCGTGACTCCTATGAACCTAGAGCTCTTATACCAACTTATCACGACCCCAGTGCACCCTCTATAAATATGTCATGATGGAACCTAGTCTCTATAACTACGTAAGCCTAACAATGCAAAAAATAACATAACTTGCGGAATGATTAATAAAACTGAACAACTAAGAGAGAAACTATATATAAATGCCGCTCGGCATATACAATTAAATAATGCAGAAGTCTACAATATCACCCCAACACTCGGAAACTCACAGGAACATAAGCTAACGAAAAGTAATACATGGCTCTAACTCCAGAATATCTAAATCAAAAGTACGGAAGAAGTCTAAATACTATAGATAGAGTAAAGAAGGACACTTTTTGGTCTGCGCACGCTGCTGAAGTACCTCAAAGTCTTCGTAGCTCCCCTGGCCTCAAGGATAGTGCGCCTAAGATGAAGCACATGGGTCTGCACATGAAAAAAATGCATAGGAGAGGCATGCGTACACCACATCGGTACTCAGTAAGTGCCAAGCCTAACCTCAGTTGGGTAGTAACGAGGAGGTCAGGGCCCTACTGGGATAACATATAATAATAAGGCTGGCAACAACATGAAATAAGCAGAAATAATGGAGTACAACTATGAAGTAAGACATGCTATACAAGGCAACAATTAACATCCAAAGAAAGTTGGAAAACACAGAGTGAAACAACTCAATATCAATAACAACAACGAGGATCTCCCATGATACCGTCTTGCAGTCCATTTCCATATCAATACCTATAACGAGGATCTCCCAGTATACCATCCATTAGTCCATTTCCATATCAATGAGTAGGGGGGAGGATATCTACCGGGAATCTAACCCGTAGTCTCAAAGTAAATGATCAGGGGGGGAGCTACCGGAATCCCACATCCGTAGTCCCAATGTGAATGTGTAGGGAGATCTACCGGGAATCTAACCCGTCGTCCCAAAGTAAACAAAAAGGGGGGAGCTACCGGAATTCCACATCCGTAATCCTAGTTTCAATGCGCAACCACAATCAGAGAGTATTTAGAGATGAAGTACAACAATAAAAATCAAATATAGTTCTAGCCTAACATTCTTCACGTAGTGCAATTAAGGCAATTTGGATCAACTAAACATGCCTTTCTAAACTATTTGGATCAACTAAATATGCCTTTCTAAACTAATACATGCTATAACGGCAAGTAGAAATAAGTAAATACGAAAGAAACTCAGTTCATATATTTTTAAGTAAAAATTTGGGTTTTCAACAATTAGCTCAAGTACGCGATCGTCACCTCAAGTACAAGGCATTCAATTACCAAATATCACCTCCTAAGGGGAAAGGTAGCCCTCACAAGGTTAGACAAGCCACTTACCTCGAATCGGCTCCAAAATCAACTCGAAATCACACTTTTGCCACGAGTATGTGACTCCAAATGGCTCAAACCTATTCAATTCAATTTCATATTGTAAATAACATCTCAAGCAACTGATTCTACTATTTAATTCAAAGATAAAATGTGAAATTAGGTAAAATAACAAAAATGTCCCTCAGGACAACATCTCGGAATCGGATAAATTTTTCATTTCTAGAACCCTCGTACTCTCATGAGTCTAACCATATAAAAATCTCTCAAATCGGATACCAAAAACCCACTCAAAACTCAGAATTTCGGCCTAAGAAATTTCTTCAAATTTTCCCCAATTTTGAACCTCAAATTCGAATTTAAAAGATGGATTTAACTATACATTGATGAAATATAACTAGAATGGATTAAAGAAACGTTACCCAATAATATCCTCTTCAAAAACCCCTCAAAATCACCCTCTCTCGAGCTCAATTTAATTTTTATAACTTTTGAAAACTCACCCTCGAAATCTCTATTTCTGAACAGTGTTTTTCGCTTTTGCGGAAAAGGGAACGCACCTGCAATTCCGCTTACGTGGAACTTATATCGCATCTGCAACTTCCACTCAAGGGGCCAGGAGCGCATCTACAGTTCTTCTACCGCAGATGCAAAACCGCTTCTGCGGTAAACATCTGCATTTTCAAAACTTGAAGGAATGACCCAAAGCCTCTTCTGCGGCACCGCATCTACGGAACACGTGCCGCAAAAGCAAAAATACTAGAAGCAGCAATGATTCAGCTGCTGCAACACTTCTTTGATCTTCTCATCAACCATCTGAAATCATCTCGAGGCCACCGGGACCTCAACCAAAAGCACCAATAACACCTAATACCCTATTCAAACTTCTACCAATCCTTAAACCACCTAAAACAATGCCTGAAGCTCGAATAGACCAAGGATTTACGCCTAAGAACTTCAAATTTCATCAAAAAAACACTTTTGATCAAAAACTTGGCCAAAACACGTCCGAATGACCTGAAATTTTGCACACACATCCCAAATGACATGACAAAGCTACTGTAACTCCTAGAATTCCATTTCGACCCTCAGATCAAAAACTCACTATCGGGCCGGAAACTTCAAAAATTAAAACTTCGGCATTTCAAGCCTAAATGAGCTACAGACTTTCCAAAATTCATTATGAATGCGCTCCCAAACCTAATATCACCTAACAAAGCTAACGAAACCATCGGATTTTCATTTCGAGGTCGTCTTCACACTGTTCTTACTATGGACCACTTTTCAACACTTATGCTCTCATTTAGGGACTTGTGTCCCAAAACTCTCTGAAACTCAACACCGAATGTCCCGGCAAACTAAAATAGCATAAATGAACTAAGGGAAAGCAGTTAATAGGGGATTGGGGCATTAATTCTTAAGACAACCGGCCAGGTCATCTCAGATGTGCGGTAAGGCAACTATTTGCATATAACTCTATTTGACTAGTATGTGTTACTAAAGATTGGGTAAGGACTCAAAATTACCTCGAAGAAAAGGTGTTAGGAACTCTTTGAGGTCTACAACTATGGGTCCTGACCGAACTCAATTATATGAATTAGTCTAAGTGATCAAAGCTAAGAACACAAGGAATTCAGTATTAAATACAAATAATTGATTGAACGACAAGGTGGGGTTCCTATGTTTTTTAGCCTAAAGGATCACCTGGTACAGCATAAGTAATACTTTGTAACTCCCTAATTATGTGGTGTTACTCTTATTATTTAGTGGGCACAGACTATCATCTCATGCTACCTGATTAATATCTTTAAATTGTTACCTAAAACGTACTAATTGATTCTAAACTGTGCCCTATGCATGTACTACCTGTCCCATGACTGTGGTTAAGGAGGCTTTGGGCCTCTATTTAGGTAGATCCAGACTTCACTTAGGCTGCTCAAAATGATGAAAAACTAATTGACATGCAAAACAAGTTAGACTTCATATAATAGAAATTAGGGCTCAAGTCAGCCTCCACATGTTCACAACGAATGCACCAAACACATTGGGCATTTGAGAGTTGCAGATTTTAGATAGATTACAACTGTTGAATCTTCTAGGAATGATTTCTCAATTATTCTAAATTTTGATAAGCGCAGCAACTTTAGATGTAGAAGCCAATTCCTTAATACAATTTTTAAAAGACCACGCAGTTGCCTAATAATTATACATATAAGAGATTAATCCTATAGGCATGATATCTAGGTGATTCATGCAGTAACTGAGAATGGTAATCACAAAAATATATTTAGAACTGCTTAGGCGAGTCCTATAGGCGTGGCTTCTAATAATAATTATTAGCACAGTGCTGAAGACTATTAAAGAAAGGAGTCGGACAATTAATTAAACTGATTCAGACCCTACATGCATGAGTACTATAATTAAAGCTGGTTTTAGATCCTATAGGCATGATTTCTATAGATAAAGCTAATTTTAGATCCTGTAGACATGGTATCTGAATTATAGGTTAGGAATGGTGTAAACAAAATCCTACATAACCAAATGCATGTACACATTGAGATATTAGCAATTTAATATCCTATAGGCTTGGTTTCTAACGGGTAAAAGCATAACACATTTGAACCAAATTAAGAACCTATAGGCAGGATGGCTAGCATATATTATCTGAACATTCTAAGCACAACAACATACCTATAGGCAAGATTTCTACCCATTTCAATACAAGTATAAGATAAAAGCCCCTTCCCATTTTGACTAATACCCTAAAATGTTATTATAAGAATTATTATAGACCAAAAATTAATTGAGTAAATTACCAATTAGAATGGTACACGGAGCCTACAGCTACCCCAAAGGTACATTTGGCCAGACAGGCCTTCATTCTCACATTTCAAAACAACCCCGAAATTACATCATGGACATAAGGTATCCATGACTTGAGGGATTCCCTCAGTGGATATAAACAGAGAGGAGAATATAGAACCAAGACCCTAGTGTGTCATAGTTCCAAGGGGCTTGAAGAACCTAGGGCAATGCCCACACTAGGGAGGTTCACAGGGATAATTCAGAGGAGAAACTAGGGACCGAGCCCTAGTGTGTCAGAGTTCACAAGGGTCACAGGGATAGGAGAGCATGTTCAGATAACAGGGCTAACAGCAAACTTAAACTTTCAAGAGATGGTTATCAGTAACACATAGGCTAGGTAGAATCTACATTATGGCATTTAGATTAGCAAAGTCGGGAATTGAAGTAAGATAATTAGAACATCCCAAAAACATATCGAGCAAAAATTGTCAGAAGTGAAAACACATGCTAACGTCAGAAAAGTGTAAATGAAATAGCAAAAGTTTTTGTAACTCATTAGTTAAATAAAACAAGAAAGAAAGGAATCCCATAGTATTGTGAATATCCCCAAAAGAGCGAGAACTCAGGATTTATGGTCTTGGCTTTTAGAAATCCATGAACTGAAGTGCAGAAGAAGATTATTCGAGAGCAAATAGCGCACAACTTAGTTCTTTTTCTTAGTGATTTCGGAGTTGTTTCAAAGGGAAATGGGAAGGGTTTATATAGTGTAGAAATTAAACACATAAACATGGAAATAATTAGTCAAACACTAGAATGGAAAGCATTTAAAATCAACAAGGAAAGAGAAGATTTAAAACCCTAATTTTTAGGTAAAAATACACAAATCGGCAGAAATAAAAGGCAAGGGAATCACGTGCTGCATAGAATAAGATGAACATAGACAAGAATACTATTCAAAATCAAATAATCGAACCAGATTGGTTAGATCTAAAAGAGACTAGAAACCCTAATTCTTAGGGTAAGTAAGAATCACAAAGATAGACAGAGGTTCATACCATAAAAGAATAAGAATGAACATAGATGGAATAATCAGAAAAATTAAGGGTCTGGACCATTTTTAGTTCGATTCCTGTGAGATGTGCTTTCCATGTTTAGGCAAGCAATATAGAAAAAGGATCCAGTAATAGCAAGAGGTCATATATGTCAAGAATTGGCCATGAAATCCCATCTTAGATAGGATTAAGGAAGGTTTTTGAGAGGTGGCGGTTAGGGTTTCTTCACAAAAAGAAGAGAGATTAGAGAGGATTTAGGGCCGACGGGTAGTGAGAAAATGATTTAGGGTTAGGGGTGTTCAGATATAATTAAAGGGGATGGTGTAACATGGCCACTGATCTCAGATATCAACGGCCATGATTTAAAGGGTTTTTTAGGTTTGATAGTCAAATGGGTTCGCGATTGAGTGTGGGGTTAGGTTAGTTGGTCTTGGTCTTGGGGTAATTGGGCTGATTTTGGGTCCAATTTTGGCTACAAGAATGGGCTATTATTTAAATACCCAAAACTCTAAAAAACATTTATAAAAATGATTAAGAAATAAATAAGAATGTTATTTATGCAATAAAATGATTAACAATAATATTTTGGCATTGAAAAAATATAAAAGGCCATTTTGGCACAGATAATATAGATAAAAAGCAATCATACGCGAATATACGCTATTTGGTAAATAGCATAAAATGTAAACATAATTATACAAAACAATTAAAAATATTATAAAACATATATGAGGATTCAAAATAGTAAATTGGATGATTATGTCATCACAAATTAATTTTGAATAAATAGTTAATAATTATTTAAGTAATTTAAATGTAGGAAAATCAATTTAAAGCTCTAAAAATTATGAAATTAAAATAAATACTTGTATAGATTTGATAACTAAATAATAATGCGAAAAATGATGTTTTGGAAGTATATATATATTTTTAAAAATATGGGGACAAAATTGGAAACCAATAGCAATCATGAAGAAACCAAGTGAAAAAAGACGTTGAAAAGAAGAAAATCTAGAAAATCGCCTTAGATGTTTGGAAATGCGAAGATAGAAGTCTTGGAAATTACCAGTAACTAATCGCAATTGTGAAGTAGGCCTAGTCAAGTAGATTTCGCAAATGCAAAAAAGAGAATTTCTTGAAGATTTTAAGCATCAGGTTGAGAATTTCTTACCCATTTATGTTCATTTCTTTATTTCCTTTCTTTGTATTGTATATCTAAGTGTGCAGTATTTATTTCAACACTTGAATCTTGTTTATGAAAATATTTATGTTTAAAGTGTAGATTAAATATCTTGTTGTGCTTATGTATTGAATAATTTTTATTTATTATAAAGTGAGTATTGTTTCTTTAATTATTCTTGTTCTTTAATGTTACCAAAGGTATTAGCGAATCCTAGGACTCACTCATTTACTTAACATTAATTTTGGAAAAAATTATTTGGGGCTAGGAGAGATTAATTAACAAGAACTTGAGGCTTTAACCCTCCATTTATAGATACTACCAAGGAATAGGATTGAACTACTTGTAGCCATAATTGGGTGTGCTTAATCTCTTTCTATTTTTAGGGATACTTAAATTAGGAAGGCCGGTTATCTTCAGAAGAAGCTAATATATAATTATTACCTAAAAGACTTACTCGTATTTGTAAAATCGTAAAATACAGTAGATCGCTACTTGAGAGTAATTCCCCTTTTATACATGCTTGTAGCCATTGATCGTTTTACTTGCTTTCTAGGTTAATTTACATTTTCGCATTTAGTTATAAATATTTTCTCAAAAACTATTCTAAGTGTCTCGTATTGTATAATAAGTGATAATTCTCTGACACGCCTAATCTCCCACATATTTTTCTCTATGTGATCGGAGGAGATAGGGCAGTGAGATACTAGGGCCGATTATGTGTGCTTAATGTGGCGGGGTTGTGATTGTGGATTATGAAAGAGATTCATCAATCCCGATATTCCATCCATCCCGGCTCAACAAAGATGTATCATGATGTCAAGGAGCAGTATTGGTGGGATAACATGAAGAAGACTATTGCAAAATTTGTAGCCCAGTGTCCCAATTGTCAATAAGTAAAGATAGAACATCAGAAACCTGGTGGATTGCTTCAGACTATAGAGCTTCCGACCTGAAAATAGGAGGTGATTAATATGGACTTCATTATTGGATTACCTTGCTCTTATCATAAGTTTGAATCATCTGGGTGATAGTTGATCGACTTACAAAATGTGCTTAAGACAACTTACACGGCTGAAGATTATGCGAAGTTGTATATCAAGGAGATTATTAGGCTTCATGGTTTGCCGGTATATGTTACATCAGTCCGAGGAGCTCAATTTACATCTAACTTTTAGAGGTATTTTTAGAAGGATATAGGCATACAAGGGAATCTCAGCACCGCATTTCATCCGCACACAGATGGGCAGGCTGAACATACCATACATACACTTGAAGTTATGCTACGAGCATGTGTTCTAGATATCAAGAGGAATTGGGATGACCATCTTCTACTCATAGAATTCACGTGACATAATAGCTACCATTCCAGTATTAAATGGCCCCATACGAGGCACTATGTGGGAGGATATGTAGATCACCAGTTGGATTGTTCAAAGTCGGTAAAACATAATTATATGGGGCAGATTTGATTCACCAAGCTATTGAGAAGGTGAAAGTGATACATGAGCGATTGAGGGTGGCACAAAGCAGGCAAAAGTATTATTTCGATGTCCAACATTGTGATCTGGAGTTTGAGGTTAGTGATTGGGTTTTCCTGAGGATCTCACCAATGAAGGGTGTTACGCATTTCAACAAGAAAGGTAAGCTGAGTCCAAGGTATATCCGGCCATATAAAATTCTTCGATGGATTAGACATGTTGCTTATGAGTTTGAATTGCCATCCGAATCAGAATTTCTCCATCCGGTATTCCATGTATCCATGTCGAGGAAATGTATCATAGACCCTTCTCGAGTCATCCCTATCAAAGATGTACAAGATACAGAGAATTTATCATACGAAGAAGTGCCAGTGGCTATATTAGATCCGCATGTCTGCAAGGTGAGAACAAAAGATGTAGCTTCCATCAAAGTATTATGGAGGAACAACAATAGGGAAGAAATGACACGGGAAGCAGAATAGGAAATAAAGTCTAAATACCCTTACTTGTTCCCGAAAAAAAGATAACGAGGATTGAAGAAAAGAGTCGCATAGGCGCACATACAAAGTTAGAATTGTAAAGGTTGTATGATAGAAGGGAGCAATAGTTACGAGATTAGAAGGATTTCGACTACAAGTCGTGGTGTGAGAAAGAGTCTTAAAGAGGGGGAATGTCCTGGCCTTTGGGATTCATTCCTGGAACAGTTGCCTAAGTTGACAGAAGAGTATTAATGTATTCACAAGAGGTATGAGCTAGGACAATGATAGTGCATCAGTCAATATTCGAGGACGAATGTTCCAAAGGGGGGAACGATATTACACCTCATATTTTCGAACGTAAAAGTATGCCATAAGAAAATTTGTGAAAGTTCGGAAATAAAATATTATATCCTGCATTTTTTCGTACGTTAAGGTTTCGTCGTAAAGTTAATCGATGCAAGCTCGGGAATGAGATTATTCAGAGATTATAAGGATTGTACTATTTCAAACAAGCGATAAATAAATTCGTGAAGTGAAAGGGGAAGCAAGTCAAAGAAAATAAATTTTTTATCCATGTTTGCCATGTGGGATAAAATACGAGTCGAGCGTCAATACCCGATATTTGCGGACAAGTACCATACAAGATACTACATGACGATAGTAAGGTATACAAGAAATGTTAAATGCGTGTGGTATTTTAAGTAATTTGAGATAATTTTTTATTATGTGTGTGATTGGTTAATTATTGAATCATGGGATATTACCCAATTAATTAGGCATAATTTGGATGAGTACAAGGATGATTAACATGGCAGACACCCTTCTTCCATTAATGACTCTTAATATATTTGATATATGTGGTAATTGAACATGATTCAATGTCATCATTTCCAAATTTGTATTGAGCAATAAATGAAAGCAAAGTTAATACTTCACCAAAAACAGAAGGTATCCCATGTACACAAGCTCATATCAAGAAAGAACATATGATTTGCTAGAATGAGGGATTATAACAATAAGGTTTCTGCGTAAGCACAATTTTATGATTATTGATACCTAGAAAGAAAAGCACATTCACGACACGTAGCTTGATACTAATAGTAAAATTTAACAAAGTTTTATGCCAAAGCCAGCTACAAAAGGCGACTTTCCTCCTAAACCGTTTCTCTATTAGAGATGTGATATTTGTCAAATCTTAATAACAGTTGCAACTTGCCAGCACAAATTTCGGGTTAAAACCCAGACATTACACCTAGTTCTGCATTCCTGAATTCTGATGTGATCTTTCTCCTAGACCAGATATGTTAAAGGCATAAAGAAAAATTTATATTCCAAAATTTACATATATTTTGCTAGTCTCACAAATTTACTTATATTTTTCTAGTTTTGTAAATTATCATATCTTCGTTATCGGGATTTCATATTCAATTAAGTATTTTCCTATTCCAGTCAAGAGAGCAGATAATTTACATATATATAATATTAAAAATATTTTTATTACCATCGATATATAATCGATGGTAGGCTCGTATTAGGCAACCTCTGATAAGATGGTAAGTTATAAACCGAGCCTACAGGTGCCGAGCGCTTATGAGCGAGCCCAGTTGGTCGAGATACAGAGCCTAGTATGGCCAAGCGCCTATGAGCGAGCCTACTATGGAGCAGATATATATATATATATATATATATATATATATATATATATATATATATATATATATATATATATATATATATATATATATATATATATATATATATATATATACCGAGCCTTATAGGGCGAAACATCTATTTTATTTACTATACTGAGAGAGCTGAGTCACTGTCACCAGGTAAGCATATCTTCAGATTATCATTGTCTTCCAGCTACTTGCAGTTATTATATTATTAGTTCAGTTTCAGCTTTTAGTATATTGCCTTACATACTCGGTATATTATTTTGTACTGACATCTCTTTTGCCTGGGGATGTTGCATTTCATGCTCGCAGGTCCAGATAGACAAGTCTAGAGCCCTCTAAATAGGCTATCACCTCAACGGAAGATATTGGTGCGCTCCATTTTCTTCGGAGTTGCATGTTTGGTTCGTATGATTTTGACGTGTATTGTATGGTATGGTTGGACTCTGTCTCGACCTTTATGACATTTATGTACTCTTAGTGGCTTGTTGACATATGTCGCGTACGTGAAAGACTGTACGACCTTGTCAGCCTATGTTTTGAATTTATAAATGATCATGTTGGCCTATTAGGCTCGTAGTCGCGTGTATATGATGATGTATTAAGAAAGATACGTTATGTTGGTCTTGGTTGAGTAAGGTACCGAGTGGCTATCACGGCCCATCGGTTTGGGTCGTGACATTCCTTTAGCCCATGTTGATTGTATAGAAATATTTGTGGCTAGATTCGAGGTATTTAGAAGCCGATTCGAGAGTCAAGAGCACGTTGGAGTAAGGATTTACATGGTTTGGGGTAAGTAAGAGTTCTAAATTTTGTTCTAAGGGTAAGAAACCCTGTTTTACGTCTCATATGATTGGTGTAGAGGTGGCGGACTTGCTAGGTAACTGACGTGTGGGCTTGCACCGTAGGAATTGTAACTTGGTCAATTCTATAAAACTGTATAGTGGAATACTCCATTGTTATTTGTACATTATCCATGTGTTATAGAAATCGAACTGTAAATCATGTTAGAAATCATTTTTAGGTTATGTGTTGGTACTGCAGGGACCCACAGAGGACATGCTATATGTTGAATATCTGCTAAATTGTTGTTTTGTACTCAGTCACATACTTGCTTGCATATTATATCTCAGTCCTTATTTTCTTTATTGATACATTATATCATCATTGTTTGGGCTATTTATCATGAATTTTGAAAGCCCGAGAGACTGGATAGCGCTTGGGCTGAAGAGGTCCCTCCGGAGTATGTACACACCCCAATGAGCATATGCACATACTGAGTGACGAGTGCTGAGTGTCGAGTGACGAGTGCAAGTGCGGAACGACTGGGAGAAATGAGTGACTGTGAGATTGGATTAAATGGAAGGACTCAGTGACTGCTGCAGTGAGATTATGCACTTGATTTAATTACTGTTATACTTTGACAGGAATACATTAGTGTCATTTAATTATGAGAGATATTATATCCTGTTTTAATTGAACTTGACATGAGTTAACTATTTTGACCATAATTCTCAAACTTGAAAGCATGCCTATCTTCCTATGTTGAAATTTTTATATGAACTATATCCATGAAGTTCGTCACTATTTTCATGCCATTATTTATTCTTGATATTTATTGAGTTGGTTGTACTCACGCTACACCCTACTCTTCGTTTGTAGATCTAGGTGTTTTTGGATATGGTCGGTATTGATTTCTCTGCGCAACTTGATCATTTGGAGATTCCAAGGTAGTTGACCAGCATTAGCAGTCCTTTTCTCTCCTTCCCTATCTTTTAGCTTTATGCATTTAGTTTTAGCCTTTCATAGACAATATTCCCATATTTTTGTTTTATAGACGCTCATGTACGCAATGTTGGGAGTTTCTGTATTGGGTTTTGACTTTCTATCTAGTTTTTGAGAGTTTTGATGATTTAAACTTGTGTTAAGTTATTATTCATTTAAAAGTATTGAAAGTATTTAAAGTGTCGGATTACTTAATACCACGCTAGGCGCCTTCACAATAGGCTAACTTTTAGGTCGTGACACCTAAGTTATTAAAATCAATAGAGAACATGATCAAACTTTTAAAATACTCAACAAGATAGTTTTAAATTTTCCAAGAAATGTGATTTGCCTTATAATCACATAAGGGTGTATTAAAATATAAGGTGGATTTGTAAAACATCCAAACCAACAAAGAGTAATTTTTACGTTGAAAGTTGAAATAGAAGGTCGCATTCCATAAAGTTGAAGCATAAATTAATACAAATAAATAAAATCCAGAAACAAATATCAATATAATTTTATTAATAAGGTAAATGCATGATGAATCATACAATTTCATACCCAGCCAACTTTTGTAGTGGCGTTTATTGTAATTTTGAAATAACGAGTTGTTGACTTGACTTTCTTTATTATACATGTAAATTAAACAACGCAAAAATCAAACTGCATAATGGGGATGTGTACAAGAGCTTGTCTCCGCTGCACGCTAAACCACCGTGTTACATAGAGAAAAACCAAGTTTAGTGGGTTGACAAGCGCAACAAACCCAACAATCGTTGCAATCAAAGCTAGAATTACAAGATCTAAAACAAGTGTTGAGTTGTGGGAGTAGTCTCTTCCTCATTCCTAATAGATTATGATCAACATCCAGTGCAGCTCTGACTGTTGTGTTTGTCAAAAAGGGCACATGTGCTACAAATATTCGTTATACAGGGAATTAGATGTAAATTCATGCTTTAATATGAAAGATATACACAGTCATGTATATATAAAACTACATACATAATACAAGATGTAGATAATATATAATTAAAATTTACACTTAAACGTAAGCGGTACTTACTAGTTGCCACCATGACGAGAATAGCGAGCACAAAAGAATTCTTTAGCAACATCATTGTGTTATAAAAGTTTATGAGTGGCTAATTACTTCTAAAATGTCGTAATTTATAGACCTTCTTGAGATCAAACTACATCTCTGGCATGTGCCGTACTTGCTTCGTTTTTTGCTTTTCTAGATTATTTATTATCTTGCTTCAATGTTCACTTCAAGCACGTGTTGACCTCCCATTTTAAAATTGGATATTGAAGAAGTATTATAGAGTTAAAGTACTTCCTACTTGCCCTCTATTAAAGAAACACTACTAGAAATCAAGTCATTTCCGTTCAAAGAGTTTTGATCGAAATGGGTCGGAAATATTTTCGACCGAAATCGATCGCAAATAAAAAAAACCGGTCGCAAAAGTCAACGAAAATTTCCTGCCACCAAAAAAACTAACATTTCCGACCGATTTCGCTCGGAAATTGGTCAAATATTTAGTCAAACAAAAACTTTTTTAATTTTCCGACTGATTTCGATCGGAAACTGGTCAAATATTTCGTCAAACCAAAACTTTTCCAATTTTCCGACCGATTTCGGTTGGAAATTAGTCGAATATTTGGTCTTCCAATTATAAAATGTATAAAAGTTTCAAAATTTCCGACCAATTTCGGTCGGAAATTGGTCATAATGTCAAATTCATTATTTATTAATTTTTTTCAATTTTTTGACCGCTTTTGGTCGGAAAACAGTCAAGTATTTCGCCCACCTTATACCAAAATAATTATTTATTAAAAAACCTTTATTTCAAAAAAAAAAAAGTTTTGACCAATGTCGGCCGGTTATTAGTCAAATATTTGGTCAATCTAAATATTATGTACGCACATGATTACCAAAATTTCGACCGAAATTGGTTAGAAAATGGTCAAATATATTGTCGAGCTTTCTACTTAATGTACAAAAACTATTATTTACTAAAATATTTCTAAATTCCGACTGAATTTGGCCGGAACGTTTTTGTTTCTTTCATAAGACAAAAAATTTGTATATTTATTTAACCAATCAATGATTAATGTTTTTATACGAATTAAAAAATATAAGTTTAATAATATTATGTGATAGTAAAGAGGTTTTAAATAAATAATATTTAAAATTGTGTGTGTGTGTGTGTGTGTGTATATATATATATATATATATATATATATATATATATATATATAATGTTTTATTCAATATACCTTATATACTATACACTTAGTTATATACAACATTATATTATGTAGTAGTGATTGTTTATCTTATAAGTTGATAATTACACTGATAATAACATTAAGTAGAATTGTAAGTATCCTCAAGAAATGTTAACTACTGATTAGTTTATGAATTGATAATAACCTAAGTAGAACTGCATTAGTAGTATCCTTAATTAAGTAATGTTAGGCTCGATTATACTATTAATTGATAAATATATTATGTAGAAATGTATTAGTAACATTTAGCTTATAAATTGATAATAACACTACCATAGTCGTCGGAATTAATGTAAAAAACAATTATTTACTAAAATATTTCTACATTTCCGACTCAATTCGGTCGGAACGTTTGAATAAAAAAATTCTATATTTAATTAACCAATCAATAATTAATGCTTTTATACGAATTAAAATATAAGTTCAATAATATTATGTGATAATAAAGAGGTTTTAAATAAATAATATTTTAAATAAATCACTTCTATATTATGTAGCAGTGACTGTTTATCTTATAAGTTGATAATTATACTGATACTAACACTAAGTAGAATAGTAAGTATCCTCGAGAAATGTTAAGTATTGATTAGTTTATGAATTGATAATAACCTAAGTAGAACTGCATTAGTAATATCCTTAATTAAGTAATGTTAGGCTCGATTATACTATAAATTGATAATTTCATTATGTTATTTGTGACATTTAGCTTATTAATTGATAATTACACTACCATAGTCGTCGGAATTAATGTAATAAACAATTATTTACTGAAATATTTCTAAATTTCCAACTGAATTCTGTCGGAACGCTTGAATACAAATTTTTTGTATATTTAATTAACCAACCCAGAATTAATGCTTTTATACGAATTAAAATATAAATTTAATATATTGTGTGATAATAAAGAGGTTTTAAATATATAATATTTAATATTATTTTTATATATATAAGCTATATTCGATGTACTATACTATACTATATATACGTCTCTCTATATACATACATACATACATATATATATATATATATATATATATATATATATATATATATATATATATATATATATATATATATATATATATATATATATATATATATATATATATATATATATATATATATACACACACCTTAATATATCTAAAATTATATCGAATATACCTTATATACTATACACTTAGATATATATACTATAATCCCAAACGGGATCGACCCAACACCCAAAAATCTAGCTGTAAGAGATTTCTCATCGATCCGTTCTTGGCTTCAATCTTCTAAAAAAACGCCCCCACTTGATTTCTCATCTTCTCCACACACGCACAGTGTGGCTGGCTTCTCATCTTCTCATCCGTTCCCGGCTTCAATCTTCATTGCTTCTTTGAACTGGGGAACACAACTTATATCGAAGATTTTCCTTTCTGTTTAACCATCCGGTATCCCTTATCCATCGGCTCGATTAATTTGGTTTGTATATAGTAGTTTGAGCTTAAGGAGATGTGTGAGCACGTGATTTTTGCCATACATAAGAATAAATCCTAAAAATAGACCGAAATAATTTTTTATTAGTTTTAAGAATTTTTCTTTATTTAGTTGTATTTCATACATTTTTAATATTTTTAAAAATCACAGAAAAGTCATAAAAAGTGTCACATTTCAATTTTATGTCATCTTATGTTCAATTTGCATTTAGGAATTAATTACATTGAGTTAATTGTATTTAAAAAAAAAAAGAAGAAGAAAAGAATCATGAAAATGATTAATTTTTGCATTTTAATTTTAGTCTTTGAATTTCGGTAGTTTTTCGTTTAATTTGGTTTTAATTAGTTGCAATAAGTATTAGTTGTAGTAATTAGTTTAATTTAAAATAATTAGACTAGGAATTAATTTAGGTATTTTTTAGTTTTAATTTAAAGGAAATTAGAATATATGAAAACAAAATAGAGAAATCATATTTTTGGGCCAAATTTTATTAAAATTCAAGCCCAATAGGATTTCTTTTTTAAAAAACCCAACCCAAATTAGCCTCTACCCAACTCCAAACCGGGTCAACCCGACCCAACCTAATACCCAAATCCACTTCCTAACCTAAAAGACCTAACATACACAAAAAATACATAGACGGACACAATACAGAGATAGTTGCCTGAAGCGCAACCTTGGCTTCTTCTTTACACACATATACGCCTATACACAGAAGATATAGGCCTGGAAGAGAGAGCGGCACAGCTGTGATTTCTTCCTACCATATATTCTGCTCTTACTGGTAAATCATTTTCTTCTAAGGCAAAAAATGATACTTTATCTGGGGAAATTCATAAGCTACATATTACTTCATTAAACTATAATAAATAATGGAAGAACCAAAGTAAAAACAATAGCCTAAGATTGGATCTTTGTTCCCCCCTCCCCCCCCCCCCAGCCCTCATATGGCTAACCAAATACCTTGTCCAATAGCAACAAAAACACCACACCCGCTCGCGCGCACACACAAATTATATTTTCATAATAACAACTTTACCGGGTAATTATTTTCCCAAAATTTATGTTTATAACAGCAACTCGTCAAAGCATAAACATTGTTAAATGCCAGCTGCGCAGCTTTTACAAGACCCCTCCGACGATCTCTCTTCTTTGTCGACCAAGCGACACCTATGGCTGAGCAACTCCGGCGAATCACCAAACAACAATCAACAATAGAACTCCGGCGTTTTGATGTCCAAAAC
The DNA here is from genome assembly GCA_034376525.1 of Nicotiana benthamiana. NCBI lineage: Eukaryota > Viridiplantae > Streptophyta > Magnoliopsida > Solanales > Solanaceae > Nicotiana > Nicotiana benthamiana. Next base: position 36,036,205 of record CM067327.1, read on the forward strand.
AGTCGTCCAAGCTCGGTCAGATTATATCCTGCAAAAAAAATCTGGCAAGTTTCGAGTTTGCGATTTTGGAGCTGTAACTCTGCTGCTCGTTGCACTGAATTAAGTATAGTTTCTCATTGGTTTTCTCCGTCAATTTAGCCATTTTGAGGTATTCTCTAATTCTCGATTTCGTTTCCTGTATAGATCTAGTAAATCATGTATGTTCGTCAGTGATCGTTGCTGGAATAAAATTATCCGTTCTTCACGGTTGACTTCTATTGTAGTTACAGCTGAACTCTATCACTGTCACTGCTGATTTATGCTCCATTGTGATTTATGTTTAACAGAATTAATGGTAGTCCAATTTTCTGTTTAACAGAATTGTGCCTGCGTTTTTCTCGTTGATTGTAGAGGTGGCGGACTTGCTAGGTGACTGACGTGTGGGCTTGCACCATAGGAATTGTGACTTGGTCAATTCTATAAAACTGTATAGTGGAATACTCCATTAATATCTGTACATTATCCATGTGTTATAGATATCGAGCTGTAAATCATGTTAGAAATCATTTTTAGGTTATGTGTTGGTACTGCAGGGACCAACAGAGGACATGCTATATGTTGAATATCTGTTAAGTTGTTGTTTTGTACTCAGTCACATACTTGCTTGCATATTATATCTCAGTCCTTATTTTCTTTACTGATACATTATATCATCATTGTTTGGGCTGTTTATCATGATTTTTGAAAGCCTGAGAGACTTGATAACGCTTGGGCTGAAGAGGTCCCTCCGGAGTATTTACACACCCCAATGAGCATATGCACATACTGAGTGCCGAGCGCTGAGTGTCGAGTGTCGAGTGCAAGTGCTGAACGACTAGGAGAAATGAGTGAATGTGAGATTGGAGTAAATGGAAGGACTCAATGACTGTTGCACTGAGATTATGCACTTGATTTAATTACTGTTATACTTTGACGGGAATACGTTAGTGTCATTTAATTATGAGAGATATTATATCCTGTTTTAATTGAACTTGACATGAATTAACTATTTTGACCATAATTCTCAAACTTGAAAGCATGCATATCTTCCTATGTTGAAATTTCTATATGAACATATCCGTGAAGCTCGCAACTGCTTTCATGCATTTATTTACTCTTGATATTTATTGAATTGGTACTCACGCTACACCATATACTTCGTTTGCAGATCCAGGTATTTTCGGATAAGGTCGGTGTTGATTTCTCTGCGCAACTTGATCATTTGGAAATTCCAAGGTAGTTGACCAGCGTTAGCAGACCTTTTCTCTCCTTCCCTATCTTTTAGCTTTATGCATTTAGTTTTAGCCTTTCATAGACAATAGCTCCATATTTTTGTTTTGTAGGCGCTCATGTACTCAATAACATCCCGATATTAGGAGTTTCTGTATTGGGTTTTGACTTTTTATCTAGTTTTTGAGAGTTTTGATGATTTAAATTTGTATTAAGTTATTATTCATTTAAAAGTATTGAAAGTATTTTAAAGTGTCGGATTACTTAATACCACGCTAGGCGCCTTCACAATAGGCTAACTTTTAGGTCGTGACATCTAAGTTATTAAAATCAATAGAGAACATGATCAAACTTTTAAAATACTCAACATGACAGTTTTAAATTTTCCAAGAAATGTGATTTGCCTTATAATCACATAAGGGTGTATTAAAATTTAAGGTGGATTTGTAAAACATCCAAACCAACAAAGAGTAATTTTTACGTTGAAAGTTGAAATAGAAGGTCGCATTCCATAAAGTTGAAGCATAAATTAATACAAATAAATAAAATCCAGAAACAAATATCAATATAATTTTATTAATAAGGTAAATGCATGATGAATCATACAATTTCATACCCAGCCAACTTTTGTAGTGGCGTTTATTGTAATTTTGAAATAACGTGTTGTTCACTTGACTTTCTTTATTATACATACATGTAAATTAAACAACACAAAATCAAACTGCATAATGGGATGTGTAGAAGAGCTTGTCTCCGATGCACACTAACCCTCCGTGCTACATACAGGAATAGCAAGTGCAACAGAGTATCGACAAGCGCAACAAACCCAACAGTCGTTGCAATTAACGCGAGAATTACAAGATCTAAAACAAGTGTTGAGTTGTGGGAGTAGTCTCTTCCTCATTCCTAATAGATTATGATCAACATCCAGTGCAGCTCTGACTGTTGTGTTTGTCAAAAAGGGCACATGTGCTACAAATATTCGTTATACAGGGAATTAGATGTAAATTCATGCTTTAATATGAAAGATATACACAGTCATGTATATATAAAACTACATACATAATACAAGATGTAGATAATATATAATTAAAATTTACACTTAAACGTAAGCGGTACTTACTAGTTGCCACCATGACGAGAATAGCGAGCACAAAAGAATTCTTTAGCAACATCATTGTGTTATAAAAGTTTATGAGTGGCTAATTACTTCTAAAATGTCGTAATTTATAGACCTTCTTGAGATCAAACTACATCTCTGGCATGTGCCGTACTTGCTTCGTTTTTTGCTTTTCTAGATTATTTATTATCATGCTTCAATGTTTCCTTCAACGTGTTGACCTCCCATTTTAAAATTGGATATCGAAGAAGTATTATAGAGTTAAAGTACTTCCTACTTGCCCTCTATTAAAGAAACACTACTAGAAAGCAGGTCATTTTCGTCCAAAAATTTCCGATCGAAATGGGTCGGAAATATTTTCGACCGAAATCGATCGAAAATAAAATTAACCGGTCGCAAAAGTCAACAAAAAATTCCTGCCACCACAAAAACTAATATTTCCGACCGATTTCGGTCGGAAATTGGTCAAATATTTAGTCAAACAAAAAAAATTTAATATTCCGACCGATTTCGGTCGGAAACTGGTCAAATATTGCGTCAAACCAAAGCTTTTCCAATTTTCCGACCGATTTCGGTCGAAAATTAGTCAAATATTTGGTCTTCCAAATATAAAATGTATAAAAATTATTATTTATCAAAAAATTTCAAAATTTCTGACCAATTTCGATCGGAAATTGGTCATAATGTACAAAATTCATTATTTATTAATTTATTTTCAAGTTTAATATTGCATATATATATATATATATATATATATATATATATATATATATATATATATATATATATACATATATATATAAATATATATTATATTTATATATATATATATATATATATATTTATATATATATATATATATATAATGTTTTATTCAATATACCTTATATACTATACACTTAGTTATATACAACATTATATTATGTAGTAGTGATTGTTTATCTTATAAGTTGATAATTACATTGATAATAACACTAAGTAGAAGTGTAAGTATCCTCGAGAAATGTTAATTATTGATTAGTTTATGAATTGATAATAACCTAAGTAGAACTGCATTAGTAGTATCCTTAATTAAGTAATGTTAGGCTCGATTATACTATAAATTGATAATTACATTATGTATAAATGTATTTGTGACATTTAGCTTATTAATTGATAATTACACTACCATAGTCGTCGGAATCAATGTTAAAAATAATTATTTACTAAAATATCTTTATATTTCCGACTGAATCCTGTCGGAACGCTTGAATACAAAATTTTTGTATATTTAATTAACCAACCCAGAATTAATGCTTTTATACGAATTAAAATATAAATTTAATAATATTGTGTGATAATAAAGAGGTTTTAAATATATAATATTTAATATTATTTTTATATATATAAGCTATATTCGATATACTATACTATACTATATATACGTCTCTCTATACACACACACACACACACACACACACACACACACACACACATATATATATATAATATTATATCGAATATACGTTATGTACTATACACTTAGATATGTACTATGCACTTAGATATATATACTATAATCCCAAACCAGATCGACCTAACCCGACCTAACACCCAAAAACCTAGCAGAAAGAGATCGAATAGGAGAGGGCTGCGCAGCTGAAGAGGATCCGTTCTTGGCTTCAATCTTCTCAAAAAAATGCCCCCACTTGATTTCTCATCTTCTCCACACGCGCACAATGTGGCTGACTTCTCATCTTCTCATCCGTTCCTGGCTTCAATCTTCATTGCTTCTTTGAACCGGGGAACACAACTTATATCGAAGATTTTCCTTTCCGTTTAACCATCCGGTATCCCTTATCCATCGGCTCGATTAATTTGGTTTGTGTATAGTAGTTTGAGCTTAAGGAGATGTGTGAGCACGTGATTTTTGCCCTACGTGAGAATAACTCCTAAAAATAGACCAAAATAATTTTTTTATTAGTTTTACGAATTTTTCTTTATTTAGTTGCATTTTCATACATTTTTAATATTTTTAAAAATAACAGAAAAGCCATAAAACGTGTCACATTTCAATTTTATGTCACCTTAGGTTCAATTTGCAATTAGGAATTAATTACATTGAGTTAATTGTGTATAAAAAAAAGAAGAAGAAAAGAATCATGAAAATGATTAATTTTTGCATTTTAATTTTAGTCTTTGAATTTCGGTAGTTTTTCGTTTAATTTGGTTTTAATTAGTTGCAATAAGTATTAGTTTTTGTAATTAGTTTAATTAAAAATAATTTGACTAGAAATTAATTTAGGTGTTATTTTTAGTTTTAATTTGAAAGAAATTAGAAAATATGAAAACAAAATAGAGGAATCATATTTTTGGGCCAAATCTTATTAAAATTCAAGCCCAATACAATTTCTTTTTAAAAAGGGATTTTTACCTATACATCCCATATAACAAACCTTACTACCATTATTGTGCATTGTTTGTTTATTACCCTCATATTCCATGTTTTTGTTACATAATATATACCAAACGGAATATTTGCTGATTTTCCATCCTAAATTAACGCTAGATAATTAAGGCTAAAAAAGATTCTTAATAAAGTGTAGCCTAAAATAACGCCTATCTTAATGGCTTCTAATTAATCACTGATTTTCTACCAATTAAAGGTGAAATCAGTTAAGGTAACAATGATTTGACCTTAATAACGCCTATCTGTCATTCATGAGATTCGTTATAGATGTGCATCTAGAATTTTTGTTTCCCATCTTCCCCAATCTTCCGTGTGCACTAAGAAATTTCTTTAACATTTCTGTATACGACAGAATATGCATTTATGATTACTGCAAGAATTTGAAGTTTTTGCCTTTGCAATTTCTTCGAGTACTTGTTTCTCAATGGTCAGTGATGTAGTACTACTTGGTTTGACTAGATAAATACTCTAAGCATATCATGGCTAGGGCAGTCAAGTTCGGAGAAGCAAATGGGCCAAGTTTGTTTTATTCTCATACATGTTGATATGGGGACAACGGGGGCTTCTGATTTTGGTGTACTTGGTTGATGCTCTGCAGTGTCATGTCTTTCTATTTTTCTTTATGTTCATTTGGTTGATGCTCTGTACGGCACACATAAGTTATGTATCGGTGCAGATTACTTTACTTAGTAGAAACTAGTTGATAAATTAATAAGACAATCTACACTTGAATTTCAGCCATCATCTTGTATTGTATTGTCGCTGAGGATGTTTACATTCATCTATTTTGTAGTTCCTCCGTGATTGCCATTAAGGAGATTCTACAATGTCAAAAATTCCGATAATGCTTAAGTGTTTCCAATGAGTTTTTAAAATATAGTCAAATGTAGGTAAATGTAGTTAAGGTTATATGAAGTGTTTCCAGTGAGTTTTTAAAATGTAGTCAAATGTAGGTAAATGTAGTTAAGGTTATATGCAGTGTTTCCAGTGTGTTTTTAAAATATAGTCAAATGTAGTTAATGTTATATGAAGTGTTTCCAGAGAGTTTTTAAAATGTAGTCAGATGTAGGTTATATGAAGTGTTTCCAGTGAGTTCAGTATTCATGAAAAATTGTTCAGTACAACCAAAGTTCATTACAACAGTACACTCTACTTCTTACATGAAACTACATGAAACTATATTAAACTACAAAAAACTACTATTAACTACAAATTTGATTCAATAGTATAATTTGCCAATCAAATTTGAGTCAACAGTGACAGTTCCAAATAAATATTACATTAAACTACATTAAACTACAAAAAACTACAATTAACTACAAATTTAATTCAACAGTATAATTTACCAATCAAATTTGAGTCAACTGTGACAGTTCCAAATAAACATTATATTAAACTACATTAAACTACAAAAAAAACTACAATTAACCCACAGTCCTTTCGCTAGATTAGATATTCTATGTACGTATTTTTTAGAATTGGTCCAATATTATGTATTGATAATCATAATTCATAAAAGCTAAATGGTGTACCTGGATCAATTCCCATTTAATATTATTTTCCCAGTTTTTTCGCTTCTGAATTCACATGCGACTAAGTTTTCGCGATGAAAACCTCTATGTGAACACAATAAATATCACTTAGATACCTTTCAATTCATTAAGTAATTCGTAGATACCTAAAGGAAGATATAACTAGAAGATATACATTTCTATCATGATATTTTCTTTTTCTTTTTTTGGTTAATCATACCAAACCTTTTAAAATCATGAGAGGAAAAAAAAGACGAAGAAAGAATGATGGAAAGCAGAAAAAGTCAAATTGAATGGTGACTTTGGTACATCCAATAAACAAACGTTAAGGAAAGACTTTAATCTACATTGTTTGTGCACAAATCTTGATAATTAATAAGGTAATTAATAATGTTAAAAATCTGTTGGAAGAAAGAGAAAAAAGTGGGGAAAGAAAATATGGAAATATTTTGTTCCACAAATAAAGCCCCTAATAAATCATTGGTAATTAAACCTTAAAAGTCAATTTTGGTACATATATTGAAACATGGTATACTTAAATGTAATAAATACTAACCTGAAACATGAGTGGTTATAAGGTTTGTTATATGGGATGTATATGTAAAAAAAACCCAAACCAAATTAGCCTCTACCCAACCCCAAACTGGGTCGACCCGACCCAACACAATACCTAAATCCACTTCGTTATGTAAAAGTAGAGGTGTCAACCGGGCCGGGTTGACCCGGGACCGGCACGGACCGGCCCGGTCAAACCCGGCCCAGACCGGACCGGTTTATAGCGGGGGGGCCGGGCTGGGTTAGGGGGAGGAAAGGGGTTAGGACGTTAGGCGATTCCGTCCAATTGACCCGGACCGGACCGGCCCGGGAAGGAAAATCCCGGGCGAACCGGTCAACCCGGACCGGCCCGGACCGGTCCCAACGGTAAAATTTTTTTTTTTTTTTAAAAAAATTTTTTTTTTCTGAAAACGTGGGGCCCACCAGACCGTTGGCAACGGTCCAGCACCGTTGCCCAACGGGACTTTTTGCATTTTTGGCCAATTTTGAGTTTTTTTTTGTTTTTTTTAAATTACATTATTAACCCTTCTTAAAATCTATAAATACCCTCCCCTCTTCTTCATTTCCTCACTCAAAATTATCTATCTCTCTCTCAATTCTCAAATTAGCAAATATCAATCACTCTCTTCTCTTCAATTTTCAAGAATTCATATTCTACTTTCATAATTTTATTGTCTTTATTTTCCCGAATTTAATTTATCGTAATTTCTTATTTGGAAATCGGCATTCGAAGCTTGATTCTTGAAGTTCAAGTGTTCAACATTGAAATACTTGCTTGACGTTTGTTCGTGGTAACACCGGATTTGCGTAATCAAGTGCTCAATTTATTGTCGAATTCGGTGCACTCTCTCCAACTCTTTCTCTTATTTAATATTTTAATTGCATATTTGATTTTAGCTTATATATTAATTTTTCCAATATGTTGAATGCTGCTAAAAGAGCGTGTAGAAAAGTTACTGGTAGGAGTGGAAGTGGAAGTAGTAAAAAAAGTCATATAGCTTCTGGTAGTAATAGTAATAATGAACCAATAACACATGTTTCTGAATCATCGCCTAATTTGCAAGATGTAAATATTGATTATGAACAATTACACCAAGATTTCGGAATAGAAGATAACGAAATTGGAATAGAAGATGAGATACCACCTACACCTACTAGTGGAAATGTTGGTAGTATTGGAGTTGGAGTTGCTAGTGCAACAAGGGGTAGAAGACCACCAGTCGCTCAAACTTCTAAATCTAATCGTAGAAAAAGAAGTCCTGTTTGGCAATTTTTTGATGAGATAGAAGATAGTGATAGAGTTAAGTGTAGACTTTGTAATGAAACGTTTAAACATTTGACCGGAGGTAATTTAGGGGGGACTGGCACACTTATTAGACATATGTATAATTATCATCCTATAGAATGGGGAAATAATGGGGATGGAAGTGCAACAACACTTAACCCTACTACTGCAGGTCTCCTAAAATATGATAAAATGAGGGATCGAGAGGAATTAGCGAAAATGATTGCTTTGGGTTGTCTACCTTTTTCATTTGCTTCTTCCTCTTATCTTGTTACGTATATTCAAAGGATATACAATCCTATGTTTAAAGGTATCCCTAGAAGTACCTGTAGATCAGATATCTTTAGACTTCACAGCCAATATCAAACATACATACGTTATTTGTTTAGTCACCTTCCTTCTAGAGTATGTCTAACTTCTGATATTGGCCATGCTGTAAATGGAAATGATTATTTAACAATTACATGTCATTGGATAGATGACAATACTTGTATGCAAAAACCTATTTTTGCTTTTAAATATGATGAAGATCAGAGTCATACTGCTGCATTTATTAGTAGTACAATTGTTGAAGTTGTCGAATTTTATAATCTAAACCAAAAAGTTTTGTGTATGTCTTTTGATAATGTTTCAAACAACAATGCTGCAGTTTCAATTTTAAAAATGAATTTACATCCACCTCTTGATGATATTTTTCATGTTAGATGTGCATGTCATGTTTACAATTTAATTGTTAAAAGTGGGCTCGATTTATTTTTACATGAGATTACTCTAGTTAGAAGAGCAGTTGGAGTAATTCAGGGAAATAATAGACAATCTAGAATAAGAGAATTTAAGAACAAGTGTATGCAATATAACCTTACACCTAGATTCATGCCCGACGAAGTAGTTACTAGATGGAATTATACGTATATATTTTTAAAATGTTGCTACAAATATAGATTTCCAATAACAGAAGTTGCTAATGCACATTGTACTGATCCTAGGCGTATGTTAACAACTGATACCTGGGAGGTCATTAGTGATGTGATTAAATTTTTACATAAATTTTATACTACTACTGTTGTGTTTTCTGGGGCATATTACCCAACTATTACTTTGGCTTTAGTACATATAGCTGAAATTTCTTTGCTACTATATGAATTTAAGAAGAAAGATAGATATACGGATGCTGTTGCAAGTATGCAAGCAAAATTCAAAAAATATTTCTTTCCAATTCCTCCTGTTTACTTAATTGGTGCAGTTTTAAATCCTTCAATTAAAATGTCTGATTGTCAACAATTAATGAATGCTTTATACACTTATATGGAGATTGGGCCCACTGAAAGCCCAAATTTGTATGAATCTATGAACCAACTAAATGAACATTTACAATATCTATATACTTATTATGCAACTCAATGTGATAATGCTCGTGCTTCAACTGCTGCAAATCCCACTATGCAATGTAGCACTTCTAATGTAGTCGAAGATGATGATGAAGGCATTGATAGTTTTAATATTTTTTCAACTTTTTCTAACACTCAAAGTAGTAGCAGGAATATAGATGAACTTCAATTTTACTTGCAGAAGCAAAATGAGCCTCGCACCAAGGAATTTTCACCGTTAGGCTGGTGGCATGAAAATTCAAAGCAATTTCCCGTTCTTTTCGCTATGGCGCGGGATGTCCTGAATGTCCCAATTTCCACTGTTGCATCCGAGAGTGCATTTAGCCAAGCAAGACAACAACTTGGAGACACACGGCACTCATTGGGAAGCAATGCTTTGGAAGTCTTAGTGTGTCTAAGAGATTGGATAAGATCTGAACGAAGAAATCAAGGAAAGGAAGATCTTGATAGCCCGGAAGACGAAGAACTTGGAGATATATTAACGCACGAAAACCCATCCGAATTTAACTCTCCAGAAGAAGGTCATTCGGTTCATATTAATTTTGAAGAACTTTCTATTGCAATGCAAACCATTTGATGTAAATTGTAAACTAATTATGATACATTTTAGTTTTGAAATTTTGAATTTAAGAAATAAAGTAGCACTTGCAATAAGTGCAATTTTTTCCCCATCTTTTGTTGTGTTCATTCAATTATTACAAAGTATTAATATAACTTAATATTTATACTATACGTAATTTCAAAAAAAAAAAAAAACCCGGCCCGGCCCGGCCCGACCCGGATCAACCCAGCCCGTTAACAACCCACCTCTAATTGAACCCGGACCGGACCGGCACGGACCCGGACGGGTCAGAAAAATTGGACCCGGACCCGGCCCGGCCCACCCGTTGGTCTCCCAGTAAAAGACCTAACACACACAAAAAACACATAGACAGTCACAGTACAGAGTTAGTTGCCTGAAGCGCAACCTTGGCTTCTTCTTTACACACATATACGCCTATACACAGAAGATACAGGCTTGGAAGAGAGAGCGGCGCAGCTGTGATTTCTTCCTACCATATATTCTGCTCTTACTGGTAAATCATTTTCTTCTAAGGCAAAAATGATACTTTATCTGGGGAAATTCATAAGCTACATATTACTTCATTAAACTATAATAAATAATGGAAGAACCAAAGTAAAAACAATAGCCTAAAATTGAATCTTTGTTTACCTCCCCCCCCCCCCCCCCCCATCCCCACACACACACACACACAAAAGTCCTCATATGTATGTTCGTCAGTGATCGTTGCTGGAATAAAATTATCTGTTCTTCACGGTTGAATTCTATTGTTGTTACGGCTGAACTCTATCACTGTCACTGCTGATTTATGTTCCATTGTGATTTCTGTTTAACAGAATTAATGGTAGTCCAATTTTCTGTTTAACAGAATTGTGCCTGCGTTTTTCTCGTTGATTGAAGAGGATTAATTGACTGTGGTAATACCTCAAGTTTATAGGTCTTTGTCATTGGTTGAGTAGATTTATATACATTGTGTTCAAACGTGAAGCTCAAGATTACTTCCGGTTTATTTTTAGATGATTGTGTGTGAATATAAAGCTTATACAGTTGCTCAAGTTAAAGGCCAATTTCCAGAAGCAGACATATCTTTTCTCTTAGTAATGATCCATCAGAAATTTTGTTGAATAATCAGCAAAGTCATTTCCTCTCTGCCCTTTCGGGTAGGGGTAAGGCTCGTCTACATATTACCCTCCCCAGACCCCACTTTGTGGGACATTACTGGGTTGTTGTTGTTGTTGTTGTTGTTGTTGTAATCAGCAAAGTCATGCTTATCCAATTGCGTATTCCATGAATCTTTGAACTTCACAAGCCATCGCAATTCAGTTTGGTGGAAAATAATGAACATATGTAGTTTGCTTTAGTTAAGTACAATCTTTTGAAATAAATCAAGGTGCGTCGTGCTAAATGAAAATGACAAATGCATGGGCCTCGTGTTATTAGATATAAAATTGATTAATATTCGTAGCAGGCCTTTAGGGCCGTTTAAAATACAATTGTTGAGTGCATGTACCTTTAAGGAACATCAATGGTGATGCTAGATAAAGTTCCAACTAGCTAGATATTGCATTAGCGTATACTATATTTTCCGTTCTTTCTCATTGCTCTTAACCTAAAAGTTTATATAATTTTCTTGGACTTTACTTTAAGTTTGTATTTCATTTAACTATTTTGTAAGACAATATAAGTGGTGGATTGATATAATATCTTAGCATATTTGGCAGGGACTTACTCACTTGACCAATTAATTAGTTCATAATTATTTGGGTTGTTCTACTTTTAATATAGTATATGAAATGCATACGGAGTATATAGTTCATGTGTATTGCAGCAGCATATTTGGCAGGGACTTACTCACTTGACCAATTAATTAGTTCATAATTGTTTGGGTTGTTCTACTTTTAGTATAGTATATGAAATGCACACGGAGTATATAGTTCATGTGTATTGCTGCTGCAATACACATGAACTATATACTGCTGCAATCACAATTAACTATGATTAATATAATTTATTTGTTCTTTATGTAGATAGAATCTCGTAGTTGGATGTATAATAGGAATTATCATAATCGTCGGTTTTTGAGGGAGGAATTTATAGAAGTGGTTGAGGAATTTATTACGCATGCAATGTCACTTGAACCGTTTCGAATTGGACGATTGATTAGCTGTCCTTGTGTAAAGTGCAAGTGTTTGCATTATTTTGAAACGGCGGATGTTAAGATTCATCTTTATCAAAAAGTGTTTATGGATAATTATTTTGTGTGGACTAGTCATGGAGAGATTGATGGTACTGATGGTGTATTTCATAATGTAGTTGTTGGTGAAAGTAGTAGGTCGGTGGGGAATACCATTCAACATCCGAGATACGATGAAATTGTTGCTGATGCTCTTGGGATGCACTTCTAATTTGAAACCAACGAAAGTGTTGAACAACCTCCTAATGAAGAAGCAAAATATTTTTATGAACAGTTAGAAGCTGCTAGTCATCCACTAAAACAAGGGAGTATGCACTCTCAGTTATCTGTTGCAGTTAGATTATTAAGTATCAAATCAGATACCAATATTTCTCAAGCAGGAATGGATTCTTTCATTGGCCTTATGAGTGAACTAGTTGATCCAACTTTCAACATACCCGAAGATTTTTATAAGGCTAAAAGATTGGTTTCTAAATTAGGACTCTCGTCTATGAGAATTGATTGTTGTGAAGATGGTTGCATGTTGTTTAATAAGGGTGATGCAGATTTAGAAAGGTGTAAATTTTGTGAAAAACCTCGTTTTAAGCGGTTTTCCAGCGGGAAGAAGGCTGCTGTGAAGTCAATGCATTACTTACCACTTAGTCCTATATTAAAGAGGTTGTATACATCGATGAGTTCTTCTCCTCATATGAGATGGCACTATGAAAATAGAAGGCTGCCCGGTTTATTCTAAATAGGATGGTTACAAGATAATCACTGATATACTTGGCACGTTGTACTTGACACCCTATCCGACTTGGAGTGACTTTCCATAAAGTCTCGTGCGACAGATGTTCAACCAATTTAAGGTTTTAATACAATTCTTATTTATTTAAGCATTATATTAATAATATTTTCAACTAATGTTACTTACTTTATTCGCAGACTAAGTGTTCCTGGAAAGACCAATATAACTGTGAAATTTATAAAAATTGGGAGTACAAATTGCGTAAGAGACTCTCTGATTCCTTTAGCTCCGCTCGAAAGCTTAAAAAGAAGCCTTCATGCGTTCTACCGGATGTATGGGTAGAGCTAGAGAGGTATTGGACCACCGACAAATTCAAGAAGCAGAGTGAACATGTCAAGAAGGCCCGAGCATCTGAGAGGGGCGGCTCCTTGCAATGTCTTGGTTCAAGGAGCATGGGGGATACAAGGAGACATCTGGTAATTCCTTAAAATATTTCGGTCTATTTTATCAAATTATATTTATATATCTCCCAATATTAATATTATGAGTTCCTGAGACATCTGCCTCTGAGATTGTGCATCTTAAATTTGCGTTATTTGGTACCATATATCCTTCTACTTTACTCATAAATTAAGCATCACTATCATCACCTTCATTTTTTTCTTCATCATCCCCAGCCTCAGGGTCATCCCCTTCTTCGTCACTCATGTTATTTATTACATCAGTGATTATAGCCTTCACCTCTGCTTTTTTATGCATCAAATCTACACCGAAATGGCTACCTGAGATGAACCCTAATTATGTGATCACCAAATAAAAAAGCAAAACATTAGTGTTAGAATAACAAAGTGTTTCCTAAGACATACCTAGTTTCCGGATGATATCAGATAAGGTTGCCTGCATTTTGAAGAGAGCAACAAGTCTGATTAGTAGGAAAAGTTCATGACTATTTAACGCAAGGGCAAGATATCACTTACAGAGTTAAAGTCTACTTCTTTCGGAATATGTACTGCTGCTGCATGAATTTCTTCGTTGTTGGGGTCTGTTCTGGCCTTCTTGCAATTAACATGCTTTTTTAAAATCATTCCTTTACCTTAACAGTTCAATTATGAGCAGATTAGTCAAAACCTAAAAGTTAGTCGACCAACATATGTGAAATTGTGATTTACTTACAGAATAGTAATTTTGAGCGTGTTATGATTAGTGACGTTACAATTCCTCTCCAAAATATTTGAGAACATATTAATTTGTTGGCTGGTTGATCTGTGAACAGTTGGACAAAGTTCTCTGTGGTCTGTCAACTTCAAGTAATAGTATAAACACAAGGATTTAATTCATAATATAAGGAAAGAAGGGACAAAAATTTACATGCTGATACATGACAACTCTTATCTGTTTTAAACTGAACATTCTTTTAGTATACTTAATTGGATGAAGCTTCCCCTTCTCCTCACAATGATTGTTTCCTCTTTTTATTCTTTCGCCCCAGGATTCAGGGGTGAGGTGGGGGAATTTCGCACTATTTATAAGCTGATACGAAAGAGGTTTAACAATTTGTATACTGGTTTCATGATTGATTGTTCATGAAGACATATATTACCTTTGTTCATGTTGTGGTTTTTGCTACTGCTTCCATCTATTTTCTGGCTCATAGTTTGCTGTGATTATCTTTCTGGCACTTGGTGTTGGTAATGCTTTTTTTTACTATTTTCTGGCTCATAGTTTGCTGTGATTACCTATAGCTTGAGTTGTGAATCCTCCATGTTGTGTGGCATGTGCTCATTGTCGTATGTTCATTAAAGAAAATAAATCAAATGCGAGTGTAGCTACAACTTTCGTTAACACGTTTATTATATTTGTAGGAAAAAAATTGGGGAGAAAGATGAGTCATGATGAGCTCTTCATGGAGACTCACATCCGAAAGAAGAAAGCACCGACAGATCCAACTAGATGGGTGGAGGACCGGGCAGAGACTACACATGTAAGTTTCATAACTACTATAAATGTTTATAATATTATATAAATACTAATTTTCTATCTTCTAAATAAAGGGTCGCTACAAGATCAATTTGGAGGAGTACACTCAGAGCTTGCCGCCGAATGAGCAAGGAGAGCGACCGCCCATTTCAGACGAAGAAGAGAAGATGATATGGTTGGATACTGTCGGTGGTCCTAAAAAGGGGACATCATACGGCCTTTCAGATAAATCGTTTCGGCGCTACAGGGCTGGATTGCAAGGTATAGGGACTTCTGCCAAAGGCGAGGCGATTGATAGTTCGGCTGTATCCGCTATGGAAGAGAAGATCACAAAGTTGACAGCAGAGCTTCAAGAGACCAAGGCTAGTGAAAAGAAGAGATTTGATATCCTTCAAGGTTAGCTAGAATGGAGGGACAAACAATTTGATCTCCATCAAGGTCAATTAGCCAATCTTCTTCCTTGTTGGTACTTTTCCCATTACTCGGTCTCCTCCTTCTTCCCCACTTGCCAGCGATCAAGGTCCTACAACCGAAGATGGAAATGATTGTCCTAGGACCGAAAATGAAGATGATGCTACATAAAAAAACTCGTTGAATATTGTGTATTGTCAAAACAAAGTTGTGAACTTGTTAATATTTTGTTGTTGGTTATTTGAATGATGATTATATTGTTATTTTGTTATTGAACACTTTAGTAGTTGTTGTGGTTATTAGTTGTTGGTTAATTGTGGTTGTTGGTGGTTATTAGTTGTTGGTTAGTTGTTGTTGTTGGTTAGAGTTGTTGGTTAGTTGTTGGTGTTGGTGGTGATTATTAGTTGTTATTTTGTTGGGTTTTCATGGTTGAATGGCAGCAATGTAAGCTGCCATTATAGGATGTATATTGGTTTAAATTGGCAGGTTGTGGAGCCTAAAAGCATGCAATTCCTACCCAATTTTTAGCAATATTTCCGACCGAAATCGGTCGCAAATTTCAAATAAGATCCCCAGATTATTGAAATTTTCCACCGTAATAGGTCGGAAATGATGAATTTGTATTCATTTCTTTAATAAATTAATAATTTACAAAAATTATTTAATTAAATGATCTTATTAATATTTAATATTTTTGACCGAAATCGGCCGGAAAGATATAATTAAAAAAAATAAATAATAATATTTTCCTACCGATTTCGGTCGGAAATTTGAAAATTAAACCCAGTCAACCAATTGAATTTTCTGACCGATTTCGGTTGGAAATTTCCGACCAATTATGGTCGTTTTTCGACCATTAAATTTTCGTCCAATTAAAAGCAGCCGGAATTTGGTTGGAAATTGACAATTTCAGGTCGATTTCGGTCGTAAATTTTGGACGGAAATTAACTAATTTCTAGTAGTGAAAGCAAGTGTTAGTATCCCGTATATGTAAAAATAATTCTGGAGAATATAAAATAATGTTATGAAATAATATAAGAACAAGAACAATAGAGAGAAAAGTAGAGAGCGAAGTATTCTTATTGATACTTTTGGGATGATTTACAATGGGAGAGAACCCCTTTATTTATAGGGAGGTGGTGGCTTAGCCACCAAGTAGTAAACCCTAGAATCTCTCTAAATATAGACATTCACCTTAAATAGGATTCTATTTATAACACTCCCCCTTGAATGTCTATTCAATAATGTGCCTCGTTAAAACCTTAACTAAAACAAAACCTAATGGGGAAAAATTATAGAAAAGGAAAAAGAGTACACATGTTTGAATATGCGCCTATTGGTTGCCTCGTTAAAAACCTTGCAAGGAAAACCCATTGGGACAAAACCTTGTAAGGGAAAAAGAGTGCAACGCGCATTAACTCCCCCTGAAAAGAGCATCAATTCATATCCTTGAGCATTTGCATTCCAATCTTGTGCACCATCTTCAAAACGATCTTTTGTAGAGATTTGATAAATAAATCAGCCATATTGATTTGAATAAATATTCCGCACCTTGAAATTATCATTCTTGATAGATATGAACATCTTCATATAATGTTGTGGAATGACTCTTCAATATCTCCATAGAGGTATTCTCGATGCCATCATGCTTATAGTTATAGCAAGATACATATGTACACAAGTTGCACTTAGGATGTGGTACTTCAGGACCAAGAATTGTATATGCTTCAAGCAACTTCAATCTTTCATGGATTGACATATAAGTTAAGTCATATAAGCCATATAATAGACTTTAGATGCATATCAAGTTTTCATGTCATGCTAAACAAATAAGATATCGAAAACTGATTACACATACCATTGACTTTATAGTTTCAAGTATTTGAACTACATGTCCAAAACTGTCTTTCATATGGAATCAATTCTGCTTGAATTGTATCTCTTCCATTTAGCCAATATTTTGTTTGTATTCGACAAACATAAGATCCTCATCGATATTTAGCGCTATCATAGATGTCGTCGACGAACATTTTATATCGGTTTCAATAAATTTTCATAAAGACATAACATGGAGATCTCTTTATTCACATATTCAGGTACCTGAATCTCTCATGAGATTTTATGAAGTGTTATGTCATGTGATCTTCTAGATCACTTGCCTCCCCATTATGATCACTTTAATCATTTGCTCATCTTCTTTATTAAGAAGTTATTTTGAAACCGATTTGTCTATACGCTTTAAGCGTATCAATTTGTCCTTCTGGGACTTAATATGAGCATTTGCAGTGAGAATATAGTTACTTTCTTTGGGTCAGCAAATGCGTATAGCATGCTTTGCAATATGTTGCAATTGAATTATCCTTTTATGAACTTCAGGTTCATATTATGATATTCGAGGATCTATATATACAAATGATAATTCATCCCATGTAACCTTTTCTCAAGTGTTTATCATGTCTCCCCCTCATGTTAGAAAAGCTAACTTGTTTCCTCAACTTTGAGAGTCCATCTTTGTGCATTATGGTGTTAATGAAAATATACACCGCACATCAATAATAATAAGATGAAATTATTTGGTTCCTGACCCTGAACCACTTGTGAGGGGAGAATATAATATACTCTCGTATACAACGTATATCAAACTGATATATATAACTTTGTTCTCATAAGAAACAGTTTAGCTATTAAGTGGAGGCACTCAATAATTATCTTGCTATACCAACTATGATATAAACCAACTTATCAAGATGAACTATCTTGAATAGAAAATCTGGAAATTATGCTCGAAGTTATATTACTGAGCAATTTACCTCGCAAGCACCGGCCAGGCTGCGGGTTAATAACAATCGCACATGTAACCATATCATAGATGCATCATATGTGGTATACATGGCAGGTGAATGGGCCCATATTCACCTTTGATATTTCCAGAATTTATGGGATTCAACCCGAACTCTTTAGTTGGTCAATCAATTAATGAGAACAAGTAATATAAGAGAATTCGTAAAGAACTTTCTAGTTCTTTAATATTTACCCATGTGAATTCTCTATTACTGCACATCATACATAAAATGATATGGCTAACCCGAATGCCAACTGAATAAATTATCAATATTGATAAACTTCAAATTTGCACCATGACATGTGCAATTATCAATAAACTTCAAGTTTATTATGGTATGGGTTTTTATACCAATAAATATCCACTTTATTGTGGCATTCTTTTGTTTGTGTAGTACAAACTAGAGAATAAAGCGGGTAGCTTTTCATATACAAATTATCCCGCTACAAGTTGTAGTAATAGAAGATATCAAATCTCTCCTTTATTTATAGTCTCAATATAATCAATCGCTTTCGCATATACTTTGGAAACTGAATAAGTTTCTTTGAGACTTACTACCACACAATACCTTATTGGTAATCAATTGCGTTTCTCCAACATAGTAATAATTGGCTCTTCTAGAGCTCTCAATTAATTTTGTACTACCACAGATTCATCAACATCTATGTGGTGAATATCTCTTTTAAAAAGAAAGTTATACCATTATGGTCATGGTCAAATTATATGCTAGATATGTTTCTTGCATTATCGTTGTCCTTTAATAGTCATATTTCCAAAATATTTTGGCGTACAATAGGTACGTGACCAACGATCATTCATGCCATAATAATGACATTATTTTCATATATCATCTCAAACCTCCTTCTAGGGGTGAGTGTGGTATATTCAATACCAATTTCATGTTCATATTCTTCCAATAATGAATATGTATCAGATGTTGTCACATTCACTGCGGGGATATGTGATTTTGTTATCCTTTTCAAATCTGTAAATGCGTCTGGCATTTGATTTGCTATTCTTTGCAAATGGATAATATTTTGCACCTCTTTTTCACAAATAGAGGTATGTGGATCAAGATGAGATAATGATGCATTTTTCCACAAAATTTCCCGTTTGGTTTCACCAACTTCTCCCCTAATTTTGGGAAAAGTGTCTCATCGAATTGACAGTCTGCAAATCGTGCAGTGTACAAATCCCCTGTCAATTGTTTCGAGGTAGCGAATAATGGAGGGCGATTCAAACTCAACATATATTCCTAACCTTCTTTGCAGACCCATTTTGGTGCAATATGGTGGTGCTACAGGCACATATACTGCACATCCAAAAATTCTTAAGTGGGATATATTAGGTTCATGACCCAAAACTCATTGCAACGGGGAATATTCGTCGTTCTGAGACGAACTAGCATTGCTGCATGCAAAATGGCGTGACCCCAAACCGAAGTGGGCAGCCTCTTTTTCATGAGTAAATGAGGAATTCAAGATTATTCTCATCTATTGTCTCAATATGATATCCATTTTGAATGATATCTTTAAAACTCAACAAGTTCCTTTTTGACTTGGAGGAGAACATTGCATTCTCTAAAATGTTAGTTCCTTTAGGCAGAGTTATAGTTGCTCTTCCGGAGCCTTTAATCAATTTACTACAACCAGAAATTGTAGTAACATCTGCCTTACACATACTTAAATGAGAGTAATATTTCTTCTCTTTGAATATCGTATGTGTGGTACATGAATCAATTAATCAAAAGAGATATACGAACATGAGAATAAACAAATTTAATCCGTTGCTTCATAATTAAACAATATTTTCAAAATCTGCTGAGGTTATTCGACTAACTTAGTTGATAGTCGACTATCTTGGGAAGCAGACATTAGGTTAGTCGACTATCTAAATCAGATAGTCGACTATCTTGCCTTGCGGAAAAGTCCAGTTTTAATGCGAAATATTAGTTAGTCGACTAACTAAGTAGATAGTCGACTAACTTAGTAAACAGTCATCAGGTTAGTCGACTATCTAAATCAGATAGTCGACTATCTGGCCTTGCGGAAAAACCCAGTTTTAATGCGAAATATTAGATAATCGACTAACTGTTAGGTTAGTCGATTAACTCTACTGGAAAATAAAAATATCTTTGAAGTTTAAGCATATTGAAACATTCTAAAGAACTAATACTAACATTATATCATAAGCTAACTAGTACGAGCTGATACTAATGACTATTAGTTTATTCACTAACTAATACAAATAAGTAAAATGAAATCAAACAATTCCATCTTCCTTCATCACAGATCCATCACCAATTAAGTGGTCTATTTTCCCCTCAGGGTGCTCAAAGAAGTCTGCCACATCCAAGTGGGTGATGTCAAAATTGTCGTCAGAGACAAAATTGGTTTCAGGGCCTTTACTCTTTAGAGATGCTTGATAAAGCTCAACCAAATGTCTTGGTACACGGCAAGTTTTCGCCCAGTGCCCTTTTCCACCGCAGCGATAACATATAGTTTATGAACTATTTGCTTTTGGATTCTCATCGCATCGTGCTTGTGGCAGAGTGACCAACTTCAGGTTGTCATATCTCTCCTTTAAGCCATTCCACAAGATAGGTGGATCTTTGACTGTGATATATTCAATTTTCAAACCTTCATCAAGGTGATGGCGCAAGAAATCAAGGCCTTAGCACAGTTTCAAACCTTCATCAAGGTGATGGCGCAAGAAAATCAAGGCCTTAGCACAGTTTCAAACCTTCATCAAGGTGATGGCGCAAGAAAATCAAGGCCTTAGCATAGTCTTGGGTGGATGCATTATTTCTGTCTTTAATGGCGTCTGCAAGACCCATTGCATCCAAATGGATTTCAGCATCCAACACCCATGTCATATAGTTCTTGCCCTAAATTTTAAGGGCAACAAACTTTCTTTTCATAATGTCAGACATAAAACAAAATTACATCAAGAGCGTGTCCATACTTACGGGCTTTATTACAATTATCACATTCACTTCAAGGAATGGATCATAATCATCTGTATGTGCTATATACAGTCTCATGTCAAATATTACTTTCATGAAGTGAAAGATTATTTTGAGAATCTTTATTATTCTCATTATCACAATGATGACGATTATAATTTCGTCTATTGCCACGTCCACATCCATTGATACCTTCATGGTAATAATTTTGTCTTCTTTCAGACTTATCACATACTGCTACCACATTCTCTAAAGGGAATGAGAATGAAGCAAATTCAATGGGACGGATTTTCAATTCTTTGCCCACAATCATACATGAATTTAATCATGGCAAGACATAGAACTTTTACCACTTCACGTGGTTATAATTCCTTACAAACTCCATTAGAGTTATAATCAAACTTTGTTGTCTATGTTTGTATATGAAATCAAATCGTAGAATTTCAAGAATTTGAAAGGGAAAAGTAAATTACTTACCTTTAAGGTATACCAATAAATGTTGTGATATCAAATATACCTCTTGAGTTTCCATCCCGTTGCATTACTTTATGATGATACCATCTCTTCTATTTTTCCGTATAGAAATTCTCATATGGAGCAGTAGCAATCGTTATTACACTCTTTTGCTTGGAAATTCACCTTCAAAAAGAAAACAAAAGTAAACAACGAGAAAGAAAAAAACAATTGAAGAATTTCAGAAACCAAAATATCACAAATCTCGTTTCACTCGAATAGAAAAACCCAAACGACGGAACACGAATTAGAGTGGGTGAATCTGATTGCAACTCGAGATTCTGAGAGCGATAATTGCTGAATATAAAATTCAATTGGTTAGAGACTCGTGCTGATAACGTGTTATGAAATAATATAAGAACAAGAACAATAGAGAGAAAAGTAGAGAAAGAAGTATTCTTATTGATACTTTTGGGATGATTTACAATGGGAGAGAACCCATTTATTTATAGGGAGGTGGTGACTTAGCCACCAAGTAGTAAACCCTAGAATCTCTCTAAATATAGACATTCACCTTAAATAGGATTCTATTTATAACAAATAACATATAATAGAAATAAAAAAATAATATCTAATTCGAGCACACTGAATTCACAGTATTTTCGTAAGGAATTTAATCTCATCCTAGTACCCAAGGTTGTAGATCATTATCTCCCAGGATAGAACGAATTACACACTGGTATAGCGGTACTTTAAACCTTAGTGTTTCAGCGAACACAAAGATCAGTAGCAAATTACACTTATTGTTGCTTTTTTAGTAGTTAAAACAATGCACAAGAGAGGAGGAGAATTCAGAAATTCATATGGAAAAAATGAGAGAATGGACTGAAATTTATAGCCCCAACCTGTTGAGTTCAAATAAAGAGTTGTAACTCTTCAGAGGTCAGTTATGTAAAACGGCCATTACGTAAATGGCATTTTACTCAAATTAAAATGGGTAGAGAGAACATTTTCTGTTTCAAAAAATGGAGGGGCAGAGTCAATGAAACGGATAATGATTATTAATTTTGCGTTACAAACACGGATAATATTACGTTAAATTAAACTCATATTAGTATTTCAATTGGCTATTAAGTTCTTCTAATAAATTAGTTACACTTCAATTTTTTTTTCATTTTCATGTGTACTAGTATTATTACTCATGCCAATGCGCGGACACTAACTATGTAATATATTTGGATTATTTGAATTATATGCAAATAATTTTAAAACTTAAACTTTCTCTATTAAATATAGATAATCATTGTATATTAATTAAGAAATACTATTTGAAAAAGATTAACCATTTCTCAAATTTCCTATGAAGGACTTTTTGGACACGATTTGACTCTTTTACTACTGCTTGAACTCTTATTTCGTGTGTTGATATCTTTCAAAATAATTTTTATTTTGAAGGTTCAGTTTCTAAAACATATTTTTGAATAATAATTTATTTTATAATAATGCAAGTGACAATACTATCCTTAATTCAAAACTCCATTTAGGCGGCTATCTCAAAATTAAAAAATTAATTACTTAGTAAATTTTTTTTACAGTATGACTCCATTTTGATATTTGATATTAATCATATTAAATATCTGAGTTATTTGAATGATTTGTAAATAACCTTAAAATTTAAGCCTTCTAGATAATTGTTAGATATCAATTACGAAACAGTACATGAAAAAAAGACTACCATCTTTTTTAAATCTCATAATGATAATTTTTTGTACCTCTGAGCACATGATTTTTGCCCTATATAAATTACTCCATAAAATATCAGAAAATAATTTTTCTCAATTTTTGTAATTTTATAGGAATATTAGTAGAATTTTATTAATTATTTGTATTATTGCACATATTTAATTTCCATTAAAAATAAAAATTACCATGCGTCAAAATTTAGATTTTGTTTATATTTTAGGACTAATTAATAGTTATTTTCATTATTAAATAATAAACATCACAGAAAATGACTCATTTTTACATTCTTAGCTTTGAAATTTTGGAGTTTTACTTTTTCTATTTAATTATGGATCAATTATTTTTTATAAGCTTTATAGCTAAATAATCAGTTTAATTTTATAATTTTCTTTAATTTAGTAATTTAGTTTAGGTTTTTAATTAATGAAAGAAAAGAAAGAAAAAGAAAAAAAACAAAAGAAAAGGCCGTTTTTTAAGTGTATCGGGCCACCCTAAAGAACAAATACAATAGGCCAATTACCCTATGGGATTTTTACCTAAATATGCCATATAGCAAACCTTATTACTATTATTGTGCCTTGTTTGGTTATTACCCGCATATTCCATGTTTTCGTTACCAAAAATGTACCAAACCATATCTGGCTGATTTTATAGCCTAAAATAGCGCCAGATTTTAAGCATCCCAATTAATATTTGATTCTGTCTTAATTAAATGATCTTTTTAAAACCTTAAAAGATCTAATCCCAGCGCAAATCTCTCTGCGTGAATCTCTCATACGTAGCCATCAGTTTCGAAAATCTCTCATTCTTCTACATGCAATACCGAAAATCAGAATTTACAGATTGATAGTCAATCAAATTGTAGTTCTTCCAGATTTCAGTTTCGAAAACCTCTCATCTTCTACATCAAATACCGAAAATCAGAATTTACAGCGTGATAGTCAATCAAATTGTAGTTCTTCCAGATTCCAGATTATTGAAGCTAGGTTTGTTTATACAAATTGTAGTTAAATTGTAGTCAGCTTGTAGTTACTTGTAGTCAGTTTGTATTTAATTATAGTCAGTTTGTAGTTAGTTGTAGTCAGTTTGTAGTTAATTGTTTGTAGTTAATTGTAGTTACTTGTAGTCAGTTTTGATTTAATTGTAGTAAGTTTGTAGTTACTTGTAGTCAGTTTGTAGTTAATTGTAGTCAGTTTGTAGTTAATTGTAGTCAATTTGTAGTTATTGTAGTTTTTAATAAATATGTCTGAAAATTGGATTTGTTTGTAGCTACTGGCTTTTATGTGTAGCTGAGAACTGCAAATGGCATTTCAAGGCAACGTCAATTCATGATTCTTCATTGTTCAAGATAAGAAATTTTAGCCGACAACACACATGCTGCCGAATGGACGAAACATTCATACAGCGCAAATGTATTGCAACAATAGTTGGTAGCATTGTCGTTCCAAAGTATTGTGATCCTAAGACTGTTTACACGCCAAAGGACATACAAACTGACATGTTATCCGACTTCAAAGCAGAGAGAGAGAAATTGGTTTTGTAGAGGGTTTCTAGCTTTGATACAATTTTATGGACTGAAAGTATGGTGGATTGAGAAGAACTTCTCGATCTGAAACTGTTCAAGCTTCGACAATGGCGGATGAAATTCAAGCAGAGAGAGAGAGAAATCGGTTTTGGTAAAAAAATGTGGGGGGAGGGTAATTAAAAAAGGGGAGAAAATCGTGGGTTTCTTTTCGTTTGATTTTGATTCCCTTAGTTAATGGGAGTACTTCCTTGATTGTCTAATTAATTGATTCTGATTTCTTAAATTAACATACTTCTGCAAATTTTTACCTTATTTTTTACCACCTACTTTCAACTATAAATACCCTAAGTCTTTCATATAAAAGACAGAGAAGTCTTTTACACACACATCGCTGAATACTCTCAATTCTGCATTCTCATTCTCTTGATTCTGCTCTATTGTCTGTTCTCTGCTCTTGCTTATAATATTGTGTTACTACTTTGTTTTTGCATCCTGCTCTTGCTTTTTTTACTGGTATGTTCTAGTTAATCTTCAAGTCTCCAACCAATGTGTTTACTTTTGCTTTAGTTCATTATCTTTCTAATTTCTTCTATTTATGCTTCTCCTGCCCAATGTGTAATTGATTCTTTGCTTTAATACTTCACCATGTCTTCTGATTTACATGCTAAGCCTGTAATAAGACTATGTATATCCCTAACTTTACTTGCTATACCGTGTCCTATTGTTAGACCTTAGCATGCCTAAACTTTACTGCTTCCCAGCTCCTCTGAACCCCCCGATTCCGTGTAGTCATGTTCATTAAACCTTTGTATTTCCTTTAGCATTGCGTGATCTATCTGTTCCCCTTTATCCACGATCATTGTATGCAATTCTGCACTGATAAACTATTTTTTTTTGTTGTTTAGTTTTAAAATAGATCCTTTTTTTTTTCCTTAAAAACTCTTTTTAAAATACTTCTTCCTGCACTTCGCACTACTCTTAGAGAATAGGTTCTGCCCCTTTCATGTGAGCATTTGTTTGAGTACCTCTGAGTACTCACTGAAATATGACACACAAGGCTGGTATTCCACACTGCCCTTGTCCTGCATTATTTTAAATGTCTAGGTGCTGATATTGACCGGGGACCCAATGGGGCCCTAGGGAGCTTTGCCGCACCTAGACCATGGTCAAAAGCTGTGAAACTCGAAGGGGTTGAGGTTGGAAGATTGGGCATGATTGAAGGTTCCCTATAGAATAGCTTTTTATTTTTCTTCTTATTTACTGTAACTCAGAGGATACTAGTTTGTAATAACTTGTAAACGAACGATTGGGGTTGAATAGTGAATATGGGGGGAGGGCTATGCATGTTTTGTATAAATAATGGGTAGAAAACATGCCTATAGGATGTTATCTACTTATCTGCGTAATAGATAACCTGTATAGGTCATGCATCTCATTCATTAGAGATCCTGCTTTATGTTGTTTACTTTCAGCCTGTCATTATGCTCATCTTGTAAACACGATTAGTTAACCAGAAAATAATTAACAACAAGCTAAATAATTTATCATTACGGCATTGGCATATTAGAAATAATTTTTTTAGGAATTCTTATGTGATATATCCTGCCCTTAGGACTTCTTACTCATTCGAGTTGCAGTAATTAATTCACGTTTAGCTAATAACTTTGTTAAAATATGACTAAGTGGCTTGAAATGTTTTATGCAAATGCCTTATTACGCGTACCTTTATAAATTAGAATCAAAATATGCATGTCCACTCTTTAAGATAACCAAACAATGTATATGACCCCTAGGCAAACTTTAGGCCTAATAAGAATCAATTAATCATGTTGTTACTAGTTTATGACTAATGAGCCTCTTTTAATTTTGAATTCTGCCTCTCCCATTCTACTTTTTTGACTCTCTGAACTTCACTCTATTTTCACTAAAATTCCCGCCCCACTTTGAAATAATCTCGAAATTGTGTATTTGTTCTACTATGTTTTCTAGTGGGTTACCCTTTCTGCCAAGAATCGTGTTTTTTAATATCTATCCTATATCTCGTCAAGTTATCATACCTTTAATGCCTTTACTCTACCTTCAAAGTGTGTTTTAATAATTTTGATCCATATTTTTACTAACCCCCTAAACTACTGTGTATTTCTAAACCATACTACCATCTCTAGTCCTATTTCTAAAAATGGAGCATTCTTCAAGTCACTTAGTCTTAATTAAGCTTTCTGCTTTCACTGAAACTTACTGTTTTATTTCAACATTACCGCTCTTTTGAACTCTTATCTTTGAGACTTTAAATGTGCTTGAGATGTGCTAATTATGTGTTCACTTGTGGAGGGATCTGTGAGCCTCTATGTGTCCTTGTATGTTCCCTTATATGTAGTCATGTTTGTTATGTATATCCCTTAGCATTTTTTTGCCTTTAAGCTTAAGGGTTCAGCCTTGTCCCTACCACGTAGGAATAGTGGTCCTAAATATCCGCCAGTACTTATAGGACAGGACGAGTAATAGCATGCAATAAGTATTCATGACCAACTCAAGCATTTAATAACCTTTACGAGGTGGGAAGGGTAGAATATGGAGATGATGACCGATGTGCTAATATCTTATGTAGCCCCTCTTCTGAGGAGTGATTACTAGATATTGCATTGGCGTGATCCATATTAGTCATAAGCCTAGGACTCCCCTCCCTTTTACTTGCTTTTTATCCGCCTTTTTTAAGGTTTCAAATCTTTCATGAATTTTGTATCTTCTTTACTTTCTTCAAACGTTTCAACTTATCTGTAATGTTACATGGAAGTCCCTCTATTTAATCCCTTAATTGCTTATTTGATTATGTGAAGTCACAATTATAATATGGCCGGGAACCAGACTAGTGGATCTTGTGGGGTTCCTAACACCTTCCCCTCGAGATAATTTCTAGCCCTTACCCAAAATCCGGTTCTTCAATCTCAAACCCTTTATAATGTCCTAATGCTCTTTAATAATTAGGTGATGACTCTTCCAAATTCCAAAGGGAATAGAGTTGTCCTCCCAAATGTTGTAAACCCGATTTTGCGATAAAAAAGGTAGTGTCGATGGTTGTCCGCTTGAGTACCCCAAGTCTAGACCAAAACCTCAGGATTTAAACCTAGAAGAACACAACCTAGTAGGAGCACTTGTTTGCATCGTTTGCATTTGACTTAGGGGACGCAACAAAGGAGTTGGGTCCGTCTAGGACAGGTATACCCCAAAAATAAAAGACCATCCTGATGCATCTTATGTGTTACATGTTGCATTTATTCAAGGGTGAAGGGGTTATTTGGCGGACCAATGATAGCCGAGGATAAATATGAAAAAGAACAATGAAAAAAAGAAGAAAGAAAAAAAAAGAAAAAAAAGAGGGTGAAGTACGAAAATAAAGCAAGTAGGGTTTAGTTATGTTTTTGTTACATTTAAAAAAAAGGATATATATATATATAAATATATATATATATAAATATATATATATATATATATATATATATATATATATATATATATATATATATATATATAGATATGAAAAATTCAAAAAGATTTTGTAATTTTTCATTATTTTGTTGAAATTAAAAAAAAAGGGAAATAGAAAGTCCAAAAAGAGTTTATAATTTCATCATTTTTCAACAAAAAAAAGACAATAGAAAAATTTTTCTCTAAAAATTAGCTGTTTTTTTAAATTCTCGCCTGTCTCATCTGCCCGAATTACGCGTACCTGATTCTCGTCTTTCGGGACGTGATACGTAGGCTACCCACATAGGGTCTGTTCTTCCTATTGAGTTTAGGTTCTCGACTTTGCGGGGCCCTAGCTAAATTTTACACTTCTAGCCACCTTTTGGCTAAATAAGTCATTTTGCAAAAATAACCGTAACCATGCTTGCATGCGTCTAATAGGAAATATTATTGTCTCACGTAATGTTGGTGTAGGTTTTCTCATATAGGTGTGAGCAGATCTACGTACCGGAGTTTGTGCATGACAGATACCCCATGGATACTGCATCTGAAAGTTGCTTAAGGAGATTTTTATTATTTTTTATGACGTCTTTTACTTTCTAGTTTTTTACATTAATGTCAAGTTTTTGGTTATTGCACTTTCTATTTTGTATTTGAAAGATGTGGTGTAACTCAAAAATCTTAAAAAAATATTTTGTGTTTTTATATTTCCGTTGGAATTTTCTTTCGAAATACTACTCCTAGAAATCAAGAGAAAAAAAGAAAAAAGAAGATTTGAGGTGGTTTTATTTTAGAAAATTAGCATATAGGAATTTAAAAAAACAAATTTCATACTTCCTTTAGTATATTAGGACTAAAAATTTAAAAGAAGAGAATTTTGTTTTAATACCACTTTAAAAAGATTTTCCTTAAGGTATTAATTCGAAAATGCAAAAAGATTTCCTTATGAGGTGTTTCTTTGGAAAAATAGTGAAAAATGAATTTTTTTTAGTTTCATTAGAATTACGATATTGTAAATAGAAAAAAATACTTTATCTTTGTTTAAATCCAAAAATATTTTATTTTATTTTTTATTGCTTGTTTCGAAATCTCGCGTCAGGATATCAAATGAAATTCAAATACTTTTCTGTGGTCTGCTCTTTGGATTTTCCTCTTAGAAAAAAATCAAAACTTTTTTCTCTTCTAGAGGTTTTCCTTAATATTTCCCATTGATTGTTTTTTTCAAAAGAAAAAAAAAAGAAACCAAAAATTATATGCTCGTTAAACTTGAGTTTAGAATAGGTTATAGAACATTAAGTCTAGAAAATTCAAAAAGATTTCTTCTTTTATTTCTCTTTTCTCATCATTGTAGTCATTAAGGTAATAAAAAAAAGATAAAAAAATGAGAATGCTAGTTTGTTTACTTTATTCACGATCTTCCTGAACTACGCAAGCATCTGATTCATGTAGGGTCATGATACGTAGAGTTCGATTTGAATTATTTTTTTATTAAAAAAATAAAAAAACAACAAACAAAAATTGAAAAGAAAAGAGAATATGGTGAAATTATGGGATGTGAGAAATATGAGGGAAGAAAAGAGCGATAATCAATAAGAAAAGTGAAAGGAAAGTGAGCAAGCCAAGAAGTGCCAGAAAAGCAAAGGAAGGAGAGAATTGAAATGAACAAATTGGGATGATGTCATATGACCTTCATACCCTCAAAGTCATGTTAGAACCAATAACTGTGACTAGGGGCATTTCACGCGATGTGATATTTTAGCTGTTTAATGCCCTAACACTAACGTGATGACTTTATTTTGTTCCTTTTGTTATAAAGCAGAAGGGAGGTTGGTTTGCAGTTTTTAAAGTGGTAACTCTTCTCTACAACACAAAGTCAAAAGGCAATGGCAGACATAACAGAAATGAGTTGTTGCTATCGGTGCCCAAAAGTAGTTGGTTGAATAGGGTAATGGACTGGTTGATGAAGTAAAGATGTTAAGACCACACATGGCTGATATGTATCATGCCTGGATGAATGGGAAGGCACCACCCCCGCCACCACCTGGCTTCTTAGATGCTACCTTTACCCAAACTTTGGCACTTCCCAATCACTTAGTAGCTCGATAACTCATCCTTCAATTACCTCTCCATAAATTTTCCTCATATCCCCAACAAAAACCACCCATTCAAAGCTCATGATTCCCAATATTACCCCTCAGAGACTGCCTACAAGGTTCCCAACTCATACAAGCAGGGCTCGAGGGATGAGCCTTATGTAGAAAATTAAAAGTTCACAGGAAGAGAAGGGAGAGATGGGATACCTCGGAGGCTGAAAGGCATAGAACAGCTCTTGAAGACTAGGCAAGGAATGGGAGACCAGGGTAGCCCGGCTTACAAAGAACTATCTACGTTCCTGATGTTCGCCTGCCTGCGGGGTTCAAAATGCCAAAATTTAACTTGTATGATGGGTGTGGAGATCCTGTAGCCCACCTGAGGGTCTACTGCCATAAAAAGAGAAGTGTTGGAAAGAAAGATGATTTGTTGATGGCATATTTCAGTAAGTGCTTGAATGGGGCATCTTTGGATTGGGATACTCGTCAGGATGTTGGTAAGTGGCCTACACTAGGTGACATGACTAAAGATTTTGTTCGATGCTTTCAGTATAACATAGACATTGTGCTAGACCATTCCTGCCTATCTCAGATGGAAAGGGAACCCAAGGAAAGATTTAAGGTTTTTTTGCTTAGATAGAACGAACAAGTTGCTCGGGATGGTCCTCCCATTAATAGAAAACATATCATTGAACCCGCCGATGATAGGGCCCAGTGGTCGTTCTTTCCAAACGTGTTCAGCATTAACTCCAACCCCAAACCTATCCCCAAGCCCCACATAGTCCACCTCGGCATTATCCTCGGAACAATGACCGGTCATATGTCCAACCACTAGGTCACTCCCTCTGCCAACAATGGTCCGGTGGTCGTTCTTGCAAAATGCTTCCAGCCTTCACACCGACCCTGTGAACATCCCCAAACTCCACATAAGCTACCCCGGTATTATTCGCCGATCAACATCTGGCCATCTATCTCACTACCAGGTCAGTCCATAGAGAGAGCACCAACACCCCAAAATTCACGTGTGGCTTCATAGCATTTTCAAGCATTCAACAATACTAAAAAACTGAGGCATGGAGAGAAACAAAGGCAAAAAGATAATTTCACGCCCATAGGAGAATCCTATACAAGTTTGTTTGAAAAGTTAAAGCATTCTAGCCTGATTGAGCCGCTCCTCGGCTATACTCCAGACCCGTATGCGAAAGGTTTTCATCCTGTTGTTCGATGCATGTACCACTCTAATGTCCAGGGGCATAACATTGAAGATTTTCTCATTTTGAAAAGGGTAATAGAAAGAATGATTCAAGAAGAGGTAGTTGTGGTAAATGACAGTGACAAGGAGCATGCGATTCCTCCTGGGAACTTGTTGATTAAAGTTGATAATGGTCTTGGCAATATTTATGCGAAACTCATGGCTAAAATGCCGTTCTTGGTAATTGGGAAGACGCTCCGTTTCTTGGTCAGCTGGAGTGGAGTTTTGATGGTTTACTTTGTTGTCATTTATGTTGTTTGAGTTATTTAAGGGTTGTAATTTGGATATTGTCTTGTGACTCAAACCTTTCTATCCTTTCATTTTGCTTAGTTTGTTTAGTCGGAGTAGCTCGTTTTGTATTGTCTAGGTTTGTTCTGGGTTTGTGACCCCAGTTTAGTTCGCTTGTTTTGTTGCCCAAATCCTTTCACCATCTGTATAATGTAATTTTTCGTTTTCTGTAATTTCTAGTCATTTTCATTTAGTTCTCTTTTCTTCTATAGTTCCTTTTCTATTGACTCTAGTGACATGACATGCACGTGTAATTCTCAACCTCGTTTCAAAAGTCAGTTTAGTCATGAAGCAATAAAACAATGTTGAAGATATAGGGACATTGGAGGGAAATAAGTAAAGAGATGTTGAGATCACTTCAAGACCGAATTGTGTGAATCTGGGGTAGATAGAACATAAAGAAACCCTATTGAAAGGGATCATGCCACATCGTGTTAAAGCTAACGGCAAGTTTGCAAAATTGACAGGGGTCGTTCGTGGTAAGGAGAGTGAGAGTGTTGTCCAATGGTGCTTTGTCTTCAACAGATGTAGAAGGCGAATATGTGGATATGGTTATCAAGTCTGGTATAATCAAAAGATGTTTCAAATGTTTTCCTTGGTTTGTTTAATTGCGTTATTTGTACTTGGCATGTTTTGGAGATTGGAATGACGAAGGCATTTTGTTCTGCTATCTAAACAATCTATCCTTCATTACCTCTTTGAGCCTTATTTATTTTCTTCATACCCTCTTTCTGAATCAGTAGCAAAGATTAGAGACACAAGCGTAAAAGATAAGTAAAGGGAAAAAGAGAAAAAGGAAAAGAATGAAAAGAGAGAGAAGGAAAAAGGAAGAAGAAAAAGAAAAAGAAAAAGAGAAGAAAAAGAAAAAGAAAAATAAAAAGGAAAAGAAAAAAAACACAACAAAATGACAAAACAACCAAAAGAGAAAAGGAAGAAAGAACAGAAAAGAAGAGGAAGAGGAAGAAAAAGAAAAATTCACAAAAACAAAGAAACTTCTATGACATGAACTACGTTCCACCTGATTCTTTTTAAGGATATGTAGGCAGCCTCACGGTTCGGTCCTATCAAAATAAAATGCAAAAGTCCCCAAGCAAAGAAAGTGGGGCAGAAGTTGCGGTAGTTGTAATAGATCTGATTTCAAAAGTTGTATGTTTGAACCCATTCGAGTTGTTTTGATCCTTTGATACCCTCTCTTTCTAACCCTATCCAAAAGTCCACGTTGCGGTACAAAGAAAGACCTTCTGATCAGTCTTCAAGAGATGCCAAGTCGAGCAAGTATAGGTGATTCATAATAGGGGCAACACTCCGGTCCAACCAGGAAAAATAATGAAAATAAGAGTTTCTTATTGGTGAAAACTCTCATGGGCACCGTAGGGCGACGTGAGCTGGGAGATATAAAAAATGAGAGTCTTATTGGTGAAAACCTTAAAGGGCGCCATGAGGAGATGGTGAGTTGAGAAAAAGAACAAAATGAGAGAGGCCTAATGGTGAAAACCTTTCGGGAAATACAAGTCAAAATTGAGAATCAGATGGGAAATCACCAGACGAAGATTGTTAAAGATGACTAACAACGGAACATCTAAGCCCAGTTTCACAGTTTTGGGGGAGGGGGTATAAGAGGAGTTGATCATCGGACTTGCTTGACCGAATAGGCCACAGGTGCATGTCATGATCATTAGAGTTGGTATCCACATCTGATAGGTTTCTACTTTGTAGTTTTCTTGTTAGGAATCATCCCTTTCCATTGTCCTCTACTCTGTTCCTTTTGTATTGTTTACTTCTTCTTCCTAAGCCCGTTTGGTTAAAACAAGTGAGAAATGACCTCAAAATTTGCCACCAATTTTCTAATTACAAAAAACGGGATCTGGTTAACATATCAAAGCGTCATATGTCAGGAAAGAACAACAAGCAAACTGAGTTGGTAACAATCAACATGCTTTGGTATCCTTGTGAAATACAAAGGCTTGGTATATATCAATTCATAAACAATGCAACAGATGAAGGGTTAGGGTGAATAGATCAAAGGTATCTCCTGTGATAAGATTGACAAAAAGGTGGTAAACCAGTGACGAGCAAGACCTTCCAAGAAGAAATCAAAGTTATCATGTCAAATGAGAGAGCCGTAGACCTTAAAGACATGATTAGTGATTTAAATCAAGAAAGAATCGCATATACAATTCGGGGCTGACAAGTGTCATACTTTGGGGTTCATACGAGACATGAAGGTTGGTAAATGTCAGTTCAGAAGCAATGTAACAGATAGAAGGTATGAGGTTTGAACAGAGAAGAGGTATTTTCTGTGCTAACGGTGACAAAGAAAGTGCTTAGTCAAGAAACAAGCCAGGACTTCAAATCGGAATCAATTATCATGGCAAGTGAAGGAGCAACAGACCTCAAGGCCAAGGCCAGTTGTTTAATCAAGAGAGAACAACATACACAATAAGTGGGTTGCAATTGTCATGCTTCAAGATTCATGTGGGACACAAAGGTTTAGTAAATATCAGTTCATGGGCAATGCAATATATAGAGGATATTGGTCCTGAATGGAGAAGAAGTATTTTTTATGATAAGGGTGATAGAGAAAGTGGTTAGTTAATAAATAGGCAAGGTTTTGCGAGTGGAAATAAAAGCTATCATAGGAAGTGAAGGATGCAATCGCCCTCAAAGTCAAGGATACCAACCAACCACCACATTTTAAACTAATAAGATTTTTCTTTGATTGAAACAAGGGCAGGAAATTTTGATTAATTAGGAGGGACCCTTAGTAAGGAAAACCATGCACCAAACAGGTTTGACAGTAAATTTTTAGGACCCAACTCGATAATGAGATTTAATTTAAAAATTTTCAGGACCTCCTGGATAATGGGGTTAAAGTTAAAATTTTCAGGACCCTCCTGTATAATGGGATTTAGGCCTCATGTTCTCAAGACCCTCCTCAATAATGGGATTTAATTTTTAAAGGTTTTCAGGACCCTCATGGATAATGAGTTTTAATTTTTAAAAATTTCAGGACCCTCTAGGATAATAGGATTTAGGCTTTAAGTTCTCAGGACCCTCCTGGATAAGGAGATTTAAATTAAAATTTTTCAAGACCCTCTTAGATAATAGGGTTAAAGTTAAAATTTTCAAGACCCTCCTAGATAATGGAATTTAGGCCTCATGTTCTCAGAACCCTCATGGATAATGGGATTTAATTTTTAAAAAATTTCAGGACCCTCATGGATAATGGGATTTAATTTTTAAAAGTTTTCAGAAACCTCCTAGATAATGTGATTTAACTTTTATAAGTTTTCAGGATCCTCATGGATAATGGGATTTAATTTTTAAAATTTCAGGACCCTCCTATATAATGGGATTTAGGCATTAAGTTCTCAGGAGCCTCATGGATAATGGAATTTAATTTTTTGAAATTTTTTAGGATTCTCCTGGATAATGAGATTAAGTTTTTAAATTTTTAGGACCCTCATGGATAATGAGATTTAATTTAAAATTTTTAGGATCCTCCCTCGAGAATAGGATTTGATTTAAACAGGACCCTCATGGATAATGAGATTAAAGTTAAAATTTTCAAGACCCTCCTAGATAATGGGATTTAGCCCTCATGTTCTCAGGACCCTCCTGGACAATAGGATTTAATTTTTAAAAGTTTTAAGGACCCTCCTGGATAATGTGATTTAATTTTTAAATTTTCAGGACCCTCATGTATAATGAGATTTGATTTAAAATTTTCAGGACCCCTCTAGATAATGGGATTTGATTTAAGATTTACACGACCCTCCTAGATAATGGGAATAAAGTTAAAATTTTCAGGATCCTCATGGATAATGGGGTTTAGGACTCATGTTCTCATGACCCTCCTGGATAATGAGATTTAATTTATAAAAGTTTTCAAGACCCTTCTGTATAATGGCATTCAATTTTTTACAAATTTCAGGACCCTCATGGATAATGGTATTTAGACTTTAAGTTCTCAGGACTCTCTTGGATAATGAGATTTAATTTAAAAATTTTCAAGGCCCTCCTGAATAATGGGATTAAAGTTTACATTTCAGGACCCTCCTGAAAAATGGGATTAACGTTAAAATTTCAGGACCCTCCTAGATAATGGAATTTAATTTTTAAAAGTTTTCAGGACCCTCCTAGATAATGAGATTTAATTTTTAAAATTTCAGGACCTTCCTGGATAATGAGATTTGATTTAACATTTTCACGGCCCCCTTGGATAGTGGGATTTGGTTTATAATTTTCAAAACCCTCCTGGATAACAGAATTTAGTTTTTAAAATATTCAGGACCCTCATGGATAATGAGATATAGTTTTTAAAATTTTAGGGCCCTCTTGGATAATGAGATTTAATTTAAAATGTTTAAGACCCTCCTGGATAGTGGGATTTAATTTAAAATTTTCATAACCCTCATGGATAACGAGATTTAATTTTTTTTAAAAACGTTCTCTGGACCCTCCTGGTTAATGGATTTAATTAAAAATTTTTAGGACCCTACTGGATAATGAGATTTAATTTTAAACAAAAAGTTCTCAGGACCCTCATGGATAATGGGATTTAATTTAAAATTTTCAGGACCCTCCTGGATAATGAGTTTTAATTTTAAAATATTTCTTGACCCTCCTGGATAATGGGTTTTAGTTTTAAGTTTTCAGGACCCTCCTGGATAATGGGATCTAGTTTTAAGTTTTACCATAAGTTCTCCCTTTAAAAAATATAATTTAGCTTTAAAGTTTTCACTCTTAAGATGAGATTTAATTTGATGTTTTCAGGGCCCTATTAGATAATGAGATTTAACTTTCAAATTCTTAGAGCTCTGTAGGTAACATGGTTCGACTAACACTCACAAATATGCCCAAATCCCAAACCGGGGTAGAAAAATGTCTTTTGTTTTGTCTGTCTTGTTGAAATGTCAGGTGCCCACCTAGATAATGAGGGAATACATTATCAAGTTTTAGCAATCAGGCGCCCACCTGAATAACGAGGGAATACCATTTTAAGTTTTTGGCAATCAGTCGCCTACCTGGATAACCAGGGAATACAATTTCAAGTTTTTAGCAATCAGGCACCCACCTGGATAACGAGGGAATACAGTTTAAAGTTTTAGCAATCAGGCACCCACCTGGATAACAAAGGAATACAATTCAAGTTTTTGGCAATCAGGTACCCACCTGGATAACAAGGGAATACAATTCAAGTTTTTGAAATCAGGCGTCCACCTGGATAGCAAAGGAATACAATTCATGTTTTTGGAAATCAGACACCCACCTGGATAACAAGGGAATATAATTCAAGTTTTTGGAAATCAGGCACCCACCTGGATAACAAGGGAATACAATTTAAGTTTCGGAAATCAGGAACCCACTTGGAGAACAAGGGAATACAATTTAAGTTTCGGAAATCAAGCACCCACCTGGAAAACAAGGGAATATAATTTAAGTTTTGGAAAGCAAGCACCCACCTAGAGAACAAGGGAATATAATTCAAGTTTTTATAATTAGGCGCCCGCTTGGAGAATGAGGGAATACAACTCAAGTTCTGGGAATTAGGAGCCCACTTGGAGAACAAAGGAATATAGTTCATGTTTTAGAAATCAAGCACCCACTTGGAGAATAAGGGAATACAGTTCAAGTTTTGGAAATCAGGCTCCCACCTGAAAAATAAGGGAATACAATTTCCCGGAGAACAAGGGAATACAATTCAAGTTTTTGCATTCAGGATCCCACCTAGACAATAAGGGAATAATTCAACTTTTGGCATTCAGGAGCCCACCTAGACAATAAGGGAATATAGTTCAAGTTCTTGGCAATCTGGTGCCCACCTGGAGAACAAGGGAATATAGTTCAGTATTTTAGCAATAGGGTGCCCACCTGGATAACAAGGGAATATAGTTAATTTTTTTCCAATCAGGCGCCCACCTGGAGATCAAGGGAATACGGTAGAAGTTTTGGAAATCAAGCGCCCACCTGCAGAACAAGGGAACACAAATTAGTTTTTGACAATCAGGCGCCCACCTAGAGAACAAAGAAATACAATTCAAGTTTTTGGAAATCATGCGCCCACCTATAGAACAAGGAAATATAGTTTGGCAATCAGGCGCCCACCTGGAGAACAAGGGAATACAATTCAATTTTGGCAATCAGGCACCCACGTGAAGAACAAGAGAATACAATTCATGTTTTGACAGTCAGGCGCCCACCTGGAGAACAAGTGGATACAATTCAAGTTATTGGTAATAAGGCGCCTGCCTGGAGAACACATGAATGCAATTTGACAATCAGGCGACAATTGAAGAATAAAGGGATTCACTTCAGAACGAACTTCAAGTCAGCAATAGAAGAAGCTCGTGGCAAGAATGTGAGTCAATAGTCCGAAGTGATCAATAGAAGTTAGTTACAATCCAGAATAAAAAAAGATGAAAGGAAAAAGTGAATCCAAATGCATAAGTTGATGAAAGATGTGAATTTCCCAAGACATGGCTGAGATCACAAGTATGGTGTGTCCGGTTTTGATACGAAAAGCTGAAGAAGAACGAGCTAGCACCTGCAACAACAAGCATCAAGGTTCAAATCTAAAGTTTGCATGAAGAACCATTCAAGACTCCAGATCAAGCTTCAGAATACTTATAGATAGAAATCTTGTAGCTCGTAGTTGATAGGCTTAGCTAGTCTTTTTCATGTTTTGATTTTTGATGTAATAATAGGACCACAGACAGAAATCTCGGCGGAATGCCACCTCGACTGGCCCTTCACCTCATCATACTCCATCATCTTACTCACCTCTAAACTACACTAACCTGATTCCCTTATAGCCAAGGATATGTAGGCAACCTCAGAAGTAGGGTGCGGTCAAATCTTTCAAAAATGCTTCCCATGGAGTATTCATACAGGCAAAATCGCTTGTATCCGCTCACTCTATCTTTGCCCAAAAACTCTTTGTGTTTTCGAGCAAAGAGGGGAAGCTGTGAGCATGTGAGTTTTGCCCTATATGAATTACTCCCATAAAATATCAGAAAATAATTTTTCCTAATTTTTGCAATTTTATAGGAATATTCGTAGAATTTTGTTAATTATTTACATTATTGTCTATATTTAATAACCATTAAAAATAAAAAATACGAAAAAATACCATGCATAGCATTTAGATTTCGTTTACAGTTTAGAATTAATTAATTAGCTAGTTGCTTTTGCTAGGATTTATGCCCGTCACTAGAGGGGGGGTGATAGTGCGGCACGAGAATACTGATAAATATTGCGGAATTAAAATTGCAGGAATAAAATAAATTCGGTAATTAAAATAGCAAGGAAAGAACACACCGAATTTATCCTGGTTCACCACAACTTGTGGTTAGTCCAGTCCCCGAGAGACTCTCTCGAGATTCCACTAACTCCGATAAGCTTACGGGTGCCTAACAAACCGTTACACTTGCTCGTAGATGTACACTCTACAAGACTTCAACTTGCTCGAGGATACCGCACCTCAAGACTTCAACCTTGCTCGTGGATACCGCACCACAAGACTTCACACACTAAGACTTAGGGTACTTAGCGAACCCGACAATCAATGAGAAGATATGTTCTTCTCAAACACCTTTCTCTTTTACAATAAAATCTCTTAAAAGAGTGGATAAAGAGATACAAATTTAGCTCTATGAACAACTCAAAGTTGTCTCTCAAATGGCTCAACAAAATCTCTAAAATGATGCTCAAATAATGTCAATATGTATATCAATATTGGGAGGTGTTGTGTGTTTAATATCAGCTCAAAAGACCTCTTTTTATAGGGGTTAAAGGGTGGATGTCCGTTGCTTAATTGGCAATCAATTATGCTGATTTTATGCAAGGATAATCGATTATTGGATTTGCATAATCGATTATCCTTTTACCGTTACAAAATCGGAAGATTCTGCTCAAGAATAATCGATTATTTGGATGGCATAATCGATTATTTTGTTCCAGTGTTCAACACTTTGGCAACGGATACAAGATAATCGATTATTTACAAATTATAATCGATTATATACCATTGATATACACTGTGTATACAACAGTATACCAAAATTGAAAACTTACTTCAAAAACCATTTTGGTTAAAATGAAAACGTTAAAATCATATTGTTTGAAGTATATTAAAAATATTTATGATATATATGATTTAATAAAATTATTTTATGCATATTAATGATGACCTATGTAATATACCAGAATATACCAGAATTGAAAACTTACTTCAAAAACCATTTTGGTTAAAATGAAAACGTTAAAATCATTTTGTTTGAAGTATTTAAAATATATTTATGATAAATATGATTTGATAAAATGATTTATGCATATTTATGATGACCTATGTTGAGCCAAAAAGACGAGATAACTTAAGCGTTGCTCTTACATTGGTTCTACCTAACGACCTACGCCTTGGGTCTTCGGTCATGAACATTTGAGCTCGTCTTTGGCTTGTCTATGCAATTCCGTCATCAATATGCTTCTCGGCATTCAATCTTGATTGTTTGTCATATAATAACGGTGTTTGACGCTTGACTTCATTGTTTGTCATTCATCAAAACCTATACCTGAAAATCATGCTAATACAACCAAAGCGCACATATCATAGATTTTCTACAGCTTTATTAAAAGATAAAAATCACAAAAGGGCTCATTTTTATTAGCTTTGAAATTTTGGATTTTTAATTTTTCTCTTTAAATTTAGGATCAATTTACACTAAAATCAGAGAACAGTAGCGCAGCTTTCACAAAAAAAAAAGGACCCCCCTCCCATCGTTCTCTTCTCTGGTAGAGAGCATCAGCCATGGCTTCATCTTCAACGGCAAACAAAGACGTTGAAGGAGCGTAAACTATTGACGACCACCCTTCTACTTACCTTCAAACGACCATACACGTACATACAACAACTGAAAATAGAGGCAAGGAATGGATAGACACGAGAGTGGATCCTGACTTTTCATTTTCTGATTTTTAATCGAGTCTAGCTTCAGATTTGCTTTCAAATATGAAATACATTATGAAATTTGGGATGCTCTTTTAGTTCTGTTTTCCAAAACGAAGTGGAGTTGAAATGGGAGTTTGATCGTAAAAGTTATCGTCCGAGAGGTGAAGCAATCCTGTCAGGGATCCTATGAGGTTCTATCGAGGTTCGATTTAAGATCGTAGCTCTTTGTTTCTAGTTTGAGATCTTTCCAACATCTGTTGGTTCAACCTTCTGTTGTTTCGAATTTAGGGTTGTAGCATTTCCTTGATTTCGATCCGTGTAATACTGAGAATTTCATCTAATGAAAGTTCAATTCTATTTTGCTTCTTTCACATTTCAAAAAGTCATGTTCCAGTTTTGAATTAGCTAAGATTTGTGTTCAATGCCACCACCATCCAAGCACAATCGAAGCTCAGTTGTTGATTCGAATTTCGTTCTTGAATTCGCTTGTAGCCGCACCATTTAACAGAATCCATTACAAAAAAGGCATCGTCTCAGGTTCATCCCTTTCCTCTTTTACTACCTCATGTCAGTGTTGATTTTAATATGATAAGGGTCGTGGTTAATCTGGTGGGTCTTTAATATGTTGATAAACAATTGTTGCTAGGATCTGTTTGGATTTAAGTTAAATGGCTAGAGTTTGGTCGATTTCATGCTTGATAATTAAGTTCAAACGATTGATTCTTTGCTTGCATTTCCAAGAGTTTGGTTTGTTTTCTTGAAGTTGAGCATCTTGTCACGCCCCTCCATTTTCTAAGAGGTTATGCCATGCGGACGATGACTGGGCGACATGCAGGCAACGATTTGGCGCACGTATGGCAGCATTTCTCTAGCTAAGTCTAGATCCTTCCAATGGAAGATTCTAGACCCACCTAGACTTCTCTTGTATATTCTACTAAGTGTAGAGATTTGTAGAGAATTGTAGAACTCTCTAGAGCTTTGATCTTAGCCATTGATTAGAATAGATCTTAGCCGTTGATTTGGGATTCTAGCAACTATAAATAGGCTAGAGGCATTTGGCATTTGCATCCAAGAAACATTCAAGCAATCCAACACTTGTACAAAGCATTCTCTTGTTTAATACAAAGCATTCTTGCAAGCTTCTCTTCTTAGCTTCTCTTAGCTTTGTTGTGGCAATATTTCGGGGAAAGGCTGACTTAGCACATCGCAGGGGCGGATTGTGATTAAGGCCGCACGGAAGATAGCTAGGGAGTTATCCGGCCCGTGACAGTTGGTATCAGAGCAACGCTACGAAAGGGTTCGTGGGTTAGCTGGGCACATTCACGACATGGCTAGCGGCAGTGAGGAGCAAGTTCGCAAGGGTCGCGAGGAGGAGCGCACCGTACCACCACCACATAAGGGAGGTAAATCTCGTGACTATCTTGCTAGTTTTGAA
The DNA here is from genome assembly GCA_034376525.1 of Nicotiana benthamiana. NCBI lineage: Eukaryota > Viridiplantae > Streptophyta > Magnoliopsida > Solanales > Solanaceae > Nicotiana > Nicotiana benthamiana. The sequence goes on from CM067327.1 coordinate 36,078,661, forward strand.
GCTCGGTTAGCTAAACTTGAGATAGCTATGGCGGATACAAAAGAGAGGTTGGATCGCACGGAGCAAACAATAGAAGAGTACGTCGAGAAGGTCGATACCTCGTTGGACACTTTCCAAGAAAGGATTTATGCTGCAGGGGCAGAGATAGCCAACGAGAACAGCTTGTTTCAAGCCAAAGTGTATCAAGCCTTGTCAGATTTGAGGCAGGACATTGATGAAGCCAAGTCAAGCCTAGAGGCGTCCAAGGCTGCCGTAGAAGAAACCAGAGCCGACTGGGCAATGTGCAGGAGTGCTTTCATGGCGAAAGAAGCTGCCTCGACATCAACCGTGCAAGTCCGAGACACTGCCCGTGCCATGGACTTGCCAAAGCCAAAGGAATACAACGGAGCTCGAGACGCTGTAACCATAGACAACTACCTTTGGCACATGGAGTGCTACTTCGAGGCGCTCAACTTAACAGGGTTGGCCCAGGTACATACTGCCACTTTACATTTCACCGACATGGCTGCACTTTGGTGGCGAAGAAAACGAGCCGACATGGACAAAGGGCTGGTCGTCATTGACAGTTGGGAGGCCCTAAAGAAAGAACTCAAGGCGGAGTTCTACCCGGTGCACGTAAGCCGCGAAGCAAGGGCGAAAATGAGGGACCTCAAACAGGGCCATTCGATCAAGGAGTACGTCAAGGCATTCTCCAACTTGATGCTACAAATTGACAACATGAGCGACGAGGATCTCTTGTTCAACTTCTTATCCGGGCTTAAACCATGGGCGGTTCAGGAATTAAGACGGTCCAAGGCCGATGACATCTCGACGGCACTCAAGGTTGCTGCCACATTGGAGGAATACTCTAGTGCTGACAAAGGGCATGTCAAGCACCAAGGCGAGTCATCCAAGTCCAAGACCCAAAGGACTTGGCCGGTTACAGGTGGGGGAGCCAAGTGCGGAACCCACAAGCCAACAACCCATGGTGACAAAGGAAAACAGGTCAGGGACAACAAAAAGGAGGCCAAACCAAGGGAGGGTTGCTTCCTATGTCAGGGACCTCACTGGGCGAGGGACTGCCCACAGCGGAAAGCCATGAGCGCCATGTTGGAGCAACAGGAGCATGGCAACGAAGCTTCCATGGGATGTCTGAAGCTGCTTAGCGCACTGAACGTTAAGCCCACTCCTCACCAGGCGGGTGATAGGAGTCTCATGTACGTGCAGGGGCACCTCAACAACAAGGTCGTCCACATAATGATTGATACGGGCGCCACTCACAACTTCATGACTCCAACCGAGGCGGAACGGTTGGGTCTCAAGGTGACATACTCCAAGGGTTGGCTCAAGACCGTAAATGCCCAGGCCAAACCTGTGGATGGCGTAGCAATAGGGACCGAGTTGAGGCTTGGCGACTGGTCAGGCAGGGTGGACTTCTCGGTGGCAACAATAGACGATTTCACCATTGTTCTAGGTATGGAATTCCTTCGACAGTACAATGCAGTTCCGTTCCCTAGATTCAACATGTTGATGATCTTGGAAGGGAAACCATGCATGGTTCCAGCTGTTGCCCCTCCCAAGACATCCAAATCCCCTCAACTTAGTGCCATGCAACTAGCCAAGGGAATCAAACGTGGGGATGAGACATGGTTAGCCGTCCTTCATCAAGAGGAAGAAGGAGGAGTTGATGGCAATATCCTCGCTTGCATCCAGAACGTGCTGGAAGAATTCAAGGACGTAATGCCACCCGAGTTGCCCCGCAAGCTGCCACCCAGGCGTGGGGTGGATCATAAGATCGAGTTGGAGCCCGGGGCAAAGCCACCAGCCAAAGCACCCTACCGGATGGCGCCACCAGAATTAGAGGAGCTGCGGAGACAGTTGGCGGAATTGTTGGAGATGGGCTTCATCCAACCTTCCAAGGCACCGTATGGTTCACCGGTGTTATTCCAACGCAAGGCAGACGGATCGCAGCGTCTTTGCATAGACTATCGGGCTCTCAACAAGGTAACCATCAAAAACAAGTATCCAATTCCTCTCATTGCCGACCTTTTTGATCAATTGGGGAAGGCCAAGTTTTACACAAAGCTTGACCTAAGATCGGGATACTATCAAGTGCGCATAGCCGAAGGGGATGAGGGCAAGACAACTTGTGTCACTCGTTATGGGGCATTTGAATTCTTGGTGATGCCCTTTGGCCTGACAAATGCGCCAGCCACATTTTGCACTCTCATGAATGAAATTCTTCATCCCTACTTGGACCGGTTCGTGGTGGTCTACTTGGACGACATAGTCATATATAGCAACACCATGGAGGAGCATGTAGAACACGTACGGGCCGTTCTCAAGACCTTGCGGGACAACGAGCTTTATGTCAAGAAAGAGAAATGCTCATTTGCTAAGGAAGATGTACACTTCCTAGGCCATGTGATCAGAGGCGGCAAGCTCATGATGGATACCAAGAAGATTCGGGCGATCGAGGAATGGGAGCCACCAACCAAGGTACCGGAGCTTAGATCTTTCCTTGGTCTTGTGAATTACTATCGGCGCTTCATTACGGGCTATTCGGCTAAGGCGGCACCACTCACTGACCTACTCAAGAAGAAGAAGGCTTGGGAGTGGGACGACAAGTGCCAACATGCTTTCGACATACTCAAGAAGGCCGTAACGGAGGAACCAGTGTTAGCACTACCGGATTGCACCAAGGCGTATGAGGTGCATACTGATGCCTCTGCCTTTGCCATAGGAGGCGTGCTTATGCAAGAGGGGCATCCAATTGCGTATGAAAGTCACAAGCTTAATGACACTGAGAGGCGTTATACAGTGCAAGAGAAGGAGATGACGGCAGTGGTGCATTGCTTGCGAGTTTGGCGACATTACTTGCTTGGGGCCAAGTTCGTGGTACGCACGGACAATGTGGCGACAAGTTATTTTCAAACACAGAAGAAACTCAGCCCCAAGCAAGCAAGATGGCAAGATTTCTTGGCCGAGTTCGACTACGTGTTGGAACACAAACCGGGCAAGGCCAACTTTGTGGCGGATGCGCTTAGCCGAAAAGCAGAACTGGCGGCAATATCAAGAGTCCAGGTGGAGCTCTTGGACCTTATCAAGGAAGGCATGGCGCATGATCCTTTAGCCAAGCAGCTGGTGAAGATGGCTAAAGAAGGCAAAACCAAACAATTCTGGGTAGAAGGCGACTTGTTGCGCACCAAGGGGCAGCGAATTTATGTACCTAAATGGGAGAGGTTGCGCAAAAGTATCATTAAGGAGTGCCATGACACCCGCTGGGCGGGTCATCCAGGTCAAAAACGCACTCAAGCTTTGATAGAGGCTAACTACTATTGGCCTCGCATGCGGGACGACATAGAGTTATTCGTTAAGACTTGTCTTGTATGCCAGCAAGACAAGGTGGAGCAACGGGCACCCGCAGGACTTCTGGAACCTTTACCTATTCCGCAACGTCCATGGGAAAGCGTCAGCATGGACTTTATCTCTGCTTTGCCCACATCCGATGGCAAAGGTAGCATCATGGTTGTGGTGGATCGGTTTTCGAAATATGCATCCTTCATGGCGGCTACGAAGGATTGCACAGCACAGGAGGCAGCTCAACTATTTTTCCAAGGCGTGGTGAAGTATTGGGGCTTGCCACAAGTTATCATTAGTGATCGAGACCCCCGCTTCACAGGCAAGTTTTGGACGGAGTTATTCCGCTTGATGGGGTCTGATTTGCACTTTTCAACCAGCTTCCATCCACAAACAGACGGACAGACGGAGCGGGCAAATGCACTCTTGGAGCTATACTTAAGGCACTATGTAAGTGCCAACCAGCGAGATTGGGCCAAGCTGCTTGACATTGCTCAATTCTCTTATAATTTGCAACGGAGTGAGGCTACTGGCAAGAGCCCATTCGAGCTTGCAACTGGACAACAACCCTTGACACCGCATGGACTTGTTAACAAATATACGGGGAAGAGTCCAGCGGCGTTCAAGACTGCGAAGACTTGGCATGAGCAAACGGACCTAGCTCGTGCATACCTTGACAAGGCCTCCAAGAAGATGAAGAAATGGGCCGACAAGAAGAGGAGGCACTTGGAGTTCAACGTAGGGGACTTGGTCATGCTAAAACTCAACGCCGAACAACAAAAGAGGCTACGGAAGTTGCATAAGGGACTAATTCGGCGCTACGAAGGACCACTCCCCGTCCTTGCCAAGGTGGGAAAGGCTTCTTATCGGGTGGAGCTGCCACCCAAACTTAAGCTACATCCGGTCTTCCATGTGAGTTGTCTGAAGCCGTACCATGCAGACATGGAAGACCCTTCACGGAACGAATCACATCGGGCACCTCCAGCCATTACCACATCATTCGACAAGGAAATTGAAAGCATCATGGCTGACCGGGTGATTCGGCACGGTTCAAGGAACCATTGCATGAATATCTTATCAAATGGAAGGGACTACCGGAAAGCGAGGCAAGCTGGGAGCCAAAAGAGGCGCTTTGGCAATTTGAAGATCAGATACGGGCCTTCCACGAAGAGTCGACGAGGGCGTCGACGCAATAGGTGGGGGAGGTTGTCACGCCCCTCCATTTTCTAAGAGGTTATGCCATGCGGACGATGACTGGGCGACATGCAGGCAACGATTTGGCGCACGTATGGCAGCATTTCTCTAGCTAAGTCTAGATCCTTCCAATGGAAGATTCTAGACCCACCTAGACTTCTCTTGTATATTCTACTAAGTGTAGAGATTTGTAGAGAATTGTAGAACTCTCTAGAGCTTTGATCTTAGCCATTGATTAGAATAGATCTTAGCCGTTGATTAAAGGGACTCTAGCAACTATAAATAGGCTAGAGGCATTTGGCATTTGCATCCAAGAAACATTCAAGCAATCCAACACTTGTACAAAGCATTCTCTTGTTTAATACAAAGCATTCTTGCAAGCTTCTCTTCTTAGCTTCTCTTAGCTTTGTTGTGGCAATATTTCGGGGAAAGGCTGACTTAGCACATCGCAGGGGTGGATTGTGACTAAGGCCGCACGGAAGATAGCTAGGGAGTTATCCGGCCCGTGACAATCTGCCCATTTACTATCAATTAAGTTTAATGGATTAGGTGATCATATAAGAATTGGAAATTTGATATGTTAGAATGCTTTAAAATTCATCAAGTTGAAGCATGGGTGTAGTATTCTTTAAAAATTCTTAGTTCTGTTGTTTTGTTGTTTCTTCCTAATCATCATATTCGGAAGTGTTTCTTCTTGGAAAGTCCTGAATACATCTTTGATAATGGATACATGATTAAATCAGACCATATCCGGGTAGGCGAACCTTTAGGCCTATTTATTATATCCTTGTAATTGCGTACAAGATCGTGTGTCATGATTATGATTATAAAAAAATAAAATCAGAGTATGCATTCACACAACTTCGGCCGAACTTTCTTAATAATAATAAAGTGTTATTAATTGTGGACACGTTCGCGTGATATAATTTTTGACGTACTAAACAAATCGGTACACGTACGCGTAATCCGCTTCAAGATAAATTTTTTAATTAAAAGCAGTAAGAGGTTAATGCACATAATTTCTAAGATCAGTAATTAAATAATTTTATAAGCCAAATATGATCAAAGCGACCGTGCTAGAACTTCGGAACTTGGGAATGCCTAACACCTTCTTCCAGCTTAACAAAATTCCTTACCCGGATTTTTGTGTTCATAAACTGTATAACAGAGTCAAATTTTTCCTCGATTGGGGATTTAAATCGGTGACTTGGAACACCATAAATTATCCCAAGTGGCGACTCTGATTTTTTTAAGATAAATACTCCTGTTTCAATTGTCACTTTAAGTTGGAAAAAACTCGCTTCTACGGCATTCACGGGGTGTAGGATAAGAGGAGGTGTGACAACACCATTCTCATTGGTGTCATTAGAAACTAAATGTCGCGACCCAGATTTTCCGCCCTCGGGAGTCATGATGGCGCCTACTAGTGAAAGCTTTAAGCCAACCATTTGAACAAATTACCATTTTCCATTTTAATTCTTTAACAAAAGTTAATCAACAGTGTATAAACAGCGGAATTAAAAAAGTGGAAGAAATAATTAAACCACTTAAATAATTCCAATACGATTTCTTAAACAAAACTACACAAAATTGGTATCACAACTTCCTAGACAGTCTAAGAATTCTAAAAACCAAGGTCCAAAGAATAAATGCAACATTGTTTCTGAATAACATAAATGAAACAAGAAGAAAGGATAGAGGGAGATGCTAGGGCCTGCGGACGCCTACAGGATTACCTTGGATCTCCGTGTGGACTAAAGGTAGCCACTCAAGCTGGTCCAAAAAAGTTGCTGCGCCGGGATCTGCACACATGTAGAGTCTAGTATCGGCATAACCGACCACATGTGCTAGTAAATGCCTAGCATAACCTCGGCGAAGTAGTGTCAAGACTAGGACAAGACCACCAAATAAACCTATGTAATATCGTATACAAAGAAAAATAAAAGCAGAAATACACAGTTAAGGATGGGACATGGAACATGTTGCGAGGGAATATCATTTATCAATAGTAACATAGGAGAAAAGCATAAAGAACAATTTAAAAGTTGCAGCAAAAAGAATAAGGAAACCGTGACAATTCAATAACCACTTTTATCCTTTATTATTGTGGCGTACAATTTGATCTAAATCATAAAAACACTGTTACGACATGCAACCCGTTCAATATGATATATCACTATTGCAGTGTGCAACCCAATAAAAAAAATAATATTGTTGCGATGTGCAACCCGATCTACATATAATATTGTTGCGGCGTGCAACCCGACCTAAATATAATATTGTTGCGGCGTGCAACCCAATTCAAATATAATATTGTTGTGGCATGTAATCTGATCCAAATATATTATTGTTACAGCTTGCAACCCGGTCCAAATATAATATTGTTTCAGTGTGCAACCCCCGATCCCAATATACAATTCAACACCAATCACAAAAGAGTCCCGACAAGGGAACAGTAAGGGAACAACAATATCCTGACAAGGAAATCAATAAACATCATAACAAAATCGAATAACAACAGAAGACCAACAAATAAACGTAAAATACAACATTAGTCAATTATCATAAATATTTGGAAAAATCAAGACATGTTTATGGCATCAACCTTCGTGATTTAACACTCTCTTTGTAACAACCCGATCGGTCGTTTTGAGCTTTTGTACCTTGTTCATCTAATCTTAGGCATGGCTTACCCCTTGTAATGTATTATGACTTATGTAAATTGTTGTTTTTGGATTTCAGCGTAATCAGAATGAATTTGGAAGAACAATTCTCAATTTAAAGTTTGAAATTTGAAAGGTTTGACCAAGACTTCACTTGTTGTATATGAGCTCGGATTGGAATTTTTATGATTTGGTTAGCTCCGTTAGGCTATTTGGGACATAAGAGCGTGATTGGAATGCATTTTGAAAATCAGTGGAAGGTTTAGGCTTGAACTAATGAAATTGAGATTACGACGTTTTTCGGTTGATAGGTGAGATTTTGATATTGAAGTCGGAATGGAATTTCGAAAGTTGCAGTAGCACCGTTGAGTCAATTGGTATGTGTGTGCATAATTTTAGGTCATTCGATTGTGGTTTGGTTTGGTCTTTTATCAAAAGCGTAATCTAGAAGATTTTGGGTTTTTTAGGCTTGAATTCGATGCAAATTTGATATTTTTATGTTGTTTTGAGTGTTCTGAAGGTTTGAACAAATTTGAATGATGTTACTGGATATGTTAGCATGTTTTATTGAGGTCCTGAGGGCCTTGGGTGAGTTTTGGGAGGTTAAACGGATCAATTTCATGTTTTGAGAGTTGCAGATATTCAGGCTTCAGTTGCAGGTATTTTGTTCATTGCGACCGCGTAGAAGATTTTGGAGGGAGCAGTCCATTTGTTCTTCGCATTTGCATAAGTGGAGATGAGATCTCATAGTAGGGTGAAAGTGTTGATTGCGAACGCGTATTGAAGGTCGTGTTTGCATAGAGTAAAGTGGACCTGGGGTCTTAGTTGGAATTTGTTCATTGTGAAAGGGGGGGGGGGGGGTTGTCCGCGATCGCATAGAGTAATATGGAAGCGCATTGTGTTAGTGTGGATTTAACTACGTTCGCATAAGGTTAAACTTGAGAGCTGATTTTTTTGTGCTATTTTCCGCAATCGCATAGAAGAAATAATTCCTGGAAAGAATGTTTTTAAACTTGTCTTGTCCACGATTTTGAGGCTAATTTCCTCCATAGTTGATCATTTTTGGATCTTTTTGAAGGGGATTGAAGAGGGTTCAAGGGGAAACGTTTGAAGGTAAGAATTCTGGACTAAAACTCGATTCCTATGTGAATTCTACCAAGAAAATCAGGAAAACTAAGCCAAAAATTAATGATCTAGGGCTTGAAATTGGAGACCTAAATATGGGAACCTAAGGGTCATTTGTGGGTGGATTTTGATCTTCTTGGTATGCATGAACTCGTGAGAGGATGAGGATTCCATTGATGATAATTTATTGAGTTCCGAGATGTGGGCCCGAGGGCCAGGTTTGAGCAATTTCGAGATTTTTATGTAAATTGAATATATTCGAGTGGGCCTTGTTCCCTAAGTATATTTTAATGATTATGCATTGATTGTGGCTAGATTTGGAGCATCTAGAGGTCGATTCGCGCGGGAGAGGAATCACGGGCTAGAGTTTGGACCGGATTAAGGTGAGTAATGATTGTAAATAATGTTCTGAGGGTTTAAAACCTCGGGTTGCACATCGTAGTGCTATATTAAGGTGAGACACATGCTCGATGACGAGAGTGGGGTCGTGCACTATTGGGGATTGTGAAATAGTCTATCCCGATTGATGTTTTTACCTCGTATTTGACTTAAATTTATTTTCTATCGTCATGGTTTGGGCTGAATGCCATCATTGGGCCTTGTGCCAACTATTTGAAGCCTTCGGGGATTTTATATTCATATTTCTTCACCGTTTTTATTACTTACTTGAATTGAGTCATGTTATTTTACACTATTTTTATAATCAACCATGTGTACTCTGTTTTAAGACTTAAATGATATTTTAAATAATGTTTGGGCTGAGAAAAATTGTTTTATTATTTCCCGAGTGACTTGTGAGGATTAGTGACTAAGTAAGGCTTATGGATTATCTTGTGAGAAAACACTACTACTGATTTGAGTCTGAGGGACTGAGATATGTACGTCACGAGGTGGGTTGATAATTATATGAGGTCGACAACCTATTTATGATACCTCGAGATGGCTTGATATTGTTCTAGGGCCATAAGGGGCCCCTCCCGAAGTTTGTTCACCTCCAGTGAGCGCGGGTACCCATTGTGAGGTGAGATATAGCCTGAGAGGCTGGTACTATTCTATGTGATTGCCCGAGGGGCTGGTCTTATTTTGAGATATTTCCCAAAAGGTGTAGTTGCTGACATTATGCTCGATGGGTTAACCTTTATATGTTTATCTTTCGTTTTTACTTGTTTATTTCTGTATTGTGCCTAAGGGGCGGCTTTTTCGTGCTTATCTGCACTAATTATTTTGCATTCATTTGTGTAACTATTGAAAAAGTCATTTTTAAAGGAGTTTGAACTGAGCTAAGATGTTTTCAAGAGATTTTACAGCTTCATTAATTTCTTAATTGGTTTTATACTGCTTTTATAAAACATGTTGATATGCCATACATGATTTCTTACTGCTAGATTTCATTTAACTTTATTACTCACTGAGTTGGAGTGCTCACTTTACTCGATGCACCTTTTCTGCCGATTCATGCATTTCAGAACCTAGTAGCGGGTATTGGTTGATTAGAGGTAGAGTCATCAGAGTTTAGCAAGGTAGCTGTTGGCATCCGCAACACTGCTTTTCTCTCTCTTTATTTTATTTGACTGTACTCAGTACATTTTAGACTTTTCTGTTGTAGTTAGAACTTAGTAGATGCTCGTGACTTGTGACACCCCAATGTCGGCCTATATTATTTCTGTAATGCTTACTTAAACTCACATTATGCAATGTCCGATTAATTGAAAAGGCTTTAAATTAACTAATTAAATTATTGAATTGAATTAGGGAATTGTGTCGGCTGGATTTGTCTTCACGAGACGGCCATCACGACCGGGTTTGGGTTGGGGTCGTGACAATTTAGTATCAGAGCGTAGGTTACGTAGTTGTCACGAGTCATGGGCAGGTTTAGTAGATTCTCGCAGATCGATACAGAGACGTTTGTATTTATCCTTTAGAGGTTGTAGAACCTTTAGGTAGACTTCGTATTCTTGAATTCTTATCGTGGTCCTTGATTCAGCTTGAAATGTAACGCTTTCAATTCCTTCCATGGGTTCGTATGCGCGCATGAGCGCTCTGTATCATATGTGCATCGATGGCTTGGATTCCCTAAACGAGGGGTGAGATGTGATCTCTGTGAGGTGATATTAGGCCAGTCTGGAGGACTTGAAGCCAGATTTTTGCCTATAGATTTAGCACTGAGGTGCTGATTATGTGAACAAGTATTTTTGAACTTATATGTTTCGTAGTGTCCATATAATGAAAGTGACGGCTGGATGACTGTGAGATGAGTATGTTGACTGCTAGTTGTATCCATATAGTTTGGAAGCGACGAGAAGGGTCTTTTGGAGGATAGAATAACTATTAGGTGCTTGAATTCCATCTTGATTTGAGGTATAGCCCCGAGTTATGGGCGTGTGAAGAATCTTTTCATGTTTCCTAGTTGAAAGTGAAGTAAATTTCATGGTGGTATGAGTTTAGACTCAGGAAAACTAAGTGAGTGCGTAAAGTTCATGACGATGGAAGGCATGCGGAATGGTTAGTTCAAGGCAAAGCAAGTGGGTTATCTCCTGCGGAGTGTTCAGAAGTTTGTGCGATCTTATGTTTTCTATTGGAAGTTCTCATTTGCAAGTGCAAGATATCTGATATAATTTAGATTGGGCCGCTTAAGAGAGTGGGTATAACAGTTGCAAGAGTGAATGCGAGATTTGAAAAAGATTTAAAGTACTAGATGATCCGTGTTTTAACAAGCTTATAAAGGATTTGAGTTTAATCTCACTATGGTATTACGGCAGCAAGAGAGTATATACGTTATGAGTTATTGAGTGTGTTTTGATCTATAGCTTCAAACCAAGTGGGGGAGTCTGCTATTGATTAGTTGATTAGATGGTTATATGCTATGTCAGTTCCAGTTTGAGTCATTTGAGTGAATCAATTATGGCCTGCAGAGATTGAGATCGATGATGGCTCAAGTAAAGGAAAATTCTTAACAAAGGTTATATGATGCTTCACGAGTGTGTGAGAATCATGGGATTTCTTGAATCGTGGTTGGTAAGGGATGCTCGGTGCATAGAACAGGAAATTTCTTGCTTGTAATGGAATGATGTCACATTCGACAATGTTAGAGTGCTAATGGGGCACAAGTCGTTTGGTTCATTTGATCAGGCTAATTGCGATTTTAGTAGAGTGGATGACTCTTGAGATGGTTCTAATGGGTTCAAGATATTTAGGTAATAATTAGAGATTTTCAAGTGCATAAATGGCTAGAAACTAAGGTTTGCATTAAATGGTTACAAGACTGGTGTCATTCTATAACAATTATGGGATTCTATATATCAGTATTAGGAAGGTAATGGTTCTAGATTCGCAAGAAGTCCCTTAGGGATTGGTATTTTGAAAGGGGTGCTTTTGGAAACATTTAAGAGAGTACTCGACGGCTAATAAACCTTAAACAGTCTGGTTTCATGCTGGGGTCTCCTGTGGTAAGCCTGGGTTGAGGAATTGTGGTTCTACAACGAGAGGGTATATCAAGTGGAAAGTAAATCAGAAGGAAACTCGCATAGATGGGGTAGCTTGGTAGTGGGTCGGATTAGCTTGGTAAAGATATGATTAGCTCTTTGGATAGTTATGAGGTAATAAGTTATATAGGTATTTTGTGGCAATGCTCTAAGGTTTTGATGGCTTGCGTAGCTTGGTCGAGTTAAAAGGATTCGGTCCTAGCAGGTCTAGTTTGTGCAAGGGAAACTCAGAGAGTTCTTAATGGTTCCTAACTTGGTTGGAGATGTATATTTTCTATGGGCATGAGGAGAATGGTATGTTTTAGTGATTTTTTCTAGATGGGACCAATGGAAATTTTTGGTTGGTTGAGTACATAGTTGCTTGTGGATCGGAAGGCATATGGAGTTCTCATATTCATCATATTCATCATGGGATGATATGGTATATGCGGTATGTTGTAAAGGTTTTAGATTTGAATGTATAAGGTCACGGTTCCATTTTGAAAGGAAGGTCATAAAACTATTAGTCTGTGGGCAATTTCAGGCAATTAGAAGAATGGGCTCAGATAATTAGAGAAATGGTCTTCATACGATTAAGGAAATGGTATTGCAAGGGTGATTTGATGAGGGTATATGATTTAGAAAAGGAAATGTGATTAAGTTGATGGTGCTTCGATAGTATTGCAGCACTTTCATGTTAGATCAACTGCTGATATTCGAGTTTGCTTGGTAGCACAGAGGAATGTTAATGTGTCTCTCATGGAATGATTGGGAATTTGATGTGTGGTATCCATTCGAACGACAAAATTGGAATAAGGTATGGTGATTCGTGTGCTATATGGAATTGGAGACTGGGAGTTCTCATGTTCAGGCTAGGTTGTGGTGGTCGGTCAAGTGTATCAGCATTGTTTAGTAATTATCAGGGTTTGGAGACCCCAGCGGATCTTTTGTTGATTGGTATTTTAGATTTTGGATGCAATATTGGGTTCAGACTGGTTGACTCCGTGTTGTGTGATTCTGAACTATTGCACTTAGGCAGAGTTGTTGGCTATGCCGAAAATGCCACAGATTGAGTGGTGAGGTTCAACGGATTGTGTCCTAGTAGAGTGGTTTTATGTTTTGAAGGCCCAGCGGACGGCTAGGAAGGATTGTCTTTCTTATTTGGGCTTTCGTGATGGATTTCAATGCATATGCTTCTACTATTGATCCAGTTTGGGGGGTGAGGAACTTTTCGGATGTGTTTCTTGTGGCCGGGCATGTCATCGGGCAAGGTTGTTGATTTCGAAATTGATTTGATGCTAGGTACCGTATCGTATAACACCAATAGAGTTAAAGGAGTTGAAGGAGCAGCTTCAGGGTTTCTTTGATAAGGATTTGTTGGCAGGCCAATGTGGATGCATGTTCTACTTGAGTGGCTTGGTTGGCTCCGAATTGTATTGTTGAGGGGTGTGTGTTGATTCGATTGTTGAGCTTATTAGTAATCTGGGGAAATGTATGGGTTACCTTTATGTGTTGCGAGGTGATATAATATGTTGATTATAGGCATATATGGTGCGGTTCTATTGGGGTTTTATAGCAGAAGTCGAGCTGGGAGAGTAATTGGGTATAGCTATGTGAATGGCATATCGGTTATGTCCTTTCAGGTTTTTATGGTTTATGTTATTGTCTTTACCGTGGGTATGATAATTTTCTTCGGTTCCAGACATCAAATTGCGCGTGGTTGTCTATTTTGAGCATAGTGACCTGAGGTGTTTCCTGTGTAGCAGTGTTGGATAGGATCGCACATCACAATGAAGTTATGTAGAGGTATGACCTTGTGGGTTAGATTCGTATGTTTTGTTCCTATGATGTGAGACGGGTTCTCAGCCTTGTGTTTTGGCGGTACTGGTGAGCTTGAGATCAACTCTTTCATTTGAGTCATTTTCGTGATTTGAGTATGTTCAGACTATTGCTTATTGGTGCACGTATTGTGCAAGTTGTATATTTAGCCTATATTGATATGTTAGGTCACCAGAGTAGGGTGTTGGATTAGATAAGCTCGTTGGGATCTTTAATGAATACGAACGGATTGATTTCAACATGTTGGAAGGATAATATCGAGGTTCAGCTCAGAAGTTTGCTATCGTCCTTACCAAAGGAGGAGTGGCTTCATGAATGGTTTACTTGAGGAATGGTTATGGTTTATTATGTGTTTCATTTATCATTGGTAGTACATGAAAGTGTTGGAATGAGACTTTAGTTGATAAGAGGTTTTCTACCGGTATGGGGTTCTTGTGGGCAGCTACTGTATATAGAAGTTATTGCTACGAGTGTTTGAGTTATGTGGTATATCATGTGATTGCACCTGAGATAGCAGGTATGGGTTATTACAGCTGGTTCGGGCTTATTCTGAATATATATGTGAGATTATGATCTCCTAGATGATTTCATCAGTGGAAATGTGGTTCTAAGGTTTATGGGCTAGGTTGGATTGCGAAATTTTAGTTGCATTGTGTTATCGGACCTATATGAGATATGGTGGCGTGGAATCACCCTCGGTATATGCATGATAAGGTTATTCAGCGATTGGTTGGCTTTTGGAACAACTCTTGGCATGTTCGAGGATGAATGTACGTTTAAGCTGGGGAGGATGTAACGTCATGACCGGTCGTTTTGAGATTTTGCACCTTGCTCCTCAATTTTCGGGCATGAATTTCCTTGTGTGATGTATTATTACTTATGTAAATTGTTGGTTTTGGTTTTCATGGTAGTTAGAATGAATTTGGAAACACAGTTCTCAGTTTGAAGTTCGAAATTTGAAAGGTTTGACCAAGAGTTGACTTGTTTGTATATTAGCATGGATTGGAATTTTTATGAATTGGTTAGCTCTAGATGATTTGGGACTTAGGAGCGTGATCGGAATGCATTTTTGAAGTCTGTGGAAGGTTTAGGCTTGAATTAACGAAATTGAGATTTTGACGTTTCCTGGTTGATCGGTGATATTTTGACATAGAGGTTGAACTGGGATTTAGGATGTTGCAATAGCAGTGTTGTGTCATTTGGGATGTGTGTGCAAAAGTTCAGGTCATTCAGACGTGGTTTGGTTGGGTTTTTTATCAAAAACGTAATCTTGTAGATTTTTGGACTGGAATTCGATGCAAATTTGTTATGTTGATGTCGTTTTGAGTACTCCAAAGGTTGGCACAAGTTTGAATGATGTTATGGGATATGTTGGTATGTTTTGTTAAGGTCCCGACGGCCTCGAGTTAGTTTCAGGAAGTTAAACGGATCAATTTCATGTTTTGAGAGTTGCAGATTTTCAAGCTTCAGTTGCAGGTATTTTGTTCATTGTGATCGCATAGGTGTTCATGCGATTGCATAGAAGCCTTTGGAGGGAGCAGTCCATTTGTTCTTCGTGTTTGCATAAGAGGCGTGTTCGCATAGTAGGGTGAAATTGTTTATCGCAAATGAATAGTGAAGGTTGAAATCTGATAGAATGAAGTGGACCTGGGGTCTTAATTATAATTTGTTCATTGCAAATGCGGAGGGTTGTCCACGATCGCGTAGAGTAATATGGAAGTGCATTGCGCTCGAATGGATTTTATTGTGTTTGCATTGGGTTAAATTTGAGAGCTGAGTCTTTTTGTGCTTCGCGATCGCGTAGGTTTTCCCGCGATCGCATAGAAGAAATTATGCTAGGCATAATGTTTTTAGCTCGTCTTTCCGCGATTTTGAGGCTTATTTACGCCATAGTTGATCATTTTTGGAGCTTTTTGAAGGAGATTGAAGAGGGTTTTAATGGGAAACGTTTGAAGGTAAGAATTATGGACTAAAAACTCGATTCTTATATGAATTCCACCTAGAAAATCATGAAAACTAAGCAAAAAAATGAAGAACTAGGGCTTGAAATTGAAGACCTAAAATTTGGGAATTTAAAGGTCATTTTTGGGTGGATTTTGATGTTCTTGGTTTGCATGAATTCGTGAGAGAATGAGGATCCCATTGATGATAATTCTATCAAGGGCGTGTGGGCCGGGTTTGAGCAATTTTGGGTTTTCTGATGTAAATTGGATATTTTCGTGTGGGCTTCGTTCCCGTAGTATATTTTAATAATTATGCATTGATTGTGGCTCGATTCGGATTATCTAGAGGTCGATTCGTGTGGGCGAGGCATTGCGGGCTAGAGTTTTGACCGTATCAAGGTAAGTAATGACAGTAAATGATGTTCTGAGGGTTTGAAACCCCCGATTGCATATCGTAGTCCTATATTGAGGCGAGACACATGCTCGATGACGAGCGTGAGGTTGTGCACTATTGGGGATTGTGACTTAGTCCATCCTGATTGATGAATTTACCCCGTAGTTAACTGAAATTTATTTTCTATCATCATGATTTGGGTTGAATGCTATCTTTTGGGCCTTGTGCCAACTATTTGAACCCTTTGGGGATTTTATATTGATATTACCTCAGTGTTTTAATATTTGCCTAAACTCAGTCATATTATTTTACACTATTTTCATACTTAGTCAATTACTCAATTTTAAGACTTAAATTGTTATGAAATCTCCTATTTAAGGTGAATGTCTATAATTAGAGAGATTCTAGAGTTCTATTCTTGGTAGATAAATCATCCCCCTTCCTATAAATAAAGGGGTCTTCTACCATTGTAACACACTCCTAACAATCTCTAAGTATCAATAAGAAGAACTCTCTCTACTCTTCTCTCTATTGCTCTTGTTCTTGAATTATTGTTCTTCTCTTTTATATTATTTCATAACACGTTATCAGCACGAGTCTCTAACCAATTGAAATTTTCGATTCTTTTAATTTTTGTTTGTGATCGGTATTTTGCTGTCTAAGTAACGACTAATGGAAGATGCTGGTTTTGGGATTGGAAATCGTGTAAGGTCTTCAGAACTCTCAAGTGTCATGACGGGGTCTGTATTGGTGCAGAATGGCATCCTCTGGAACAAAGTAAAGTTGCTACTTGTGGTTGGGATGGTTTGATCAAGTATTGGTGAATTTCCAAGCAAAAGAGTGTAATAACGATTGCTACTGCTCCGTATGAGAATTTCTATACGGAAAAATAGAAGAGATGGAATCATCATAAAGTAATGGAAATTCAAGAGGTATATTTGATATCACAACATTTATTGGTATACCTTGAAGGTAAGTAATTTACTTTTCCCTTTCAAATTCTTGAAATTCTACGATTTGATTTTATATACAAACAAAGACAACAAAGTTTGATTATAACTCTAATGGAGTTTGTAAGAAATTATAACCACATGAAGTGGTTAAATCTCTATGTCCTGCCATGATTAAATTCATGTATGATTGTGGGCAAAGAATTAAAAATCCGCCCCATTGAATTTGCTCCATTCCCTTTAGAGAATGTGGTAGCAGTATGTGATAAGTCTGAAAGAAGACAAAATTATTACCGTAAAGGTATCAATGGATGTGGACGTGGCAATAGACGAAATTATAATCGTCATTATTGTGATAATGAGAATAATAAAGATTCTCAAAATAATCTTTCACTTTATGAAAGTAATATTTGACGTGAGATTGTGTAAAGCACATGATTATGATCCATTCCCTGAAGTGAATGTGATAATTGTAATAGAGCCCGTAAGTATGAACACGCTCTTGATGTAAAACATTATGAAAAGAAAGTTCGTTGCCCTTGAAATTTCGGGCAAGAACTATATGACATGGGTGTTGGATGCTGAAATCCACTTAGATGCTATGGGTCTCGGAGACACCATCAAAGATAGAGAAAAAGCATCCACCCAAGAATGTGCGAAGGCCTTGATTTTCTTGCGCCATCACCTTGATGAAGGTTTGAAGATTGAATATCTCACCGTCAAAGATCCACCTATCTTGTGGAATGGCTTAAAGAAGAGATATGACAACCTGAAGTTGGTCACTCTGCCACAAGCACGATACGATAAGAACCCAAAAGCAAATAGTTTATAGACTATATATTATCGTTGCGGTGAAAACGGGCACTGGTCAAAGGCTTGCCGTATACCATGACTTTTGGTTGACCTTTATCAAGCATCTCGAAAGAGTAAACGCCCTGAAACGAATTTTGTCTCTGACGACAACTTTGACATCACCCACTTGGATATGGCAGACTTCTTTGAGCAACCCGAGGGGAAGATAGACCACCTAATCGGTGATGGATCCGTGATGAAAGAAGATGGAGCTATTTGATTTTATTTTACTTGTTTGTATTAGTGAATTAATAAACTAATAGCCATTAGTATTAGCTCGTATTAGTTAGTTCATGATATAATGTTAGTATTAGTTCTTTAGAATGTATCAATATGCTCAAATATCAATAATATTTTTACTTTCCAGTAGAGGTAATCGACTAACCTGAAAAACTAGTCGGTTATCTCATATTTCGCATAAAAACTGCAAAACAATCGATTGTCAATGATCAACAATCAATTGTCTTTAAAACAGTGTGATCTGTAATTTTACAAAAACAGTCAACAATCGATTGTCTATGATTAACAATCGATTGTCTTTAAAACAGTTCTGGAATTTTTCAAAAATCATCCACAATCGATTGTCTATGTCTAACAATTGATTGTCGTTAAGACAGTAATCTGGAATTTTTCAAAATAGCAAACAATCGATTGTCTATACTTAACAATCGATTGTCTTAAGACAGTGCTCTGGAATTTTTCAAAATAGCCAACAATCGATTGTCTATATTTAACAATCGATTGTCTTAAAACAGTGTGATCTGGAATTTTTCAAAACGTCAACAATTGATTGTCTATGTTTAACAATCGATTGTCAATGCTCAACAATCGATTGTGTGTGTTTAACAATCGATTGTTTTATGAAAATGCTTAAACTGAAATTTTCAAACTGCATAGTAATCGATTATGGAAAACATATAATCGACTATCTGATTTATTTTAGTCAACTGACATCAGCAGATTTTGAAAGTATTATGTGACACAAACGAATTGAACTTGTTTATTCTTATGTTCGTGTATTTCTTTTGTATATCAAACCATGGGGAATTAAATTGATTGAAGGCTCCGGAAGAGCAACTGTAACTCTGCCCAAAGGCACGACGTTTATCTTAGAGAATGCAATATTCTCCTCCAAGTCTAAGAAGAACTTGTTGAGTTTTAAAGATATCATTCAAAATGGATATCATATTGAGACAATAGATGAGAATAATCTTGAATTCTTCATGAAAACGAGGCTGCCCATTTCGGTTTGGGTTCACGCCATTTTGCATGCAGCAATGCTAGTTCGTCGGCTGCCCACTTTGGTTTGGGTTCATGCCATTTTGCATGCAGCATTTTAGTTTGTCGGCTGCCCACTTCAGTTTGGGGACACGCCATTTTACATACAGCAATGCTAGTTCGTCTCTGACTGACGAATTGACACAAATATTCCCCGTTGCAATTGATTTTGGGTCATGGACCCAATATATCCCATTCAAGAATTTTTGGATGCGCAGTATATGTGCCTTTAGCACCGCCATCCCGCACCAAAATGGGTCTGCAAAGAAGGTTAGGAATATATGTTGAGGTTGAATCGCCCTCCATTATTCGCTACCTCGAAACATTGACAGGAGATTTGTTCACTGCACGATTTGCAGACTGTCAATTTGATGAGACACTTTTCCCAAAATTAGGGGGAGAAGTTGGTGAAACCAAACGGGAAATTTTGTGGAAAAATGCATCATTATCTCATCTTGATCCACATACCTCTATTTGTGAAAGAGGCACAAAAGATTATCCATTTGCAAAGAATAGCAAATCAAATGCCTGACGCATTTATAGATTTGAAAAGGATAACAAAATCACATATCCTCGAAGTGAATGTGACAACATTTGATTCACGAATACATATTCATTATTGGAAGAATATGAACATGAAATTGGTATTAAATATACCACACTCACCCCTAAAAAGAGGTTTGAGATGATATATGGCATGAATGATCGTTGGTCACGTACCTATTGTACGCCAAAGTATTTTTGAAATATGACTATTAAAGGACAACGATAATGCAAGAAACATATCTAGCATATAAGTTTGACATGACCATAATGGTATAACTTTCTCTTTAAGAAAGATATTCACCACATGGATGTTGATGAATCTGTGGTAGTACAAAATTAATTGAGAGCTCTAGAAGAGCCAATTATTACTATGTTGGAGAAACACAATTGAGTATTGTGCTGTAGTAAGTCTCAAAGAAACTTATTCAGTTTCCAAAGTACACGCGAAAGCGATTGATTATATTGAGACTATAAATAAAGGAAGGCTTTGATATCTCCTATTACTACAACTTGTAGCGGGGTAATTTGCATATGAAAAGCTACCCGCTTTGTTCTCCAGTTTGTACTACACAAAAGAAAGAATGCCACAATAAAGTGGATATCTATTGGTATAAAAACCCATGTCATAATAAACCTGAAGTTTATTGATAAGTGCACATGTCATGGTGTAAATTTGAAGCTTACCAATATTGATAATTTGTTCAGTTAGCATTCGTATTAGCCATCTCATTTTATGTATGATGTGCAAATTCACACAGGTGAATATCAAAGAACTAGAAAGTTCTTTACGAATTCTCTTGTATCACTTGTTCTCATTAATGAACTGACCAACTAAAGAGTTCGGGTTGTAGCCCATAAATTCTGGAAATATCAAAGGTGAATATGGGCCCATTCACTTGCCATGTATACCACATATGATGCATCTATGATATGGTTACATGCGCAATGTTATTAACCCGCAGCCTGGCCGGTGCTTGCGAGGTAAACAGCTCAGTAATCTAACTTCGAGCATAATTTCCAGATTTTCTACTCAAGATAGTTCATCTTGATAAGTTTGTTTATATCAAAGTTGGTTTAGCAAGATAATTATTGAGTGCTTCCACTTAATAGCTAAATTGTTTCTTATGAGAACAAAATTATATATATCAGTTTGATATACGTTGTATACGAGAGTATATTATATTCTCCCCTCACAAGTGGTTCAGGGTCAGGAACCAAATAATTTCATCTTATTATTAATGTGCCGTGTATATTGACATGATAATGCACAAAGATGATTTCCCAAAGTTGAGGAAACAAGTTAGCTTTTCTAACATGAGGGGGAGACATGATAAACACTTGAGAAAAGGTTACATGGGATGAATTATCATTTGTATATGTATATCCCCGAGTATCATGATATGAACCCGAAGTTCATAAAAGGGATAATTCAATTGCAAATATTCCAAAGCATGCTATACGCATTTGCTGACCCAAAGAAAGTAACTAAATGGAAGAGATACAATTCAAGAAGAATTGATTCCATATGAAAGACATGTAGTTTTGAACCTATAGTTCAAATGCTTGAAAGTATAAAGTCAAAGGTATGCATAATCAGTTTTCGATATCTTATTTGTTTAGCATGACGTGAAAACTTGATATGCATCTAAAGTCTATTATGTGACTTATATGACTTAACTTGAAAGATTTAAGTTGCTTGAAGCATATGCAATTCTTGGTCCTGAAGTACCACATCCTTAGTACAATTTGTGTACATATGTATCTTGCTATAACTATAAGCATGATGGCATTGAGAATGCATCTATGGAGATATTGAAGAGTTATTCCACGACATTATATGAAGATGTTCATATCTATCAAGAATGATAATTTCAAGGTGCGGAATATTTATTCAAGTCAATATGGTTGATTTGTCAAACGTCTATCAAAGATCGTTTTGAAGATGATGCACAAGATTGGAATGCAAATGCTCAAGGATATAAATTGATGTACTCATTAGGGGGAGTTAATGCGCGTTGCACTCTTTTTCCCTTACAAGGTTTTGTCCCACCGGGTTTTCCTTGCAAGGTTTTTAACGAG
Source organism: Nicotiana benthamiana (assembly GCA_034376525.1). Taxonomy (NCBI): domain Eukaryota; kingdom Viridiplantae; phylum Streptophyta; class Magnoliopsida; order Solanales; family Solanaceae; genus Nicotiana; species Nicotiana benthamiana. The sequence goes on from CM067327.1 coordinate 36,100,324, forward strand.
GCAACCAATAGGCGCATATTCAAACATGTGTACTCTTTTTCCTTTCTTTAATTTTTCCCATTGGGTTTTGGTTTTAAGGTTTTAACGAGGCACATTGTTGAATAGACATTCAAGGGGGAGTGTTATGAAATCTCCTATTTAAGGTGAATGTCTATAATTAGAGAGATTCTAGAGTTCTATTCTTGGTAGATAAATCATCCCCCTCCCTATAAATAAAGGGGTCTTCTACCATTGTAACACACTCCTAACAATCTCTAAGTATCAATAAGAAGAACTCTCTCTACTCTTCTCTCTATTGCTCTTGTTCTTGAATTATTGTTCTTGTCTTTTATATTATTTCATAACATAAATGATATTTTAAATAATGTTTTGGGCTGAGAAACACTATTTTATTGTTGCCCGAGTGGCTTGTGAGGATTTCTAACTGAGTAAGGCCAAGGGCCTATGTTGCGAGGAAACACAGATACTGATTTGATGCCGAAGGCGTGAGATATGTATGCCACGAGGTGGCTTGATATTGATATGAGTCTGAGAGCCTGTTAATGATACCAAAGATGGGTTGATATTGCGCTTGGGCTTTAAGGGGTCCCTATCGGAGTAGTAAATGTTCATTTCCTGAGGGGCTGCTATTATTCTATGATATTGCCCGAAGGGCGGAGTTACTGACATTGTTCCAAAGGGGCTGCTATTGTTCTAAGATATTGCCCGATGGGCGGAGTTGCTGATACTGTGCCCAAAGGGAAAACCTTTATGTATTTATCTTTCATATATACATGTCATTTACCTGTTTATTTGTGTTTTGTGCCCGAGGGGCAGCTTTTCTGTGCTTATCTGCACTAATTGTTTTGCATTTATTTGGGTAACTACTGAAAAAGTTATTTTTAAAGGAGTTTGAACTGAGATAAGATGTTTTCAAGAGATTTTACAACTTTATTGCTTTCTTAAATGGTCTTATACTTCTTCTATACATCATGTTGATATGCCTTACATGATTTCTTACTGCGCAGATTTCATTTAATTTTATTACTCACTAAGTTGGAGTACTCACTTTACTCCCTGCACCTTCTATGCAGATTCAGGTATTTCTGAACCCAGTAGCGAGCATTGGTTTATTAGAGGCAGAGTCATCGGAGTTTAGCAAGGTAGCTGCTGGTATCCACAGCACTTCTTTTCTCCCTCTTTATTTCATTTGTCTGTACTCAGTACATTTCAGACTTTTCTGTTGTCGTTAGACCCTAGTAGATACTCGTGACTTGTGATACCCCAATGTCATGATGTATGATTTCTACAATGTTTATTTGAACTCATATTATGAAATAACTAACTAATTGAAAAGGCATTAAATTGACTAATTAAATTATTGAATTGAATTTGGAAATTTTGTCAACTAACCTTGTCTTCATGAGGGGGGCCATCACGACCGGGTCCAGGTTGGAGTCGTGAAACTCTTAAGAAAACAATAATAACAAGAAATAAGGGCATGGGAATAAATGAAAGCGTAATAAAATCTAGGCATGGGAACAATATCAAAAACATCAACATCCCAGCAAGGGAGATAGCTTTTAAAAGCAACAACATCCTGACAAGGGAGATAGTATAATAATCCTCTTCCTTTTTCCTTTTCACATTTACTTCACAACTTGAGCCAATGCTCTATAAGATTCAATTGACAACTATACTTCCACAACTCATTTTACAACTCGATCCAACACTCTTCAATATTCAAATACCAATATTACTTCCACAAGCCTTGCTCAACAATAGAGATCAACACAAAAGACATGAACAATAAAAATGGAGTCACATTAATTATAGTATAAGACTCACGGGCATAATTGACACATACATTGTATTTAACAAACAACACATAGCAAACATGACACAACTCCTAATCCCTCAAGCTAAAGTTAGACCAAATACTTATCTCAATGCCATGAACACAATTCAAGTCTCAATTATCGCTTTACATCTTGATTCCACCACCAATTCACTCATATCTAGCCACAAGTTACTTGACCATATCGATAAATGCTAAATGAATCAATTCGAATGCATGAAAATAGGTTTTCTAATGTTTTTCCCAAAAAGTCAAAAATCTCCCCCAGGCCCACATGGTCAAAATCCGAGGTTCGAACAAAAACTCGATTATCCATTCCCCCACAAACCCAAATATATAACTTTTTTTGAAATCTAACCTCAAATCGAGGTCCAAATTCCTAAAATTTTAAAAACATAGGTTCTACCTAAAACACCCAATTTCCCCATGAAAATCATTGATTTTGAGTTGAAATCATGTGAAAAGTTGTTAAAGATTAAAAAAATAAGTTAGAAATTACTTATAATTGATTTGGAAGAGAAGTTGTATTTGAATGTGAAAAATCACCCAAGAATGTTCTGGTTTTGAGAGGGTTTGAAAAATGAATTTTTTTCGGCTAAGTTATAATTTTGCAGGTTGCAGGTGTCGCAATTGCGACCAGTTGCGAACCCTTCAGAAGTCTGCTACCTTTGCATTTGCGAACATGTGTTCACATTTGAGAACCCTGATGAATCCATGCCTCTTCGCATTTACGACAACCACCTCGCATTTGCGACCAACGCAGCCCAGGTCACTTCTCGCATTTGCGACACTTTGCTCGCATTTGTGAGCCAAGCTTCGCCAATGCGAAGCCTACAGGCCTGCAAAATATTAGCAAATTTATAAGTTAAAATTCACCTCCGTGACCTACCCAAAACTCACCCGAGCCTTCGAGGCTCCAAACCAAACATGCACACCAACCTAAAAATACCATAACAACTTTCTCGTGCATTCAAATCACCAAAATAACATCAATAACTATGAATTTAGAATCAAAATCATGAAATCACTTAAGAACTTCAAATTTTCCAATTTATTTAAATAAGGTCTGATTCACGTCATTCAAATCTGTTTCTTTCCAAATTTCATAGACTCAACTTAAATCACATATAAGACCTATATTGGGCTCCAGAACCAGAATACGAGTCCGATATCATAAAATTTCAAACACATTTCATTTCCAAAAACTCATAAATATTCTAGTAAATAATTTTCTTTAAAAATTCATTTCTCAGACTTGGGATTTCGGAATTCGATTCCAGGTACACGCCCGAGTACCATATTTTCCCATGGACCCTCCAGGATTGTCATATCACGGGGCCGGGTCCATTTACCCAAAATGTTGATCGAATTCAACATAATTTCATTTTAAAGGAAAAATGAAATTCATTTTTTCTAGATTTTCACATAATGGCTTTTCAGCTATGCGCTCAGACTGTGCACGCAATTCGAGGTGAGATAGAAAGAGGTTTTTAAGGCCTTTGGAACACAAAATTTATTATTAAAATGATTGACGACCCTTTTGGGTCATCACATCCTCCACTTAAAACAATTATTCGTCCTTGAATGGACATTTGAGTCAGGGAAAAGATGGGGATAGCGTCCCCGCATATCGGACTCGGATTCCTAAGTCGATGCCTCAACAGGCTGACCTCTCTACCGATCACGAATAGAAGGAAAACACGTCGATCTCAATTGATGAATCTGCTGGTCTAGAATAACTACCAGCTCCTCCTCATATGACAAATCCTTGTCCAACTAGACAGGCTGAAATCTAACATGTGGGATGGGTCGCCTTGATACTTCTAAAGTTTGGACACACGAAACACTGGATGCATGGTTGATATGCTCGGTGGCAACACAGTCTATAAGCCACCTCTCCCACTCGATCAAGAATCTCAAACGAGCCAATGAACCTAGGTCTAAGCCTTCCCTTCTTCCCAGATCTCATGATGCCCTTCATAGGCGACACCCGAAGCAATACCCACTCACCGACCATGAATGCAAAATCTTCGACCTTACCTTAGGCATAAATCTTTTACCTGGACTGAGCTGTACAAAGCATATACTGAATGATCCTGACCTTGTCCAAGGCATCCTGTACTAGATCCGTACCCAACAACCGATTGATGCATTTCAATAACTCTTGATAATAAGTGATGATACAATTATTAGATTAGGAATGCTAATATCATGTTATATTTTTCGTTTTTAAATTTACCTTACATACTTCACTTGAGATTGTTATCACATGTTCTATCCATTATTGTCAAACATATTCTTTTATGCTTTAATTGCCTTTGTTATCTCTCTTATTGGCATGTTACATATTATACTTTCTTGTTATTCTAAAGTGAAAATTGTCATTCCATGAAAATTCCTTCATTTTGAGTTATTGAAGTTGAAGTGATGAAAGCTAATATTTCCTTGAGGTTGAAGTTGTTGATTATTGAGATATCTTTCCTCATTGAGAAATTCATGTTCTTATTGTTATTATTGAGATACTTATTTATATTGTGGTTGAGTCGTGGTCTATATGTTGTGAAAATTATGGTATTATTTATTTTTGGCAAGTTGTGGCATATGACACGTGTGGTGTGAGTTGTTATTGTGTTGTGATATTGATGCATATGTTGCAGTATAATGTTAGGGGGTTAATGTGCATGCGGTGGCATATTATGGTTGGATTTATGTGTGTTTTGCTAGTAAAGGAATTACTTGAATCCATGTGGCGACATAAGATGGGCTAAAGTGTGTGCATCTATTTTGGGAAAAATATTTTCAAAACTAAATGTAAGGCTCACGCGACGATATAAGAAAAAATTATGATTGTGATTGTGAAATGAGGTTGCGAGGTGGCACCTTGGTTGTGATTATTGTTGTTATATCTCATTTACTTCACTTGTATTTTTCCGCATTATTTTTGTGGTGTTCATATTATGTATACCTTCCTTGTTGTCTTTATTGCTTTAAATTCAGTTGTAGCGTACCTTGTTGTTTTGCTTTATTGTCACAATTTTCTCGTTGTCATTATTATATTATACTATACTTGTTTAGTTTTTCTTATCTTAGTAGGTATCTTGACCTAGCATCGTACCTACTCTACTAATGTTAGGCTTGATACTTATTGAGTACCGTTATAGTATACTATTATACATCTGCATTTTTTGTGTGCAAATCTAGATACCTCGATTCAAGCTAGGCATCACTGAGTGGATCATTCAGTTCAGATACTTCACGATGGCAGGCATTCATAGACCTCGGAGTCACCGTCTGCCCTTATTTTGCCACTATATACTCTTTATCTAGACAATGTTATACTAGGGATTTTGCAATTATCATCGTACTATATCATGCTATATTTAAAAGTGGGAACCTCCACAAGGGATTACCCATTAAAATCTGAGGGACAATTCTACCCTTTGCTAAATTCCATCAAACAAATTAGTTTTAAGTAGCATAGCTTGAATTAGTATCAAAGAGTTTTAACATACAACGATAACGAAGAGTCGCAATATATAGATGCGGGTAAACTAGTAGTCTTCTTTGTTTAGGAGTTTCTTAGGCTTATCTATATCGTGTCTCTTTCTATTACCAGAGCGTGTTTCTAGCCTATTTTATCCTTTGGATTTCACCTACTGCCTTCTTTATTCTCATGGCCTCCTGATGGCATGTTTCTCGGCAAACAACAATAGAAATTGTTAGGATTTATGCCCGTCACTAGAGGGGGGGTTGAATAGTGCGGCACGAGAATATTGATAAATATTGTGGAACTAAAATTGCAGGAGTAAAGTAAATGCAACAATTAAAAGATTAAGGAAAGGACACACCGAATTTATACTGGTTCACCACAACGTGTGGTTAGTCCAGTCCCCGAGAGACTCTCTCGAGTTTCCACTAACTCCGTTACGCTTACGGGTGCCTAACAAACCGTTACACTTGCTCGTAGATGTACACTCTACAAGACTTCAACTTGCTCGAGGATACCTCACCTCAAGACTTCACCTTGCTCGTGGATACCGCACCACAAGACTTCACACACTAAGATTGAGGGTACTTAGCAAACCCGACAATCAATGAGAAGATATGGTCTTCTCAAACACCTTTCTCTTTTACAAACAAGAACTCTCTAAAAAGAGTAGATAAAGAGATACAATATTAGCTCTATGAACAACTCAAAGTTGTCTCTCAATTGGCTCAACAAAAGCTCTAAAATGATGCACAAATAATATCAATATGTATATGAATAATGAGAGGTGTTGTGTGTATCAAATCAGCTCAAAAGACCTCTATTTATAGGTGGTAGAAGTTAAGGGTGTCAACCGGGCCGGGTTGACCCGGGACCGGCACGGACCGGCCCGGTCAAAACCGACCCGGACCGGACCGGTTTAGCGCGGGGGGGGGGGCCGGGCTGGGTTAGGGGGGGGAAGGGGGTTGGGACGTAAGGCCTTACCGGGCAATTAACCCGGACCGGACCGGCCCGGAAAGAGAAATACCGGGCGAACCGGCCAACCCGGACCGGCCCGGACCGGTTATAACGGTAAAATTTTTTTTTTTTTTTTAAAAAAATTTTTTTTTTTTCATGTTAGATGTGCATGTCATGTTTACAATTTAATTGTTAAAAGTGGGCTCGATTTATTTTCAACTGAGATTACTCTAGTTAGAAGAGCTGTTGGAGTAATTCAGGGAAATAATAGACAATCTAGAATAAGAGAATTTAAGAACAAGTGTATGCAATATAACCTTACACCTAGATTCATGCCCGACGAAGTAGTTACTAGATGGAATTATACGTATATATTTTTAAAATGTTGCTACAAATATAGATTTCCAATAACAGAAGTTGCTAATGCACATTGTACTGATCCTAGGCGTATGTTAACCGGTGATACCTGGGAGGTCATTAGTGATGTGATTAAATTTTTACATAAATTTTATACTGCTACTGTTGTATTTTCTGGGGCATATTACCCAACTATTACTTTGGCTTTAGTACATATAGCTGAAATTTCTTTGCTACTATTTGAATTTAAGAAGAAAGATAGATATACGGATGCTGTTGCAAGTATGCAAGCAAAATTTAAAAAATATTTCTTTCCAATTCCTCCTGTTTACTTAATTGGTGCAGTTTTAAATCCTTCAATTAAAATGTCTGATTGTCAACAATTAATGAATGCTTTATACAATTATATGGAGATTGGGCCTACTGAAAGCCCAAATTTGTATGAATCTATGAACCAACTAAATGAACATTTACAATATCTATATACTTATTATGCAACTCAATGTGATAATGCTCGTGCTTCAACTGCTGCAAATCCCACTATGCAATGTAGCACTTCTAATGTAGTCGGAGATGATGATGAAGGCTTTGATAGTTTTAATATTTTTTCAACTTTTTCTAACACTCAAAGTAGTAGTAGGAATATAGATGAACTGCAATTTTACTTGCAGAAGCAAAAGGAGCCTCGCAGCAAGGAATTTTCACCGTTAGGCTGGTGGCAGGAAAATTCAAAGCAATTTCCCGTTCTTTACGCTATGGCGCGGGATGTCCTGAATGTCCCAATTTCCACTGTTGCATCCGAGAGTGCATTTAGCCAAGCAAGACAACAACTTGGAGACACGCGGCACTCATTGGGAAGCAATGCTTTGGAAGTCTTAGTGTGTCTAAGAGATTGGATAAGATCTGAACGAAGAAATCAAGGAAAGGAAGATCTTGATAGCCCGGAAGACGAAGAACTTGGAGATATATTAACGCACGGAAACCCATCCGAATTTAACACTCCAGAAGAAGGTCCAGAGGTTCATATTAATATGGAAGAACTTGCTATTGCAATGCAAGCCATTTGATGTAAATTGTAAACTAATTATGATACATTTTAGTTTTGAAATTTTGAATTTAAGAAATAAAGTAGCACTTGCAATAAGTGCAATTTTTTCCCCATCTTTTGTTGTGTTCATTCAATTATTACAAAGTATTAATATAACTTAATATTTATACTATACGTAATTCAAAAAAAAAAAAAAGATTAACCCGGCCCGGCCCGGCCCGGACCGGCTCAACCCAGCCCAATTGCAACCCGCCCCCAATTGAACCCGGACCGGACCGGCCCGGACCCGGACGGGTCATAAAATTTGGACCCGGACCCGGCCCGGCCCACCCACTGGTCACCTATAGTAGAAGTAGTATGTCCGTTGCTTAATTGGCAATCAATTATGCTGATTTTGCCAGATAATCGATTATCAGATTTGCATAATCGATTATCAGCTTACCGTTACAAAATCGGAAGCTGATTTTGTACTAGAATAATCGATTATTGGATTTGCATAATCGGTTATCTGCATGTCGTTCAAAAACTTTGGCAACAGATACAAGATAATCGATTATGCCCAAGTGTATAATCGATTATCCTACTCTGCGGAAATTTCCAATAAATGGAATTTTCCAGAATAATCGATTATCACTTTTGCATAATCGATTATTCACCTATGCTGTCCAGAATTGAAAACTTACTTCAAAAACCATTTTGGTTAAAATGAAAACATTAAAATCATTTTGTTTGAAGTATTTGAAATATGTTTGTGATAAATATGATTTGATAAAAAGATTTTATGCATATTTATGATGACCTATGTTGCGCCAAAAGACGAGATAACTTAAACGTTGCTCTTACATTGGTTCTACCTAACGACCTACGCCTTGGGTCTTCAGTCTTGAACTTTTGAGCTCGTCTTTGGCTTTTCCATGCAATCCATTCATCAATATGCTTCTCGGCGTTCAATCTTGATTGTTTGTCATATAATAACGTTGTTTGACACTTGTCTTCATTGTTTGTCATTCATCAAAACCTATACATGTAAATCATGCTAATACTACCAAAGCACACATATCATGGATAGAATGATTTTTTACAATTTCCCCCTTTTTGATAATGACAAACAACAGGAGATATCCATATCGGATTCCCCCTAAATTCATGCTATATCTCAACATACAATTCATGCATATCGGACTCCCCCTAAATTTATGCTATATCTCAACATACAATTCATGCAAACGATTCCCCTTAATGATAATTCCCCCTCAAATAAGGCATACTATAACGTAGATACGTTCCCCCTTATTTGATGTATATCGCCTAAACTCTTCCCCCTTTTGGCATTAGCAAAAAAAGAGTATGCAAAGGCTACTTTCCCCTTTCGACACTTCCCCCTTTTGGGTATATCAATTGTTAGTGTCAAGACTAAAATAGGAAATATAATGAGGAATATACATTGACGATATTTAAACAATCATACCAACATGAAATAATACCAAATGTTAGTAAAAACATAACAACCATAATAACGGTTATTTTTTGCAAATCATATTGCTTTAGAACATATCAACAGTTAATTTTTAACAAACCAATAGTTGTATTAAAAACACGAATCATTTATTTTTCAAGAATATATCAACTGTTATTCAAACAAAAAATAACATTCATCAAAACATGAATCAATTATTATTTTTAATAAAAATAATTGATACCAATTGTTATTCAAGATAAAAGTTATCAAAACATGAATCAACAAAAATAATTAATATCAATTGTTAACAAAGATATATTAATTGTTAACACATATCAACTATTACGTTTTTATCAAAAATATGATAACTAACCGACATTCCCCCTCGATGCAATAAGGTTTCGTGCTTGGTGCATCTACTACGATATTGTAGTCTTCAAGCACACCTGCAAACGTACCTAAAAATAGGTTTTAGGTACCTAAGCGCTTTTGGGTCCTTGGGGGTTAGGCAAATAATAATCATAGCTCAAAGATAAATCCCTATGTTTTGCATAACATACGGGTGCTATGTGTCCTACCCGGTCGCAATAATGACATATAACATTCGGGTTGTGCATATGTCTTGGTTGAGCCAAAAACGTTCTAGGTGATCTAAAGTCGTTATTCCTAGAAGCGTTGAAATTCCTAGAGTCATTTCTAGGCGGTCTAAAATGATTAATTCTAGACTCATTTAAAAAATTCCTAGAATTATTTCTAGGTTGTGCATCGCAATTTCTAACATGATTCTTATTCTTTTTACGCTTTTTATTTTTCCTGGGCCTTTTCTTTTTAATTTCTTCAACTATTTTAGGACTGTCTACACTACGTTTTTCTAGTGTGTTCCTAAGTTCTTCGTTTTCTAATTTCAAAGAGTCACAAGATGAACAATTAGAATTTTGATCAATTGAAGAATCTTCATGCATCTCCTTAATTTTATTTCTAAGATCAATATTGTCATTTTCCAAAAATTTATTTTTCTCTTCTAAAACTTTAATTTTAGCCTTGGCCTCTTTGGAGATTTTTGAAGACTTTTTCAATTAATCATATAATTCGTAAAAAGCTTTTTGTAATTCTTCAAAAGAGTAAGAGTTAGGAGTACTTACCTCTTCTTCCTCGTTGGCCATGAGGCATAGGGCGGCAGTTTCATCACCCGAGCTGTCAGAATCCCATGTCACACGCCTTTGGTGTTTCTTCTTCTTCTTGTCCTTGGGTTTTGGACAATGTGACTCGGTGTGGCCAAGTTTTCCACACTTATGGCATGAAGGACTTGGTTCTTCCTTCTTTATTTCCTTTTTCATGAACTTATAAAACTTTTCGATCAAGGCATTGGAAATATTATCATCATCGCTATCCGAATCACTTACCTCTTCTCGTTTAGAGGATGAGGATTTGAAGGCAATACCTGGACCTTTATTTCCAAGATAAGGATTAAGAATAGTGCTTTCATAAGTTTTGAGGTTACCTCTTAGTCCATCAATTGTGACGTCCGTGATTCCTATCGACTCTTGGATGGCATTGGCTTTGGATCGCCATTCGGGAGTGAGACTCCGCAAGATTTTTCGAACAAGATCTTTGTTCGAGTATACTTTACCGAGAGCATGGAGATTGTTGATGATCATTGAGAACCGATCGAACATAATATCGATGTTTTCATTCTCCCTCATTCTAAAGAGTTCATATTCATGTGTTAGAAAATCAACTTTTGATTCTCGGACTTGAGGCGTACCTTCATAAGTGATTTCAGGTTTATCCCACATCTCCTTGGCGGTTGTGCAGCAAGAAATCTTCCGATAGTCATCCGGATTCACCGCACAATATAATAAATTGACAGCCTTTGCGTTATTTTCAACTTTCTTGATGTCCTCAGCAGTATATTCATCTTCCTCCTTTGGAACCGTGGTTTCTCCAACTTTCTTTGTCGGCATTTGTTCACCGTTCTTGATGATTTGCCACAGACGAAAGTCATTTGATTGGATGAAGATTCTCATCCGCTCTTTCCAATATGTGTAATTTGTTCCGTCAAATAGTGGAGGCCTATTGGTGGAGTGTCCTTCGCTCATCATTCCTGCGTTCAATATTCTCAACAAAAAAATATATCGTTCTCTCAACCGGTTAAGGCTTTCAGAGAGTTAGGCTCTGATACCAATTGTTAGGATTTATGCCCGTCACTAGAGGGGGGGTGAATAGTGCGGCACGAGAATATTGATAAATATTGCGGAATTAAAATTGCAGGAGTAAAGTAAATGCAGTAATTAAAAGATTAAGGAAAGGACACACCGAATTTATACTGGTGTGGTTAGTCCAGTCCCCGAGAGACTCTCTCGAGTTTCCACTAACTCCGTTAAGCTTACGGGTGCCTAACAAACCGCTACACTTGCTCGTAGATGTACACTCTACAAGACTTCAACTTGCTCGAGGATACCTCACCTCAAGACTTCACCTTGCTCGTGGATACCGCACCACAAGACTTCACACACTAAGATTGAGGGTACTTAGCAAACCCGACAATCAATGAGAAGATATGGTCTTCTCAAACACCTTTCTCTTTTACAACAAGAACTCTCTAAAAAGAGTAGATAAAGAGATACAATATTAGCTCTATGAACAACTCAAAGTTGTCTCTCAATTGGCTCAACAAAAGCTCCAAAATGATGCACAAATAATATCAATATGTATATGAATAATGAGAGGTGTTGTGTGTATCAAATCAGCTCAAAAGACCTCTATTTATAGGTGGTAGAAGTAGTATGTCCGTTGCTTAATTGACAATCAATTATGCTGATTTTATGCCAGATAATCGATTATCAGATTTGCATAATCGATTATCAGCTTACCGTTACAAAATCGGAAGCTGATTTTGTACTAGAATAATCGATTATTGGATTTGCATAATCGATTATCTGCCTGTCGTTCAAAAACTTTGGCAACGGAGACAAGATAATCGATTATTCCCAAGTGTATAATCGATTATCCTACTCTGCGGAAATTTCCAATAAATGGAATTTCCCAGAATAATCGATTATCACTTTTGCATAATCGATTATTCACCTATGCTGTCCAGAATTGAAAACTTACTTCAAAAACCATTTTGGTTAAAATGAAAATGTTAAATTCATTTTGTTTGAAGTATTTGAAATATGTTTATGATAAATATGATTTGATAAAAAGATTTTATGCATATTTATGATGACCTATGTTGAGCCAAAAGACGAGATAACTTAAACGTTGCTCTTACATTGGTTCTACCTAACGACCTATGCCTTGGGTCTTCGGTCTTGAACTTTTGAGCTCGTCTTTGGCTTTTCCATGCAATCCATTCATCAATATACTTCTCGGCATTCAATCTTGATTGTTTGTCATATAATAACGTTGTTTGACACTTGACTTCATTGTTTGTCATTCATCAAAACCTATACCTGAAAATCATGCTAATACAACCAAAGCACACATATCATGGATAGAATGATTTTCTACAGAAATAAGCAGTTAGAGATATTCCAGTAAACTTATTTTGATATCTTTTGGACTTCAGTATTTATTTCCTTGTGATGCTGCAACTTTATGGGGACAGATATAGATAGAATTATTGGACATTTTAGGTATGCAATATACACGAAGCCAATTATTTTTTCTCCATATTGTTAGAATTCTCAGCTACTGTCATGACCCGAATTCTCACATTCGGGAGTCGTGATGGCGCCTACTAATACGAGCTAAGCAAGTTAATTAATTGCACAATTTATCTTTTTACCCATTTTATATTCATTAACAATTTCAAAATAATAATATTTAAATACCAGAATTTAATATATGCGGAAGAAAGAATCAATCAGATAGCTGAACATGAATATCTAATACAGTTGTTTGAGTCTCGACTACCTAGAACTAGTGTCATGGTTTCACAGACGGTCTAAGAGCACTACAAATAAAGGTCTAAAAGAAATAAATACAACATTGTCTATGAATATGCATGAAAGAAACAAGAATAGTAGATGGTAGGAGACGCCAAGGTCAGCGGACATCTACAGGACTACCTTAGATCGCCTGATAATCAAGAATCACCAATCTCATCGCGGTCTGAAGTCCACAACACTGGGGTCTACAAAAAAGAGTGCAGTATAGTATCAGCACAACCGACCCTGTATGCTGGTAAGTATCTAGCCTAACCTCGGCAAGTAGTGACGAGGCTAGGACCAGACTACCAAATAAATCTGTACAGTTATAATATACAGTAGAAAGTAAAGTAGGAATAATAAAATAAAAATGGGAGGGAAAAACATGCTGCGGAGAAACATCGAATAGTAAGAGAAAAGCAACAAATAATATGAGGATCACCATAGTTCAATTGAAAATAGGAAGGGGAAATCATGTTGCGGGGTACAACAAGTATCATCAGGAAACCAATAATTTAGTGCAGGGAAATCGTAACACAGTTATCAATAAAAATTAGGAAATCAAAGACAAGTGCACTGCATCACCATTCGTGCTTTTACTCTCTCTCACCAAAGCAATACAAGGCATCACCCTTCGTGCTTTAATACTCTCTCACCAAAAAAATACACGGTATCACCGTTCGTGCTTTACGCTCTTCCTCACCCAAAAAACAATCACAAGGCAAATAGGGTAAGGGAATCTATAACCTCGAAGTAAAATCAAATAACAACAAGTAATGAAAAACACAAAATAACTCGGATATCAACAAAGAATCAGAAATCAAAAAATGCATGACACCACCCTTCGTGCTTTTACTCTCATCATCACCAAAAGAATCAATACAATAGGTACGGAATGGTACATCGTGCGGTACGACATCACCCTTCGTGCTTTAAACTCTTTCCTCACCATGAAATCAATATAATAGGCACAGAATGGTACATCGTGCAGCACAACATCACTCTTCGTGCTTTACATTCTTTTCCCATAAAACAACCAATGCATGGCATCGCCCTTCGTGCATTAACTCTCTTCTTCACCTAAACAACAATCACAAACAATAGGTCAAAAAATAAAGGAAATTTTGCAATAAGAACTCAATTCACGGGCATGCTAGACACCAATGTATAGATACTCGTCACCATGCCTATACATCGTACTCAATAATTATCACATCGCAAATAGGACTCAACTCCTAATCCCTCAAGCTAAGGTTAGACCAAACACTTACCTCGAACTTCCACGGCCAATTCAAGCCTCAAACACTGTTTTTCCTTTTGAATTTAGCTCCAAATCAATTGTATCTCGACATAATAGACTTAATAATATCAATAAACGCTAAACAATCAAATTTCAATGTTTAATTATAGATTTATAATCATTCTTTCCAAAAAATCCAAAAATTGAACCCGGCCCGCTCGGTCAAAACACGAGGTTTGGACCAAAACCCTATCACCCATTCACCCACGAACCAGAAGATATAATGTTTTTTCAAATCCGACCCCAAACGAGGTCAACTTCCCAAATAATCAAAAAGCCCTAACTCTACCCAAATCCCTAATTTTCTACCTTTAATCACATACATTAGACCTAGAAATCTGGTCGGTGTTGATAGAAATTGAAGAAAACGAGCTTAGAATTTCATACCTTGAAGCTATGGTGAAGTTCCTCTTCAGAAGTCGCCCCAAGAAGTGTGGAAAAAATGACGTTTGTGAAAAATTATGAAATTCCCGTAATGCTACTATTTCTGAACATTTAGAATAACTGTACGGATTTGGTCTACGCGATCGCGAACAAAGAGATGCGATCACATTGAGAAATTGAGGCTGAGCACTGCGATCACAGACAAAGCCATGTGATCGTATAGAAGAAAAAAAAAGGCTAGGGGCTAACACATTGCGACCGCGAAGGGTACAATGCGATAACATGGAACAAAAAATGGACCCCTCAAATTATACACTACGCGATAGCGGAAGGAGCTATGCGATCGCATAGCACAAAACAGGACCCCTGAAGTTTACACTATGCGAGTGCGAGCCTTCCTATGCGATCGCATAGAACAAAATAACTGCACACCAGCAACAACAGAAAAAGCAGATTTTTCTAAGTATAAAGCACTCCGACACCTATCTAAAACTCACCCTAGCCCTCGGGGCTCCATACTAAATATATACAAAACCTCAGAAACATTACTACGGACTCATCTATGTGATCAGATCACTAAAATAACATCATGAACTTCGAATTAAACCTCAAATCAAAGAATTTTCTCAAACTTCTTAAAACATCAATTTTAGCAATTTAGGTCCGAATCACGTTAAATGACATCCGTTTTTCACCAAATTCCACAAAAATATCTTAAATCATATATAAGACATGTACCAGGTGTCGAAACCAAAATATTGCACTGATACCATCACGTTCTAATCAAATTTCATTTCACATTTCTTTAAACAGTTTCAGAAAATAATTTTCTTTAAAAATTCATTTCTCGGGCGTGGGACCTCGCAATCTAATTCCGGGCATACGCCTAAGTCCCATATTTTCTTAAGGACCCTCCGAACTGTCGAATCATGGGTCCGGATCCGTTTATCTAAAATATTGACCGGAGTCAAATTAGCTCATTTTATAATCAAAACTTATTATTTTTCATAGATTTTCACATTTAGGCTTTCCAGCTACGTGCTCGGACTGCGTATGCAGATCGAGATAATACTAAATGAGGTTTTCAAGGACTCAACAACATAGAATTTAATGTAAAAACAAGTGATGACCTTTTGGGTCATCACATTCTCCACCTCTAGAATAACCGTTCGTCCACGAATGGACATAAGAAGAACGTATCTGAGTCAGGTAAAAGATGGGGATAACGCTCCGTATATCGAACTCGGACTCCCACGTCGATGCCTTAGGAGGCTAGCCTCTCCATGGAACACGAACAAAAGAAAAACTCTTCGATGTCAACTAACAAACCTACTGGTCTAGAATAGCTACCAGCTCCTCCTTCTAAGACAAGTCCTTGTCCAACTGGACAATTCTGAAATCTAACACGTGGGATAGATCGCCGTGATACTTCCGAAGCATGGACACATGAAACACTAGATGCACGGCTGATAAACTCGGCGGCAATGCAATTCTATAAGCCACTCCTCATACTCGATCAAGAATATTAAACGGGCCAATAAACCTAGGGCTAAGCTTGCCCTTCATCCCAAATCTCATCACGCCCTTCATAGACGACACTCGATGCAATACCTAGGGCATAACTCTTTTGCATAACTCTTTTGCCTAGACTGAGTTGTACAAAGCCTATCCTGAATAATTCTAACCTTGCCCAAGGCCTCCTGAATCAGGTCCGAACCTAATATTCAAGCCTCTCTTGGCTCAAACCATCCAACCGGAGACCGACACTGCCTACCATATAAAGCCTCATAAGTGGCCATCTGGATACTTGACTGGTAGCTATTGTTGTAGGCAAACTGCTAAGGCAAAAACTGATTCCACGAGCCACTAAAGTCAATGACACAAGCTCAAAGCATATCCTCCAAAATCTAAATAGTCAACTTGGACTAACTGTCCGTCTAAGGATGAAATGTTGTGCTCAACTCAATTGAGTACCCAAATCTCGCTGAACTGCTCTCCAGAAGCGTGAGATAAACTGCAAACCTCGGTCCGAAATGATAGACACAGGCACACCACGAAGGCGAACAATCTCTCATTTATAGATCTCAGCTAACCTCTCGGATGAATAGGAGACTGCCACATGAATGAAATGTGTTGACTTGGTCAGCCTATCAACAATGACCCACACTGCGTCAAATTTCCTCCGAGTACGTGAGATTCCAACAACGAAATCCATAGTGACCCGCTCCCACTTCCACTCGGGAAGCTCAATTCTCTGAAACAAACAACCAGGCCTGTGATGCTCATACTTAACCTGCTGACATTTCAAAAACCGAGCCATATATGGAATGATATCCTTCTTCATTTACCGCCACCAATAATGTTTCCGTAGATCTTGATATATCTTAGCGGTGCTCGGATGAATAGACTAACGGGAACTATGGGCCTCCTCTAAAGTCAACTTTCGGAGCCCATCTACATTAGGCACACAAACTCGACCCTACAATCTCAAAACTCCATCATCTCCTAAGGTTGCCTACTTGGAACCTCTATGCTACACCGTGTCTCTAAGGACACACAAATGGAGATCATCATACTGCCGATCGCGGATATGCTCCAATAATGAAGAACGAGCAACTATGCAAGCTAACACACGATTGAACTTAGAAACATCCAACCTCACGAATTGATTGTCTAAAACCTGAACACCCAAAGAAAGCAATCTCTCACTGACCGGAACATAAGCAAGATTGCCCATACTAACTGACTTCCTACTCAAAGCATCAGCCACCACATTGGCCTTTCCCGGATGATATAATATAGTGATATCATAATCTTTCAACAACTCCAACCACCTCCCATGCCTCAAATTCAACTCCTTTTGCTTGAACAAATACTGAAGACTCTTGTGATCCGCGAACACCTCACATGCCATGCCATGCAGATAATTCCTCCAAATCTTCAATGCGTGAACAATGGCTGCTAATTTCTAATCATGAACCGGATTGTTTTACTCATGAATCTTCAACTGCCGCGAAGCATAGGCAATGACCTTGGCGTCCTGCATCAATACTGCACAAAGTCCAATACGAGATGCATCATAATAAACTGTGTGAGGCCCTGAACCTGTGGGAAAAACCAACACATGTGCCTTAGTCAAAACGATCTTAAGCTTCTGAAAGCTTGCCCCGTGCTCATCCTACCATCTGAACTAGGCACCCTTCTAGGTCAACCTGGTCATCGGAGCTGCGATAGATGAAAACCCCTCCAAGAACCAACGATACCAGCCTGCCAATCCTAAGATACTCCAAATCTTTGTGGTTGATGCTGGTCTAGGCTAGTTCTTGACTGCCTCAATCTTCTTCTGATCAACCTTAATACTCTCTGCCGATACACTATGACCTAGAAATGCAACTAAACTCAACCAAAATGCACAATTCGAGAACATAAAAAATAACTGACTATCCCTTAAGGTCTGAAGAACCACTCTAAGCTGCTACTTATGCTCCTATCGGCTGCGGGAATATATCAAAATATCATCAATGAAGCTTTCACGAATGAATCCAAATAAGGCATGAACACTCAGTTCATCAAATCCATAAAATTTGCTTGGGCATATGTCTACCCGAATGACATAACCATGAACTCATAATGCATGTACCAAGTGCGAAAAGTTGTCTTAGTGACATCGGATGCCCTAATCCTCAACTGATGGTAGCCAGATCTCAAGTCAATATTTTAAAATACCTTAGCACCTTGAAGCTGATCAAACAAATCGTCAATCCTCGGCAATGGATACTTATTGTTGATTGTAACCTTATTCAAACCGGTAATCATTACACATTCTCATCGATCTGTCCTTCTTCTTAACAAATAACACTCGGGCATCCCAAGACAAAACACTAGGTCTAATGAAACCTTTCTCAAGCAAGTATTGCAACTGCTCCTTCAACTATTTCAACTCAGGCGGTGCCATACGATACGACGGGATAGAAATGGATTGAGTGTCCGAAACCAAATAAATACAAAAGTCAATATCTCTATCGGGTGGCATACCTAGCAGGTATGAAAGGAAAACCTCAGGAAATTCACGAACAACGGGCACATAATCAATAGAAGGAACCTCAGCACTAGAATCACGAACATATGCAATAGGCCAAACACTCCTTATCGATTATAAGCCGAGCCTTCACATATGAGATCACACTACGGGTAGAATGACCAGGAGTTCTTCTCTGCTCTAAACGAGGCAAACCCGCCAAAGCTAAGGTTCCAATCAGTGCATGACAGTCCAAGATAGCGTGGTAAGCTGATAACCAGGCCATCCCTAACATAACATCAAAATCAACCATGTCTAGAAGAAACAAATCTACACGAGTCTGAAGACCTCCAATCACAACTATTCAAGAATGATGGACTCGATCTACCATAATGGAATCACCCATCGGTCTAGACACCTAACAGAAGCACTCAAAGAATCACTAGGGAGGACCAAATACGGTGTAAAATAAGATGACAAATACGAGTATGTAGATCCTGGATCAAATAACCCTGAAGCATCTCTATCACAAACCAGAACAGTACCTACGCCTCCCCCTCTAATACCTTTATCTCCATCTCTAACATCTCTACCTCCACTGCTAATACCTCTACCTCCACCTCTAGCTAACTGAGTGGGCTGGACGAGTCCCTCAATGAGCCTCCTCCCTCTCTCTCGCAGTGGGAAGTATGATAAGAGCATGACGATCCAAGTCAATGAATCTGATCTCGTACTGAGTAACAACCATAGAACAATGGTGGAGATGCTTTAACTGCCTCTGATAGGCCTCTCTCTGAGCGATGGGGAGAAACTTCTCCAAAAATTGCTGCGTGAACTGCTCCCAAGTCAAATCTAGCGATCCGATTAGTATAGCCAAGCAATAATCTCTCCACCAAGTCTTGGTAGATCCAGACAAGCGAAAAGTAGCAAAATCAAATCTATTGGTCTCCACGATCCCCATGTTCCTTAGAACCTCATGAAATTTGTCTAGATAATTTTGAGGATCCTCAGTAGATGCATCGCTGAATGTAGTAGTGAAGAGCTTGGTGAAACTTATCCAACCTCCACAAAGCCTCTAAAGACATAGTTGATCTATCAGCGATCTATGTTGCTGCTCGGCTGAATAAGCAGTGCAGGACGTCGCCATTCGCGAAAGGACAAGAGTAGAGGTTTTAATTTAGCATTGAGAGTATAAAATAGCACGACAGGGAAGATAACCCATAGCATAAGATAAACAAAGGGTGCATGCTAAATCTGTAGCCTCTAAGGAATATATAGAGACGTTTGCGTACCGATCCCTCAGACTCTACTAAGCTTGTCTATGAACTGTGAGACTCATGTAACCTAGAACTCTCATACCAACTTGTCACGACACAGATTTCCACTCTCGGGAGTCGTGATGGAGCCTACTAATATGAGCTAGGCACGCCAATTAATTGCACAATTTACCTTTTTACCCATTTTATATTCATTAACAATTTCAAAATAATAACATTTAAATAACGAAATATAACATATGCGGAAGAAAGAATCAATAAGCTATCTGAACATGAATATCTAATACAGTTGTTTGAGTCTCGACTACCCAGAACTCGTGTCACACTTTCACAGAGGGTCTAAGAGCACTATAAATAAAGGTCTGAAACAAATAAATGCAATACTGTCTTTGAATATTCATGAAAGAAACAAGAATAGTAGATGGAAGGAGACGCCAAGGCCTGCGGACGCCTACAAGACTACCTCAGGTCGCTTGATGATCAAGAATCAGCAATCTCATTACGGTCCAAAGTCCACAACACTAGGGTCTGCACAAAAGAGTGCAGAGTGTAGTATCAGCACAACCGACTCTATGTGCTGGTAAGTGTATAGCCTAACATGGGCGAAGTAGTGACGAGGCTAGCCAAGGCATGCGGACACCTAGAGGACTACCTCAGGTCGCCAGATGATCAAGAATCAACAATCTCATTACGGTTGCAAGTCCACAACACTGGGGTATGCACAAAATAGTGCAGAGTCTAGTAGCAGCACAATCGACCCCATGTGTTTGTAAGTGTCTAGCCTAACCTGGCGAAGTAGTGACGAGGCTGGGACCAGACTACCAAACAAACTTGTGAAGTTATATAATATATAGTAGGAAGTAAAGCAGAGATAAACAAATAAAGATGGGAAGGGGAAACATGTTGTGGAGAAACATCGAATAGTAACATAAAAGCAACAAATAATATGATGATCACCATAGTTCAATTGAAATTGGAAGGGTAAATCATGTTGGGGGTACAACAAGTATCATCAAGAATCCAACAATTTAGCGTAGGGAAATGGTAACACAGTTATCAATAAAAATTAGGAAATCAAAGACAAATGCATGGCATCATCTTTCGTGCTTTTACTCTCTCTCAACAAAGTAATACATGGCATCACCCTTTGTACTTTAACACTCTCTCACCAAAATAATACATGGCATCACCCTTCGTGCTTTACGATCTTCCTCACCCAAACAACAATCACAAGGCAAATAGGGTAAGGGAATCTATAACCTCGAAGTAAATTCAAATAACAACAAGTAATGACAGAAACAACATAACTCGGATATCAACAAAGAATCAGAAATCAACAAATGCACAACACCTCCCTTCGTGGTTTTACTCTCGTCCTCACCATAAGAATCAATACAATAGGTACGGAATGGTACATCATGCGGCATGGCATCACCCTTCGTGCTTTATAATCGTTCCTTGCCATGAAATCAATATAATAGGCACGGAATGGTATATCGTGCGGCACGTCATCACCCTTCGTGCTTTACACTCTTTCCTAACAAAAAAAATAATGCACGCCATCACCGTTTGTTCTTTTAACTCTCTTCCTCACCCAATTAACAATCACAAACAATAGGGAAAGGAAATAAAGGAAATTTTCAATAAGAATCCCGACAAGGGAACAAAAAGTCAACAATTAAATCCCGGAAAGGGAACAACATCAATAACATCCACATCCCGGCAAGGGAGATAACAAGTAAATCAACAATAGGCCCGCAAGGACGACAACATGATGATCACTTCTCTTTCTCACTTTTACTTCACGATTCACTTCACAACTCGAGCCAATGCTCTAGAGCTTCAATTATCACTTATACTTTCACGACTCATTTCACAACTCGAGACAATGCTCTAAAAGTTCAGTTGTCACTTTTACTTTCACAATTTTGCTATACACTTTGAGCCAATGCTCCTCAATATTCATAGGCCACAATTCTTTCCACAAACTTTATACAACGCATGAAAGATATAACGAAGTTATGATAATCACAATATAAATACTCACGGGAATGCTAGACACCAACGTATAGATACTTGCCACCATGCCTATACGTCGTACTCAACAATTATCACATAGCAAATAGGACTCAACTCCTAATATCTCAAGCTAAGGTTAGACCAAATATTTACCTCAAACTTTCACGGCCAACTCAAGCCTCAAACACTGCTTTTTCTTTTGAATTTAGCTCCAAATCAATTGTATCTAGACATAATCGACTTAATAACATCAATAAACGCTAAACAATAAAATTCCAATATTTAATTATAGATTTCTAATCATTCTTCTCAAAAATCCAAAAATTGACCCCGAGCCTGCCTAGTCAAATGAGGTTCGGACTAAAACCTTATCGTCCATTCACCCACGAGCCCGAATATAAAATTTATTTTCAAATCTAACCCCAAAACGAGGTCAAATTCCCAAATAATCAAAAAGCCCTAACTCTACTCAAATCCCTAATTTTCTATCCTTATTCATATGTTTTAGGCCTAGAATCTAATGGGTGTTGGTAGAAATGGAAGAAAACAAGCTTAGGATTACATATCTATGAAGCAATGGTGAAGTTCCTCTTGAAAAATCTCCCAAAAAGTGTGGAAAAGATGAAATTTGTGAAAAATTATGAAATTCCCATAATGCTACTATTTATGAACATTTAGAATAACTAAGCGGATTTGGCCTACGCGATCGTGGACAAAGGGACACGACCGCATAGAGTAAATGAGGATGAGCACAGCGATCACAGAAAATACCATGCGATCGCACAGAAGAAAACGAAGGCTGAGGGTTAACACATTGCGATCGCGAAGGGTACAGTCCGATCGCATAGAACAAAAAACGGACCCCTCGAATTATACTCTACGCGATCGCGGAAGGAACTATGCCATCGCGTAGCACAAAATAGGACCCCTGAGGTTTACACTATGCGATCAGGAGTCTTCGTATGCGATTGCATAGAACAAAATAATTGCACACCAGCAACAACAGAAAAATAAAATTTTCAAAGTCTAAAATACTCCGACACCTATCTAAAACTCACCCGAGCCCTCGGGGCTCCAAACCAAATATGCACACAACCTCAAAAACATCCTACAAACTTATCTGTGCGATCAAATCGCCAAAATAACATCATGAACATCGAATTAAACATCATTTTTTGAGCAAACAGGAAGTAAATATATTAAAAGTTAAGGAACATCTATAACATAGGAGTTGTAGTTAGTATCACATAGGACACTATAATTACCTAGGCTTGCTAACAAGTTGCAAGCATCATACGACAAAAGTTTCTCAACAACAGGCTTATCCAATACATCCTTATGTAGTAGGGTTATCACTTCTTTCGGTAGTGCAGCAAAAACTTTCTTCTTCTTCCTTGTATTATCAGATCCCATGCATGCAAGCTTGTGGCAGACCTATTCCCTTGCCGGAACTCGTGCTTGAGGATTACTTGCTTACCTTGGTGCATTAAAAACCTGCATTTTAATAAGATGTTAGTAAATATTTGGTTCCCTTGTTGTATAGATTGAATCACCTCCATGGAGTCCGTTTCGATCTGAAGTGGAATAAAATCCCATTCATGAGTTGATTTTAGTCCTTCTAGTAGAGCCTTTATTTCTGCTTGAAGGGAGCCATCTGCATTGGCACATTTAGTATATCCCACGATCCAGTCTCCTTTGTCATTCCTGATGACTCCACCTAGACTGCATTTTTCTTTATTTCTAGAGAAGCATGCATCAATGTTTAGTTTGTACCAACTCATTGGGGGTTTATGCTATTTAACCCTAATAAACAGTTTTGGTGCGTGTAAGATATTAGTATTTGCTAGAAGGTTGAATTCCATAGGTTTACTAGTGATGTGGTTGAAGTTATGGATAAATTGGAATTGTTATGATTGTTATTATTTCTTTTTATCCAAATATACTAAATTGCAAAGGGAAAGAAAAGGTTCCAACTTAACAAGGGGTTTATTGAAATTTTTGCTAAGGTTTTTTAGTTGGAATAGCTAGTGTTCACTATTATCCTTATAGAAATTGTTCCAACCATAGGTATCCCAAAGATAGTTAGTTGTCGGGCATTCAAGAAAGATATGACAGATAGATTCCGCTACTTGTTTTCTACAAACTGGGCAATGAGGATTTATGTTGAGGAAAATTTTTGCCAAGTATTGCCTACAGAAAATTTTATTATGAAGACATTTCCAAAGAATTTTTTTATCTTATTAGGGCAAGGTAGGCTCCAAATCCATTGAAAGTCTAAGTTATTCTCGTTATTATTGTGTATTAGAGTGTAGCAAGATTTTGTTGTAAAAATACCTTTAGTGTTAAGGGACCCAATAGGGGTGTCTCTAATAGGAGGCTTGACACGTATTTTTGTTTTAAAAATGGCATCCTTAATATCATCGGGTAGGTTGAGCGATATTCTATTAAGGTGCCATTCCTTGCCATCAAAGATATTAGCAATTGTAAGATTATGATCATTCTTGGAAAGAGGGCCTTGTATTGTGTTTCTAGGGTTGCCTAGGTTGGGGATCCAATTAGATTCCCAAATGTTTAGTTTGGAAAGATGATGTAAATGCCAAACAATACCCTTGGAGCAAACTTCTCACCCTTTTAAAATACCCTTCCATATAAAAGAATTTTTCTTAATATATTGAGGGTTAGCATAAGTATTAGTGATAAGGTTAGTCCAAGGAGTAGCAGTGTTGGTAATTCCTCTTCAAGCTAGAGTAGCTAAGGTACACACATTCTTATCTTTTGCTTTATGAACCCCCAAGCCTCCTTTATCTCTAGGTTGGCACATCGTGACCAATTAATATAGTGAAGTTTCCGTTTCTCACTAGTACTACCCCATATAAAGTCTCTTTGAACCTTATCAATTTTTTTGAGAATACTCATAGGTAAGAGAGTATATTTCATATAGTGATTTCGGATGGTATTTAAAGAGTGAGAGAGTAGTTCGTTCAGCTATATTTAGGAATATAGCTTTCCAGGAGGCGAGTTTTGCTCTTATTTTGTCAATTATAAATTGGTAGTCCTTAGGGGTAGGTTTTTTACTTAGGATGGAAAATCACAGTTATATCCCAAAGGAGTCAGTCCTCTTTATAGAAAGAATGTTGGTAATATTCTTTGTAAGAGGCAATTTGCAATTATTGGAGAAGATGACTTTATATTCTGTTTTTTATTAATAGATTGCCCTCAGAGAGTACAAAAGAGTTCTAACCCTTTTTTAATGGTATGACTTGATTTAAGGTTGGCTTTAGCCATAAGGGTTAGATCGTCTGCAAAGAATAGTTGAGAAAAAGAAGGGTCTTTTCTACCTAAAGTAATAGGGTCCCAGTTCATGATGTCTACCTGGTGATTTATGAATCTTGAAAGCATTTCTAGACATAAAATGAAGATATAAGGAGAGATAGGGTCTCCTTACCTAATTCCCTGGCTAGGTTGAAAGAAATTGGTAGTAGAGCCATTTACTAAAATAGATATTGAGCTTGTAGAGATGCAACAAGCTCTAATAGGAGTTTCTTAAATTTAGGAGGAAAATTGAAGTAATTTAGGGTATGGTTCACAAAAGACCATTCTAACCGATCGAAGGATTTTTCAAGGTCAATTTTGAGAATCATGTGACCTTGTTTCCCTTTTTTTGTGAATTTTAGAAATAATTTCTTGAATAATTATGGCATTGTCTGAAGCTGTCATATTCTTAATAAAACTGACTTGGTAAAGGCAAATAAGATGGTCAAGAAAAGGCTTAAGTCTATTTACCAGGATTTTTGTAATGACCTTATAGGTCGTATTGCATAGGCCAATTAGTCTAAAGTTATTTAGGTGATTTGTATTAGGAATTTTTGGGATTAGGCACAGATAGGTCTTCTTAAGTTCATGGGGGGATCTCTTGGGATCTAAAGATGTCATGGCACATCTTTGTGACAGAGTGGCCTACTAAGCCCCAGTACTTTTGAAAAAATAATGGGTGTAGACCATCTGGTCCCGGTGCCTTAAAAGGCTTGAAAGAGAAAATAGCCTTCTTGACCTCAATATCTAATAGAAGTTTATCAAGGTTTTGCAGAGATAGGGCATGTTGAGTGACATTTGTTAGGGATCTAATTCTACTAGAGTTACCATGAGAGGTTGTGAAAATATAAGAAAAGTAGTTGCAAACATGGGAGGTCACTAGATTAGGGTCATTTATCCAATTTCTTTCATTATCTTTGAAGAGGTTTATTTTATTCCTTCTTTTTCTATTAGTGGCCATTATGTGTTAAAACTTAGTATTGGCATCTCCCTCATTCAACCAAAGAATTCTCGACCTTAATTTTTAATAATCTTCCTCTATAAGTAATAAATCATTGAATTCATTTTTGAGGCCCGAGTGAAGTTCTTGTAGAAAAATACTATGAGGGTAGTGCTTAGAATTTTTTATCCCTTGAATACGGGATAAAATTTTCCTTTTTTTCCCATGGTATCACCAAAAGTAAGGTGTTTCCATTGTATGACTTTGTCTTTAAAGGAATTACTATCGCTAATATAGTCATTTATAGACCAGTTGTTTTGAACTAGTGGTTTGAAGCAAGGGTGCTTGCACAATAGGTCTCTAGTCAAAAAGTAGGTTCATGAAAGGTATTTATTTTGTGATTAATTCAACTAATATAGGGTTATGGTCCGAGTGAGTTCTAGGTAGATGAATAATGGAGCTTTTAGGAAATAAATTAATCCAATCCTCATTACCAAATACCTTGTCCAATCTTTCCATAATCAAACCTCTAGTTTCATGTCTAAGGTTGGACCAAGTATATTTGGAACCTTTGTAACCTAAATCAATTAGATTGCAATAATTAATTTTTGACCAAAGGAAGTTTGCTTGACTATATCTAATAGGATTACCTCCATATTTTTCATTTGAACTAAAAATATCATTAAAGTCTCCTCCTAAAAGCAAAGGTCCCTTAAAGATATCACTACTACGTTGAATATTGTCCCACATTTTATTACAATTTAAAATAATAGTGCTAGCATAAACAATACTAAGAAGCCATTTTTGGCAGATAGGGTTTACCTCAATAGTTGCATGAATCTCTTGATCTATACGTATGAAATTTTGCACTGTGACTACTTCATGATTGTATAGCCCAATGCTTGACCCTCCGCTGGAACTTCCACAAGCTCAGTAAACTCATAATCATCTAATAGCTCCAAGTAATTACCCATCCTAGTGTCAAGCAAAGCTACCAAACATGGCATGTGAGTGTCCACCATATTCCTAAAATTCCTTCTAAAGGTATCATTGTTTCATCCTCTAATGTTCCAAATAATAATGTTGGTGGGTATATTCATGAATAAGTTATGATTTTGGTTGGATGGGCTCACATTCTCCCTTACTTCCCCATCACAGGATTCCTCCAAAGAGATGGTACAAGGATCATTGCTCGATTTCCTACGGTTGGATCCTGAGGAGGTCGTATGTCCATTGAGCATTTGTAAAATGCCAATGGGCAACTGAGAACATGCCTCTTCTCTTGCCCCTCTGAAACAAGAAACACTTTTACCCCGTCAAGCCTTGAGATTTCTAGGACTCGTTCTAATAGGAGGTTTAGTGGCTGTTCCTCTTCTCCCATTGCTTCTTCCACTGGCTCTTGAGCATTTACTGGATTGTGTGGTGGAGATGGGGGCAGTGGTGGTGTTGGAGGTGCCTGTGATAGTTGTGGCTGCTCCCATGGTAGGAGAATAGGGTTTAGTTGGGAGATGTTCTCTAGCATGAAGAAGGGCATATCCATTAGGGCATTCTGGGGATATATTGGATTGAAATGGGGGGAAAGATTCCATTGGTTCCTCATTGCATGGACCAACTGTGGGTTCACAGACCGGGTTAGGTGATGAAGTATGTTGTTTAACCAGGCTTGGTTCAAGTAGTTGTTCATAGCCAACCTCATCCCTTCTGTAACTAGCTGAGCTAGGTACTGAGTGTCGTGGAGGATGATCACAGTGTCCTGGCCATTTACCTGAATGTTGAAGGAGCATGCATGGCCCATGAGACCCATCTCCATCCATGACACTGGTTAATAGTTTTGTGCTTGAGGTGGCTGGACATAGATGATCTGGGGATTTACTGGTTGTGGGTGAGGTAGTGATAGGTTTTCCATTGTTAATCTGGTTTGACGAAGGATTTGGAGAAGTCTTTGTCTTCTCCGGCTGGTTGAAGCAATGGTTGTCATTTTGGGTAGAAATTGAACTATTAATTAGACCTAAGTCTTGCATGGGGGGTGACTCTTGTGTTATTGTTGAGGATTGGTTAGAGGGCTAATGATGGGGAAAAACTTTTGTATGTTTTTTGTGTCCCCAAGGGAAGTGTTTATAGGTTGGCCTTCTGATTCTTTGCGTGTGGAGGGTTAATGGTCATTTGGCAAGAGGTTTCTATGTATATAGCCATTTGGCTAACATGCTTTGGTAATTGATGATAATCGGATACGGTTGAAGGATTTTGCTTGGGGTTGTGGTTAACAAATGGTTGATTACTAAATTCTCCACTATGAAGGGTAGTGTTAATATAAGTCTTTTGATTATTTAATAGGGGTAGTAATGTCCTTTCCTAAATTATCTTGCATGGCCACCTTGGCCATTTGTTGTGTAGGATTAGAGGTGCTTGACATGTTAGTCATCTCTATGGCATTATTAGTAGTAAAAATGAACATTTGTTCATTAGGAAGATTTGTATTATTTTTAGAGGAAATTTGATTATTAGTTTCATTGGTGGTTTTATCCAAAACCATTAGTTGGTCGTCTAGAATGGAATAGTTATTTTTGGTTGGCAAAATAGTTTGGTTCCTAAGCACAGCATGAGAAGAAGACATGGAGTAATTAACATCTTTTGTTTTTATTGAAGAAATTTAGTATTCAAATACTTACCAGTGGTTGCATTGAAAAGCTTAACAGGAATACCTGGACCAGTGTCGTGTTTATCCAAATTAGGGTGCTTTGGGGTGGTTTTCATAGCATGATTTTTATTTTCGAAAAAGATGCTGTTGTCCATACTTCTTGATCACCTGCTTTTGAGGATGGTAATTCCTTGCATGTGACTTCGTTTGGACTGTCCTTACTAATTTAAAGTATGAAGGGACATTTTTGTGCTATATGTCCCAATCTGCCGCATTTTGTACAAAAGAAGTTCTCCCCTTCATAATGAATTGTTTGTTTGTGATGGCCAACATCGATGAAAGGTTGGACTGGCATGTCAAGGGGTAATTCCACACATAATCTTGCATAACGACCACGGAGGGTTGTTGATGTGCATACGTCAATTTTACGTAGTCGACCAATTGCATTACCAATTTTTTCCAAATTTTTTCCATCATAAAACTCGGTGGGTAACTGAGGAAGTCTAATCCAAACAGCTGATTTAGTGACCTTCTCTTGAGTTGCAACAAAATTTGGTTTCCACTGAATGATCGAGAGGAAATGCATGTTTATGAACCAAGGACCTTGTTGCATTGCTTTGTCCATATTCTCTTTTCTTTTGAATTTAATGATGTAGTAGTCCATTCCTAGATCAATTAATTGGAAATCCTCTGTTGGCTTCCATAGTTCCTGAATTTTTTTCTTTAGGTAGTGATGTAGCATGTGTTTGCCCACTAGTTTGATGATGATAGAGTGCTTCCATGGCTCATAGATGCGTGCTTTATCCTCAGTGGATAGAGAGATACACTTGATGCCTTCTGAGATTGACAAGGAGAATTGATCAATTGACTGATCATCGTGATCCATTAATATGGAGTTTTGATCATGATTATTCCCTAGGGTTGCAATAACATTGGATTTTTGGTGATAAGCATGTCTTTGAAGCTAGGCTTGGTGTTAATTTGATCAATATCTGGGAGTTTTGGAGGGATTTAATTTTTTTGTTGTGGATCATAGGGTTGGGGTTCCATATGCCCGGAGAGAATTGACAATGAGTCTTGCTTATGGATTTTAACATCGAATTAAACATCTAAATCAATGAATTTTCTCAAATTTTTTAAAACATCAGTTTTAGCAATTTAGATCCGAATCACGTCAAACAACATCCGGTTTTCACCAAATTCTACAAAAACGTCTTAAATCACATATAAGATCTATACCGGATGCCGGAACTAAAATATGGCCCCGATATCATCATGTTCTAATCAAATTTCATTTCAAATTTTTTTAAACAGTTTCAAAAAATAGTTTTCTTTAAAAATTCATTTCTCGGGCTTGGGACCTCGGAATTTGATTTCAGGCATAAGCTCCAAGTCCCATATTTTTCTACGGACCCTTCAGGACTGTGAAATCATGGACCCGGGTCTGTTTATCCAAAATGTTGACCGAAGTCAAATTAGCTCATTTTATAATCTAAACTTATTATTTTTCATAGATTTTCATATTTAGGCTTTCGGCTACGCGTTCGGAAGCTTTCCGGCTACGCGTTCGGACTGTGCAGGCAAATCGAAATGACACTAAATGAGGTTTTCAAAACCTCAAAAATACAAAATTTAATTTAATAGCAAGTGATGACTGTTTGGGTCGTCACAGTTACTCTTTCAAGAGTCCGATGAAGTGGACTTTATTACTTCAGGCATGCACGTTTCGAAAATTCAATTATGAGGACCCTGTGTAAATCCAGAATTTGATGCCTTTGTGTTAAAATGTATTTCTATCTTGCAATTAATAAAGTGCATAGTCGACTCTCTTTGATCAATGAATTCTTACAAATAAGAATTTTGAGTGAAACTGATTTCTGAAAGTTTGAGAATACAGTCCTACTCTTTTTCTTTTTGAAACTATACAACTCTCTATTGGAAACTACGAGGTTAAAAACATGTCATAATTGAATTGAATGTCTAAGTCTGACATCTAATTATATCATATTTTGTCCTCTAGACTACAGCTTCACTGTTTTTAATAGCGAGTTAGATGAGTTCATAGAGTTAGAAGGTACGGAGGATGGCTTCCTCAATTGCCTGACTAACCTCACAAGGTGATTTCACTCTCTTATTGTTCATCTTATGGGTCTATATATATCAACTGAATCATTTGGTTCAACGTAACATTCTTATGATTTCTTTTACGTTCTCTTGTAGGTTTGTGTAAACTTAAAAGACAGATGGTTAGTGCCATGAAATCTGGTTTTACAATTGTTTCTCCTAATTAAGCTCTGTATCAACTGATATTGGTTCGAGATTTTCATGATTTCTCTTTCTTGCATTTGGGAAATAATTACTCAAAAGTACAAATTGTTAGTGTGATCTGGAGCGGTTGAGGTTCAAGCTATGATTGCACCTAGGGCTGTTCATTCGGATCGGATATTCGAAATTCAAATCGATCTATTCAATTTCGGATTTTAAATTTCGGATTGGATCAGATTTCGGATTGTGTTTATTAAAATTTCAGATTTCGGACTGGCCTCGGATTGGTATATTTTAATCCGATCCGATCCGAAATCCAAAATTATTAGGGCATGTATATATGCTACACTTTAATTTCGGATAGTCAGTATTTTCTTTACATCAACCTCCAAGTTATTACCTTTACAATTGCTAGATATTGGCACCATAGTACTCTCACAATTGCATAAACGTTGAATTTTTCTTAATGTTGCCTCTTTTAGAAAGAAAATATACATATTAGTTTAACTTTGAAGCATAATAATACGATCTGAAATCTGATCCGATCCAAATTTTAAATCCGATCTAATCCGATATAATTCGGATCGGATTTGGACTGCATTTTCTAGAATACGAAATCCGAATTCGAATCTAAAATGTGCTAAATTCGATCAGATCTGATCCGTACACAGCCCTAATTGCACCAATTTCGTTGTAATGATTAATTTTTTGTGTTCGATAGCTTTACCTTTACATAATCTAAAAGTACTAAGTCGTGCGAAAATAAATAATTGGGGAGTATGAATTACATGACTAAACGCTAATTAAAGAAAAATAAAAATTGGTTATGCATTTTATCTAAAATAGTTTTAAAATACGCGTTTGCGCGTGTACCCCAGCTAAGTAAGTCTAGATTTTAAGAAAAACACATAAATATTTATTGCAAATGTATTTGAGTTATACAAGAAAGGTAAGAAAAAATACAAGTTTTTGGAAATTATGATTATTGATCATATATATCTAACTCAATAAAGCAAAAAACTTCTCTTAAAAGTATTCAATTCGTCTAAATCTTTGTTATCAAACTTAAATTTATTCCAACTTTATTTATTTTAGTATAAATTAGTTTTAGTACCCGCGTGATGTGCGGTATAAACCATATCAAATTTTGATTTGGATTATTTGAATTATGTGCAAATAACCTTAAAATTAAATCTTCTATATGAAAATTATAAATAATTATTAGATATTAATTAAGAAGCAGGACATGAAACCATTTTTCAAATCTCATAGTGAATAACTTGTTTTTGTTATACTGTAATAACACAACCTCTTGATGTTGGCACTTGTATTTTATTTAAATTTTTTTTTTTGATAAACAGTAACCATTTCATTTCATCAAAAAAATTTACAAAGCATAGATGCTGACCATCTATTGTTTGTATGATATACATAAACACTTCCCTATTATCTATTTAAGAAGTAAGCAATATATATAAAGATAATACGTGTGATACAGTTTCGTGATTTATGCCATCTCATTTGACTAGGGAAAATGATCTAAGCTATGAAGAGTCGCCCTCCATTTGTGTCTAGGAGCTCCTCTGCAATGAAGATGGACCATGATTTCCTTACACACGGTATCCCCCATCAACCTGCCACATTGGAATCTCAATTTATTCCGTTCTTTCCATATTGTCGGCACCAGAATCCCAAACAGGCATGCTGTGATTTCTGCTAAGCTATATCTCCTCTTCGCCAGCTTACTAATCCACACACACTTCCCCTGCCAGTCAGCAATGATACGCTTATGACCCAGCCAGTTAAGGAGGCGATTCCAGAGCTCTTTTGTTTTCGAACATTCAAAAAACAAATGCTCAAATGTCTCCTGATCTACACTACAGAATATGCATTCTTGCGGAACCACTATATTAAACTTTCGGAGTCGTTCCACAGTTGCGAGTCGCTTATGTAAAGCCAGCCATAATATGAACTTGTACCTGGGATGGATTTGAGGTTGTAATATGATTGATTTCCATTGAACTTTCTGCATTGAGGGAGGAGTTGTCTGTAAAGTTTGTTGATGCTGAACACCTCACCCTGTTGCACTAGCCTCAGCTTATCCACTAGACTTCCAGTTAATGTTGCTAATCTGTTAACCAGAGTTCTTGAATCAAAAATTTTTCTGATTACCCAGGCAGCATTCCCTGGAACTATCATGTCATCCAAGCATTTATTGTTGATATAGAAAGTACGAACCCATTTGATCCATAGGCTATCCATCTTCATTGTTAATGCCCACAAATGCTTTACCACAGCTGCTTTGTTCCAACACATTCAGCCCCCCTGCACTATAAGGTAAGCACATAGTGTCCCAAGCAATAAGAGCCTTTCTTGTTACTGTGGCAGCTCTGGTCCACATATAGGATCTACATATAGCCTCTGTCATCTTCAAAATCTTTTTGGGTAGCAAGAAAATCTGGGACCAGTACGCTTGAATACCAAATAAAACAGATTTTATCAATTGAAGACGGCCAGCATACGATAGGAGCCTTGATGACCAGCAGGTGACTTTCTGTGTAATTCTCTCCACCAATGGCCAGCATTGTGCAACAGACAACTTCTTGGAATCCAGTGGCATCCCCAAGTACTTGAATGGGAGGGTACCTACTGGAAAGCCCAGTACCTGAAGTATCTGTTGTTTCTGCCAATCATTCACCCCAGCCAAATACACTTCACTCTTGTCCACATTTATGTTAAGACCAGATATCTTTGAAAATTCTAGCAGAATCTGTTTAAGTAATTTTACTGATTGAAAATCAGCCTTACAGAATAAGAGAAGGTCGTCCACAAAGCAAACATGTGCTACCCCCAGTTTTTTGCATTTAGGGTGAAACTTGAAGTCTTTTCTCAGCATCACTTGCAAGAGCTGTCTATGTAAGTACTCTATTGCCAGGACAAAAAGATAAGGTGACATCGGGTCGCCTTGTCGCAGCCCTCTCTTCCCTTTGAATGGAGCAGTGAGACCCCCATTAAAGTTGAGAGAGTAAGATACAGTTGAAATGCATTCCATTATCCACCCAACAAATTTGGAAGGAAATCCCAGCCCTTGCAGTAGTTTACTCAGAAACACCCATTCAACAGAGTCATACGCCTTCTTTATGTCCACTTTTAGCACACACCTAGGGGAGATACCCTTCCTAGAATAGCCTTTGAATAACTCTTGTCTGAACAATATGTTATCAATGATGCTACGACCCTCAATGAAAGTAGATTGTGATCTGCCCACTAGAGTATCAATAACCTTTTTCAACCTGGCTGTAATGATTTTTGTGATGATCTTGTATACTGTTGTGCAGCGCGCAATTGGCCTGTAATCTTTGACTGTGGTTGGATTCTGTACCTTTGGAATGAGAGTCAGTGCAGTGCTACTGACTCCAGCATGTAATTTCCCTGTTGCAAAGAAGGCTAACACAGCTTCACAGATATCATCCCCCACAATGTGCCACTGCCTAATGAAAAACTCCACTGGGAACCCATCGACCCCTGGTACTTTATCATGTGGCATGTCCTTTATTGCCTGCATTATTTCCCCCTTTGTTACTGGTTTGACAAGCTCATCCTTCTGTTGTAGGGTGAGACATTTCCCCTGCTGTATGATTTCAGTGTTAGGACATTGGACAGTGTTGTTGTTTCCCCCAGAAGAGACTTGAAACAGTCCACGAATTCTTCTTCCACCATCCTAGGATCTGTTAGTTTAATCCCCCCATCAGTATATATGGAAGTGATTGTATTAAAGCTGGTCCTCATCTTTAGTTGGGCATGAAAGTATTTGGTGTTAGCATCACCACAGGCTATCCATTGAGCTCTGGATTTCTGGTGCAGTATCTGCTCCTCAATATTGCTCCACCTCTCCACCTCCATAAGCAGCATCTTCTCCTGGTCAATCAACCATTTGTCCAAGCAATTTGATTGCAGTTGGACTTGAATGGTTTCAAGTTTTTGCCTTGCCTCATTTAGATGTATTCTGTACTTAGCCATATGTGAATTCAGCTCCTTTAAATCCAGTTTTAGGGTCTTCAGTTTACTCCATATTCTGTGCATTGGCCCTCCCTGTTGGTCTGTATGCCAAGAACCTTTCACAATGTCAGAGAAGTCAACATGGTTCATAACAGAAGCATAAAGTTTGAAAGGTTTTGGGTGATTGTTCCTTCTCTGCTGCACACTGTTACATTGCATTAAGATAGGGGAGTGATCAGACACTCCCGGGTTCAATACATCATCTTCAATGTGGCTATACTTCTGCATCCATTGAACATTTCCAAAGGCCCAATCAATTCGACTATAGACTCTTGTTTCAGCCTTCTGCTTATTACACCAGGTGTAGAAACAGCCCATGGTCTTCAGCTGTGAAAGTTGAAGGATATTGAGGGTATCCTGGAACCCCTGTATCTCCTGTTGTATAACTGGAGCTCCAATTCTGTCCTCCGAGTGAAGTACATTATTAAAGTCACCACTTATAAGCCAGCAACCCTGAATATTAGCCCCCAGTGCCACCAGTTTTGCCCACAGTAGCTGCCTCTTACATAAATCATTATTGGCATATACCACAGTTAGCATTGTTCTGAAAGTAGTACCCCTCTTTAACCTCACAATGGATAAATTGCTCGTCTACCATCAGGACCTGTAACTCCACATTTGCCTTCCATATTATCCATATTCTACCATTAGCATGCTCATTGTAATTGCCAGTATGCCTCCATTCATTGCCTAGCTTTGTTACAATCTGATTTACCCTAGCTGCCTTTACTTTTGTTTCTACGCAACCAATACAATCTACCATATGTTTATTTAGAAAGAGTCTCAACTCCTTCTGTTTATGGGCCTTATTTAGGCCCCTTATGTTCCATGTGCAGATAATTATGTTTGGGTAAAGCTGGAAGGGCCAGCGTCCCCTGGATCAACACCTCTCTACAGTAAAGAGAAACTGTTGGCTGTATTCACTGGAGCATCAACAAATTGTTGTACAGTCTTGCCTTTTAACGATCCTTTGCTGCTTACCCTGTTATCAGCATGTTCCTTTTGTTTTCCAGCCTCCTCTGATTCTACAGTTGTTATCATTGCACTTTCCTTCCTTGTTCTAGGTACCCACTGCCATATATCAGTCTGTGCTTTCTGTTTAGGCACAACAGCCTTGTGTCAGACATTTGCTTCCTGTTCATTTCCTTGCCTCTTCTTATACCAGCAGTCCTCAGTACAATGACCAAACCAAACACAGTCTCTACAGAATTTGGGCCTCCATTCATAGTCAATCTCTTGTACAAGAACCCCCCTCTTGGTATGCAATTCCAGTGTCTCTTGCAGAGGTTGGGAATATCTGTTTCCACCAACACTCTAGCAAAGGAAATCCTCTCTTGTTCAGCCGTGATCCTATCAATATACATAGGCTTTCCCACTACACTTGCTAGCTTCCCAAGAGCTTCACTGGACCAGTATCCTAGAGGTAGCCCAGGGAATGTGACCCATAAGGGTACTACACTCACATTTCCTGGTTCATATTTAAAGTCCATACTCCATTGTTGCAGCACCAGTGGTTTATTGTGGAAAGATTAGGGGCCAGCTTGGAGTACTCGATCTCTTTCTTCATCAGTATCAAATCTAAAGATAAAATACCCTTCGTCATGATGCAGAATCTGAGGTTTCGGAACAAAATTTCAGACTCTAGTAACAAAATTCTCCATAGCGCGCGCATACGGATCCTCTCCTAGTACAAACCGTATCAAGGCATTTCCCCAGTAGGACTCCTGTTCTTTAGTATCATCTTCATCAATTTGTACCCCAAACGTACCCTCTCGCATTGCAGGTGGTACATAGCTGAGTGATTTCCCTTTTTGAGGGCTTCTGTTCTGATGCATGGTGCCTTTACTGCCATTTTCGGTCACAGGAACTCCTTCTGTTGGTTCATTCTAAGTTAACTTTGTTTGCGCAGTGAACTGAAGTCGACGATGAACTGATTCGACTCGTTCCTGTTCCTGCAAAATTCCATCGCCTTCAACAATTTCCTCTCTGATAGGTTGGAACTTCAACGGTAGAAAGCTGCCAAAAGTTACTGGTATCATCTGCTGGACACCAATTTCCGGTGTTATCTCTGTCCTGGTTCCTCCATTTCAGCTAGGGTTCTGAAACACTGTCGGTGCCGATCCCATTCCCGGTAGCCATTGAGGATGTTTAGTCACAGCTGGTGTTACCTCCTTCGCCAACTCCGGTGATACCTGGTTCACCGGATTTCTCTTCCTTCCACTCGCCATTGCTGGAGGCGTAGGTTAGCGCCCTGCTAACATGCGCCGAGAGCTATTAGAGAGAGAAAGTCTTTTGCGTGAGATCTTTCCTTGTATTTTATTTTACGGTCAAAATTAAGAGTACTTAACATATAATATTGTGATATGTCTTGTTTGAGCATATTAAATAATATTATTTTGAAAAAATTCTTACTACCGCTTTATTTTTCAACTCAAATTGAAATAAGTCTTATCCTTCTACATTTTTAGACATAATTTTTCTCTTTTTTTGTTCTTTGCTTATAATTATTGCAATATTTATTACTTAATATTATTATACTGCAATGTGAACATTTATTAGCTTATAAATTAACCTAATGTATTACTTATTACCCTATTAATAATCATAAAAAAATATGAACTTTTATTCTTAAACTTTAATGCATATATATTATCATCCTCTTACTCAAAATTCTTTTATCATTCAAATTTATCAATAATATTTTTTTATTATTATTTAATAATTTAATTTATATATTTTTTAACAAATTTACAGTATAAGTATTATTGCACTATCTTTATTTTCCTCTTTATATATTCTGTTCCCTACTAATAATTTTAATTAGCTTTTACACAAATATTTGACTAAAACTCAAAATAATATCACGTCTTATTTTAAATATTATTTTGAATTAGTCTAAAACTTAATAAATAAGTTCCTTTATAATGTTTCAAACCTATTTGATTTTCATATAATTATTTTTGTATTATGTGCAATTAAATTTTCTTTCTCTTTTAGTTTCAAGATACAAATTAACTTCTAATTTTTATGAATAAAATTACCAACGTGAGATATTTATTTAATATGTTTAAATATTTAATTTAGTATCAAATTTTTGTTTTCTTTATCTAGCAAGACTTTAATTTTGTGGTCATATCCATATTATAAGTGTTCTTATCATAATTTTAAGAACTTTCTAATATCAAGTTTAATAGTTTTATTTATTTTTAATATAATTTTTTAAAATTTTAATTTTTATTCTTATTTCTTCTACAATGTCATCTAATGTAATATTATCACATTTTCATGTAATTTTTTTTAATAGCTTTACATTTTATTTCATATTATTACCCATTGCTATTTTTAATATAATATAGATAAATATATTTTTTATATTAAATCAAATGTTTATTTTATTTTTAAACTATTTTTTGAAATTTTTAACTTATTTAAATTTATTAATAATATTTTTGAGTTTGTATATTTGCATTTTTTTTGTTGTTTTTATGTAATTCTTAGGATAAATATCCTCACATGATATCTGATTTATTTATATTATTTATTATTTAAGTTGTTTTTATCTATAGACTTTATTTATGTGGCTTTATGTACATGCATACTATTTCTTATTAAACTTAAGCAACATTTTATCATCTTAAGTTTAAATATGTTTTATCTTTTTCTTTTGTATGATGAAATTTTTATTTTTTTTCTCTATTTGTTCCTCAATTGTTTTTTTATATAATTTATTACATAATATTCTAAAACGAAAATATATATGAAATGGAAGAAAATGGATCATGTGGTTAGTAATTACAAAATAGAAATTCTTATTTTTACAAAGCTCTGGAATCTATTTATAATGAAAATAGAAGTCAATATCAATTGGTTCATACCTTTAAGTTAAATTTGATCAAATATTTTTTGCCTTAATTGTGATTTGATTTTTATTATGTTATTCAATACTTGATATTATTATATTGTCATGTGGCTCAATTTCTCATCATATTTCTTTATAAACAAAATCTTATCTCAAAGGTTTACAACAATGCTTCCACTATCATTTATTTTTACATAATATTTCTTTTATATATATCTATTTATGAAATGGAAGAAGAGGGATCATGTGGTTAGTTATTCTAAAATAAAAATTCTTATTTTTAGAAAATTTTGGTGTGTATTTACAATGAAAATAGAAGTCAATATTAGTTTATTTATACACTTAAGTTAAATTTGATCAAATTTGCTTGCCTTAATTCTTATTGGATTTTGTAAATATTTTTAAATTTTGTCTGGGTAGTTAAGATTTATTTTTCTTAAGTTATATTTATCTAATCAAATAAGAAATATTTATTTATGGATAAAATATCCATTTTCTCGATTTGTTAATATTAATATGACTTTATTATTCTTGTCATTAAAATATATTTTACTGATTATTTAATTTTTTTACATTGTATATAATTAATATATTTTATGTAAGATCTTATTTTGTTGCTTGAATTTTTTAATTTTCAAAGTCAATAAATCTTTAATATCTTATATAATTCTTTATTTTATTTTATATTTTAACTTAATTCAAATAGATAGTATTGTGTTATCTCATTTTACATCTTTCTATATTTTTTATTTTTTTCTACTATAGTTTTAAATTAATATTTTAGCTTCATAGTTCTAGCTATATAGAAGAAAATCTATGAGTAGATCATTATATGATCTAAATATAATAGATATTGATAATAGATTAAATTTATTTAGCATATATCTAAATTTTGGATTGAGCATAATGATTGTCAATTATTCTATGAACTTCCTTCATAATTAAATTCTGGATGTAAGGTAAGTATTTTACTTTTCTCTTTCAAATTCTTGATATTCTATAATTTGATTTTATAAAGAAGCAAAGACAGCAAAGTTTGATTATAATTCTAATGGAATTTGCAAGAAATTACACCCACTTAAAGTGGTAAAATTTCTATGCTTTGCCATGATCAAAATCATGTATGATTGTGGGCAAAGAATTGAAAACTCCTTCCATTGAATTTGCTCCATTCTCATTCCCTTTAGAGAATGTGATAGCAGTACGTGATATGAAAGAAGACATAATTATTACCATGAAGGTATCAATAGATGTGGACGTGGCAATAGACAAAATTATAATCGTCATTATTGTGGTAATGAGAACAATAAGGATTCTCAAAATAATCATTCACTCTGTGAAAGTAATATCTGTCATCGATTTGACATGAGATTTTATATAGCACATAGAAATTATTATGGTCCATTCATGGTGTGAATGTGACAACATCTGATTTATTAATACATATTCATTATTGGAAGAATATGAACATGCTATTGGTATTGAATATACCACACTCACCTCTAGAGGGAGGGTTGAGATGATATAAGAAAATAATGTCATTATTATCGCATGAATGGTCATTGGTCATATACCTATTGTACGCCAAATTTTGGCAATGTGATTATTAAAGGACAATAATAATGCAAGAAATATATCTTGCATATAATTTTGACCATATCCATAATGGTATAACTTTATCTTTAAAAGAGATATTCACCATATGGATGTTAATGAATATATGGTAGTACCAAATTAATTGAGAGCTCTGCAAGAGCTAATTATACTATTTTCGAGAAATACAATTAATTACCAATAGGGCATTGTGTTGTAGTAAGTCTCAAAGAAACTTATTCAGTTTCCAAAGTATACGCGAAAGCGATTGATTATATTGAGACT
Organism: Nicotiana benthamiana; assembly: GCA_034376525.1. Taxonomy (NCBI): domain Eukaryota; kingdom Viridiplantae; phylum Streptophyta; class Magnoliopsida; order Solanales; family Solanaceae; genus Nicotiana; species Nicotiana benthamiana. The sequence goes on from CM067327.1 coordinate 36,141,350, forward strand.
ATTAATAAAGGAAAGATTAAATATCTTCTATTACTACAACTTGTAGCGGAAAAATATGTATGCGAAAAGGTACCCGCTTTATTTTTCAATTTGTACTACACAAATAAACGAATAGCACAATAAAGTGGATGTTTATTGATATAAAAACCCATATCATAATAAACCTGGAGTTTATTGAGAAGATCATATGTCATGGTGTAAACATGAACTTATCAATATTGATAATTTATTCAGTTGACACAATCAATATAGCCATATCAATTTAAGTATGATGTGCAAAAATAATAGAGAGTTCACATGGGTAAATATTAAAGAACTAGAAAGTTCTTTATGAATTCTCTTATATTGCTTGTTCTCATTAATTAATAAACCAACTAAAATTGGGATTGAATCCCATGAATGCTGGAAATATTAAAGGTGAATATGGGCCCATTCATATGCCGTGTATACCACATAAGATGCATTTATGAGATGGTTACTTTGTGCGATTATTATTAACCCGCAACTTGGTATTTGCGAGGTAATTTGTTCAATAATTTAACTTAGAGCATAATTTTCAGATTTTTTGTCCAAGATAGTTTATCTTTATAAGTTAGTTTACATCACATCAGGTTTAGCAAGATAATATATTGAGTGCCTCCACTTAATAGCTAAACTATTGCTTATGAGAACAAAGTTATCTATATCCGTTTGATATATGTTATATACGACGTATAATACATTCTCCCCTCACAAGTGGTTCAGGGTTAGGAACCAAATAACTCCATCTTATTATTATTGATGTGCGGTGTATAGTTTGATTAACATCATAAAGCACAAAGATGAGCTCTCAAAGTTGAGAAAATAAGTTAGTTTTTCTAATATGAGGGGGAGATATGATAAACAATTGAAAAAAAAAGTTATGTCAAACGGATTATCATTTATATATCTAGATCCTCGAATAGGATTATATAAACTTGAAGTTCATAAAAATATAATTCATTTGCAACGTATTGCAAAGCATGCCATACGCATTTGCTGACCCAAAGAAAGTAACTATATTCTCATTGCAAATGCTCATGTTAAGTCATAGAAGGACAAAATCTATGGTACGGTTAAAGCGTATAGACAAATCAGTTTCAAATAGAACTTCTTGATAAAGAAGATGAGCAAATGATCAAAGTAATCATAATAAATGAGGCAAGTGATATAGAAGATCACATGACATAACACTTCATAAAACCTCATGAGAGATTCAGATACCTGAATATATGAATGAAATGATCTATATGTTCCGTCTTTATGAAAATTTATTGGAACTGATATAATATGTTTGTCGACGACATCTATCATAGCGCTAAGTTTAGATGAGGATCTTAAGTCTATCGAATATAGACACAAAAGTATTTGCCAAATGGAAGAGATACAATTCAAGTAGAATTGATTCCATATGAATTACATGTAGTTTTGGACATTTAGTTCAAATACTTAAAAGTATAAATTCAATGGTATGTGCAATCAGTTTTCGATATATTATTCTTATAGAATGACATGAAAACATGATATGCATCTAAAGTCTATAATATGGCTTATATGACTTAACTTATATGACAATCCATGAAGGATTTAAGTTGCTTGAAGCATATACAATTCTTGATCTTGAGGTACCACTTCATTAATGCAATTTATGCACAAATGTATCTTGCTATAACTATAAGCATGATAATGTGCTAGCGAGGATACCTTTATGGAGATATTGAAGAGTCATTCCATGATACTTGTGAAGACATTATATATCTATCACGAGTTATGATTTCAAGAAGCAAATTGTCATTATAGTTAATATGGCTGATTTATTTATCAAATCTCTACCAACGATTTCTTGAAGATGGTGCACAAGATTGAAATGCGAAGGCTCAAGGATGTAAATTGATGCTCTCATCAGGGGGGAGTTAATGCACGTTGCACTCTTTTTTCCTTACAAGGTTTTGTCCCACTGGGTTTTCCTTGCAAGGTTTTTAACGAGGCAACCAATAGGCACATTTATAAATATGTGTACTCTTTTTCCTTTTCTAGAATGTTTTCTCCCATTGGGTTTTATTTTAGTTAAGGTTTTAATGAGGCATATTACTTATTGAGTAGACATTCAAGGGGAGTGTTAAGAATAGAATTCTAATTAAAGTGAATGTCTATCTTGTAGAGAGTTTTACTTTGAGGCTAAATCATTTTTCCTCCTATAAATAGAGGGGTCTTACCTCATTGTAAATTACCCCAAAATTCAATAAGAATTCTCTCTCTCTCTCTCTCTTTCTCTGCAATATTGCTCTTCTTCTTTTATTGTTTTATAACATAACTAAAATTTTATTTGTACTTTTATTATAGATATATAGATATATACTCGTGTACCCTATTTATGTATTCTTTTGAACTTGTATTTTAATTATTTTAACTCTTAATATCATAGTATAAGTGATTTGCAAAATTTACTGATTTCTTTCACCGCAATGCTATTCTTTTAGAAAAAAATTTTATATACTTTGAGTTGTCTAACTTAAAAATAATTTTACTTGTATGAAGAATTTAGAAAAATAATAAATTAAAATTTTTCCTGATTGTTTAATTTAAATATTTAGTTAATTATTCTCAATATTAAAAAAACATTTATTTTTGTTGATTTAAATTCTTAATATTAGCTCATCCCAAATTTTAAATGTTTACCTAATTATAATTTTATCTAGTAAGGATTCTATTTTCAAAAGATAAAAATCTTTGCGTGCGGGACTATTAGTGTTATATCAATCATCTTTCTCTCTTTTTCTCTTTAACATTGTTAGATATAGATATTTCTCTGTTATTTATGGTAAGTATTGATTGTAATATTTAATTATTATAAAAAATCTGATTAAGAAAAAATATTTTTTTAGTAAAAGATATTTAAAATATAATATTAAAATGCATTACAGTTTCATATAATACAAACTTAATTATGGAGTCAAAATTCAATCATCTTAGCAAATGCACAACTAACAAAAATTATATTAAAGAAATTACTTGATTTCAGATAAAAAAATTATCGAATTACTCACCGAATTACTCACAGTAACATAGCTAAGCAATTATTTGGAATCATGATGACAAATGTTTAAGTCACAAATTATTTAGTTGTGAGAGACGAAACTGACTCCTAAAACTAAGAGAAATTGATTGTTAGTTATTTTTTTCTTTTACAAATTTGTAATATTATATAGTTTAAATAAGGAAGAATAAAATATATTAAATTTAGTTGACTTTGAAGTCCTAAATATTAGGAAAATAATTAAATATTAGAAAAATAATTAAATAACTATTTTATCTAGTATGAAATTAAATATTAAAGGGTAAAAGAGGCGAACGACATTTCGCTAAGGGCATTCGTGCTTTTAGTATACTATAGATATAGATAGGTTGTTGCAAAACAAAAAATAGATATTCAATACATTCTCGTTCGTAATATTGAATTGAATATCTTTTGTTAGTATTAGTATTGATTTGATTTTGGTTTGGGTTTTTTTTGTTAGCATTATTTAATTTACTAATTGTTTAACACAAAAAAAATTTCAAGGTCAAAGCAATAATTTTATATGACAGGCCACAAGCAACCGATTTATTCCGTAAGATATAAAATTTCGTTAATACAAAGTGATAGAGAAGTGAAAAATAAATTCAATGACAAATAATATAATAAAATAGCAGATAAGAAATTATTGAATGATCCTTGATAGGATAATGAGCCAAACAGAGCTTGAAGGGCCGAACTATGACTAACTTGAGAGCAATATGCTATAAATTACAATGTATATAATTATAGAGAAGAAAATTAGATCCCCTGATGGTGGTAAAAGTATGTCTATTTAAAGGACTAAATCTAAGTATCCATTCTTCTTGAATTATGAGTTCATTATGAGCATTTACTAAATCCATCCATTACTTTTGGAAGATTTGTAGCAGCTATGTAAATGTTGGAATTCCGTAACTGATGAGTTAATTTTATAACTGATTAGTTAGTTCTGTAACTGTCGAGTCAATCCCGTGACTGATCCAGGCTATTTCACGGTGATCAGTTCCGAGGCTAGCATGCACGGTACGAGTATGTTCCGTCCCGGGGGTGTTTCACATATCATCTTTACATGTCATTCTTCATTTTTTTCAAACTTTGCTGATACGTGTCTCCATTTAATAGATTCACACGGTGAGTCTAATTTTTACCAATACAGATAGTCCTTCCACTTTCTGGTTACTCATTATGATGTGAGCGGAAAGTGAAAAATTTTATCCTTTTCATCCTTGTCTCTACCTCATTAAAAATCTTGCCAGAAAAAATCAATAGGGACAAAAATCGGACGAAGAAAAAAATAGTGCAGAATTTAGAGATTCAGATGATAACTCCATCGCTTATGTTCCTTTCGTCAATAATCGGTTGGTTTACTCTTGTCTTGTTTCAGGATTTGAAAATAAATCTTTTCCTTATGTTTACAAAGTTTGATATATAAATTTCGGCTTTATTTTCTACCTATTTTGACGTTTGGGTTTTTGTTTCACCCTTTAACTTTGCATTAAAAATACTTCAATGCTCTGTGACTTTTTTGAATAAGCACGAATTATAAAAAAAGGACCCTTTTTTGAACGGCACTTAATGAAGAAGACGTCTCTACTTCATAATGGTGTAAATATACAAATGAGAGATATGAATTTTCGCATGTTTTTCTTTAACAATGTTTTGAAGAAAGTTTTTACATTGAACTTTCATAACATTTCACATGTGTTTGTGTATCGTCTATAACTCATTTTGCAACTGTTTTTCTTTTAACAGATTCGATATAAGCTTGCACTCGTAATTATTTTTCTTTTGCAATAGTTTTTTTTTGAATTAGTACAAGGGAATAACTATTTTTGTTTACAATAATTTTCAATATAAGGGTATAAATTTTTACCCATAACTGTTTTTATTAATAGCAGTTTTCAAATGAATACAAGGGTAATATTTTTTATCTGTAATTGTTTTAAGTTACAACCGTTTTTGACTAAGCACAAAGATGTGCATCTTTTTCCCGTAACTAATATTCTATCTTTAACATTTTTCTACGCATTCGTTTATATTTACCAATATGTTTTCAAAGGTTTTCAAGTCATGCTTGTGCTTTTGGCTCGTGACATTGCTCTTATTTTTTGATTTATTGGGTAGACCTTAGGCTTGACTTGCTTAATTTTTTTAGTATTCTTTGCCTTCTATATATATAGTCCCCCAAATGTTAGAGCTTTGAAGTATGAAATCTCGAGCATTTGATTATTTCTTTCATGTGGTCAATTTCCTGAAAAGGAAAAACATACGGGACTCGGAGGTATATATTTATATGATGATTGCTTAACCTCTTTTTTTTCTTATCAAACGGTTGAAACCTAGACCGGGAATAATACATTATTCCTTGTATCTTTTGGGTCTAATATCATCATTTGGCATTTTAAGGAATTTATCCGAGTACAAGTTTTTCTTGGCACTTCACAAAATTATTTGAGTGCTCATACTTAGTCTTTTAAACTTAAAATATATATTTGGATGCATAGTTACTTGTGCGATATCTAAAGTTGCACCTTTAGGTGTCTAACTTTTAAATAAAAGAGGGCTCTTTTCGATAGTTTAAACGCTATGAATAGGACGTCTCCTTTTCATTCGGGCATAAAATAAGATCGATTGATCCGATTAGACTTTTATTCTGAAGGATTATTACTCCCAGTAGGATTTACAAAGTATTGACCCCATTAAAATTTACGGGAGTATTGATCCCGGTATGACATTGAGTTTGAGGGAGTATTGATCCCAAATAAATATATATCTTAGTATATTTGTCCTGAAGAGGCACTTAATCTGATTGAATTTTGAATCTAAATTGGAGTATATGAACATACTTCCAAGTAGAGGGACACATTTTCGAAATAATATTTGAGATTTACGGGATAATCGAGCTGTGTCATAATACAATTAGCCATTTAGAAAGGCTTATATATTTAGCGTGAATGGTTGTTGTTGGACCGAATATAAGTTGCATATTTGTTCAACGTGAACTTTTTTCTGGTGTCATATTTTCATACCTTTATTTTGACTTAGATGTAGAACTCTTGTTTTTTATCGTGAGATTCTTGACTATAATATGGGGTTCTCGATCCTTTTTTTACGTGCAGTATACATATTTTTGAAGAACTCATCCAACATTGTTTAAAATATTTATGCTTGATATGAGTAATACAACTAACTGAGTTGAGCTGGTAAATAATGTCATGTCAAATTGACTAATCTTCAAGTATAAGTAATCTCCCTAGTATTTGAATTTTGAGGTATAAGAACTCAAACACTGAAATCATAATTTGACAATCTATTGTCTTATAGTCCCCGGTAGGATAGTTAGTTTCGATATTGATGGACTTTCAAATGGTCTAGTTCCAACATAGGGACGACACCGAAGCTTTTTTTTATAAAATATTTTGTACTCTTGCCGGGAACTATGGAGGTTCCAAAATATTGTCCAGGATCATGCCATATCTTGATTTGAGCTATTCATACTAACTTTGATGAGTTTTTAATTTAAAGCCTTATTACTGGAGTAATTTTTACAGCTTTCTTTATAAATTTCTCGCATCATATATTTTATTTGTTTGGTCCATATGGAATTTTAGCTTTTGGATCCTTGAATATACTCAAATATAATTCTCCTTCAACAAGGCAGGCAGTACGGGATGAGACGCACTCAGAGTTATTGAGCGCATGCTTGTCTTTGGGTGAAGTCCCATTCTACAAGTAATAAATGAATTTATTATTCCAATTCAAATTAAGTTAGTCAGATTTACCTCATTTTCATTCTAATTGATGATAGATCAAAGATCGTCTAAATATGAGACGGCTCAATTCCGAGACTGTTTAATCCGAAAATAATATTTCTCAATAAGAGCCCGAAGTTACTTTTGAAGTTAGTGATATCAGCAATAGATCAAAGACTAGCACATCCGGCTCTATTTTCTTGGGCTACATAGTTTTCTTGGATTTAATCAATCGTTAAATCAATACTTTTGCTCTGAGTCACCAAGCTAATTTATGCCCTGTAGCATATGCTTCATACTCGACTTTGTTGTTAGTAATAAAATAACTTTTATGAATTATCTAACTACTTTTCCTGATAGGCATTAAGCATTTTTCCTAACTCGGAAAGTTTAGTACTTGTGGACCTAATTGTGTAGAAGGTCCAGATCCCAAGAATTATCCTAGCAATAACATATTCGGGTAATATGTTCGAGCTAAGATTTATCATGAAATCAGCTTAATTTGTAATTATATAGTCGTACGTAGTTGATAAACAATATCATATTCACTTAGTTCAACTACTCATTTAGCTAGACTTCCTGACAGTTCATATTTATGCAAAATATTGCATAATGAAAATATAGTGACTACGTGAATTGAATGACATTGAAACTGAAGCCTAAAGCCTTAGATGTAGGGAAACTATAACTAATGCCAACTTATCAAAATATTGATATGTAGTTTCCATATCTAAAGCATTCTATAATAGGCAGGAGGATGTGTACCTTTATCTTCTTGAATTAAAATTGCATTTACCGAGATATCTGAGACTTTCTCTTCGAAATTTTGAAAGTAATGATGTGTTGTTGTTAGATAGCAAGTTCGAATGATTCGACTTTTCGGACTAAACTGATCTTTCGAAGTTCTGTAACTTTATATTTTATTATTTGACTCTAGTTTCTTTTTTGGTTTGACTAGTTATACCACTGATCAATATTGAACATATAAACCTTTACCTCCGATGGTACACTTGTTATGTTAGTATGGAGGCAAGCAAATCAATTTTTGTTAACACGTAAAAATTTAATTAACTTACCTTTAAATTTGGTTCGAGGATCGACCAATGTAATCCTTCCTCTTTGGGAAGTCAGTGATAATTTCTAGTTCTTCAGCATTTGACGTCGTGGCTTCTGATGCCTTCGATTCAATAATTGCTTCCGAAAATATTTGTATAATTATCCAAAGTTATTAATGAACCTTCCTTCCCCGTGGTCTATTCCATCCCGCAACTATCTCTTCTTTTTCAGTTGTTAGGTGTGGTATCTTTGTAAGCAGTCTCGTGGGTGTTTTACCCATATTCCTCCTAATCTTGATTCTTCTGCTATGATTTTTTCAATTTAGCAGGTTAGTTCCTTACATGTTCGGGTAGATTCAGATTTTTTTCATTCCGTGAAGAAAATTTCGTATTTCTTTGCTCGGATCTGTTTTTGGACGTCTTATTAGTGTCGATTTAATTTATCATATTGTCTTCTGTTTAAATCCTGGTGCTGCAACGGTTATGCATATTACTCTTGTAGGATAGATAGGAATTTCCGGAGGTGTTCTACCCGCTCGTTTTGTTCCTTGATCTGTTTCTGTAAGGTTAGATTTAAATTTTGCAAATTAAAATTACCTGGTGTATCTGAACCTCTTGTTCCAGAACTGTTTCGTACAAATCCGTTATAATTAGTTCTAGTACAGATAGTTGCGGTACCAATATATCGACTTACATTCTCCGTTTTTCTCTGCTTGTTGCTTACATATCATTATCATGGCTATTCTTCCGTTTTTATTTTGCACGGTAAAGCAATCTCCAACTTGGTTGTCCTCAACTGTGTTGATTGGTAAATTTCACCCATGATGAAGGCTTAAACTGAAAACAAAATTATTACTATCTTTGGATGAATAACAAATTTGCTTGAGTTCCCTGTAACATAACCAAACTGTTTAACCCAAAAAATTAATATTCAACGTCAAAGCAATAATTTTATATGACGGGCTACAAGTAACCGATTCAATCTGTAAGATATTAAATTTTATTAACACAAAGTGGTAGAGAAGTGGAAAATAAATTTAATGATAGATAATATAATAAAAATAAAGCAGATAAGAAAGAATTCTTATTGAATAATCCTTAATAGGATAATGAGCCAAACAAAGCTTGAAGGGCCGAACTATTGCTAACTTGAGAGCAATATGCTATAAATTACAATGTATATAATTGTAGAGAAGAAAATTAGATCCCCCTAATAGTGGTAAAAGTATGTCTATTTATAGGACTAAATCTACTTAACCAATTCTCCTTGAATTGTGGGTCCGTTATGAGTATTTACTTAATCCATCCATTACTTTTGGAAGACTTGTAACAACTGTGTAAATGCTGGAATTCCATAACTGATGAGTTAATTCCGTAATTAATGAGTTAATTCCGTGACTGTCGAGTCAATCCCGTGCCTGTTGAGTTCGTCTCGTGCATGTTGAGTCAATTTCGTGCCTGTTGAGTAAATCTCGTGCCTATTGAGTCAATCCCGTGCCTAATTCAGGCTATTTCATGATGATCAGTTCCAAGGCTAACGGACACAGTACGATTATGTTCCGCCCTGGAGGCGTTTCACATATCATCTTTACATGTCATTTTTCACTTTTCTTCAAACTTTGCTGACACGTGTCTCCATTTAATAGACACACATGGCGAGTCTATTTTATTACCAATACACTAATATTAATGGCTATAAAACTTATTGGAGCATTCAAATTTCCAAAGTTCTAAATCCAATCTTGAAATAATACCTTTAAAGATAAAATTATAAATTTGTTTAAGAAATATTTATAAATTACATCACAATAAGTATATTTATATATTAAATACGTCTAAAATTTCTATATATATATATATATATATATATATATATATATATATATATATATATATATATATGTCAGGTTGGTTTGGTTTCAGTTTGACTTTCTTTAGTTAAAACCAAACTAAACCAATTATGGTCGGGTTTTTTCCGATACTAAACCAAATCAAACCAAACAATATCAGGTTTTTTTTCCGGTTTGATTCGGATTATTGGGTTGGTGCGATTTGTCGTTTTCCTTTGTACGGCCCTACTAAAAGGTTAGGTTACTTGCATTTCCACTTAAGATTATGCTTAACTACTACCAATATAGTTCATTATTTGAACTCTAAAACGACCTGGTAAATAAATTAATGGCTACCATTTTGAATTTCTTTGATTTCATCTTCAGCCTAGTGCATTTCCCTTTTGAAAGGTTAGTGACTGAATACTAATTGAAGTAATTGTATGTAGTTTTTAGCGCTTTTAAAATGAGTTTGATCCACGGGACCTATATATTAAGCTTTCTGTCTTCGAAAAGTTGTAACATGTATGTAATATAGTTAAATCATCTAGATGATAGCGCTTACTCATTTTACATTATTTAAGCATTACGAACTACTATCGCCTTGTCTGGGATTCTAACATGCACATATATTTTCTCCTTTTCCATTTAGAAGAGAATGTATCAGTCACCCAAGAACCATGTGAGCACTTAACATTCATTCCCGGCCTTGTGTTCATTTTTCTCTCTGTTTCTCCATTTCTAAACTATTTCTTTCTTCATTATCAATAAAATTCATGAGTATGTTTTTGTTTGTGTTCGTTGAATTTTTACGTTAAGATTGTATTTCAACAAGTGCGTGTTTTTTTCTAATTATCCTTTTCTTTTGTGTTGTCGAACACGTATAAGGACTAACACCTCCAATTTTTTCAACATTTTTGAGCCAATATACACATGAAGGATAATTATATCTCCACTGCTTATGTTTTGAGGACTTTGTTGGGTATGGTTTCATCCTTTATCGTGTTCAATAAATAAGATTAACATTCATAAATTCTGAAATTTGGCATTTCACCTTATTTTTTTATTTTGTGATTAAAATATTTTAGTAATATTTATGTCGTTTAAAAAAAAAACCATTATTTGTTGAGGCGTACATGCGCAACGTGCGTGTCCAGAATCTAGTATATTCATGTAGAGCTTATGACTCAATTTCACCAGTTTTGGGAGTTTTGTTATACAAGTTTTGTTTCGGATTTATTATGAGTTTTTTGAATTATATTGTTATTTTAGTTGTTAAATTCTGTTTAATATTCATGAATGATATGCTTACCTAGTCTAAGAGACTATGTGCCATTACGACATCCTAAGGAGGAAATCTGGGGTCGTGAAAATTGTGCACAAAATGTTTTTGCATATTACTCCTATAATAATATGTTGGGAAATCTGGAAATATTGTTGTGCTTGCAAGCATGGAGATAAAAAAAATTTCAAGTTGTACAAATGAAGTAGCAAATAGAATGGACTATTCAGGTTGTGATGAATCTTAGCTTACCTGCATGCAACTGGAATGATCTCGTCTAGACATCTGTGAAGTATATACAAACTGAGATGTCAGGAATGATAATGGTGATCCCATCATGGCATTTTCTATCGCAGCTAAATGTAGTAGTAACAACTTGACTGAAGCATTAGCAGCTAGATTTGTATTCATAAAAGGCTATACCAATTTGGTTTTGTAACTAGACTCACAGATAGTTACTAAAATGATTCAAGAGAAGCATACCAACAACTTCAAGCTTAAAGGAGTGATTCAAGATATTGCATAGAACATGTACGTTGCCAACACAACCATAACTGTTTCAGGGAAGCTAATCAAGTTGCGAACTTCTTCGCAAAGCTGGAAGCTACTTCTGGGAGAAAGACTCCTTCTACTACACTTTTCAGGATCTTCCCAAACATGCTAAGAGTCCTTTTCAACTGGATAAGTGTCAACTTCCAAGCATTAGGACTAGATATGATAAGGCCAATTTCTTTGTAAGTTAAAGAAATGGTAGAGATGGGGTAGGATCTGATATAATCTACCTACTCCATGCTTTTGAAGAATGGGTTAATATTCCATGCTTGTGTTGTAATTTGAGATAAGGTCTAGCCTCCCTATGTTCTCATTTGCTTAATACAACACCTGCCCTACAAGCAGAGGCGGAGCCAAGATTTGAAGTTTCTGGGTTCGAAAATTCTAGTCCTTTTAAGTTATTGGTTTTAAATGAATAATTTGTACATATTCAATGGATTTTTAAAGATAAATATAATGTTCTAACTAAAGCTACTCGGTTTAACGGAACCCATAGAAAATATGCTGGCTCCGCCCCTGTCTACAGGGTAGTATTTAACCAAATAAAAAAGGAAGAATCTTTACTAAGAGCAAGGAGTACAAAATTGCAAAATGGCATTGGCAGCCAATATGTACCGTCATTACTGGTCAAAGAATGACTGTACAAAATTAGAGACCTACAATACTTCGAAATGGTGCATGACTTCTTGTAACAGAAAGAAGGAGGAGTAGAACGTTGACTAAACATAATGCATGGATACAAACCAGAAAAAATTATTCCCAGCAACACTTAAATGATCTCTTTTTCTTTTTCATTAGCAGTAGTTAGTGTCTGAATCAACATGCTCATATCTTAATTATTTTACTTCCACCAGTTATTAAATACACTTTCCTTGCATTCATTATAGTGATTCCTCCTGGACTTTGATTTTGTCAAAGTCTTTGCTGTTTGGTGGGTACATTATTTCAGGACAAAACTTCTAATTGTCAACTGTCGTCGAAATCTTTATTCTACTCATACCTCATTGTCATTCGCAATATCAGAGAAAATTAAAATAAAATAGAACTCTATGGAATTAGAGATTTTGTACTATCTAACTAGCTAAGGTCACGCTGTACCTATAGTTCTATATATGAATGTCTTTTACACATTTCGTTCTTCTTACATTAGTATCTGCCAAAAACCATGCAGCAACATAAGCTAGTTTCTCTGGTTTCGTTTCAGCTCCCCTTTTTCTTTTCCTTTGTGATAATAATCTTGACATTAGCCACTGCTCAAATTATCACCATTCCTCCTCCTCCCAACACGAAGCCACCACCCACCAACACCAACCCACCACCAACTAACACCACCCCACCACCCACTAACACCACAATCCCTACCAACACAATCACCAAAGCTGCTAATATCACGAAACCAGGATGTCCGAAACAGTGTGGAAATCTTACAGTTCCATATCCATTTGGGATTGGCTTACGATCTGGTTGTGCCATTGAACCAAATTTTGAAATCAGTTGTGTCACTAATGCGACTGGTTCTCAAACACCCCTCATAGGGAACATACAAGTTTACGATATTTCTGATGCTGAGATGCGCATATCTAGTACGTTAAATCGAAGGTGTTACTCATCTACGGGAGTATTGCTCCAAGATGATCCTGCTTGGATGAATTTAGGAAGCTCAAATCCTTACAGTTTCTCTTCCCTCAACAGGTACTTCAATGCTGGCTTTCTGCTTAAATCATGAAAGCATTTTTAACAATGTTTATGTTTGAGTAATAAATTATACGTGGCAAATGGACCAGTTAGGTCAAATCTAAAGGAATCAGAATATGTCAAATCAATAAACTGATCATAACTCATAACTCATAACTCAACGCGTTTAAACTTAGACGGATTGAGGGATTATTAAAAAGTAAGTTGATTTCGCCATCTCTTTACACCTATATAAAGTTATGAATTCACCTCTACAGATTCATTGTCGTTGGTTGTGATGAAGCTGCTGTAATAGCTGGACGTGACTTCGCTAATGGCTGCCCCACTGTCTGTATGAGTTCCAGTCAAGTAATTGAAGGAAGATGTATGGGTGCTGGTTGCTGTCAAATACCAATACCAAAAGGCTTGAAATATTTCAACACATCTATGCAAAGCTCGAAATTAAATCACACAGCTGTTTGGTCCTTTAATAGATGTGGCTATGCATTTCTTGGTGAGGCAAGTAAATTCGAATTTAAGGGTTTGCAGGATCTCGGCGATCTTAATTTTGTAGAGAAGATTATGGATAATGTTCCAATTGTGGTTGATTGGGCCATTGGAAATCTTAGCTGTGTTGAAGCACAAAAACGCAGCGATTATGCTTGCCTGAAAAATAGTCGGTGCGTTGATTCTGATACTGGCCTTGGTGGTTATAGGTGCAACTGTAACTCGGGATACCAAGGCAATCCATACATTGGCCCAGGCTGCCAAGGTAACCTTAAGATTTCTACTATCAATTTTTCATTGGTACCTCCTAACTTTCAATCATTATTTGAACTTCTTTTTGTTTATGGGCAATTTGTCTTCTTTTTTTAGTACCACTATCACTAGAAAATCAATACTCTCTTCCGTCAACTTTTATTGATCTTTTGACATTTTTTTTGTAATTTATAATATTTAATTTTTTTTAGATGACAAGAAGGAATTAATGCTAATATAGTCATTTTTACTGTTAATAATTGATAAAAGATAAATTCCTTGATATATATTAATACAGACAAAAATATAAATATAGTTGACGGGAGAGAGTAGTAGTTCTCTATTTGTTCTTTCGAGGCAATTTTCGTCGATGATGCTATCTACTATTTCTACTTTCACATTTTTTTCCATGGTGATATTACCTAGCTATTTCATCCATGCTAACTTTCACATATACCTGCTAACTTTCACACATTATTTGAACTTCTTTTGTTTATGGGCAATTTGTCTTTTTTTTTTTATTATTAATTATTTATATCACTATCCATAGAAAATCAATAGGAGTTCCCTATTTGTTCTTTCGAGGCAATTTTCAAACATTGACCTAACATTGGAGATAGGGTGGAGTAGTGTGATCACTAGTGGTATTATTATTTTTATCTCACTTGGAACTTTAAAAAGATAGATTTCTAACCTTCGGACTTAGATAATCACAAAATCAAAATAATTTTTAGGACAATACTATTACTTTACTCCAAGAAATTTTAGTTAACTTTTGAGTTGAACCAATCAAGCAGTAGTGTTTAAAGGTTCAAAGCTCTATAAATGTTGTATAGATTTTAAAGTATTTAAGCAATATGATTTTATACTTTTTAGAGATATATGATAAAAGAATATGGTGTAACATCAATTCGTCTGTGTCATCTTACAATAGGGTATAATCACAACGTCAAGTAAATACGCAAATAGAAGGATTAAAAAAAAACAGGCATCATGAATTAATCTCTGGCTCCATCAAGACACGAAATGGATAACTCTATTCAGCGAAATTTTGGCATAATGAAAGAGATCTCCTAGCAGTTTTAGCCTCTTTTAGGAATTGAATATGGTTTTACGTGATTCTCATCACTTTATTGACTACTAGACCAGACTCTATCTTTTGGTGTTTAAGCATCACAAATTGATAAAAAAATTTTGTTCGCCAGATGTTGATGAATGTGCAGATCCAAATGCCAATTCATGTGAACAAATTTGCATAAATACGCCGGGAAGTTACAATTGTTCTTGTCCGGAAGGTTATACCGGTGATGGCAGAAAGAATGGTCGTGGTTGTAATGCACCGAGCTCGAACTCTGAGTTCCCATGGATCAAGTTTTCTGTAGGTAATTATACTTGTCTCTACTCGCATAGTAGTACATAATATGTAGTTTGAATTCTGATAGTATGTTAGTTGCCAATTTTATAGAAATCAAGTGATCTTATTGTATAACTATTTTTACCATTGTTGATGCATACAACTTAATCAAACAAAACTATGAGTAACGTAGTTATGACCTAATCCCTCTATATATGTCCAAGAATGTCGTGTGGAATCAACGAGGATTGCATAGTTTCTTTTACAAGAAAACTTGAGTGGAAATTAAACTATCTTGTGTCAAAAGGTCAAAGGCTTATCTTGTGAATTCACTAGACATTTGCATTAGATTTCAAGTGAAAGTACAGCTCATAACACTCACTTACACACACTCTTACTCTCTCTATATATATTTACAACAACAACAATAACCCAGTATAATCCTACTTAGTGGGGTCTAGGGAATGTAGTATGTACGCAGACCTTACCCCTACACGTGGGTAGAGAGGCTGTTTCCAAATAGACCTCCGACATCCTTCCCTCCAAAAACTTTCCACCTTGCTCTTGAGGAGATTCGAACTCACAAGCTGTCGATTGAAAGTAGGGGTTGCTTACCATCAGAGCAGCCCCTCTATATATATTTACAAATTTCCAATATGAGCCATGGAACAGTATAGTGCTCTTTCGATTATTACACTAATTACACGTAACATACCCCCTCCCAACTTTATTTTGAAAAATTCATTGCATAAACATAGTAATAATTACTACTTCCTCTATTTTTAATTTATGTGTACCCATTTGACTGGACACAAAATTTATGAAAATATAAAAGACTTTTGAACTTGTGGTGTAAAATGAGCCACATATATTTGTTGTGGCTATAAATCACTGCATAAAGGTAAATTATTTTCAAATAAGGAAAGGGATCATTTTTTTTGGCATGGACCAAAAAGAAAATAGGTTCATATAAATTGAAACGGAAGGAGTAGTTTCTTGAAGTGAAAATAATGCATATCTATAGCTAATATCCTGCTATCTCTAATTCAAATAAAAAGGGGTTTAAATTAAATCTTGTTTTTATGAACACAGGTATGGGAGTTGGTTTCATGTCCTTAGTGGTTGGGATAACTTGGCTCTATTTCAGCATCAAGAAAAGAAAACTCATTAAACTTCGGGAAAAATTCTTTCAACAAAATGGCGGTCTGATTTTGAAACAACGAATATCTTCTGACGAGGGTGGGGTGGAAGCAACCAAAGTTTTTACAGCGGAAGAGTTGAAGAAGGCTACAAACAACTATGCCAATGATAGAATTCTTGGTCGTGGTGGAAATGGCATTGTCTACAAAGGTATTCTACCTGATAATCGCATAGTTGCAATTAAGAAATCTAAGTTCGTGGACGAGGATCAGGTTGAGCAGTTCATTAATGAGGTACTTATTCTTACTCAAATCAATCACAGAAATGTTGTGA
This sequence comes from Nicotiana benthamiana, assembly GCA_034376525.1. Taxonomy (NCBI): domain Eukaryota; kingdom Viridiplantae; phylum Streptophyta; class Magnoliopsida; order Solanales; family Solanaceae; genus Nicotiana; species Nicotiana benthamiana. The sequence continues at coordinate 36,158,156 of CM067327.1, forward strand.
GACTCTTTGGATGTTGTTTGGAAGCTGAAGTTCCTTTACTGGTCTATGAATACGTTTCTCATGGAACTCTTAATGAGCATATCCACAATCAAAATGGAGCGCCTTGGTTGTCTTGGCAAAATCGGCTAAGAGTTGCTACTGAGACAGCAAGTGCACTTGCTTATCTTCATTCATCCGCGGCAATGCCTATAATTCACAGAGATGTCAAGTCTGCCAACTTGTTATTGGATGATGTTTACACTGCAAAAGTGGCAGATTTTGGAGCTTCCAGATTAATCCCTCTTGATCAAACACATCTCGCTACATTGGTTCAAGGGACATTAGGGTACTTGGATCCTGAATATTTTCGCACAAGTCAACTGACTGAGAAAAGTGATGTTTATAGTTTCGGAGTAGTCCTTGCAGAACTTTTGATAGGAATGAAACCTATTTCGAGGGACAGGAATGGCGAGGACAAAAATTTGGCAGAATATTTTGTTTTGTCCATGAGAAAGAATCAATTGTTTCAAATTCTTGATCGCAGAGTAGTAAGGGAAGGAAGTCTTGAGCAACTCCAAAAGGTGGCTGAACTTGTGAAGAGTTGCCTTCACTTGCACGGAGAAAATAGGCCTACGATGAAAGAAGTAGCAATGGAACTTGAAAGTTTAAGAAAGTTCACCAAAAATAACCCTTGGCCAAACGGACATGGACATCATGAAGAGAATGAAGATGAATCATCAGATCTTTATACAGTTCAATTTGACTCTAATACAGGAGTCAACAGCTTTTCAGGACAATACAATTCCAACTCCAACACAAACAGTACTAGCAATTTTTCTGGACAATATAGTGTGGATAGTTCTTCATTTATATTCAACAGAAATATCCCACGGTGATCCAAACCACAAGGTTAAATATGATGATTGATGAAGATTTTCTACAGTTGTATGTTCTTTCCTAACCGCAGTCATTCTTCAATGTTATATTTTCTGATGTAAATTTGTTTGATTTTGATTTGTGTTCTCTCTTTATATTTTGGTTTACATATTACCTCCGAATAACTTATTAAATGTGTTGTTCTCACTGTTGTAAGAGAAAAAATGTTGCTTATTGTATATTTGTCTATCATTTACATTATTTATATAGAAAAATAAATTGACGTATGTTCGATCTTGGGATATCAACATTTGTTTGCTTAATCTAAGTTCTCTCAGTTTTAGGTAACTACTTTTCAGTAAATCATTTTTAAAAGCAATTCATCAACTTAACTTGTGTGTGCTCTGAGAGTGTGGATGCAATTCAGAAACTTTCATTAGGAATCTATATACATTATCTATCCCATGGCTGAAAGTACTATGATGGCCTACTTCATAGGTTTTTCACCACAAGCACAAAGAAGGAAAAAAAAAAATAAAAGCACTCCACCAAAATTTATCCATAGAACTAGAGAAAGCATGCTACAAACTCCCATGAGAAAAATGTACGAAGAAATTTTTTTTACTTAAAAGCATTCTTCAAACTCACGTGAGAAGAATGTATGAAGATAAAAGCTTACTTATTCGTTTCTCAATCCTGCTAGATTGCATAAAGTGTTGAATAAAAGAAGAACGAAATAAAAGATAAATTACATTTTTGAAGCAAAAACTTAGAAAAACTAATCACCAATATTTATTTTTAGCATATTGAATCCTTTAAGAAGCTTTACAATGAGTAAAATTGATGGGGTTAAGAAAACTAATCCTAATTAAACTAGAGTTAAAAAATTAAGAAAAATCTATTTTAACTAAAATAGAATAGAAAATCTAGTAGGAATGAAATACCAAATGACAATCATAATTTGACTAAAACTACAAATATCATTGTTGATACCCAATTTTTCCCTCATATATCTTAACATATATATGTACTTTCAAAATAGTGCATGAGCATCAACCAATAGTTTTTCATAATTTTTATATAATTTAAAAGGATTTTAATTAATTTGTTCTAGCATTTTAGTATATAAATGAGTATTATTGCATTACACACGATTTTATGATAATTTCATTTACTTAATTTTATCACTTATATTTATATTGAGCTTTGATTATTTTAGGAATAGCCATATATATATATATATATATATATATGTTAGGGTTATAATTGCAGTAACTTTGCAATAATAGCCCATGTGCGCATAATTACCTTATTTCACAATAAAATAACCTTTTATTTTTTCTATAATGCTAAATAGTTATTTTCAATTATCTTCATGCATAAAAATTATTTTTTTCATTTAATTAGATATTTTTATAAATTATTTTATTAATAAATTGGGTATTTAATAAACAAGCTCTTTAATTATGTTTAAATTCGGACCCCCAGCCCAATTCAACTTAAAACCTCAACGCAATTCATCTACCGTAGCCCACTTAAATCTAACCCAAACCATAGCCCAATTTCCAATCTAACCCGCCCCATCCCAGAACCAATCTTAGTCGTTGATCTCAAAGATCAACGGTCCAAAACTCTCTTTCCCTTTTAAATTAACCTAACACCCCAAAACCTTACTCATTTCTCTAACCCCGCCGCCCCAAAATCCTCTCCTTCTTTTTCTCTTATAGACACTCTAAAACCCTAGGGCGCCGTCACTCAAAAATTTCCCAAACCCTTTAGATTCCTGACCAGATATAAGGTCATCTGGTGATTTACGACCTTATCTGGCCTCACACCTCTACCGGTTGTTCGACTTTGTTGTTATCTAAAGGAATGTCGAGGAGATTCGACCAAGAATCGACATAGAGTCTTCCTTTTTATGAACTCGCCTTGTGTTTATCGCTATTTGTAAGTATTTATCTTTGTGTCTATATTTTGAAACTCTGATTATGGGCTAGATTTTTCCTTGCCTCGTCCTATTTTTCTCAAAAACACCCCATCTCTTCCAACTTGGATCTGTTCAGATCCTTGTAGATCTACGACTTTGGATTTATCCGTTAGTTTTCATTAAAAAAGCTTATATTTTTCTTACTATTAACCGATTTCAATATTTTTCTAAAACTAGGGTTTTACTTCGTTTTGTTTCTGCAGAACTTTTCTAGAGTTTCTATGTGTTTGAATCCAATTATCTTTACTAGTTCTACTGATTCTTTCATGCCTTTGTTCTAGTCCTTTGTTTATTTAATTGTCCGCTTCAATATGTGCTCATTATTCCTTGTTCATCAGTGAGCAACGATTAATTGATTATTATTTGATTCGTTAGGGTTCGAAATTATTGTGTTTTGCAGAGATGTCTACTCCTTGTAATTTTTACCTACTTTCCTTATTTGTGACTCCTCATTGATACTACTTGCCCTAATTAGTCTATTGGCCTGATTTCTAGGTGTTGATTTACTCTAATTGACTTATAAAAGTGCCTATGACTTGTTTCTTACCTTATTTAAGTCATAATTTGGCTGATAATTGAATTATCCCCAACTTGAAGGGTCTTTCCCCGAATCTTGCATGTTAATTGGTCATGTTAAGCCCTAATTGATTGATTAATTGATCTTTTTGCCTTATTTGTGAACTTTTGATTTCCTTTACCTTATTTGATTTACTCTACTCGATGCTATATAAACCTTATTCTTATTTTCTTTTAGAACATAGACACATACATAGAGGAACACAAAAACATACATAAGTTTTTTCTCTTATTCCCACAAACTCTCCACCACAGTCTTTCTGCCCCTTGTTTGATGCACTGTCTAGCCTGCTGAAAGCCAATGCTAGACTCTTGAATCCTGTTTGCTTCACTTTCCCATTGCTATTTCTCAACTTGTATGCCTCCACTTCTGCGATTATTCAATATGCTGTGTAATTAAGACATATTTGTTTCATGCTTATTGATCTTGATCAGCATGTCTACTTCTATGTAATTAGACCTACGTGCATCATGTTTATTACTCTTAATCAGTATGTCCACTTCTATATAATTAGGCCTATGTACTCCTTATTCATGTATTTTAACCAGCATGCGTACTTCCATGAAATTAGACCTATGTGCTTTTTGTTTTCAGTATGTCTGCCTCTATGTAATTAGACCTATGTCTATTTGTTTCTCAACTAGCATGATTTCTGTCTTGTTTTAAGTGTTCACTCCTAATAGGTTCCTTAACAATTTATGATTTTCTATGCTTCCAACTTTTGCTACCTTTCTGTATGACTATCTTATTAGGACCCTAATCCTAGCATGCTATTCTTTTATATATCTCCATAGGATAACCTAGTGATAACTAGTGAACTAAGTCAATCCCCATGCAACGTGGAACCTTGATTGAATTGGTCGTGACTCTATTCTCTTATGTTGTTGATTGATATATGAGCTCAATTTGGTAAATGTGGTTTTTTTGCAATGTTGATCTTGTAATCTATTTCAATGCACTTCTGAAATCCAAGCTAATTTTCCTAAAAAACTATCTCCTACTTTTATACATTATTTTCAACTCCTACTCTTAGATATCTAGGGTCCGGCCCCCCCCCCCCCCCCCCCAATGTGAGCACTCCTTAGGGTCCAGGAAACTCCTCTGAATCTGACACATTGAGATTGGTTTTCAATCCTTTATGAACTGTGTCTTGGACATCTGATTCTGGTGTGAGCACTGCCCGGAGTCCCTAAGGCCCTTGAGTACTTTGACACACCAGGAACCATCTTTATGTGTTATGTATGGGACTACCACTACGCTCAGAGGTGCTGTGTTTGGAGGCTTGGTTCCAAGTTTATGTTGGGCCTATAAAGGCTCTCTATAGTATAGTGATTTTCATTATGTAATTCATTTATATTGGTATGTTATAATAATTCTTGTAAAAATAGATATTGGGTTTATTAGTGAAAGCTGGGAAGGATCTCATATATCTTTGTTGGGAACGGGTAGAGATAATGCCTATAAGACTGTTGTAGTCATTTTATATGCGTTAGAGATCACGCCTATAGGACTGTTGTGGTCATTTTATATGCGTTAGAGATCACGCTTATAGGACTGCTGTGATTATTTTATATGTTTAGATATCATACCTATATGATCCTGCCAGTTATCTCTTAGGCAAGACTGTAGGATAACTAAAATCCTAAAGTTGCCAAAAAATTGTTTTTGTTTGACTTCTTATAAACTGCCCAGGTTCAGGAAGTAAAAAAAAATCAGTAGAAAAACTGATTAGGCATTTACTGCCTCACCTTAACGAAAATTCTGCATATTTTGCGGTCATCTAGTTATCCTACTACAAGACTTTAAATCCCTTAAAACTTTTTGTTTGAGGGGTGCAATTATTTATCTATTTTTGAAGGTAAATATGATCCCTTAATTTCATCTTTATATGATAGTCCTATTTCACTTTTTTTTTGTCGATTAGTTTTCTCCTCTTAAAAAATAGATATAGGTGAGTCTAGAACTTTCTTAAATAGAGATCCTAAATACCTCCAGGGCCACATGCATAGGACGGGTAGTGCACGCATAGGATATTTCTTCGATGTTATAACGCTTAGGTAATAATTAACGGGAGGGTAATTGGGTAGTAAAGGATATGATGGCCTGTGTGCTACTGCTATGTGTAGCACCCCAACTTGAGGACGATTATCAAGTATTGCACAGAAGTGATCCTATAGGCTATAAAACCTAGGAAGACTTTACTTCTTATTTTTAAAGTAATGTCTGTGTATCTACTTTTAAGACTAATTCGCTTAAATTAAGTTTGTTTCGGATCCACCATTGTGGACCTCGAGGGTTTCCTAACACCTTCCATTCAAGGTAATTTTAAGCCCTTACCCAATCTCTAGTACCGCAAACTGGTTTCATGAGTTAATTATCCTAGGTTCCTTAATCCGTTAGGTCGCGACTCGTTAAATTGCATACCAATTCCTAAAAGGAAAGGATTTGTCCCCAAAATATCGAAACCCAAACTCACAAGAAAAAAGGGGGCGTGACAATAATGATACCAAAATAAGAACTACATTATTAGGAAATAAAGCTTTAAAGGAAAAAATCGAATCTTAAATGGATTCTTGGACTTCTTATATCTCTTGAGATTCTTGGGCCTCAATTGGATTAATACCAATTAGAATATTTTAAATTTATGGCCCAATTCTCTAAATCCATTGGTATCTTTATGGGCCTAGTAAGCCCTGGCTGAAAAGGATTCTCACCAAGTAAGAAGCTTGTACGTTTACTATTCTCTACTAGTTGAAAAGGATTCTCCCCTAGTAAGAAGCATGACACGCCTCAAAATTGTGGAATATGATCAGCACTCAACCGAGTAAACCCGACTGAGCAAGGCTGCTAGATTTTATTCTGCCCAAACTAGTTCGTGAATATAGAGGGAATGTTATCCCATTTAACCAAAACACTAGGCAATCTTTCGCTAGCAACTTTCATTTCATTTTTGTTAATGACTTCATTCATAGTTTTCAAAATATTACAAGTTGATTGTAAGAAAAATATATAGGTTTAATTGAATCACAGTAGTAAGAGAATACTAGTTAAGGAAGTAGAAATACAAGGTAAAGTAGGCTAGATTCAACATCCTATCCTTGGCTTTCAGCCGGGTTGACAAGCAATGAACATAAGTAGCAGAGAGAGAGAGATATAGATGAGAGTAAGTTTATGTTTGTGTGTGTGTTTGAACTATTGTTCGTTTTTAAAAACATGTCAGGATGAGAGACTATATAGCGCTTAATAAGGTAGGAAAAATAAGGTAAAGAATAAATCAGAGTTCATAAAAAAGGGTAATCAAATAAATCAATCAGTTAATTGGGGACTTAACTTGATCAGTTCCCACAAAAGAATCCGGAAACGAACCCCCTAAAATTTGGAAGAACCCCTAAATGATTCAGATTGGGACTCCAATAAGGTAAACAAATCAATCATATATCATATAGGAGTCTATTAAATTCCTAAATTAGGATAATAGTCTAACTAAGGCAAGTAGTACTAATTAAATTCACAAATAAGGAAAATAGGTAAATCACATAAAATTACTAATTTTAACAGAAAAATATAATGCGAACCCTAAATAAAATCGGTCATTATATTTGATTGACAGAGATAACAAATAACGGAAAAATATTGAAGTAATAAGTACAATAAACAAAAAGACCTAGAGTGTAAAACATATACACAAAATTAGTCAAACCAGTAGAGATAATCAGATTCAAATACTTGGAAGTTAAAAACCCTTTGAAGGGAACTAAATACGAAACCCTAGTTCTTAGAAAATATTGAATAAGGGCCATTGGATCAGAGTATAATGGATGGTTGAGATTTGATCTCAGCTTGACTTAATGAAACGATGTAGTTTCGACATAAAACTACGTCATTTCAACCCTCCTATGCAAGCCCCCATTTGGACAGGATCTTGGCACTTTGGGCTTCTAATTTTGGGCTACTTTTGGCTCAATTTCAATTAAAATATACTAGGCCAATCCCTATCCCCTAATTATCTTATTTAATCCTAAAGAAAATATACAAGTAGAAAGAAAAATCTTTTTTGGAATATATAGTTTAAAGATGAAAACTAAAATATACAAATAAAATATAAAATATTTTTGGTATTTTTAATAAAGGAATGCAGTATAAAAAATACACAAATAACTAAAAATCAACCAAATACTAGTATTTCTAGGAGAATTAAAAGTATGCAAAAATTAGGTATTCACACTGGTAGCATTTTATATTACGACCTAAATAAAGAGCGTACATAAATGCTAGCGGAACTTGTGGAGAATATCGCTTTGCCCGGAAGCGGTGATGAACAAGTTTTTTTTTCCACCACAACCTACTGAAATTCGTCTGAACCTTAAAGGATTTATGAAATTTATTAGAGATGCTATGTGGACTAATATGTAACTTGTATTTTGGCACATCTACATTAGTTTTTTTTTCTTTTTAATGGTGGTATTAGCACCTTGTTGTGCTCATTCTATTGGGGGAAGCAAGACTAAGAAAGATATTGTCATTTTTTTGTTAATGTCGTAATAATAAAAATTATAAGGCATTCCTTTAATATTTCTTTATAAATTTTTGAGTTTAAATTTGAATTAGGAGATTTAAGTTAGATTTATATAATATAATTTAAAAGAAATTCCTTTAGATAAAAAAAATCAAAAAAAATAGTTTGGAACACTTAGACCCGTTTAGGCCCGTTTACCCAGCCCATTTAGCCCGGTACCATGTGGGCTTAGGCCCACAATGGGTCGGTTCCACCCTTCAGGACCGTTAGGCCCGGGATTGCTTGGGACCGGCCCGCCAGAGCCCGGAATCGTTTGGCCCGACCCGTTTAGCCCATTAGGCCCGGGACTAGATTACAATACTGCCTTATGTCTTATAAGCTAGTTAGGTATTTGTATATGTAACTATTGAGAAGTTTCATTGTGTGCCTCGTACAACTGACATTAGTTACATGAGGCTCATTTTTATCTTATAAATTTGTGAACCCCAATCTTATACTTCTGATCAAACAAAAATTTGATTCACAAAATTAAGAGATAGAAAGTACCCCATACAATTAGTGTAAGTTATATAAACACAAAATAAAAAATTTCGTAACTATCTTTCGCTGTTACTCGGTTCTAAAATTGAATGAACAAATGCAAATACTAAATGCTAAACCTTAGGAGGAAAAAGAAAACAATTACAAGACATGACCCTACACAGATTCTTACGTACTACTTTCCGAGAAGATCTTAATAACCATTTTACGCCCATTATTATAAGTGTACTTTTAGTTATATAGTTATTTTTAGGGCTGTGTATGTATCGGTTTATTTTTTATTTTTATTAAAATCGAATCAAATCAATTATATCGCTTTGGATTGATTTCGTCTTTTTGGATTTTTTCGAATTTTTTTATTACATCAATAATATATCAATCTTACTTTGGAAAGGGATCCTTAGCATAACTGGAAAACTTGTTGCCATGTGACCAGGAGGTCATGGGGTTCAGGCCGTGGAACAAACTTACTGAAATTCAGGTTAAGGCTACATACAATAAATCTTTGTGGTCCGACTCTTCTCCGGATCCCTCACATAGTGGGAGCTTAGTGCACCGGACTACTCTTTTTGTTAAATTTTTTATAAGTAAATATATATTTAATAATAAAAAAAACATATGATCTATTAAAATATTTTTATGAATTTTTTTTCTTATTAACACATGATAGTATTTTTTAGTTGTGTATGACAATAATTTTTTGTTGATGTAAACTTTCAAAGTTAACCGAATTTAATAATTAAACATAAAAATAACACAATACCTAATTAATAATGTATGTTCTATTTAATTTTCAATTATCAAAATACCACTTCAAATTTGAAAAAAATATAAGAATCTAGTAGATCTTCATATATGAATATAAAAGAACAAAGAGATTGATGCATTTTAATAGTAATGGATTAGAAAGTGATTATACAACACATTATTTAAAGTTAATAAAAATGGAGCATTTCATATTCTATTAAATATTAGTTCTCATCAGAGAATCTAAAATATTTGCAGTTATTTTTTAAATAAAATTTTATATAAAGTCTTAAAAGTATATATAAAAATTATATATTTGTATGTCTGGTTAATTCAGATTTTTTATTCAATTCTAAATCAAATCAAATCAAACCAAATTTTATTAAATTTTTAATTTATTTAATTTATTTTTTAATTTGATGCAATTTTTCAATTTAATTTGTACACCCTGCCTTGTGTGCTACTTTTTTCTATCTAGCGGCCGTAAAGTTTGAAAATTGCAACAAATAGAATCAAAGGATTTGCCGAATGTGTACGAAGAGGACTTGCCATGTGTTTACAAAAGAAATTCCAGAAGAAATAACACACTCGGAAAGATGAGGAAATTGAGTTATATCTTACTTTAATAAGAAGTGCAAATTGCTCAAATATAGTATTGTTAGGTAGTTAGGACATTAGATACAGTTAAATTGTTATATTAGAGATAGTCAGCTGAGTTAAAGTTAGACTATGATTTTGTAATGTTATTTTATTGGTGATTAATAAAATCCTTAATTACCAAAAAAATTGCAAATTGCATACTACATGTCGGACTCAAACAATTTTTTGACAAAAAAATTGTATCTGTCAAGATTAGAGGAAAGAAAATCCTACTGCATTAAGAGCAATATATAAAATTGCAAATTGCCAGCCAATATGTACTTTCATAATGGTCAGAGAAAGAGTGCATGACTTGCTGTGACAGAAAGGTTAAAACGTACAACGTTGACTAAACGTAGTCCATAGATTAGTTTGAAATTGATACAAACCAGATAAAAGTGTTTAGATTAGTTTATGTAGTATTTAGATTGGTTTGATACAATTTCTTTTTTCTTGTTATGCCCATAATATTAATTACTTATTTTAAATTATTTTTTAAAAATTTATTAAAAATATATATCAATAATATGAATATCGTGCTAAATTATATATTTTATTTATTATTTTTTAAAAATTGTACAAAATTTATAATAGAGAAATAAAAGTAAACAGGGTGAGTATTTTACTGTATTAACTCTCACCATTATAAATGTCATGTAGCTCTATCTACCCAAAGTTAGATAGATAAAAAAAATTATATCGGATAACTCTTTCCATCCTAACTTGAATTTCGACCCAATTGGTTCTAAGATTCGTATCCATTGAATCACTATCCTGCATTCAGTTTAAATGATTCCTTGTCGACTTTAACTTTGTCAAAGTCTTTGCTGTTTGGTGGACATTATTAAATTGACAGAACTACGATTGTCAACGTCCTCGACATTTTTACTAGTATGCCTCATTGACTTAGCAATATCAGAAAAAGAAAATAATTTTTTGAAATTAATCTGAATATTACTTTTTTTTTCACTTTTAGTTGTTTACTATATTAAAAGTTATTTTTACTTTTACTACTATACTAAATTAAGAGAAATATTTTTTTTTATTTTTCTCTTATCATTAACTACTTATTCCCCAAATCAATTCCCAAAACTTTTGGAAATATTACTCCCTCCGGTCCAAAATAAGTAATTTTTTGATTTTTTCTTGTAGTCCAAAATAAGTGATTTTTTCAGATTTCAAGAATGACTTAATTATTTTTTTTATCCTTGGAGTAAATAGTGTTGGAATATGTGTTAGGAGTATTTATGTGAGATATAAAGGTTAATATGGCCAATTCTATTACTAATTAATACTAAAAGGTGAATTTCTTAATCTGTATGAAAACATTCAAAAAATCATTTATTTTGAACCGAAGTAAATATTATTATTATAAATAAAATTAAAAAATATATACTTCATTTTTTTTAAAGCGAGTACAAAATAAAAAATGAACCACTAAATATGAACAGAGGAAATAATAACCACTCAATTTTGCATGTCAGTATCTAAAGTGATTTTCTTTTTCCTTTTTTCTTTTTTCTTTTTTTCTTGTTTTGGTTTCCACCCGATATAGTAATTGCGTCCAAATTTGCATTGAAAAATCTCATAAGAGGTAAAGTATTTCTTATCAGAAGCGAATTCATAATCAGGCACAACTCAATATGTCTAATTAAAAATAAATAAATACGCATCACTCTATATATGATACCCGTTACTCAATACGTTCTTTTACATTATATCTCCCACAACCATGCAGCAAAAACAAATTGCTCTGATTTCTTTCCAACTTGTCTGTTTGTTTTTGCTAATCTTGACATTAACCACCGCCCAATTTACCACCCCTAACACCACTTCTCCTCCTCCTCCCACCACCAGTCCCACCACTTCTCCACCCACCAACACTACTTCGCCGCCAACCAACACCACCACCCCTACCAATACGATCACCAAAGCTGCTAATATCACGAAACCAGGATGTCCGAAACAGTGTGGAAATCTTACAGTTCCATATCCATTTGGGATTGGCTTAGGATCTGGTTGTGCCATTGATACAAATTTTGAAATCAATTGTGTCACTAATGCAACTGGTTCTCAAACACCCTTCATTTGGAACATACAAGTTTACGATATTTCTGATGCTGAAATGCGCATATCAAATACGTTAAATCGAAGATGTTACTCATCTACAGGAGTATTGCTCCAAGATGATCCTGCTTGGATGAATTTAGGAAGATCAAGTCCTTACAGTTTCTCTTCCCTCAACAGGTACCTGGCCTATTCAGTGTCCAGAACTGAACCTATTGTTTTCTGCTCGAATCATATATATGCAAAATGATTTTTAGAAATGCTCATATATATTATGCTCAATCAATCGAAGTTAGCTAATTAGACCAAAATTGTTGAATTAAGATGTGTCTAGAAAATAATGGGTCACAAGCTAACCCGTCTAACATGATCCAACCTCCCATCTTTTTTTAATAATTTTTTTTAGAAAGGGTGAAAAGAAAACCAATTTTAATTATTATTCATTCTATTTCAGTTTATATAAACATATTTCCTCTTTAGCATATTTTAAAAAGAATAATCTTTTTTAAATTTGGAAACATTTAACTTAGCTAGCATTTGGTCATAAATTCTCAAATTTATTTTGAGAAGTCTAATTTGGGTGAAGTTTGATTTGAAGATGAAAATATGTTCGGACATAAGTTTTCAAAACATACTTCACTTCTTTTTTTCTTCTTTTGAAAAAACATAAAACATAACTTATACCCACGAGTTCTAAAAACTATGACAAATACTCAAAAAAGCTTTATCAATAACTTTCATTATATTGTCGCAAACTATAGTCTTGAACATAAATAATTTGTACAAAATTATCATTTTTATAATGAACTACATAATACACTATCATATGACCGAGAGAATGAAGCAACATTGTAATAAAATAATAAATGGTGGGTTCTTTTATAAAATACAAAAGTTTAGGGCAATTTTGGAAAAGTATAATAGCGATATTTTGGGTAAAAACCAGCTCTTGAGCTGGTTTGTTTTGGGAATTTGTCAAAATATATGACAAAAACATGTATTTGTCAAAAAAAAAAAAAAAGAACTCCAAATATATTTTGACCAACTCTATCGCCAAATGGGTCCTTAAATTTTCAATTGAACCTCAATGAGAAATTTTTATAGTCATATAAATACTTTGGCGTATGTTACACCACAAGTTTTAAAAGTATTATAGTCATATACAAATATTATGACTTGTTTGGTGTCATATGTTTTTAAAAGTCTTCATTTTTTATTTTTGTATATTTAACACCACATGTATCAAAAGAGTTATAGTCTCACAAATATTATGCCCTTGTTTAGGGCCACAAGTTTTTTTTAAAAATCATTTTTTTTTATAAACTTCAAGACCAGTCAGAATAAGTTCATATAAATTGAAATACAAGTAGTAGTTTATATTCTTCCTAAGTTAACATAATTTTCAATCTGAAACCATATTTTGTATGCCTGAATTTGGATTGCAGTTCAACATGTGGGGTTATACTAGTTTAACTCGTTTTGACTCAAATTAGATTGAAATCCAGTGGATCTAGTCAACAAAAATGCCATAACTAAACACATTTAAACTCGGACCGATTGATAGTATGAGTTGATTTCGCCATCTCTTCTTACACTGATTCTAAATTGTAAATTCACTTGGGCAGATTCAATGTGATTGGTTGTGATGATGGTGGTATCATAAATGGACGTAACTTCGCTAATGGTTGCCCCGCTCTCTGTAGTAGTTCAAGTGAAGTAGTTGAAGGAAAATGTTTGGGTTTTGGTTGCTGCCAAATATCAATACCAAAAGGCTTGAAATATTTCAATACGTCTATGATAAGCTCAAAAAATCACAGCGGAGCTTGGTCGTTTAATCCATGTGGCTATGCATTTCTTGGTGAGGCGACTCGCTTCCAATTCAGGGGTGTACAGGATCTCACTGATGTTAATTTTGTGGAGAAGGTTATGGATAATGTTCCAATTGTGGTTGATTGGGCCATCGGAAATCTTAGCTGTATTGAAGCACAGAAACGCAACGACTATGCTTGCCTGGAAAATAGTCGGTGCGTTGATTCTGATACTGGCCTTGGTGGTTATAGGTGCAACTGTAACTCGGGATATGAAGGCAATCCATACATTGGCTCTGGCTGCCAAGGTAACTTGATTTCTCCACTTTCTCACACGTTTGATCTTACTGTTGTTTATAGAAAAAGTTTTTCCTTTTTTTTTTTTAAATTTTACCACTATCCCTAGAAAATCAATAGTAGTTCTCAATTTGTTCTTTCGATTCAAACCTGGACCTGATATTGGAGGTGAAGTTGACCTGTTATCACTAATACACCCTTTTATTAAATTTGACTTGGTAGATATTCCTTATGTTTTAATTTATATGATATTATTTGATTGAACACGCAGCTTAAGAAGGAGATGCTTTTTAAAATTTGTGGTCTTTAAAAATCATACAATTCTACAATTCGAAATAATTCAACTGTAAATTTTTTATTCTATCCATTTTATCCTTAATGAAAAGCATTTATAATCATATAGATATCATGACCCCACAAAATTCTTACCCTTTAATCTCTTAAAAACACAAGTTTCAAAAGTTTTTTTTTTAAAACTCCATATGGAATCAAACTATCTCATTTAAATTGAAACAAAGAGAGTATGTCATAACTTTTGCGTGGACATAAAAGTTTTAAAGTTATGATTTTAAGCATGTCATAAATTTATAATACTTGTAAAAGTTGAATTCGAATTGTTCTTCATCAGCTTATAGTAATTTGTTACTAACTTATACGAAAATATGTGGAATATTAATAATGTTATAGATAAGTAGGACTTTTTATGCATGATAGACAACGCAGCTGTAATTTTAATTGAATAAACTATTTTGAGTTGCATTGGTCTTGCAATGAGTATTTAATACCTTTTACATGATAAAGAATATGGTTTAACATCAAGTTGTTTCGTTATTTTAAGTGGAAAATGCCAACATACATTGAAAAGGAGCAAAAGACATTTAGCAAGATCTGAGAGCTGTTTAAATATTCCCAGTTGCCAAGCTTAATTAAATAGTCCTAGTTGCCATAAGTGCACAAAATAATGCTGGAATTTTCAATTCGTTAAACAATTTCACGTCTTACTACGGCGTAATCACAATTTTTGTTAGTAAATATGTATATAAAGACAAGAGGGGTTGCTCTGATGGTAAACAATCCCACTTCCAACCGAGAGGTTGTGAGTTCGAGTCTCCCCAAGAGCAAGGTGGGAAGTTCTTAGAGGGAAGGATGCCGGGGGTCTATTTGGAAACAGCCTCTCTACCCAAGGGTAGGGGTAAGGTCAGCGTACACACTACCCTCCTCAGACCCCACTAAGTGAGATTATACTGGGTTGTTGTTGTAAATATGTTTATGAAAAAAACAGATAAAAAAGACAAAGCGTCAACGATTAATAAGATTAATTTTCTCTGTTTTGCATGCTAGATATTGATGAATGTGCAGATCCAAATGCTAATTCGTGTGAAAACATTTGCATAAACACTCCGGGGAGTTACAATTGTTCTTGTCCAGAAGGATATACCGGTGATGGCAAAAAGAATGGTCGTGGCTGTATTGCGCCAAGTTCCAACTCTGAATTCCCATGGATTAAGTTTTCTGTAGGTAAGTTTCCCAGTAACTAAATTTGTCTCTGCTCACATGTAGTACATACTACATCAGTAGTATTTTTAAAGCTAGGAAATCACTAGAAAAGTTACAATTTTTATCTTTAGTAACTACTCCCTCCAATTCAAAATAAGTGATTTTTTAATATTTTCACACAGATTAAGAAATTAACCTTTTAGCATTAATTAGCAATAGAATTGACCATATTAACCTTTACTATCTCACATAAATATTCCTAACACATATTTCAATATAATTTACTCCAAGGATAATGTAGAAAAAAATAACTAATTCATTCTTGAAATCTGAAAAAATTACTTATTTTGGACCACAAGAAAAGGATAAAAAATTCAATTATTTTGAACCAACAACAACTACCCAGTATAGTCCCAAAAAGTAGTAGGGTCTGGGGAGGATAATATGTAGACGGGCATTACCCTACCCAAAAGGGCAGAGAGGTTGTTTCAATTATTTTGAACCGAAATGGAAAATTTATGATGTCGTTGGATATTACACTACTCTTTAAACACGCCCGTGCCAGTAACAAAAATAAATATAAAAAGAATTAAAGAAAGAGATAGTAAAGGAGCATACATGTCCGTTCTCTTAGATCATGAAGCCTCTTGATAAACACAGGTATGGGAGTTGGTTTTTTGTCCCTAGTGGTTGGGACAACTTGGCTTTATTTCAGCATCAAGAAAAGAAAACTCATTAAACTTCGGGAAAAATTCTTTCAACAAAATGGCGGTTTGCTTTTGAAACAACGAATATCTTCTGACGAGGGTGGGGTGGAAGCAACCAAAGTTTTTACAGCAGAAGAGTTGAAGAAGGCTACAAACAAGTATGCAAATGATAGAATTCTTGGTCGTGGTGGAAATGGCATTGTCTACAAAGGTATTCTACCTGATAATCGCATAGTTGCAATAAAAAAATCTAAGTTTGTGGACGAGGATCAGGTTGAGCAGTTCATTAATGAGGTACTTATTCTTACTCAAATCAATCACAGAAATGTTGTGAGACTCTTTGGATGTTGTTTGGAAGCTGAAGTTCCTTTACTGGTCTATGAATATGTATCTCATGGAACTCTTTATGAGCATATCCATAACCAAAATGGAGCGCCTTGGTTATCTTGGCAAAATCGGCTAAGAGTTGCTACTGAAACAGCAAGTGCACTTGCTTACCTTCATTCTTCTGCGGCAATGCCCATAATTCACAGAGATGTCAAGTCTGCCAACTTGTTATTGGATGATGTTTACACTGCAAAAGTGGCAGATTTTGGAGCTTCCAGATTAATCCCTCTTGATCAAACACATCTCGCTACATTGGTTCAAGGGACATTAGGGTACTTGGATCCTGAATATTTTCGCACAAGTCAACTGACTGAGAAAAGTGATGTTTATAGTTTCGGAGTAGTCCTTGCAGAACTTTTGACAGGAATGAAACCTATTTCGAGGGACAGGAATGACGAGGACAAAAATTTGGCAGAATATTTTGTTTTGTCCATGAGAAAGAATCAATTGTTTCAAATTCTTGATCGCAGAGTAGTAAGGGAAGGAAGTCTTGAGCAACTCCAAAAGGTGGCTGAACTTGTGAAGAGTTGCCTTCACTTGCACGGAGAAAATAGGCCTACGATGAAAGAAGTAGCAATGGAACTTGAAAGTTTAAGAAAGTTCACCAAAAATAACCCTTGGCCAAACGGACATGGACATCATGAAGAGAATGAAGATGAATCATCAGATCTTTATACAGTTCAATTTGACTCTAATACAGGAGTCAGCAGCTTTTCAGGACAATACAATTCCAACTCCAACAAAAATAGCAGCAACTTTTCTGGACAATATAGTTCAGACAGTTCTTCATTTTTATATAGTACTTCTAATACTAATAGCCCATTGATCCAAAACAGAAGGGCAATATGATGATTGATGAAGATTTTATGCTCCTTTCGTCCTTATCTTTCTTCAATGTTGAATTTTCTGATGTAATTTTTTTTGCTTTTAATTTGTATCTTTCTCTTTGAATTTTTGTTTGCATAGAAAACTTTTCTGTCCAGGATTTCATTGCCTTGAGAGTCAAATTCCTACTGAAGCTAGCTTTTATGTATATTGTTTCTCGTTTTATTAATGAGAAAGTTTGTTTTATATACTATTGTTTTTCCTAGCTAAAATGTTGTCAAGAAAACAACTTTGTCGTCCTGTTTTCTATGATTTTATTATTGTAAACTGCATCGACTCCGTAAGAGCAGACACCAATTAAGTGTCATAATTGCTGTAACAAATGATAAACTGAAAAAGGAGTTACCCAAAAATGAGAGACCTTAATTAGATCAAGCAAACACATCTTCCTATTCCTAAATCGAACATAAATCAATTTACTTTTAAATAAGTAATTTAAATGATATACAAAGATACCATAAACAACAATTTTTTTCTCATATAAAACTGAAAACCAACACATTTGAATAGTAAGTTTAGTCAGACTTTGACTCTCAAGAGAAAAATACAAATCAAAAAGCAAACAAATTACATCAGAAAATTGAACATTAAAGGAAGACGCGAAGGAAAGAAGATACAACTGCAGAAAATCTTCATGAATCATCATATTTTAGCTTTCTGGTTTAGGTCGATCACCGTGGGATATTGTTATTAAATATTACTGAAGAACTATCCAAACTATATTGATCGAAAATATAGCTACTATTCGTGTTAGAGTTGGAGCTGTGTTGTCCAGAGAAGTTGTTGACACCTGCATTAGAGTCAAATTGAACTGTATAAAGATCTGATGATTCATCTTCGTTCGCAGCTTCATGTGCATTTTCAGTAGGCCAAGGGTTATTTTTGGTGAACTTTCTTAAACTTTCAAGTTCCATAGCCACTTCCTTCATAGTAGGCCTATCTTCACCATGCAAACTAAGACAACGCTTAACTAACTCGGCCACCTTTTGGAGTTGCTCGAGGCTTCCTTCTCTTACCACTCTGCGATCTAGAATTTGAAACAATTGATTCTTTCTCATGGACAAAACAAAATACTCCGCCAAATTTTTGTCCTCGTTATTTTTGTCCCTAGAAATAGGTTTTATTCCTGTCAAAAGCTCCGCAAGAACTACTCCAAAACTATAAACATCACTTTTCTCAGTCAATTGACTAGTGCGGAAATATTCGGGATCCAAATAACCTAATGTCCCTTGAACCAATGTAGCAAGATGTGTTTGATCAAGAGGGATTAGTCTTGAAGCTCCAAAATCTGCCACTTTCGCAGTATAAACATCATCCAATAATAAATTAGCAGACTTGACATCTCTGTGAATTATGGGCATTGCCGCAGAAGAATGAAGGTAAGCAAGTGCACTTGCTGTTTCAGTAGCAACTCTTAGCCGATTTTGCCAAGATAACCAAGGCGCTCCATTTGGTTATGGATATGCTCATAAAGAGTTCCATGAGATACATATTCATAGACCAGTAAAGGAACTTCAGCTTCCAAACAGCATCCAAAGAGTCTCACAACATTTCTGTGATTGACTTGAGTAAGAATAAGTACTTCATTAATGAACTGCTCAACCTGATCCTCGTCCACAAACTTAGATTTTTTTATTGCAACTATGCGATTATCAGGTAGAATACCTTTGTAGACAATGCCATTTCCACCACGACCAAGAATTCTATCATTGGCATAGTTGTTTGTAGCCTTCTTCAACTCTTCCGCTGTAAAAACTTTGGTTGCTTCCACACCACCCTCGTCAGAAGATATTCGTTGTTTCAAGACCAAACCGCCATTTTGTTGAAAGAATTTTTCTCGAACTTTAATGAGTTTTCTTTTCTTGATGCTGAAATAGAGCCAAGTTGTCCCAACCACTAGGGACATAAAACCAACTCCCATACCTGCGTTATTTATAAGAAAGCATTTAGCCATTCTTATTTTACTGTACTAGAAAGTCCCATACCTGAAAATATTTCTGGCTTTCCCTAGAGGGTTTTATGATATAAGAGAAGAAACATGCATGAATATTGGCAGCTTGTCAATATTATACTTGTACTATCCTTTAAATTTATGACATATTGAGCCGCAGTGGCGGAGGTAAAGTGTTGGGACCGTATTCTGCGGAACCCGTAACTTTGATTCGAACCTTGTAATTATCTTACAAAATGCATTGAATATATATAAATGATTAATTTTGAACCTAATAACTTTTAACTATTAGACTCTCGAACTCATAAGCTTAAAATCTTAGCTCTGTCTATGTTCAGCTATACCTTCATCTATATACTTTTTTAAGAACTAATTGAATGTTTAGTGATTTCACAAGATAAGCATTTGACTTTTAGACAGAAAATATTATATTCCCACTAAAGTTTGCTTACAACGAATAATTATGGAATCCTTGTTTATGCTACTCAACAACATTCTTGGCTATAAAAGACTAGGTCAGAATTATGATATAAATACTTTTGGTTCTTATAGAAGATGAAAAATTCTATGAAACAAAAATACCGCTTACATCGATCATGTATCACAAAAGAAATTTTGCACGTATATCAATTTAATTAAGTCAAGGTGTTTGGCGGGCAGTTTATGAAATAAATGAAGATCTTTTAAACTTGTAATTTACAACAAACCACACGGGCTGAAGGGTAAAGCAGCCCAAGCAGTGGCTTTTGGGGCCTCATTTTCCATTGACAATAATTTTATGAATGTTATGAAATAGAAGATTCTTACACTTCTATTTAAGGTGAATGTCTTTAATGTATCTAATTAGAGAGATTTTAGAGTTCTATTAGTGGTAGCTAAATCTTCCTCTCCCCTATAAATAGAGGTGCCCCCTACCATTGTAAATCATCCCTTGAGACCCCTCTCAACTCAATAAGAAGAACTCTCTCTACTCTTCTCTCTATTGCTATTGTTCTTGTTCTATTGTTCTTGTCTTTACTTTAGTTTATAACACGTTATCAGCACGAGACTCTACCGTCTCAAGTATCATTCTCGAAAATCCAAGGTATTTTCCCTCTTCCTAATTTAATTTTCGAGTATGTCTGACATTATGAAAAGAAAGTTCGTTGCCCTTGAAATTTCGGGCAAGAACTATATGACATGGGTGTTGGATGCTGAAATCCACCTAGATGCTATGGGTCTCGGAGACACCCTCAAAGATAAAGAAAAAGCATCCACCCAAGATTGTGCGAAGGCCTTGATTTTCTTGCGCCACCACCTTGACGAAGGTTTGAAGATTGAATATCTCACCGTCAAGGATCCACTCGTTTTGTGGAACAGCTTAAAGGAGAGATATGACAACCTGAAGTTGGTCACTCTGCCACAAGCACGATATGATTGGGCCCATCTGAGGCTACAGGACTTTAAGTCCGTTTCTGAATATAATTCTGCTATGTTCAGAATTACTTCTAAACTGAAGCTATGTGGAGATAACATCTCCGATTACGATATGCTTGAGAAAACGTTTACAACGTTTCATGCCTCCAATATGGTACTGCAGCAACAGTACCGAGAGAAAGGCTTTACGAAGTACTCTGAACTGATTTCTCTCTTACTAGTGGCTGAGCGAAATAATGACCTGCTCATGAGAAATCACGAAAATAGACCAACTGGGTCTACACCACTCCCTGAAGCAGATATGGTGCACTCGCATTATGCCAAACATAAAAGGGACCATGATCACGGTCATAAACGGGGTCAAAGCCAAGGACGTGGACAAGGAAGAAATTCCAAAGAAGTCCGTCACCCCCCAAAGAGAGATAACCACCGAAAGCAGAAACGGGATCCCGAAGATCCTAAGGCAAATAGTTCAGAAACTATATGTTATCGTTGCGGTGGGAAAGGGCACTGGTCAAAGATTTGCCGTATACCAAGACACTTGGTTGACCTTTATCAAGCATCTCGAAAGAGAAAAGGCCCTGAAACAAACTTTGTCTATGACGACAATGAGGACATCACCCACCTGGATGTGGCAGACTTCTTTGAGCAACCCGAGGGGAAAATAGACCACCTAATCGGCGATGGGACCATGATGAAAGAAGATGGAGTTATTTGATTTTGTTCTACTTATTTGTATTAGTTAGTGAATAATCTAATAGTCATTAGTATTAGCTCGTATTAGCTAGTTCATAAAGCAATGTTAGCAGTAGTTCTTTAGAATATCTTCAATATGTTCAAATATCAATAAAACTTTTATTTTCCAGTGGGGGTAATCGACTAGCCTGAAAAACTAGCCGATTATCAACTATTTTCGCATTAAAGTTGAAAAACAATTGATCAACAATCGATTGTCTTTGGCTAACAATCGATTGTCTTGAAACAGTGTGTTCTGGAATTTTTCAAAAATAGCCAACAATCGATTGTCTTTGTCTAACAATCGATTGTCTTGAAACAGTGTGTTCTGGAATTTTTCAAAAATAGCCAACAATCGATTGTCTTTGTCTAACAATCGATTGTCTTGAAACAGTGAGGTCTGAAATTTTTCAAAAATAGCCAACAATCGATTGTCTATGAATAACAATCGATTGTCTTAAACAGTATGATCTGAAGTTTTTCAAAAATAACAAATAATCGATTGTGTATGTCTAACAATCGATTGTCTATGTTCCAACAATCGATTGTGTGTGTTTAATAATCGATTGTCTTATGAAAAACGCTGAAATTTTCAAACTGCAAAGGAATTGATTATGGATAACATATCTGATTTTGTTAGCCAACTGTTAGTAGCAGATTTTGAAAATATTATGTGACACAAAAGAATTGAACTTGCTTATTCTTATGTTCCTGTATTTCTTTTGTATGTCATACCATGGAAAGTAAATTGATCGAAGGCTCCGGAAGAGCCATTGTAACTCTGCCCAAGGGCACGACGTTAATCATAGAGAATGCTATGTTCTCCTCCAAGTCTATGAGAAACTTGTTGAGTTTTAAAGATGTACGCCGGAATGGCTACAATATTGAGACAATGGATGAAGATAATCTCGAATATCTCGTCCTCACTTCAAAGAATGTCTCCGGCCAAAAGAGGGTTATTGAGAAATTCCCGTCTTTATCTTGTGGCCTGTATTGGACAAGAATTAGTGCAATTGAGGCACATTCAACAGTAAATCTAAAGAATACTGAGTCCAATACATTTGTACTTTGGCATGATCGACTGGGTCACCCAGGATCAACCATGATGAGACGGATTATAGAAAGCTCATATGGGCATCCGTTAAAGAATTTCAAAATTCTTTCAAGTAATGAATATCCTTGCACTTCGTGTTATCAAGGCAAGCTGATTATCAGACCATCCCCAACAAAGGTTGGGACTGAGTCACCCCAGTTTCTGGAACGTATACAAGGGGACATTTGTGGACCTATTCACCCACCTAGTGGGTAGTTTAGGTATTTCATGGTCTTGATAAACGCATCCTGTAGATGGTCTAATGTGTGCTTGTTGCCATCACGCAACCTTGCGTTTGCAAAGTTAATGGATAATAGATGAGAATAATCTTGAACTCTTCATGAAAACGAGGCTGCCCATTTCGGTTTGGGTTCACGCCATTTTGCATGCAACAATACTAGTTTGTCGGTTGCCCACTTCGGTTTGGGGTCACGCCATTTTGCATGAAGCAATGCTAGTTCGTCGGCTGCCCACTTCGGTTTGGGGTCACGCCATGTTGCATGCAGCAATGCTAGTTCGTCTCTGACTGACGAATTGACACAAATATTCCCCATTGCAATTGGTTTTGGGTCATGAACCCAATATATCCCATTTAAGAAGCTTTGGATGCGCAGTATATGTGCCTGTAGCACCGCCATCCCGCACCAAAATGGGTTTGCAAAGGAGGTTAGGAATATATGTTGAATTTGACGCGTCCTCCATTATTCGCTACCTCGAAACATTGACAGGAGATTTGTTCACTGCACTATTTGCAGACTGTTAATTTGATGAGACACTTTTCCCAAAATTAGGGGGAGAAGTTGGTGAAACCAAACGGGAAATTTTGTGGAAAAATGCATCATTATCTCATCTTGATCCACATACCTCTATTTGAAAGAAAGAGGCACAAAAGATTATCCATTTGCAAAGAATAGCAAATCAAATGCCTGAAGCATTTATAGATTTGAAAAGGATAACAAAATCACATATCCTCGAAGTGAATGTGATTCACAAATACATATTCAATGTTGGAAGAATATGAACATGAAATTGGTATTGAATATACCACACTCACTCCTAGAAGGAGGCTTGAGATGATACCACCCTCACCCCAAGAAGGAGGTTTGAGATGATATATGGCATGAATGATCGTTGGTCGCGTACCTATTGTACGCCAAAGTATTTTGGAAATATGACCATTAAAGGACAACGATAATGCAAGAAACATATCTTGCATATAAGTTTGACATGACCATAATGGTATAACTTTCTCTTTAAGAAAGATATTCACCACACGGATGTTGATGAACCTGTGGTAGTACAAAGTTAATTGGGAGCTCTCGAAGAGCCAATTATTACTATGTTGGAGAAACACAATTGAGTATTGTGCTGTAGTAAGTCTCAAAGAAACTTATTCAGTTTCCAAAAGTACACGCGAAGGCGATTGATGATATTGAGACTATAAATAAAGGAAGGCTTTGATTCTCCTATTACTACAACTTGTAGCGGGGTAATTTGTATATGAAAAGCTACCCGCTTTGTTCTCCAGTTTGTACTACACAAACGAAAGTATGCCACAATAAAGTGGATATCTATTGGTATAAAACCCATGTCATAATAAACCCGAAGTTTATTGATAAGTGCACATGTCATGGTGTAAATTTGAAATTTACCAATATTGATAATTTATTCAGTTGACATTCGTGTTAGCCATCTCATTTGAAGTATGATGTGCAAATTCACATAGGTGAATATCAAAGAACTAGAAGTTCTTGTTCTCAGTAATGAACTGACCAACTAAAGAGTTCGGGTTGAAGCCCCTTGATTCTGGAAATATCAAAGGTGAATATGGGCCCATTCACCTGCCATGTATATCACATATGATGCATCTATGAAATGGTTACATGCGCAATTGTTGTTGACCCGCAGCCTGGCCGGTGCTTGCGAGGTAAAACGCTCAGTAATCTAACTTCGAGCATAGTTTCCAGATTCTCTACTCAAGAAAGTTCATCTTGATAAGTTGGTTTATATCAAAGTTGGTTCAGCAAGATAATTATTGAGTGCTTCCACTTAATAGCTAAACTGTTCCTTATGAGAACGAAATTGTATATATCAGTTTGATATAAGTTGTATACGAGAGTATATTCTCCCCTCAAAAGTGGTTCAGGGTCAGGAACCAAATAATTTCATCTTATATTAAGGTGCTGTGTATATTGACATAATGCACAAAGATGATTTCCCAAAGTTGAGGAAACATGTTAGCTTTACTAACATGAGGGGGAGACATGATAAACACTTGAGAAAGTGTTACATGGGATGAATTTTCATTTGCATATGTATATCCCCGAATATCATGATATGAACATGTAGTTCATAAAAAGGAAATGCAATTGCAACATATTGCAAAGCATGCTATACGCATTTGCTGACTCAAAGAAAGTAACTAAATGGAAGAGATACAATTCAAGAAGAATTGATTCCATATGAAAGACATGTAGTTTTGAACCTATAGTTCATATGCTTGAAAGTATAAAGGCAAAGGTATGTATAGTCAGTTTTCGATATCTTATTTGTTCAGTATCACTAATGAAAGCTTGATATGCAGCTAAAGTTTATTATGTGACTTACATGACTTAACTTGAAAGATTTAAGTTGCTTGAAGCATATGCAATTCGTGGTCCTGAAGTACCACATCCTAAGTGCAATTTGTGTACATATGTATCTTGCTATAACTATAAGCATGATGGCATTGAGAATGCATCTATGGAGATATTGAAGAGTTATTCCACGACAATATATGAAGATGTTCATATCTATCAAGAATGATGATTTCAAGGTGCGGAATATTTATTCAAGTCAACATGGTTGATTTATTCATCAAACGTCTACCAAAGATCGTTTTGAAGATGATGCACAAGGTTGGAATGCAAATGCTCAAGGATATGAATTGATGTACTCATTAGGGGGAGTCAATGCGCGTTGCACTCTTTTTCCCTTACAAGGTTTTGTCCCACTGGGTTTTCCTTGCAAGGTTTTTAACGAGGCAACCAATAGGCGCATATTCAAACATGTGTACTCTTTTTCCTTACTTTAATTTTTCCCATTGGGTTTTGGTTTTAAGGTTTTATGAGGCACATCATTGAATAGACATTCAAGGGGGAGTGTTATGAAATAGAAGATTCTTACACTTCTATTTAAGGTGAATGTCTTTAATGTATCTAATTAGAGAGATTTTAGAGTTCTATTAGTGGTAGCTAAATCTTCCTCTCCCCTATAAATAGAGGTGCCCCCTACCATTGTAAATCATCCCTTGAGACCCCTCTCAACTCAATAAGAAGAACTCTCTCTACTCTTCTCTCTATTGCTATTGTTCTTGTTCTATTGTTCTTGTCTTTACTTTAGTTTATAACAATGAATTAATTTTTATATAAAAAAATGATTATCTTAAAGTTAAAAGGTATTAGTATTTTTTACAACAAGGAAAAGAAAATTATGTTTTGTTAATGATATTGACCCTTGAGTTTGAATAATCCAAAACATATAAAAATATTTTTTATTGACTTGCCTTGATTAAAACCTAATAGCCACTTTGACATGATAGTTTAGGCTTTATTTTTCAAACTATAGTAGAAGATAAAACTCTAATCAATATACTTAATAAGATAACAAAATTTGATTTTCCTCAATGCTTATATTCCTTACAGAATAAAATATACTGGTGAAAGAAGTTTTTTCGAATTAAAATTGATAAAATCTTGTCTAAAATCAATAATGTTTCACGAGAAGCTAACTGGATCAGTTTAATAATATTACCAGTTGAAAAAGAATTATTAGAATAACTCGATTATAAGAAACTTATTAATAATTTGCATCTAAAAAGTTAGGAAAATATACTTCAAATAAATACAGTATATACTTTTAATTTTAAAAAATAAACGCCTCTCATCAAAATTTTGCTTTAGGCCACCAATAATGTAGAGCCGCCCCTGACAACAAACAATAGAAATTTATATCGCTAGAAATCATCTAATTAAGGGTAAAAGGAAAATTTTTAAATTTAAAATATTACTAATTATAGAAAAGTATCATTTTTTTCGGACGATCTAAAAAGAAAAGAATGTCACATAAATTAAAATAGTTTTACAGAAACTCAAGTTGGTCTACGATAGAAATAACAAAAAATATAGAAAGGCGTCCCTTGTGCTATCAGTTTGCCGGTTTTGTCCCTCTCCTTTACTGTAGTGAAATATCCATGCCATGATATAATAGTTAAAAACAAAAAATTGCATCTTTTCAACCATTTCATAACTTAGAAAATACTATATTTACAATATGCAATCGAATAAAGACAAGTTTAGTGTGAGAAACTTGCCTACAGAAAATTTGATCCATGGGAATTCAGAGTTCAGGTTCGGTGCAATACAGCCCCGACCATTCTTTCTGCCATCACCGGTGTGTCCTTTTGGACAGGTACAATTGTAACTCCCGGCCACATTTATGCAAGTTTTTTCACATGAATTGGTGCTTGGATCTGCACATTCATCAATATCTGGCGTACAAAACAAACAACATATAGTCATAGTAATCCATGATGCTTCAACGCCCAAGAGTATGGCCGGCCGGCCAGTCAATCAAGTGGGATGAAAGACCATATATATTCAAATTCTAATAGTAGCAAAAAATATTAAGTAATTTCTTTTTTACCTGAAAGCCTCATGGACAAAGTTATATTATTTGTTACTTGGGCTAGTGGATTAAAAAAAATGCTGATAATTTGTCCTTTTTATCTTTCTTTTTCATATATATATATATATATATATATATATATATATATATATATATATATATATATATATATGTGTGTGTGTGTGTGTGTGTCCTAAAGTAAGACCTGAATTTCTTTAATGAAAGTTCCAGCATTATTTTGTTCAGTGGCAACTAGGGGTATTTAAATAGCGTTATTTCTTTTACAATATTTCTTGGTCTTTTCCACTTACGATGATGAGACAAATTGATGTTGAATCGTATTTTTATCATATTGCTTAAATATTTAAAACTAAGCAACATTTATAGAGCTTTGAATCTTTAAACAATACTTAATAAATAAGTTGTTGGCAACCTCATTGCTAGACCGATTCACCTCGAAATAGTCAACTAAATTTTTTATGAAAAAATATTATACATTCAAGCCTAGATAATCAGGATATGCAAATTTGAAGAGTGCTGGGAGGATGGGAATCCACTATCTGCAGAAATTACATTGTGTTGCTGATATTCCAAAAACTTTAGTAGAAAAAAGACACAGTCTAACGCTACCAGAGATGGAGCAGGCGTGTATGTAGATGAGAATGGAGATAATTAAGGGCAACTTTGTCCATTCCTAAAAGATTTAGGTTTAAAATTTGAAACTTTAGCGCGTCACTAACAATATTCATATTTCGTGTAGGAGTGCTTACGGACATCAAACTACTATTGATTTTCTACAGATAGTCTTAAAAAAAAGAAAAGGACAAACTTGCCAAAAACAAAAGGAAGTTCGAAACAGTGTGTGAAAGTAGAAATCATGTTACCTTGGCAGCCTGAGCCGATGTATGGATTGCCTTCATATCCCGAGTTACAGCTGCAGCGATAGCCCCCGATATCATTGTCAGAATCAACACAGTGGCTATTATCTAGGCAAGCATAATCCTTACGTTTTTCTGCTTCAACACAAGTAAGATTTCCGATAGACCAATCTAGCACAATGGGAACATTTTCCTTAATCTTTTTTACAAAATCGATATCACTGAGATCCTGTAAACCCTTGAATTCGAAGCGACTCGCCTCACCAAGAAATGCGTAGCCACATTTACTATACGACCAAACAGCAGTGTGATTTAGTTTCGAGCTTTGCATAGATGTGTTGAAATATTTCAAGCCTTTTGGTATTGTTATTTGGCAGCAACCAGCACCCATACATCTTCCCTCAATTACATCATCGGAGGTAGTACAGACAGTTGGGCAACCATTACCGAAGTCGTCTCCAACTATTATAGCAGCTTCATCACATCCAACGACGGTGAATCTGGATAAAGAGATTGCAAGATTATGACCAATTTGTTTACTTGACTCAACGTACTGTACTCGAAATGACTCATCAAATTATTGGGTCAAAACAAGCCAAAGTAGTGTAACTCATTTGGTCAATTGTAACCAAATCTAAACATACCTAAGCTAGAATAGAAGGAAGGTTCTCGTAGGATTGCTGAGTTATGACTCGTTATTTGACTTGAGCAAACTTTAGGTAGGTCGGATCATAACTCATTTATTGATTTGACATATTTTGATTTACTCAACGTTGATCTAATTCTCCCATTTGTCATGCGTTATTTATTACAGTATATGTGAACATTTTTAAGTAGGGGTGTGCATTCCATTTATCGATTCGATTTTGACCCTTATCGATTATCGATTAGTATATATGTTTATCATTATTGTTTCAATAAGGTTTCAATTATTCGATTTCGATTTATCGATTTTTGGGCTTATCGATTCAGCTATCGATTATATCAATAAAAAAAATTTGCGGATAACTAATATGGACAAAAAGAAGCTAAAATAAAACGAACACATTATAACATAAAAATTGTGTCAACAAGCACATGCAACGAACTAAAGTAAGAGATCAAATGTATGGCACAGACACTCCAACTGTATAAAAGAAATTACATCATTATGGCTAATTCTATTTTCCATTAATTTGAACTTCATTCCCTTGAGCTTTAAATATGATCAATCCTTAAATTTGGTAAATAAAATAATAGGGTTAAGGACTTAGGGTAAGAAAATGGTATTATAGAATAAGGGTAAAAAAAATATTTTTTTTAAAGTATATCTTATCGCTTTATTGATAAACTGATAATCGAATTCGAAATAGATAATTCAATAAGGAAAATTTTAAAATCAAAATCAAAATTGATAAGTCGATATCGATAAATTGATAATAAATAATCAATTCAATTTATCGATTAACCTATTAGAATGCGCACACATATTCTTAAGTACCTGTTCAGGGGAGAGAAACTGTAAGGACTCGAGCTTCCTAAAGTCATCCACGCAGGTTGATCGAGGATCAAAACTCCAGTAGATGAGTAACATCTCCGGTTTAAGACACTTGATATGCGCATTTCAGTGTCGGAGATGTCATAGATTTTGATGTTCCCTAGAAGTGGCGTCGGAGAACCTGTTGTTTTAGTGTCACAGTTGATTTCGAAACTTGGGTCTATGGCACAACCTGATCCTAAACCAATTCCAAATGGATATGGAACTGTCAGATTTCCACACTGTTTTTGACATCCTGGTTTTGTAATATTGGCAGCTTTTGTTATGGTGGTTGTGGTGTTGGTTGGTGGTGAAGTGGTGTTGGTAGGTGGTGAAGGGGTGTTCGTAGGTGGTGGGGTGGTGGTTGTAGGTGGTGGGCTGGTGTTGGTGGGCGGTGGACTTGTGGTTGGAGAAGGAGGAGGAGAAATGATAATGATTTGAGCAGTGGCTAATGTCCAGATTAGCACAAAGGAAAAGAAAAAGGGAAGTCGGAAAGAAAAGACAGGAATTTGCTTATGCTGCATGGTTGTGACAGATAATGTAAGAGAACGTATTCAAAGGGTTTCATATATAGAACTATGCAAAGATGACCTACCGTTAGATAGGTATATTGGAAAAATTGAGTTTACATAATAAAGTTGTATAAAGATGACGTATGATACGTAGATTGATTAAAGAGATGATTGATAAAGATGCACGAGTTGTAATAGACACGAGCAGAGACAAGAAAGAGGCACGAACAATTATTTAAAAGATTCAGTGCCCACACCTATTTAAGCTTAAGAATCAAAGAGAATGAATTTGACAGTATAAGGGAGTACATATACAATATTTAATGAGTATTAAATACTAAAAACGTTAGAGAATCTGTATTAAATACAATAATTATGTAACGTAGCGTTTAATGTCATTAATTGTCTATAATGACCTTATTATGACAGAGGCAAAATGCATATTTCCAAACAAGTTATAAAAGGGAGAGAGTGGATCAATTGTAGGGGCACGAAATACTATTTGAATATACTTGTTTACTTTGTTTTTTGACTATCTCATAATTGACAAAATCATTATTCTTTATTCATTCTTCAATTTTAGTAACCCGAGTTCTTCTAAATTAAAGTTTTGACCAAAGTCCCATTTTTTTGGTTAAACAAATTAGTTATGTTACCGGGAATTTGATTATCTATTCGTTTTAGCTTAACTTTCCTTGTTACATCAACCATATCGAACAATAACGACAACATTCAAGGAAACGAAAGAAACCAACAACTTAAGGAAAATCTACAAGATAATCACACTCCGATCCCATCTCCACAAAGTTCTCCTCAATGGTCTCAAGAGGGCACTCTTGATGGATATCCTGCGTACGAAAACACTCGATTTGGAAATGTTGAAGCTATCAATAAAACTTTACAAAAATTAATTGTTGCACAGGTTAATAAAGCTCTTAAAGCTTTTGCTATCAATAACTTGTTGCACCACTCACACTCACTCCAAATAACAACACTTTAGAAATTCCTCGTTCTGGACTTGTTAATTTAAGAAGTGGTGGAACCCCCATTGAGTCACAAGAATGACTACTAGGTAATTTAGTCAATTCAGATTTATATACATGTGATTTTTGACACTCCCCAAAAATTTTTATATCTTAACATGTAAATATTCAATTTAGGCATATATAGCTATTTCAACTAATTTTTACTTTTTATTTTATTCTTATTACAAGAAAACAAAAATTACAAATTTCATTAATGTTTTGTTGTTATTTTCAATCTTGAAAAATACCAAAAAACAAGTTATTTTAGTGATGAATCTTATTTTAATAGTTATTTTATTTAAGCAAGACTAACTAATAAATAAAGTCAAATTTTAATTTCATTCGCACGAGAAAGAATAAAATTTGGGTTCGAACAACCCGTTTTAAGGACTAATTTTTAAACATAATCCATAATTATCAAATCCATAATTACGCTCACACTCCTAATCTAATTCATATCCCTCTAAAAACACCTACAACCTAGACCTAGACTAAAAGAGGAGAGCAGCGGCGGATCCCATTACCTTCCCCAAAAATCAACTGTTACCCACCCCATCTCAACCTTTGAGCAGCACCCCACCCAACTCCCTTGCAGAGCCGCCGCCGAGCAGAGCAGAAGACAGCTGAAACCTCTCTCATTCTTTTAACCCTCAGCCACCGCACACCTTGTGACTGCCCCTCCATACACCCTTAACCATCCAGTCATAATAGCCTAGTTGAAAAATGTGAAAATTGGGCATGATTTCCCATGTCTTAGAGAGATACCACCGTCGGAAGCATTTATCCCTTGTTGCAAAAAGGAGCAACTAAAGTTGAGGTGAGTCCAAGGTTCGTCGAGTTCCGGCAAGCTTCAAAGTCGAGGTTTCGTAGTCACGTTCTTCGTCAACTTTTGATTTTGAGCAAACCAATTCAGCTCTTTCTTGTTAAAGGTCATTTTTCGCACTCTACTACTTTTCCTTTTTAAAACACTGTTTTATTTAGTGATTTTGAGTTGAATAAAATGTCACATTTCTAATGAATAGGTTATTAGTTTTAATTTAATATTTTTTGTTTGTTTACGGTAGGGGTGTACATAGACTGGGTTGGTTCGGATTTTACAATTACCAAGCCAAACCAATTGTGTCGGGTTATTAAATCTAAAGACCAAACAAAATCAATAAATTCGGGTTTTTCAATATCGGTTTTTCTCGGGTTTTTTCGGGTTTTCGGGTTATTCGGGTTTTCGGGTTATTCGGGTTTTTTCGAATTTTTTTCCGGTAAAATCTTCGTAGAACAAAATATATAACGTATGCTCAAAATATTTCTTTAATCCAAGTAAGATACAACTATATAAAGTATTTTTCAAGAAAATAATACAAAACATGAGATATGTCATGACTCAAGACATTATCCTAAAATATTCAACAATAAAAAATAATAAAATTATGTACTATAAATGTTGCTAATTAAAAAGTCATAATAAAAATAAACATAATCTAAAAGCACTAATTCATGCTAAACTAGATAGACTAATGAGGGAGTATTAGTTATATGCCTAAAAGCTAAAGAAAAATAAAAATAGGTTATGTATTTTTATCTAAATTATTGCAAAATAAAAAATAGACATTTAATATATTCCCGTTCGTAATATTGAATTGAATGTCTTTTGTTAGCATTAGTATTGATTGCGAGCATTATTTAATTTACTAATATTAATGACTATAAAACTTATTGGAGCATTCAAATATTCTAAATCAAACCTTGAAATAATACCTTAAAAGATAAAATTATGAAATTTTTTAAAAAATATTTATAAATTATATTACAATAACTATATTTATATATTAAATATATCTAAAATTGTTATATATGTAATGTCGGGTTGGTTTGGTTTCGGTTTGACTTTTTTTAGTTAAAACCAAACCAATTATGGTCGGGTTTTTTTTTCCAACACCAAACCAAGTCAAACCAAACCATAGTCGGGTTCTTTTCTCAGTTTGACTCGAATTATCGAGTTGGTACGGTTTATCGGTTTTCTTTGTGCACCCCTAATTTACTGCATGGTCAACGTTTCTCTTTGGTAAATAGCTAGTCGTTTGTATTTGTTAGTATAATGATGAATATTTTTGTTTATGTAGCAATTGACCAAATAAATCTTTGTCATAAATTATCTACTTTTAACACTTTCTTCCATATAGAGTGCTAACATATTTGTTTTTCTTTTCTGCACTTATATAAATATCAATTCCACTTCTATGAAGTTAGTCACAGGATAGATGGTATACAAATCTGTAAATTGCACAAATGGAATGATTCTGGTAGAATTTATAAGAAAGGTCTAATTAATGACAATTATAAAAACGCAAGGACAGTATGCGTGGTGTCTCCTTTGTTTGGATTTGAGAAGAATTGGGCGGCGTATTTAATAGATAAATTGTCGTGATTATGTACACGTTCGCGTAACATAATTACGACTTCCAAAACTAAAATTAAGTGTGCGTTCGCGTAACGTTAAATGCAATAATCTTAATACTAATAAAGCGTGATTAATTATGGACACGTATGCGTGACATGATATTTGATGCGCCAAAAAAAGAGAGTATACATACGCGCAACTTAATTCTTCAATTACGAATAATCTAAGTGATTAAAAGCGGTAAAAAATAAATGTACATAGGTCCTAAAAATGACCTATCCCTTTGCGACATCCGGTACCTAGGTGCCATTTTTAAGATACCGGCATCCATTCCAATCCCGTTGAACTAAAGCTTCGGGGAATGCGGCTTCCGGATGCAACTCTATAACTTGAGTACTTAGATCTTCATATTCAGGCACGATTTGATACCTTCCCAATTGTCTCAAGACCCTCTGTGGTGTATACGGTTGAATACTTTTCACACCCATTATTCTCAAGTAGCCCTTAGCAACAGTCATGTATATGGCTTCTGTCTTTGAGAGTCATCCTATGAACCACTCAATTTGACTTGCTTTGAGAGTTTTCAAATGAGAAACTCATACTTGAAACCCCTCCGGCATGCTGTAATCCTTTGCCCTCTCTTCATAACTGATGATGAAATTATTTGGGCTCGAGCCATAAGTCATGAATCTGGGATGGTGGCGAAGATGCTTGATCATCCACATTTGTAGGAGGATATTGCAACCTTCAAAGAACTGGGCTTCGGCTTTGCATAAATTCAACGCACGATAGATATCTGCTAGTACCAACGGGGCAAGTGTATGATTTTTCATGGTGGTGAGAATTTATGCAATTCTAGCCATACCACTGTTCTGGATGGTGGTGAGGATTTGTGCAATCCACTGTTCCCTTCTCATTTGGAGAAACCATTATCCCCAAGAATGCCACAATAAATGCTAACCGGCGATTAAGTTGCCAAAGACCATTATCTTGCTTGTTGCTCAACCCCTTTTTATGTGTCTCAAAACCAGAAAAATGCCCAAACCTGAAGTATACGAAATGAAAATCACAATACCCCTTGCTTACGCTGTTTTTACTTGTCTGTTTGCTGATATTCAGGAGGTCAAAAAACTTGTGCACCGATGGGACCCTTGGAAATATAAGTTGTTGCTTCCTCAGATCTCGTCCAAACTCAATGTACCCGGCTATCTCCTCCAAAGTTTGGGTAATCTCAAAGTCTGAGAAGCGAAAAGCATTACGAGCAGGGTCCCAGAAAGTTATCATGACCTTGATTAGATCGTCCCGTGGTTTAATCTCTCAAATGTCTATATGAGCGCCCAACTGTTGTCTTACCCATTCCTGACCATCTTGATCCAAATCATTCCACCACATGCGCAAATGTACTCGAGCCTGCTCCCTCATCACTTCTGGTGGGTCCTGGATAATATTCATTCGTTCCTGTAAAAAGGTAGGGTTAGGGTTGACTCTAATGACCCTTTTTTGAAAACAAGTTTCTAATTTTAAAACAAAAACAATCGTGATTCCCTCCTTGACATGCCAATTTTAGCCAAATGGCTATCTTTGCAAATATGGCCCTTTCCCATTTTCATATAAATTTCGAGGTCGGGGAGGCTTATTTTGTGACACTTCTCAAATTTGTCCATTCTTTTACAAAGATAGCCCTTCGATAATGGGAGAATATTCTAAGGCTTCTCGGTAAGAACGGTTTAAAACACTACCGACACTGAATCGGCTTATTTCTCTCTCCTCTTTTTTCCTCTATTTTTCAAACGAAGGCCGGACCTTATGTAGGTTACCTACGTATCCCATATTCGATGGGAATCAGACCCGCGTAGTTTGGCCAATATGATTTTGAAATGATTATTTTTGGTATAAAAAAAATATTCGGCAGAGTTTCAGGGTATTTTCGAGCATTGGGTTTTCTTTATAACCAGGTTTGCTCCTTTCCTACATCACTCTTGGTCTTTTTCTCTCTCTTTTTTCCCTTTTTTCCCTTTTTTCTTGGATTCTTCCTCACTCTTCTTTTCTTATTTAGCCGGTCAGCATGCAAGTCAAAACAAATGAATGTTCACATAGCACATTGGATGCATCATAATGGTCTGTTATTTTGGGTACACCTGTCCTAAACGGACCCAACTCTTGTGTTGAGTTTTCTAAGTCGGAAATGCACGTGATATAAACAAGCACTCCTACTAGGGATTCGAGATGAGGTTGTGTTTTTCTAAGTTTGAATCCTTGGGTTTTGATCTAGACATGGGGTACCCGAGCGGACAATTGGGACCAAGGAGGGGGGGACGTACCGGGAGCACTAAAGTCTGTCTGGCCTTGTCGCTTGCCCATCCTCACTCTATTTGGTAAAATTTCTACAGAAAAGTGGGCTACGCGAACGTATGCACCATTTTCAGAAGACTCAGAGGGGTGGCGTAAGGAGACAATTATATGCAATTCAACAAAATTAAAGCGGAAAACAGATAACATTTAGTACAAAGTTTCACATAATACAATAATATGGACAATAAATAAGCCAAGTAAAAATCATAAACAAGCTCGAATCCTTGAACCCTGAACAAGAGATTCTGGGTTCGATCCCCAGCAGAGTCGCCAGAGCTGTCATACCTCATTTTTCTTACTACACCCCCGAAAAAGTATAATCAAGGGAGTTTTTCCAATTTAAATCACAATTGAAACGGGATTCATTTTAATTACAAATCACAGTTGCCATTAGGAGATTTATGGTGTCCCAAGTCACTGGTTTTAATCCCGAATCAAGGAAAAGAATGAATTTGTTATTAGAGTGTGACAATGAGAAATCCGGGTAAAGAATTCTGTTAACCCGAGAGAAATTGTTAGGCACTCCCGAGCTCCATGGTTCTAGCACTAAAGCTTTGATCCTACTTGGCTTGACTAAATTGTTCAATTTCTGATTTCAGAACCTATGTGCTTATGCCTCTTACCGCTTTTAATCAGAAAACTATCTCGAAATAGGTCACGCGTACGTATACCTGCCTGTTTGGCGCGTCAAAAATCATGTCACCCGAACGTGTCCACAAGTGATAACACTTAATTATTAAGAAAAGTTTGGGCCGAAGTTGTGCGAACGCATACTCCAGTTTTATTTTTAGAACCATAATTGTGTTACGCGAACGTATATTCAGTCACGATAGTATTTTAAGACGGCCCTAAAGGATATTCTACGAAATATTAATCATTTTTTACATCTAAGTCACGAAAATACTAGGAAGGCTATATGATATAATGAACTCACATAAACTAAAATAATTAAAACTGGTAACATATTTTATTGTTAAGAAAAGATTTGATCGAAGTTGTGCGAACGCATACTCCAAATTAATTTTTTTAGAATCTTGATCATATTACAGTCTGAAAAGTCATGAATTATGTAAATAACTTGGTGGACAGATTACGAATCAGCCGTGCATAACGAACGAACCCAACTGATACAATCATCTTTATATTGTTAAAATGGTATAACGATAAATGTAATATTTAAGACTCAACTTACAATTAGCTAAATTAAAACAATAGACCAACGAATAATTAAATAATTTGGCAATTAATGACAGAGAAGTACTAGAGCTCTGGGCGCACGTTAAGATGGAACAGTGCGCTTGAATGCGCACGTTAGCACGCTGCTAATTCCGTCGATAATGGCGCGTCGCCGGCGGCAAATCGTACCTACTCCTCCACAGATCGTCACGCCAGAGCAAGGAACTGCGAAGGAACTTGAACCCTTGACATTTGGAAGCTTTTTGCCTGAAAAATTTCAGTCGAAATCACCTGTGCATGCAGTGGAAAATGCAAACTCTAAGGTTCAATCGAAGGAGATAGTGGAAGATTGTGAGAATCAAGCTATAAGGAAACTTCAATTTTCAGATGTTGCTGTCGATGACCAACCTCAACCTCAAGCTCAACCTACCATGGCTGAAATAGTAAGAGGTAAGCATAATATGGGGAAGGTTTTAACATTTGTCCCTCCCACTGATAAGGATGGGAGGAAAATTGTTAAAATTGATATGGAAGAACTGAAACCTCAAGCAGAGTACTGGAGCAATTCACTCATAGGTTATATTATCGGTGATAATCCAAATGAGAAGGCAATGGAAAATTTTGTAGTGCATGTTTGGAATTTTGTCACTAAGCCACAAATCTTAATGCACAGAGATGGATATTGTATTTTTAGGTTTAAATCTGCAGAGGATATGAACCAGGTGATGCAATTTGGTCCTTATTCTTTCAGAAATAAACCGATGATACTTAAGCCTTGGGATGTTGATTTTTCAATGCAGAATGGTATCCTTAGCACAATCCCTATATGGGTGAGATTCCCTGGGCTACCTCTTGGCTACTGGTCCCCTGAGATTCTCAGCAAACTAGCCAGTACTATTGGTAGACCTCTATTCACTGATAAAGTAACAGCTCAATTTGAGAGGATATCATTTGCAAGAGTGTTGGTGGAAGTTGATGCAGCTTTTCCTCTCCCTGAGGAAATTGAGTTAGAGACCCCATTTGGTGTGAAAATACAGGATGTTGAATATGATTGGAAACCTGAATTTTGCAATCATTGTTTGAAGTTTGGGCATAATGCTATGGATTGCTGGTACAATAGTCATACAGATGGAAATCATGAGCAGGAAGTAAAAGCAAACCTGGAGAGGAACAAGGGGAGGACAAAGAAGCAAAGGCAAAAATGGATCCCTAAAGGTAACATTGCAGCAAATCCCACTGTTGCCAATGCTGAAGGCAATGTAACAGTTCCTAATCTTCCAATTAGTCAGTTACCATTGGCTGAAGGCAATGTAACAGTAAATCCTAATCTTCCAATGAAATCACCATTGGCTGAAGTAGGAAATACTGTCAATGCAGGACATCATAGAGACATATCAAGGGTCTCCATTGGTACTGACATGGCTGCTAGTGTAGAATCTTTGGATACACATGGAAGACCTGAGATTGTAGCTGCTGTGAACATATTGCAGGAGGTAACTGGTGAGATTGTGCAAGTAATGATAGATGATGGGAGAAGGGGAAAAGTGCAGGATCCTGGACCTTCTAAAGCCCATAAGCAGAAAGAATTAAAAAACTTTCTGTTAAAGAATAAGGTGGATGTACTAGGATGCATTGAAACCAAGGTAAAGGAACCTAGAGCACTTACTATAACAAATAAGATTGCTAAAGGATGGAAGTATCAT
Source organism: Nicotiana benthamiana (assembly GCA_034376525.1). Taxonomy (NCBI): domain Eukaryota; kingdom Viridiplantae; phylum Streptophyta; class Magnoliopsida; order Solanales; family Solanaceae; genus Nicotiana; species Nicotiana benthamiana. The sequence goes on from CM067327.1 coordinate 36,197,082, forward strand.
TACAACTATCCTATGGCAACTAATGGCAGGATTTGGCTACTTTGGAAGGCACATATACAGCTTCATATTTTGGGAACCACAGAGCAGCTTATTCATTGTAGTGTTGAGGATCCAGCTTCAGCAGTTAAGTATCAATTGAGTATCATTTATGCATATAATACAATAGCACTAAGGAAGCAGCTTTGGAATGATATCAGGGGACTTCCTATTTCTGGGCAGGAAGCATGGCTACTTAGTGGAGATTTCAATGCTGTCCTATCAGCTGAGGACAGGATTGGCTCACCTGTAACAGATGCAGAGGTAAAGGACTTCAAGGAGCTGATTTATGATCTCAATCTTACTCCCATCAGGTCAAAAGGCTGGAGGTATTCTTGGACAAACAAACAGGTCTATAGTAAGATAGACTGGGCAATTGGGAATCTTCAATGGTTACAACAATACAGCCATGTAGAAGCTGACTTCTTAAATCATTCTATCTCTGATCATACTCCTATTTTCTTAAAATTTGGAAGGCAAAGACTGATTCATCCCAAACCTTTCAGACTCTACCACAATGTTATGGAGGATCCTAAATTTGGTGACATTCTACAACAGGTATGGAATCAAGGAGGACAAGGATCATCACTGCAATTAATTTGGCAAAAACTCAAAAGTATGAAGCAACAGTTGAAGGGCTTAAATGGACATATGGCTTCTTATCAGCAAAAACTAACTTGTGCTAGGGAACAACTAGACATTATCCAGAGTCAGATTGTGAGGGACCCTACTTCAACTCACTTGTACAAAGCAGAAAAGGAAGCTCTCCTTAGCATAGAAAAGTGGAGTAATGTTGAGGAACAGATCCTGAGACAAAAATCAAAGGCAACCTGGATAGCTTGTGGTGATTCAAATACAAAGTACTTCCATGCACAATGGAAGATAAGGTCCAGTCAAAGCAACATCACTTCTATATATACAGAAACAGGTATAAAACTTACTGATCCTTTGGCTATTGAGCAAGAATTTATTGAAGTATTCCAGTCCTTGATGGGGAATAGTCCTAGTGAGCTTCCTTGTTTAAACTCTACTGTTGTAAAAGAAGGAGTTTGTCTCAACCTTGAACAACAGAAGATCCTTATTAGAGAAGTGACTATGGAGGAAATTAATGATGCTGTGAAGGAAATGCCAAGTGATAAGGCTCCAGGGGTTGATGGCTTCCCTGTGGAGTTTTTCACCAAGAACTGGGAAATTGTCAAAGTGGATGTCTTTGCTGCTGTTAAGGAGTTCTTTGCTACTTGTCACATGCCACACATGATAAATACCACTGCCATTGCACTTGTCCCAAAGGTGAAAACTCCTCAAACTGTAAAGGATTTCAGACCTATTGCTTGCTGCACCACCTTATACAAGATTATCTCTAAAGTTCTCACTAGAAGAATTAAAGCTGTAATTGATCATATCATTGGGAAGGGACAGTCAGCATTCATAGAAGGAAGAAGTATTCTTGATAATATTCTACTCAGTCAAGAATTGTTTAAAGGGTATGGAAGGAAAGGTATATCACCTAGGTGTGTACTTAAGGTTGACTTGAGGAAGGCATATGATACAATTGAATGGAGATTTCTCAGGCAGATGTTGGTTGACCTTGGATTTCCTGCAAAGTTTGTGGAATGGATAATGGCTTGTGTTTCATCAGTCACATATTCTTTAGTGATTAATGGGGGCCTCACTAAACCATTTTCAGCCAAAAGAGGTGTTAGGCAAGGAGATCCTATGTCTCCTTACCTATTTGTTATTGCTATGGAATATCTCAACAGGAACCTCATCCTACTTCACAAAAATGGTGACTTTAACTTTCACCCTAGATGCAGGAAACTCAACTGTTCCCACATCTGTTTTGCAGATGATTTATTACTATTTTGCAGGGCTGATCTTACTTCTATTCAGCTTCTTCAAGATGCATTCTCATCCTTTTCTGTGGCTTCTGGACTCTCAGCTAATAAAGCTAAGAGTGCCATATATTTTGCTGGTATATCTCTTGCTGAAAAGGAAGCTATTCTTGAAGACTTGGGATTCAATGAAGGGCATCTCCCTTTCAAATATCTGGGCATCCCATTACACTCAAAGAAGCTGAACATTCATCAATACTTGCCTCTGATTGAAAAAATCACTGAAAAAATCACCTGTTGGCCTGCAAAATTTCTGTCCTATGCTGGTAGAAGTCAACTTATAAAATCAGTGCTGTTTGGAGTTCAAACTTATTGGTCTCAGATCTTTATATTGCCAAAGAAGGTGGTAAAATCAATTGAAGCCATTTGCAGGTCCTTCTTATGGACAGGCAATGGAATAGTGTCCAAGAGATCACTTATAGCTTGGGACAAAGTTTGTCGACCTGTTACTGCTGGAGGATTAAACATCATTGACATCCAGACCTGGAATAAAGCAGCTGTATCTAAATTGCTGTGGGACCTTGCAAGGAAGAAGGACAGTCTTTGGATTAAATGGATCCATTTTTACTATATAAAAAATGGGGACATTGAAACAATGACAAGTCCTAAGAATGCTTCTTGGATGTCTAGGAAGATCATTGATTGCAGATCTCATATAATGAACACTCACAGCCTACAAGGTGATCTCATATCTAGGTTGCAGCAGGTATGTAAGGCAGGAAAATTTCAAATTCATGTTCTCTACCTTTCTCTGTTACCAATATTTCCTAAGATGGATTGGAGGAACTTGATGGCAACTCCCAATGTTTTGCCTCGACACTTGTTCACTATATGGATGGCTGCACATGGTAGACTACCAACTGTTGATAGACTCCTCAAATGTGGGATTCTAGTGGATGCAGCATGTGTGTTTTGTAACCATCACAGTGAAGATTTTGAACATCTGTTTTTTAATTGCTCAGTCACTAACAGAATTTGGTGCAAGATTTGTCATTGGCTGGGATATCATAGAAGACCTGCCTGTTGGGAAGCTGAATTAACTTGGATATGTAGCAATGCAAGGAGTAAACAGTTCAAAAAAGCTGTGGTAGCTACTGCATTTGTTACGACTGTTTCATTGATTTGGAGAGGGAGGAATGCATTACGTTTTCAGAAACAGCCTTTTGATGAACACAAATTGTGCAGAGAAATTGCTATCCTCATTCATGCACGAGGTAGGAGATGCAAGACTTGGTTAAAAGGATTACGACAACTCAATTACTATCCTTAGTTATTGTCAGTTTATAGGTGATTTGTAATAATTTAGCTTGATAGCAGTGAGAATTGTATAGCATGATTAAAGGATTAGGATGTGATAGTTAGTCTATACTATCACAAAAGAACACTCTATTGTATAATTGTTGATATTAATAGAAGCAATTGTTCAAAAAAAAAAAAAAACAATAGACCAACATCACTTATGCAAGGATTTGTGTGCTATGAGTGCCAACACTCCAAGAATTCTCAATCCATTAAAATGAAGACTCATTCAACCGAAAGCCAAGGTTAGGAGATGAAGAACACCCAGGCAGTCAATAAACTTATATTGAGGTGATTTAACATATGAAACACAACATAATGAAGAATCAGCAATATTATACTTACACATTGGTATTGAGTAGTTGTCAAATAACCATATTGAAATGGCCCTTAACTAAGCTAGTACAACACTCAATATTCCACACATGGAATCCTTTAGAATAAACAAAGCAAATAAGTTATTAAGGAACAAAAGAAAACCCTGATAGTCAGTTCTGATAACAACAGACGATTTCAGTAGCAATCAATCAACACATCACAGTCCTATTACAGCTTCAAATTAAACTGAAAGTAAATAACAGCTGGGGAGATCGAAAGGAAACAACATTTGACAGGATAGTCACACAATCTCTTCATTTCTCTTTAGCAAAGGCATTTTATAAGTCATTCTTTACATGTTTGAGGTCAAATGTGTACCTGGAGATTATTGAAAGAAAAGAGGTGATTATGGTAAGCATGCAACAGCAGCAGTAAACCAAACCAAATAGAACTTGACGCAAGCAAGTAAAATCCCAGATTTAACTAAGTGGCTAGTGAAATCAACTTAAATATCAATAAAACATTGACTTCCACCCACAACAAAAATCCCAGAATTTAAAGCTAGATTAAAATCATGTTTTAACTTTAAGTGAACCCTAAGAATGCTTCAGATGTAAAAAAAATCAAAGCAGAGGCAATAAAACAGTGTTTTTGGTGATTTAGCCACTTGGAATTGTTCAGTGTTTTTTAGCTCTCTTCTATTCTTTCTTCTCCAGGCATCTAAAACTTGTAAAACAAGGCAGGAATGTGCCTTTATATAGGCAAAACTCAGGGCATCCCTGCAGATTTTGTTTTGCATCTTAGTCTCTTTTAAATTCCTATTTTTAGCTTAGAAATCCATTATTTACTGACTTGCTACCCAAGTCACCCTACTATAATTCTAAAAAAATCCAAGTAGAATCCCTTCTAGGTGCTTCTAGTGGTTTCCAATTTCAGTTACTAAAGATTTCCTGATTTTAAAATACCTAGACTACCCTTTTCCAATGTTTATTCTTCATCAAGAATAAACGAGCACATTATTTCGTGCCCCGTATCAAACTTTGAACTAAGAACTTGAGAAAATTGTACTTCTAAGATTTGAAATTCGAGAAGCTCCTGTTACATTCGAAGGCTATAGAATATGAATTCGTAGAGAGTATGTGAGGAGGCTATGTGGTATAATTTTAGGGAGGTTTGTAGGCGGCGGTGCCGTGGGCGGCGGAGCAATCATGGTTTCGATTCAATATTTAACGATTTCGATTGATATTCGAGAGGACTGATAGCGGGGATGGAAGAGGAGGTTGAGAGGGTGGTGCTGTGTTTTTTTGGCGGTCATCAGAGCATCACTGCCAGCGGAGGCGATTTCCGACCAGCGGCGGACAGTGGAGGATGGTAGTGTTACATCGACACAATTAGGGCTTAAGAGAGATAGGCTACGAGGTCATGTTTGGGGGTAGGGGGATTTGAGACACTTATATACATGTTACATCCTAGCTTTGCTACCGTTTAATCGAGGGCAATGGACGGTTGTGATTAAAAGGGCCTAAACGACGTTGTTTTGAAAAAGTAGGGCCTGACCGGGTGTAGATGTTTTTGGGCTGGTGGGAGGTGAATTTTGGGCTGCATTTTATATTAACAATGGCCCAATTTGGATCCTCCTTTACTTAATTGAATTTTCAGATTTTCCTCTAACCTTTTTTTCATTTTTCTTTTCATTTTCAAAATTATTTAAAACCTAAAAATCCCTAATTAAGCTATAAAAAAAACTAATTAGTCCTAGCAAAAATTAAAAGAAAGAAATCGCCTATAAACCAAAATTAGAATAGAAATGCAAATTAAACTCTTTTTGAATTTCCTTTTCCATAAAATGAACCAATTACTAATTAATTCTCAAAAACGCAAGGTTGGATCCTAAATGGACATACCACATATTTTGTATTTTCCATTATTTAATACAAAATAAATATGCACAAACAAATACAAACCATTGACAGAAAATGCCACGAAAAATCAAAAATTTCAATAAACAAAGGAAATTATTTTGTTTTGAATTTATGGGAATGATTCATGTAGGGTAAAATTCACGTATTCACATCTTATAATCACGATCATCTCAATAAAATGTGTATTATCATGAGCTGGGAGCGGATTGTTTGTGATATTAGGAGTATCTTCATTGTTTGTCACCACAATTGCCTTTGCTTCGATCAAATTTTCAATGGCTTTCTTTAATGTCCAACAATTTTCGGTACTATCACCTTGGGTGTTAGAATGATACTCACATCTCGCATTGGAGTCAAAACCTTTTGAATTTGGATTCACATAACGTGGCATGATAGGTTCAATCAATTTTCAGTTGCATCAACTTTCGAAATAGGCTCGTATACGATTCTCCAATTGGTGTGAACTCTTTCTTTGGCTCATGTTCTCTCACATATTCCTATCTGGGACGAGGATTATATGGTGCCTGAAAATTTTGCCGGAGTTGAGGGGAGCCTTGTGGAATCGATGCTCGCCATTGTTGGTGATTGGGAGTCCTAGCATAATCCTGAGCATTATACAGTATGTTTTATTGCGAGGGAAATGAGTATCGGGGAACTTGAGGCGGATAATGATGTTGAGGAAAATTAAATTATCCTTGTTTGAATTGCACCTATGGAGGAACTGTGCCTCTTTGAACTCCCCTGAATCCAGACGCCATCATGGATCCTTCTCCTTCTTTTTCGATTTCTGAAACTGCCTGGCCCGCATTGAATTGTTTGCATGGTCGCCTTAAGGGCTACCTGACTCACATTTTGCCTGACTTCATGCCATTCTCAACTATTTCCCAATCTTAATCGCCTGGGCAAAAGTCTTACCAATGGTGGGCAAGATATAAAGGAGGTAGTCAGGATCCTGAGCTTGGAGAAAGTACTCAATCATTTCTACCTCTTTCATTGGTGGTTTGATCCTAGCAGCCTGCTCTCTCCACTTGATTGTATATTCTCGGAAGCATTCTGCATATTTCTTCTTTATGTTGACAAGAGAGGAGCGGTCTGTCACTATATCAATATTGTACTGAAATTATTGGACAAAATCTTGAGCCATGTCGTTCCAAACATGCCAGTGAGATATGTCTTGATCTATGAACCACCCTGAAGCAATTCCTGTCAAACTTTCCCCAAAATAAGCCATGAGTAATTCTTCTTTGCCCCCTGCTCCACTCAATTAGTTACAATATCTCTTCAAGTGGGCCACATGATAACCGTGACATCATACTTGTCAAACTTAGGGATCTTGAATCCAGGTGGTAAATGAACATGGGGAAATATGCATAAATCATTGAACTAAACACTCTTATGGCCTCCCAAACCCTGCATGTTTCTCATGGTTTTTTCCAAACTCTTCACTTTTCTGGTCATTTCCTCTTGTTCCATATTCTTGTTGGGCTTTTTGACCTTGACTGGGAACATGTTCTGAGGAGTATGCTTGTGAATCTGGAACTTTGAAAATAAGTTTTGGAGAGTAATGTTGGGTATCATGAGCATTAAATTATGGATCATTGTCGAGCTTTTGAGCGAGATCCGGTTGAGGAACGGTGAAAGTAGGCACAATGGGTACAGTATGTGGGTCATTTTTGAAGGGTGCAGCTGGAGGACGTGGAATGGAGGTACTGGGGATAGTGGGGAGGTTAATGCTCGGACTGAATCTAGGTTGGTACAATTAGTTACTTATTATGGTGATAGGCACTTGATTTGCAACTGAAAAATTATGAATATTATCCGAAGGCCGCAGGGGAAGTGAGGGTGGTGCATGTCCATTCACCCAGGCTTGGTACATGCCAATTGTTGTTTCAACACTCTTACGTCTTCAACTAGTCCCAAACCTTGTTCGACCAATTGTCCATGGACATCATCATTATCTAACTCATTCTCACGGTTGTCTCCCATTCTACTTTTTCCTTTTGACCTCGTGTTGTAAGGGTGAGTCGCCAGTTTAAACTACAAACCAGCCACCTTTGTTTAACCTTATCTCTTTAGAAATACCAAACAACAAACGTGTTAGAGTTAGACCTTTTTCAGATATTAATCACATATTTGTATGCTATGCACCTAATGCCATTTTTATTTTTAAAATAATTTTTGAAGGCATCATGCTTCATCCAGGCTTGTTGGTTTATTTTCTTTTGAACTTATTGATTTTTTATTTTATTTTATTTTATTATTTTTTTAGATTAACTATGGTTGTGATCGCATCCGGGGATTGCCTACGTATAATGACGCCGCATGAATCAGACCATCACATAGTTCGGGAGAAATACTAACAATTCTAATGATTTCTTCTTCTTTTTTTAAATAAATAAAAAAAACTAAAATATTTTTCAATTTATTTTTTTAATTCTTATAGAATGAGAGAAAAGGAAATATATACAAACCGACTCTACTAACTCTAAAGACCTAAACATGATTGGAATAAAACAAACGTTGATAATAATAAAAAAAAGTCTCCAAAATTAAAAATGCGACAAATAAATGAAACTAAGAACTAATGGACTGCACTAAAAATTTAATCTTCAATAGCCTTCTTGCTTAAACTGATATTATCAATGTCTGCATCTTTTGGCCTCCACTATCCCCCTAAAGTCTCGTACAAATTCTGAAACACCATCGGCAACTGTGGAACAAGGACACGTGCTTGTTGACAAACTTCCTCATTGTTTAGACGACAATGATCATCATTAACATATGCTGCTTTTTCTGCCAATCGAAGTACCTGCTCTTTAGCTTGCCCCATACTCATGTGATAATTCTGCAACCACATCTGGGTAGTGTTGAAGGCATGCCCTATCTGAGCCTCACATCCCTCATATTCTTCAATGCGACGGTTTAACACACCTCTCTCAATCATCCGATGACTCCGCTCTTCCTCAAAATTTGTGTGCTAATGACCCCTCTTTTGCCTTTTTATTTCTTCTAATTGTGCATAAAGCTGACTCTTTGAGCGTATCCAGTGGGTCCTTTCTTTTTTCAAATTGATCTTTCTGCTGATCAAACTCCAGTTGTTGCTAGTGCGCATCCTCTTCAATGATACTCAAGTATTCTTGCAACTTATGTATTTCAGCATTTTTGTTTGCCCCAGCTCTTCCGACTAAACCAATCGTGTTTGCCAGTTCTTCTTCTAAGCGGGTTGCCTCATTTTTAGCATGCTTTAGATCTTTATCCATGACTTGCAAAGCAGATTGATAATCTATCTCAATGTTTAAATGAATATGAGCGACTTCGGCTTGATGTTGGGCTTGCTGTTTGGCTATAATCATCTGAGCATGCTCCAATTCCTCTTTCAGCTTTTCTATAGGTTTTGATCATTTCTCCTCCTGTTCGACCCTTCAGGCTTATCTCTAAACGACGAAGGATCATAAAACCAATTAATATATTCAGGGATCACCTCTCCACGATCTCGGTCCTCTACCATCTCATTGAACTCCGAAACTTTACTTGCATACCAAATTTTCGTAATTTCCCCTTCGTCATGAGGTTGATCTTTACCAAAATCAGAACAAAACTTGCTCATATCTCGTGTTGGTGGCACCTCCTGTCATCGTGCAAGTTGACGCATTATCCGAAGTGGAGCATAAGGCTAAACACCATCCAATCCTATAAGTACCAAATAAGAAGGTATGCAGATTCACAAATGACCTCTTTCGAGGAAAACTAATCGTAATTCCATGTGATCTGTTTGGTAGACAAAGTATGAAGTAGTTCTTTCTAGGTAATCCCTTCAGGTAAGTCACATTTGTCAATTCTTTTCTGGTGATCAGAAGTGTGATTGGGCCAGAGCTCACTAAAATTAGAGATCGTAGGATGACAATAAAAATGCTCCAAAAAATATATTTGCAGAAAAATGTTGCAGCCATCAAAGTTTCGTGAGCCCAATTTACATCCAGTTAAAGCACGAAAAATGGAAAAAATAATCATAGGGACCAAAGTACAATCATCCCCTTTTGAGGTCAGTGCCTCAACTACACCTGCCAACCGGGTGTCAATGCGTCCTTCCCTTTCCGGAAAAACTACACGCCCCAAAAAAGCAACCATAAATGCAAACCTTCTGTGTATCTTCCATGTTTCCTTGTCTTCCTTTGATTTTAATTTTCCCACATTCCTTTCGAAATTGCATTCGAGGCCGTACAAATGAAACAGAAATCCTAACTTAACCCAATTGCCTCCTCAACCTTCATAATGTCCATAGTTTATGTTCAAGAGCTTCAGAAACTTACCCTCATTCACATTTTCTGGCACTATCGGTCTCTGGAGGCGAAGATTATGGCCCCACCCCTGAAAATGGGCGATTTCCTCCAAGGTCGGAGTCATCCCATAGTTAGTAAGATGGAACACATTATTTTCAGGATCTCAATGCGGAATCAAAGCTTCGATCACATCCCTCATAGGCTTGATCGTCATCATGTGAACCAAATGTCCCAAGTACTTCTTTATCTTGTTTCGCTCATATTCCTTAAAATCTCTCCACTAATCCCACAATAATTGTGGTATCTGATCAACAATAAGAAAATTCGGTATCCCTTCTGACCTGGGTCTCTTTTCAGACTTACCTCTTTCCCCACTCATGGTGCACCTGTTTATCCAGACACGGGGTTAGGTTTTATTTAAATATACTATTGACACAAAAAATTTTGATTTCTGGGGGTTGACTCTAAAAAAATAAAAACCAAACTGTGGTACTAAAAAAAATAGTAATAGTCATAAAAACAATAAAAGGCCCAAATAATTTTTTTTGTTTTGTAAAAAAAACTAATAAAAATAAAACTGGCCTCTCATTTCATATTTTCGATGCAGGTTCCAAGGCTATTTCGACAAAAAGACTTGATGCAAGGGCAAAACTGGTTAAAAACTTGACAAAGTGACTATGTTATCATTATTTGAGAAAATAAAAACTAATAACTAATAGTCCATAGAAACCTTTTTTTACTCCTTTTTTTAGATGTTTATTTAAAATAGGGTTGAACCTGATGAAGGTTGCCTACGTATATCACATCCGGTGAGAATCAAAGCCGCGTAGTTCGGTTAAAATAACTACAAAAGAAAACTAATTTGAAAATTGTTAGTTTATATACCAAAGAAAATTTTATTTTTTTAAAAAAGATATTTTATGAAAATTTGGAAATTTCCTCTTTCTTTATCCTTGTTTTATTTTATCCTAATGTCGTTCAATATTTGAGTGAAGCCTACCAAATAACATTATATATAGCATATAAATATGAACATGTTGGTCCGAAAAATTGGTACCTGACCTATACGAGCCCAGCCCCTGTGCCGAGCATCGCTAAGTCCAATGCACATGATGCAATTAATGTGTAGCCTACTAGGGATATTCATTGCTTGTGGCTTGTACTTCTATGTTTTCAAATCCTAAAGGAGATGGTATCTAGACCTGGCTTACCCGGGTGGACAACCCGAGCCGAGGAGCATCAAGCGTCACCAGTAGTAGAACAGCACTGACTAGCTAACGGCTCTCCTGCCTAAACACATGTGACTAAATCCTTCACCAGAAGCTGGTAGGCTAACTGGCTTTATATCAAGACAGAAGTTTTGTGATTTTGGTAGGCAAATACAACTAAATTACCTATTAGAAAACTCAGAGAGGTGCGAGAGAGGATACAATTTATATCACAGTTCAAATAAATACTTAAGCGGTAAATAAGCGATAAATAGCACATTAGGCTTCGAAACACAATAATATCCAAAACATGATAAAAGCCAAACATGAATCAATATACAAAGCTTGAATTCTTATTTTACTGCCCAGTTGAGTCGCCACGGCTGTCACGCCTCTTTTTTTGCCACACAACCCTATTACGAGGTTGAGTTAGAATAATTTTTTCAATTAAAGTGACGTTTTGAAAAGGGATTATTTATTATTTAGAGTGGCCACTTGAAATTGTGTTTCGATGTTCCAAGTCACCTTTTATTTGAATCCCTTTTCAAAAGGAAGGTTTGACTCTTAATTTATAGTCTACGAAAACAGAAGATTAAGTAAGGAATTCTGTTGACCGATGGGAAGGTGTAAGGCACACCTCGAGTCCCATAGTCCGAGCACGGTCGCTTCTATTAATTAATGTAAGGCTTAAATCAATTTTTAGCTATTCTTGTATTTTATTAATTATAGCTTATTTATTACCGCTTTACTTAATTTATTATATTTTTATTAATTACTTTGATCAAGATGTGAAACGCACATAAGGTACTTCCTTGAAATTAAATATTAAACGAAGGTACGGAATGTACACATGGTTATAACATAATTATTTTCAATTTAAAGACATCGAGACGCGGAATGCGCACATGATCATTTTATTATTTAAACATATTAATCCAAGGTTCGGATATGAAAACATGAGCTAAGCAACGGAACATCAATCAAATTGACGAGAATATATAACAAAAATCGATAAATTCACAGTGAAAGCAAGAAATGGAAAGAATAACCTTAGTTGCAAAAGTTTTTTCCTTTGTTAATAAGCTCCTCCCAATTAATGAATTAGTATGAAAGTTATCCACCCGTATTTATATTGCATACAAAGAAAGATAACTATATATATATATATATGAAAAGAAAAAATTAGACACAGACGCACACAAAGCTAATTAAAATAGTTACTTAACGTACATATATAAAAGAAAACGACATAAGGTACAAGACTTAGAAAATGTAGTGGTTCTTATATTTACATTGTCTTGTATGCTTCTGTCTTTTATATATATATATATATATATATATATATATATATATATATATATATATATATATATATATATATATATAACAAAATTCACAAAAACGAATTAAAATTCAAACTTTGTAAAGACATAGATCTCATATACCATGTTTAAATTGTACCAAAAGATTGAGTCTTACCTTCTGTAAGGTTTCACAATGAAGAGAATATCTACACCCTACTAATTTCCAAAGCTAGCAATACTAACTTTTCTAGAACCTTGAATTTAGAACCGCGAACAAAATCTCCAACTCCATCCTCAAACTCTTTTTCTCTTTCACGTTCAATTTTTCTCTTTCTTTTTTCGTATTCCTTTGTCTTCTGACCTCCGTTTCTTCTTTTCCTTGTCTTCTTTTCCTTTTTGTTCTTTTATTTTGCTTCTTTTTTTTTCTCCCCTCTTTCTTTTCTTCTTTGTCATATATATCTCTTTTATAAAAGAAATGTAGGTGGTATGTGATCATATGCAAAGGAGTTAGAGTTGGAGTTGGAGTTTGAATAGGAGATTAGGGTTGAGAAGATCATGGGGAGTAGTTAGAATAAATTATTTTTGAATCTCTCAAGATTTATCCTTTTTTTGTTATATTATTTATTTTTTATTCTTTTTATATTTTAAAAGCTAAATTAAACTTATAAATATAAGGAGATTAACCAACATTTCTTACAATATAAAAAAATTACATATTTACATATACTTTAAATAATACTAAAAAGAAAAACATAAATTACTTATTAAAATTCTAATTAAATGAAACCAAATATATTTTAATTTTTTGTTAATTTTCTTCTTCTCTTTACAAATAGAAATATAATTTGTACTATAAGTATGTGAATATTTTTTGTAATTTTTTTTAATAATAAACCTATTAAGATAATGAAAAAGTTTAAAATATCAACATTAGACCTAAAAAGAAATATTTACACTAAAATAATATAAAATTTGAGTGTGGTTAAAAATTAGTTTTTCACACTAAAATAGGTACATCAACGGCAACGGGCTCAACTTGGCTTACAGCAGCGGGCTCAACTTGGCTTGAAGGTGTGGGGATACCCATGTCAATTTCAACATTTTCAGAAGTTTCAGCCACAAGAGGAGAAAGAACTTAGTTCCGTTGAGTTTTTTCAATAGTTTCTTTAATCTTGGCTAACTTAGATTCCAAGTTAAAGTTCTCCCGGCTAGCTTCAACAAGGGTATCATGGCGAGAATTTAAGAACATCCAACTCACTTCAACAGCAGACTTATCCTCAAGGATTTCATAATCTCTTTCCCAGTCAGCAATTTCATTCTTTATCTTTTCATTTCAGCCAAGGCAGATGTATAAGAAACTTGAAAAGATGCATGAGAACTTTCTAAGGCACAAACCTCATCAAAAGAAGCTCGCAGGTCTTCTTGGTCTTGTGTTAAATTCTGCACGAGCTCACCAACATAACCTTCTTTCTCACCCAAGAGAGCCTTCAATTCTCTAATCTCTTCACTTATCTTGGACAACTGCTCGGAAAAAAGAAGTTTCAAGACGAGCCTTTTCTTTCTCTGCTTGACTTGAGGAAGTCTTTGCAACTGCCAATTCCGTAGTCAAGGCCTGTACCTGCTGCTCCAAGGCACTCTTACTTTCTTCTAAGTAATCCACATCAATCCGAAGACTTTTATACTATTCCTACCAATTGTACGCCTCTAGTTGAGAATCACGAACTAATTGCTCTGAGAGGCTAATCCTTCTCATCATCTCTATGCCAATGAGATTGGCATAAAAAAATAGAAAAAGGAAAGGAAATGAGAATACTAAAGATAGAAAAATGACAAAGTAAAAGTTTTTTAAAAAAAAAGGGAGAATTCCTTTAAAGAGGCATGCACAATGTCACTCATCAATGTCAAGGAACCATGGCTCTCTAGATTAGCTTTTTCAATTAGACCAATTAAGGGATTTAGCCACGTATCTGCTTGACCTGATTTCCTTAAAAGATTACCCTCAGTGGGGACTTCAATTATCACTTGCCTCATGGCACCACTTCCATTTAAGGAGCCAACCTCTGCACAGTGAGAAAATGGAGGGCGAATTGTCTAAGGAGGAATAGTAGAAGTAGTAAAGACAACATCCTAGGGAGGAGCAGAAACAGCCGAGATCGGCAAAGAAGGAGTCACAGACACGGGGGTAGAAAAAGAAGCCAGGGGCGCTTCATCAAAATCGGGCATAGGCTTTCACTACCAAACTTGCTGATAAAAAGCTGCTCAACATAGTTATGAGCAGCAACGGGAGCAACATCATCATCAGGAATTACAACCAGAGCCTCAATAGACTCGATACAAGGAATAGAACGTGGAGGGAGGGGGGATGCTTTTGCTTCATTATCAAAAATGATATGCATATGGGTCAGTGGCCTCGTTACCAAAGATCCCCTTTCTTCCTCTTCTTCAGAGTCTTGGTCATCGATGGCTTTTCCTTTTAATGAAGAACTCAAAATTATTTCTTGGGCCCTTTCCAAAAAGATACGAGAAGTCGCGATCGCCTCGGCAGTAACTCCTCGAATAGCAAATCCTGATAGAAATAAGGATTGAAGTAAGTTCAAAGAAAAAGGTATATGTAAAATAAAATAAAAGCTATTACGATGAGTTTTTACTTTCCAACCAAATCCTTGGGAAAAGGTCTTCCAAGATCTACCATCCATTAGAGCAGTAGTAAAAAGTTTTCCTACCCAATCACGAAAATTAGGAATATCTTCCACAAATCCCATAGTTGTTGGAAAAGCAAAGTAAAATTAGAAAAATCTACAAAATTAAAGAAAAAGGTAAGAGAAAGTTAGAAGACTCACGTGCAAAATTTCACTTCTCAGGGAAGGGAACGTTCTTATCACCACTAAACCACCAGTGAGGGCAGCAACAAACCTGGTATACCAGCCACGGTCTTTGTCATCTTCAGTACTAACTAGTACTCTTTTGCTCCTGATTACGAGTGTAAAACACTATTGCGAAAGAGTCTAGGAGAGTAAAGATGAATCGGATGAGGGAAAGCAAAAGGCACACCGGCTGTGTTGGTCAAATGCCTCATGTAGGCGACAACCCTCCATATTATTGGACCAATTTGACCTAAGCAAACATCAAAGAAACGATAAAATTCGAGAATAACAGGATTAATAGCAGGTTTGAATCCTAAAGTAAAAGGGTATGTATAGATAAAATAAAATCTGGTTAAGTAGGAGGTAATTCTTTGATTCGAATTGGGAATAATGATAGGAAAGTCATAATCCCAATGGCAGTCTCTACGATCTAAAGAAATCAAATCTTCAATGATTTGAGTAGGATAAATATCAGCACGATCTAAAAAAGATACTTTATTTCTAAGAGATACTCTGTAATTATAAAAAGAAAATTCTGCAGAACTATCTCCTCTACTAGAGGTTCACGGAGAGGCTCAGTTGATTCCTTACCTCTAGAAGAAGGTCTATGTGAAAGTGAACCTCTGGTTCTAGATGAATGGCCAGAACTAGATGAAGACCCTAAATGACGATTGTCTACTTCCTCCCATTCTACTCCTATTAGGGGCAAGAGGAAGAGTGTCAACTATGACAACTTTCCTAGGGTTAGGGTTTGGTGCAGACATCATAGTATGAGGAAGAAGCAAACGAAAATTTGACAAATTAGATATTCAGAAAACTTTATGTGGTAAAAACAAAGAAGAAAATTATGTTTATACTAGGAAGCAATCGTCGAAGGAAAAGACATAATGATGAAAAGATTATAATGAGAACTGGCGTTTCGTGTTTAGTGAAGCCGTAAAAAAAATCCCTAAAAGTCGCTGCAAAGTTGCAGAACTAATTAAAAGATGCCATGTATAACAGGTTAAATAGAAGTGACAATTTTATTATAGCATTTATCGCGGCAAATATTCCCGCTTTATGAATCCACTTCCCAAATATTCTATGGATGAATAAGTGGCAAGTGGGGGGATTATCTGTATTGGGAAAATTTAGTTTACATATTAAAGTGGTATAAAGATGACATATCATGACCTGTAGACTGGTAAGAGTTATGATTGACAACGAGGCACGAGTTGCAACAGACACGAGCATATACAAAGGAAGAGGCACGAGCAGTTATTCAAATTCAGTGTTCGTACCTATTTAAGCCTAAGAATCAACGAGAATGAATATGACAGTACATTGGAGTACACATACAGTATTTAATGAGCATTAAGTACTAAAAATGTTAGAGAATATGTATTAAATACAATAATTATGTAACGTTGCATTTAATGTCATTAGTTGTCTATAATAGCCTTATTATGACAGAGGAAAAACGTATATCTCCAAAAAAGTTATAAAAGGAAGAGAATAGATCAATTGTAGAGACACAAAATACTATATGAATATATTTGTTTACTTTGTTTTTCTGACTATCTCATTATTGATAAAATCATTCTTCTTTATTCATTCTTTGATTATCAATAACCTGAGTTCTTTTAAATTAAAGTTTTGACTAAAATCTTATTTTTTGATTAAACAATAAAGTTTCCTCCTCCCAAGATCTTTAACAAGAGGTCCTCTTTTCGAGTCCTAAAAATGAAAAATTTATGGTAGGAAGCGCGAAATTAAATTATTCGAGGTTTTAGTGAGCACCAAATACCAAATAGTTATAAAACAAAATTATTTCACTTGGCTAAGCCAGAAAAATAAATTAGAAAAGAAATGACTTGAAAAATAAAAATGAAACAGTAAAAAAGCTAGTGAGTTACAAAATTTCTAGTGGATATTAGCCATCAACTAATTTCATTCAGTATAATATCATACTACAATTTTGTTTTCTTTTTCTGATAGTGCGAATGACAATGAGGCATGACTATATAAGAATCTTAACGACGTTGTCACAGTAGTTTTGTTTCTTTTTAATAACGTGCCCACCAAAGAGCAACGCTTTGAAAAAATCAAAGTCGACGAGGAATCATTAAACGAATGTGTGGTCTATAGCTGTGTGGGGTTGAAGATGATAATACGTGAACACACCTTACCATTGTCTTTTGGAGTTAAAAAATTATTTTAAAAAATTCTCAGCTCAAGAAACAAAATAGTGATAATGGAGACAAAAATAATAACAGCAAAATAGCTCGCGATTAGTAAACTGAAATTAGAAAAAACAATGGATAGTAATAAAATTGAAGACTAAGATAATACTTGAAATAATAATAATAATAATAATAATAATAATAATAATAATAATAAATAAATAAATAAAAAACATGAAACATGTATAGTGACCCAAACTCTACTATCTACTAACTTCTACCATAATTTTCGATCGTCATATCTTTCTATTTAGGGTCATGTCCTCGGTAAATTGAAGATACGTACATGTGCCATATACTATCTAATCACTTTTTTCAAATATTTCTTTGGCCTATCGCTACCTCTTCTCAGATCCACAACGGTCAACTACTCATACCTCCTCGTTTGTATCGTGCATCTCCTCTTCACATACCTCAACTATCTAAACCTCGCTTCTTTCATCTGGTCAACCACGGAGGTCATTCCCACCTTGTTCCTAATAATTTCGTCCTAATCGTATCTCTCCTGGTTAGTATGCTCATACATCCATCTGAGCATTCTAATTTCACTGCTTTCATTTTCTAACCGTGAGAATTCTTGATTGGTCAACACTCGTCCCATAAAATATAGCTGGTCTAACAACTGCTCAGGTAAATTCAACAAAATAGTTATTCAACCAACTATATTTTATGAGAAAGAGTGTTGGTCATTCAACAACTCTAGCACTAAGATGATATAAATCTTAAAGTGTGTTTACATTGTAAAAAATTGATAAATAACTACTTTTAAGTTGTCTATTCGAGTTTAGCCATATTTTAAATTATATTAGCAATGTAGTCATTCCTATTTAAATACGAAAAACTCTAGGAACGACTATTGACTTTGAATATCTACAGGTTCAAAATAAAGAATTTGTTCTCGAAGTTAGAATTACCTGTAGTATTAGCTCTCAATTGTTAAAGTATAAATGAATTTAAAACTATAAATCATTCTTGAATTTATTTTTGGATTTTTTTCTAGTTAAGATTTAAAAATTAGTAATTTATCTTGAATTTTGTATTTAAAGGTTATAAATTATTGAAGTTTAATGTGAATTTAGAAATCATAAATCATTCTTGAACTTTTAAATTTTGCACTAGTAAAGGTTTAAATATCAGTAATATATTTTGAATTTTGTATTTAAAGGTCAACAATTATTGAAGTATATGTGTATTCAAAAATCAGAAAATAGTCCTTGATTTTGCACTAGTAAAATTTTAAAAATCAGTAATCTATCCAAGATTTTATATTTAAAGTTTAAAAAAAATTGCTTAAGTATAATGTGAATTCAAAAATGGTTCTTGAATTTTCCTGGACTTTGCAGTAAATGTTCAAAAACCAAGAATTGGCCATGGATTTTTAACTTTTCTCCAGTAAAGGTCCAAAATTGGTGAAGTACATTGGGAATTTAAAATTCAAGAATTATTCTTGGATTTTGTACTAGTAAAGATTCAAAGTTAAAAGGTTTAAAAGTTTAAAAAACCTTTGAATTCCAGCATAAGTTACCGGGGTTTTACGTGTCAAAACTTTACAACTCCGCTACCAATTGTTGGAGTTCAATTCCATGTTTTAGTTGGTGGCAAAATGATCAATTTAATCGAAGCAATGACTACTTTACCATTATAATTTAAAAATGGCTAAATTTTAATAGCTGGTCCAAAAAGTATCTTACCCAGCTAATTTTTAAATTTTAATAGAGAAAGTGGTTCGCCTATGGTAGTATCAGTATCAGTATCAGGGTTGTAAGTAGGGGCTTTTAGAGTTTTTGTACTTCTCACCCGGAGTTGGGTGAGGCTTGGCAGGGCTATCCATAGATTATTTATGTATTGATTGTGTCCCCCTTATGTTAGTTATTGTCTGATATTATTGCATGTTATTTTATTTAAGGTTCTTATATTTAGATAATTATTTACGTTATTTTTGCTGGAGTTACTAATGCTCTTTGTTTTCGTTTTTGTTTTTCCTTTCCTTCACTGAGCCAAGGGTCGATTGGAAACAGCCTCTCTGCCCTTTCGGGTAGGGGTAAGACCCGTCTACATATTACCCTCCCCGAACCTCACTTTATGGGACTATACTGGATAGTTGTTGTTGTTGTAAAGTGGTTCGCCTAAACTATGTTGGGAAGAATTACTATTTGTACGGGTAGAAGATAGCATATAATAGTATAAGATATGAGCGAATTGGACGAATACCAACGTTATAAAAGAGAATCACTAAAATTATTTATGGGAGTTATTTCATCAGGTTTGTATCAATTTCCAAATCAATCAAGATTATTAGCACAATGGAAAATAAACAGTGGAGTTGGAAAGAAAACACACTATCTGGCTTATGCTTCATGGTTTTAAAAACAGAAAAGAACGAATTGAGTTAAGGGGTTTCAGACATACAAATAAGATAAAAAAAGGCCCAAGATTGTGAGATACAAAATTCACTTACATAGGATTTTATTTTATTTTTCTGATATTGCGATTGACAATGATGTATGAGTAGATTAAGATTTTGACGAAGTTGACAAATATAATTTTATAATTTTTATAATGTGCCAACTAAAGAGTAAAGGCTTTGATAAGTCGACGAAGTTGACAATCTGTTATGATGTAATTTTTATAATGTGCCCGCCAAAGAGCAAAGGCTTTGATAAAATCAAAATCAACGAGGAACCGTTAAAAGGAATACAGTAGGTTCAATAATCAATGAAGTGGGTATAATTTTAAATATTAGGGTTCAAATTTTAGATGAGATACAAGAAAAATTAGGTGTTTGATTTATTGGCCTAAGCTTTGACGGGACAAATTATCCGTTATATTGATGAAAAAATGCTAATACCACTGAAAGAATTGAAGTGTGAGCAAGTTGATTATAAAAAGATCATAAAATGAATTTTAGGAACTATTTAATTTGGTTTCTGTCAATATTATTCTCAAATCAATCCATGGACTAATTTAGTTGATGTGCTACATTTTATCCTATCATAATATTTATCTTGAAAATGGTAACCAATTATATCTGATTTGTAGTTTTAAAAATACGTGATTTATTTTAATACTAATTGTTAGGAAATGATGCTAAATGTAGGTAAAGAAAATAAGAAATGCAAACAAATAGAATCACAAGACTGGGCCTCGAGCTGGCTGGAACAGGTCTCGACATCTAGATGGGGCTAATAGTAATAAATAATTGATGAAGAATCAATGATAATGAGGGCCTCAAAGATGGCTTTTTGCGAATAATAATAAGTAATAAATGAAAAATAATAAATGAACAATGAAAGAATAAGCAATAAATGTGTAGAACAATTGTTTAATCAAAAGCAGAGAATGTTGTATTATATTCAATGTGTTGTTAATAATCCTAATCTCTTTACAAGATGACAAAGGTCTCCTTTATATAAGAGGGGTGAATTCAACTCAATAATGTCTAATAAATGACGAAGAAATGTTGTTAGTACAGGTGTATAACGGCTCGGTACGGATTTGTACTATTCTTGCAGACCTGGTCAGCTCTAACCACGTATTTATGGGAGTTTTTTCGCCTTTTCATGACGATGATCGATTGGTGCTACTGCGAGATTGACCCTCGATGTGCTCACTCGAGGAACGCACCTCAGGGCCATACATCAAATTCTCCTTCGAGTTCCTCGATGTTATGCATAGAATGCTACAATAACCCCAAAGTCGAACTCTTCTGATTTTGACCGTATACAACTAGTCCTTGTATTTCTTAGAATGAAATGATAAATAACGATCTTGACCTCGACTTTCACAAACTTCTCGTGATGGCGCGATGCTCATGACGTAAGCGTTCGAAGTGACTAAAACATCCCATAGATTCGTCTCCGTAGAAGCATTTAATATACCGCTGGTTCATTTTCACAAAAACGTTGATTGCGCCTATTGATATGTTTTCTCAAAGGCATGAAATGCGTCGTCAGCTACATAACTGTCTTTCTATAAATGGGGGATTTCTTGAACCAAGACTTCGCTCAGTCTTTCTTCAACAGCCTTTAGTCCTTTCCTTTCTCTATATCCTCCTCCGCACTCCTATTTTTATGGTTCAAACCTGTGACCGTAAGATCACACGTTACTTTATGACTCTTTTCAAGAGCTTTTCCCCGCTGAATGGGATTATACTAGGGGGATTTGTTGTTGTTGTCGTTGGCCCGAGATAATGAAAGAGAGGCCTCAAATTCTTTTTGCATCAGAAGATATGTGGACTATAAACTGTTGCTCATCTCTCTTAACTTTAACTTGGTGTAGCACTTCACTCCGTTTGCTTTCCATGGAGTGAAGTATCTACTGAATTTTGCATCCCAGACCTGTGCAATATCTCAAGAAGTGTCTTCACAATATTAGTACCAACGAGACCTATACTCGTCAAGCTTTTCACCAGGCCACAATTTTCTTTACATATCAAAAGCTTTTACTCTTTGATAGGCTATAACCTTTTCTTCATTTATTGTTACATCGGAGGAGGTTCTCGAAGACAATGTTCTAAAGATCGAAATGGGGTCCCCCAGAAAGCGAGTTCTCGAGGATGTTGCTTTTGAGGCTAGTCCCTCGATAGTATATTAGGCCTTTGGATGTTATTTTTTGCCTCTTTATTTCTGTGTAAGGGGCCCTCGTGGGCTTTGTAAAGCATCTTTTATTAATACAAGAATGTCTTCATTTTGCTTTTGATTTGTGTTGAATTTCGTTCTGCTTTCGTTTGCGAGAAATCCAAATGTACGACTCTAAAAATTACCCTGAATACCGGATCCGGAACATAGTAATAATAAACCCTCAGGTTTTTAATTTAATTAACACGATGCTTCTTGAAGTCCTTCGTTATCTTTTATACTGAGATTGGATTGATTCGACGTGAACTTAGGTCACCGGTACGTCTGAGCCCGAGTTAAGTGAGAGGGGGGCCTTGGCTTTTCGAAGTAAATCTAGCACTTTTAGGCTTTGTTGTTAGTCCTCGAGTGAGAATTTTCTCGAACCCAAATAACCTTTGGACTCAGCAACCAGGTGACCGCTTAGTCGATGATCTGAAACTAAAGATAGCCCTTAGGCCTATACAAATACTCCCCGAATGAGAATATTCTTGAACCCGGATAGCTCCCAACTAAGTGAAATTTGCATATAACTTAAAATAAAGATAGCCCTACGGCATTATAGTTAGTCTCTGAGCGAGGACACACTCGAACTCGGGTGGCCCTTGGGCTAAATAATTGAGAGAGAGTTAATTTTGAACTTGAGGTGAAGATAACCCTGAGGCTTTATTAATAGTCCCCGAGCGAGAACTGACTCGAAATCGGGTAGCCTTTAGGCTTAATAGTCGAGTGTTGCTCAAACTCGATATAGACCTGAGGCTTTATGAACAGTTCCCGAGTGAGAACTGGCTCAAACTTGGGTAGCCCTCGGGCTTAATAGTCGAGTGAACGTTTGCTCGAACTCGAAGTAAGGATAGCTCTGAGGCTTTATGAATAGTCCCTGAGTGAGAACTGGCTCGAACTCGGATAGCCCTTGGGCTTAATAGTCAAGCGATCATTTGCTCGAACTCGAAGTAAGGATAGCTCTGAGGCTTTATGAATAGTCCCCGAGTGAGAACTTGCTCAAACTCGGATAGCCCTTGGGCTTAATAATCAAGCGATCATTTACTCGAACTTGAGATGAAGATAGCCCTGAGGCCTTTATAAAAAGTCCCCAAGTGAGAACCTACCTAAACTTGGGTAGCCCGTAGGCTAAATAATCGAGTGAGCATTTGCTCCAACTCAAGTAAGGATATCCCTGAGGCTTTACGAATAGTACCCAAGTGAGAATTGTCTCAAACTCGGGTAGCCCTTGGGCTTAATAGTCGAGCGAAAGACTACTCGAGCCCAATTGGTAGATGTATTCTTAAAAATTTATCACAATCCGATTACATGTGCTTTGGTCCTGACATAAACATTATGACATAAGCAGTTGAAGTGACTGAAGGGTTGCTTTTGTACGATTCCAAAAATCATTAATTATAGGCGGCCAACGGTCGACTTTTTAGTTTCCTCAGCACATTCAGACGACATTTATAAATAGACAAAATCCCACAACTTTGCCGATATTACTCTCTTAGTGTTTTCAAGATTTCATTTGGCCTCTTTCAATTTCTTTGAACTCTCCCTTTTCTTCCCTAACGTCATTTTCTAGGATCTTCCGCTTTAGAAATGGCAAAAACCTCTAAAATTGTTCCTGAAAAGGAAAAATCTTCATCGTCTTCTCGAACGACCAAAGGTAAATTAGTAGTTCCTCCTAGTATCGAGTGTACTCCCAAGCCTTGCGATGCATCTTCTGATTTCCAGGTCGAAAACCCCTCCTCTGTTCCGGGACGATGCGAATACATATCTCGTTATATCAAATTTAATAACAAAATTGAGAAGGTGAAGGCCAACTATCATGGGGGGAAGGTGGTGCAAGTAGAAATTCCTTCGCGGGGAGAAGATATAACCAAGCACAAGTATAGTTTCCTTAATGTATACACAAATCCTTTCACCTTAGGTCCGGTATAAGCCTTTTTCCCATCGATAGATCTAGTGATCCTCGATTTCTAAAGCCAATATCAGGTGAATCTTGGACAAATCTATCCATCATTCTAGCTTATTGTTTATAAGATTAGGTATTTGTCAAACATGGTTGAGGGGATGCCTTTTACCCTTGACCATATAATTAGACTGTATAGCCCCCGACTTTATTGGGTGGCCTGATTAAGCGCATGTGGAGCCATCTAGCAAAGACACGTTAGGCGGCCATAAATCATGGTTAGTTTTGTATATATGTTCAAACTTGAGCTCTTTAGAGAAGATATCTCTTGCTAGTACTCTCATCATTTGTGCCTATGCAGGCCTCGGAGAGGCTGTTTTGATGAGGGAACCCCTGCCAGGGGAAGCGGATACCGCGAATCCTGCTAAGGAGAAAAAGAGAAAGAAGAAATCGTGGGTTGGGTCCCCAAAGCCAAAAAAGGGTAAATTTCAAAAGCCCGAGGCCGATTCAGTGGCCTTAGGTTGATAGACGGCCGAAAGTCTTTGTGTCGAGGGCGAGGAGAGTGATGACTGTCCACTGGTACTTAGGGAGAGAAGAAGTGTTGTTGTCTTGAAATCTACTAAGATGAAGGTGAATGAGCCAGAGGCTGCTGGAATTGAGGCCTTCAAGGAGGTCCCAACCCGAACTGAGGGAATTGTTAAAGGGGGCTTAGACGAAGTCCCGGGGCCGACCAATAATCAAAACACATCGGGTGCCAAGGGGCACTTGATTGATTAACCGAAGAAACCAATAATGAAGCCCCTCGTAGGAAGGAGAAGGACCTCGTCGACCCAGTCGAGGTGATCAACCTAGATGAGCCTCTGCAGGCCCAACATTCTCTCCTGAGAAAATATGGGATATCCAAGATATGAAAACTCTCGTAGTGGGGGCATCCCCCGCAGAGAATAGTATGCTTGAAAAATATTTTGCTGGGGTTGAGGAAGGCCTACTTCTTTGATCTTTGAAGAAGCCGAGAAGCTTCGACAGCAGGTAATCTTGATTCAACCGTTGTAAATTGAGTTTTAATTCTGCTTTTCCGACTCTCCTCTACTGTGTTTTCAGGCCTTAAAGCTCTCCAACCAAGCCTTTTCCAAGTCACAAGCAGAGTTGGCTCGTTATGGGGACGAAATTAGGAAGCTCCTTTCTGAGTTGGACAAACTTATGGCCCTTCAAATTCTACATTACATACTCTTTTTCTACGAGATGCTGGGAACACCTTGTACCATATAGTATGTAGATTTTGAAGAAGAGTATAAATAAGACAAAGGAGTTTTCAGAATTTTATTTTTTTGATCATAAATAATCGCCAACAAGAATTTGGTTCTTTTTACGAACTTGATGTCGACAAATCTGCGAATCTAGAAATTCATTTCGGCCAATTGAACCTTCTCGAACTGTTTCTTTTTAAGAACCAAAAAGATTGTGCCAAAATAACAGTGCCTAAAAGAAGTGGGAGCTAGGTGACATACGAGCTCATTTGCAGGGAATGTATCAAGAGCAGGCTGATCTCGACAAGAAGGTAATACAAACTTCATGGGTTTATCGTTGTGCTTCAGTCAATTGAGCGTTTGATACCTTAATTTGACTTTTTCAGCTCAAGCAAAAAGATGATCTAATGCGAGAGGAGCTTAGAGTCAGAGATACCGAAATTCTTGGATGAAGCAGTGCGTGGATGAGGTTTCTTTTGATAAAGAAACTCTTTAAGAGAAGCTGAACTCGGTTGATTTCCAACTCCAAGGGGCGAGGAAAAAAGTTGCAAGTACAAAGATCTCCTCACATACTGGAGACTCTTTCCGTTTGTTATTAACCCTTGACCTCAAGGTCTACAATCTCTCCTCCTCCTCCTCCTCCTCCTCCAGGGGGCACGGCCTCATCTCAGAAAAATTTCCAACACCTGTGGCGACTAAGTTAGTACGCTAAAAAGAAAAGTACCATTCTAGGAAATTAGCCACCAAACACCTACCGTGACGCTTTGGCCTCCCATCTCCCTTTGGAAAGGTCTCGCCACCTGTGTTATCATAGGTCGAACAAGATGCCAGCTTATGGGGCCATTCAACCAAATCAGGGACCTCGTTTGGCAACAAGGAGTCCCTATAAAAAATAAAATAGAACTATGTCATTATGGATCCCGCCTCCATTATAGACAAAGTGAAAAAAATACAGGTATGACACATACGTGTGAAATTCCATTTCTCAGGAAAGGGCAGAAACTCTCCAGGAATGAAATCGATTATCCGTGCTCGAACGAATTGACTTATCCATCCCCGATCCTCATCCTCTTCACCATTAACGGTAAGAGACTAGGTGGATTAACGTTGCAGAGTAATCAAACCCTGATAAAGCAGTGGCCGATATAACCTCACGATATGGCTAAGGATAAATATAAGTCCGTCCATATCTACAAAGTATATCATCATCTGAACTATCTTCCAAAAGGATGGGTGAGCCTGTACCAAGGTAGCCTGATATCTCTGATAGAACTCAAGCACGACCCAGTCGGAGGGACCCAACATAAAAGAATGCATATACATGCTTAAAAACCCATCGATGTAGGTCATGATGCTCTCCTCAGAGAAAGGCACTTGCAGTACCACTCCCTCTCCCCATCCGTAGTCTTTTCTGATCATTTTGAGGTATTCCTCCCCTACTAATGAGATGAACCTCTATGCATGCTCTGTTGTCCTTGATCGTTGGGAGATCTCTCCAACATAAAATCTTTCCTCAAGACAAAGCACATTGAGATCCGCTCACTGGGCACCAACGGTGTACCGCCGATTGGATGCGGATAGAGGCAGAACTCTTCTCTCCTTGCTGGGTGGATGTCGATGTAGCAATCATGGATATAATAAAATAGGAAGAGGATGGTATATATGTGGGCAGAGATTTTGAGTTGAAACTGCGGGAGAACTAGCACAATGCACCAAGTTCTATTGAAGAAATAGTTACTCAGAGTTGCAGAATCTCCCCTTGAGAAGCAAGTGAATGAATATATAGGGGCAAATCAACGGTTGCTCGCCTAGCCAGAGGGCCAACTCATTCTGGCTTTGTTAACATCACTTTTTTCTTGGGAAATGTACTGGAAACACCACTCTGGGGTCCCTTAATCAGATCGCACGAGTGCTGCTATCCCACAAAATTCGAAAGGTATTGAGACCTCGAGGGTTTCTCGTTATCACAAGCACCGGCCCCAAAGAAGCTATCGACCTAATTTCAAGGTAGGACCCAATTTTGGGGGTCCCGATCGCTCCAACTATGGGCTCCAAAGAGTTAATGTTAAAATTCAAAGACAGCAAGATATAAAGAATGGAAAGACTTGGAGCAGAAAAACTCCCTTGCATTGCCAAAAATATATTTATAAGGGGAGTCTTTACAAGACTCGTTTCCCCGAGAGTACATACACATAATGAAAAAAAAAAGCAAAAGCGGCCTATTTTTTATTGCCACTATGCTCTGAACCATCTCCACGATCCTTATCTAAAGCAACCAAGAGCGCCAATTTCTCTCGAACTCTCGGACCTCCTCAATCGCAGCTAAAAGATCGACACCTTTTGCTCTGACCCCTCTAAATATTCCCACCACGTCTTTGCACTAGCATGAGTGATAGTCCGAACCAGTTTTATCTAGGCCTTTATTGATATATTACGGGCTATTTGATTCATCGTTGCAACGTCGTGCAGATAAGTAGCAACTTTTCCTTCGGTCTTGGACTTGGACATGATTAGAGCACCAATCTCCTTTCGAGCATTTTGGAGAAGACAATGGGTCGATGCCAACTCAGAGGTCGTTACCTTGTTTCATTCCCTTAGCCCGAAGATCTCCACATTCTTTTGCCCGATTTGCGAGTCCCTTTGCCTGATCTATTAAGGGAAAGGTAAGACAATTAGTATCAAATTGTGTGAAAAAAGGGTGGATTCACGCATGGAAAAATACCTGCTCAACAAGATCAGCTTTTTCTTGGAACGCTCCCCCCAAAGTATCCTAGAGCTCGCTTGACTCCTTCTCCTTTCGGTTGGAATAAGCATCCGACTCTCACAGTCCGGAGGTAAGCCTCTCGAGCTCCTTTTCCCGGCATGAAAGCTCCTTATGGAGCCTAGAGAGGGCATGGACATACATCTCCTTAACGAAAAAATAGAAGCCTTAGCCTAAGAACTTTCTTTGGCCGCAACATGGGAATCTACTGTTGGAAACACGTTCTCAATGCAATATACTAAAACGTGTGTTCTTTTGTATAGGTTTTGATGAATGACAAACGAAGCGAAAATTGATATATGACGAAGTTCAAGAAACAAGCGCACAATTGATATACAACGAGATTCAAGCTCAAGACAAAGTTTTATAGTTTAATTGAGTCATTCTTAATTGTGATCTTGATCCTACAACTTGACTCGTAACATGGCTTGTCTCATAAAACTATTTTCCAAAATCATGCATATTTAATTTAATGTCAAATGATTTTAAATCATGCATATTTACAGTAGTCAAAATAATTTTTAGACATGCCTTAAAAATCTGGACTAAGATAATCGATTATGTACTTATGATAATCGATTGTTTTAAGCCAAGACTGCATGACAATCGATTGTGAACTAATGACAATCGATTGTGAGTAAGTCAGTGAGCATCAGGTTTTTCAAACCTGCATGACAATCGATTGTGAACTAATGACAATCGATTGTGACTGAGGCAGTGTCCATCAAAGTTTTTCAAAACTCAGAATAATCGATTATGAACTAATGGTAATCGATTATGTTGAGACAGTGTCTTCCAGTGATTTTCAAATTTATTGAATAATCGATTGTTACATTGGACAATCGATTGTCAAAGAGACAGTGTCTAAAATGTTTTTCAAAAACTGATAAGTAATCGATTGTTGACTTTGTGCAATCGATTGTGAAGCTGACCGTTGTCGTAAAGTTTTCAAATACCGTCAGGTAAACGATTATTGATTCTGTATAATCAATTGTTTTGATTGAAATTCGGAAAAGATTTTTTGAACGTTATTGGGTAATCGATTATTGATTTTGTATAATCGATTGTTTTGATTAAAATCCGGAAAAGATTTTTTGAACGTTGCTGAGTAATCGATTGTTGATTCTGGACAATCGATTGTTTGTGGTAAAATCTGGAAAGGATTTTTTGAACGTTGCCAGTAATCGATTATGGATTGTACGTAATCGATTATCAAGCGTAAAATCTGAGATTGAATTTTGATCTGACTGGCAGACAATCGATTGTTGGGGTTTGACAATCGATTGTCAGTGAGTAAAATCAGCAACTCTTAATTGGCAATTAGGCAACGGTAATGCCAAGTTTTTCAACTATAAATACAGCTTCATTTCAGTGTTTTAAACACAACAACATACTACAACTGATCATTACATTGCTATAAGCTTGCATACTTTTGTTTATTATTTTATATTCAATTTCATAAAGCTTTTGAGAGCCATATTCTTGTCCAAAGTTGTTGTGATCTAGAGCTTACTTCTTTTACTCATATCTACTCATTAAGGAGTATTTTGTTTGAGTGTTTAGTGTTTTATACACTTGTAAGAGAATTGTAATTCTCTTGTTGTAAGGAACTTGTGTTTCCTTGGTTGAAGTCTTTGAGTGTTGTATCTCCGAGCAAAGGTGTTAAGGCTTGTGTCCTTAAGTTGTAAAGGTTTGTTGAGCACCCGTAAGCTTAACAAGTTAGTGGAAAATCTCGAGAGAGTCTCTCGGAGACTGGACTAGCCACGTGCTGTAGTGAACCAGAATATATCGGTGCGTTCTTTCCTTTTTGTTTATTTAACGCACTTATTTATTTCCTGCAAATTTTAATTTCCGCAAGTTTATGCTGAATTTTATTATAACGCTATTCACCCTCCCCCCTAGCGTTAAGCGTATTTTCTAACAATTGGTATCAGAGCCATACTCTCTGAAGACTTAACAGTTTGAGAGAACCATTCATGGCTTCTACTCGTGACTCTTTTGCAGGAATTGATGAAGGACAGTGCTCCACACGACCACCTCTATTCAACGGTACAAATTACACGTACTGGAAGGAGAGGATGAAGATCTTCGTTCAGTCCAACAGCTTTCACCTTTGGAAGGTGATAATGAAGGGAAACCAAATTCCAACAAAGAAGGTGGAAAATGAATGGGTTCCCAAGTCCGAGGATGAGTATGACGCGGATGACATCCGAAAGGTTCAAAACAATGCTAATGCAATTAATTTATTATATTGTGCTGTTAATGCTGACGATTACAGGAAAATATCGTGTTGCACAACGGCAAAGGAGATGTGGGACAAGCTAGAAGTTACATACGAAGGTACGGACCAGGTAAGGGAAGCAAAAATTGATTTCCTAACCCATTCTTATGAATTATTTCACATGAAGGAAGGTGAAAAGGTGGACGAAATGTTTGAGCAATTTTCAATAATCGTAAATGACCTACACGCTCTCAAGAAAACATTCACGGATAGAGAGCTCGTTCGAAAAATTCTTAGAAGTCTCACACCAGCATGGAGATCAAAGGCCGATGCAATTCAAGAATCCATTGGCGTGTCAAACGTCACCATCGACGCACTAAGAGGTAACCTTAAGACCTATGCATCTACTATTATTAACCCTTTTGTTGATGATCAAAGGAGGCAAAGAATAGCTCTAAAGGCGAGCACAAGCCAACCGCAAATTGATGAGGAAGGAGACAACGAGTTGGGACTCGTTATCAAAAGATTTCAAAAGTTCATGCGCAAGGAGTATGAACGCAAGGGCAAAAAGCAAGGCGAACAAATCAAGTGCTATGAATGTGGTGAAACCGGGCACATCAAATCAAATTGCCCAAACATCAAAAAGGAGAAGAAACCTTTTAAAAAAGCAACGTGCATACATTTCTTGGGGAGGCGACTCCGGAGATGAGTCAAGCGAAGAAGAAGAAGACGAAGCAGCAAATCTTTGCCTTATGGCACAAGAAGACAACAAAGATGAGGTATGTCAAATTTCGTCTAAAAACTTCTTCACTCTTGAAGAAATGCGAACTGCTTTTGATGAATTATATGCTGAGTTTATTAAGGCTTCAAAAACTGTTAAGGGCATAAAAGAAAATGCTTCATTAAAAGAAAAGGATTTTCAAAAACAGCTTTCTTTAAAAGAAAAGGATTTAGAAAAACTGGTTTTAGAAAATGAAAAGCTGAAAGAGGAAAACAAGTTTTTTGGAAAAAGAAGCGCCGATAAGCCCGAAAGTTCTACAAAAAATTGTTCTTCTTGCTTGCATCTCAAAAATGAGGTAGATAGACTCAAAGGTACCTTAGATAAGTTTAATTCTTCCCACAAGAATTTGAATGAGGTCCTTGTAAATTTGAAATCAACCAAGCATGGCATAGGATTTAAGAATGAGGTTAAAGAAAAGGTTGAAGCCAAACCCCAACCACCTAAGGCTCAACCTAGGACTAATAAAACAAATGCTTATCCTAGAAATAGCAATCCTAGAACCAATATGCATGCTAGACAAAATGTTGAACATTTTAGGAGACCTAGAAATGACTTACCACCTAGAAATAGTTACCCTAGAAATGATGCATATTTTAGGCCAAATGTTGAACCTTTGAGAAGACCTAGAAATGGCCTTCAACCGAGAAACAATCACTCTAGAAATGCTGCCCATCCTAGAGCTCATAGTAGGAGAAATAATTCTCATGAAATGCGAAATAGTCATAGTGTTCAAAATAGAGTAAGAAATTTTCATCCGTCTAGTTACTATGAACCTAGAAGGATGCATAACCCAAATGTGACTTGTCATTATTGTAGACGTATTGGTCATATTGCTCCTGCATGCTTTACACGTCATAGACATATTACTCAATCGCATCATTATAATATGCCTAACCCCCAAGGACCCAAGATGGCATGGGTACCTAAAGAACATTAATTTGTTTTGCAGGTGTGCTTGAAGGGATCAAGTGTACTATGGTACCTTGATAGTGGATGCTCCAAGCATATGACGGGAGATGAATCCAAATTCCTTCAATTAGAGCACAAAGAAGGAGGAAGTGTTATCTTCGGTGATAACAATAAAGGAAAGATCATCGGCATCGGCTCGGTCGGTAAGGATGAAAATTCCTCTATTAAGCATATATTACTTGTTAAAGGATTAAAGCATAATCTCTTGAGCATAAGCCAATTGTGTGACAAGGGAAATCTTGCTTTATTTGATTCGGATGAATGCTTAGTGTTCAGACGTAGTGATTTCAAAATTATCCTCCGTGGTTTTAGAGTGGATAATATTTATATGGTTGATCTTGCTAATTCCTCACCCGATTATGTTGATTGTCTAATGAGTAAAGAGGATGATACTTGGCTATGGCATCGTAGAGTAGCACATATCAATATGCATCTTTTGAACAAATTGATTTCTCAAAACTTAGTTGTTGGTCTTCCCAATTTAAAATTTGAAAATGACTCTATTTGTGACTCGTGTCAAAAGGGGAAGCAAACAAAAGCATCTTTCAAATCTAAAAACATTGTTTCAACTTCTAGACCATTGCAATTGCTTCATATGGATTTATTTGGTCCCTCTCGCATTGAAAGTCTAGGAAGAAATAAATATGCTTTTGTGATTGTTGATGATTACTCGAGATTTACTTGGACTTTATTTCTTGCCAATAAAAGTGATGCTTTTCAAAATTTAAATATTTTCTTAAGCGTGTTCAAAATGAGAAAGAAACAACCGTCACTTCAATTAGAAGTGATCATGGGGGAGAGTTTGATCACAATCTCTTTGCGGACTTTTGTGACGAACTCGGAATCGAGCATACCTTTTCCACTCCACGTACACCACAACAAAATGGGGTGGTGGAAAGGAAAAATAGGTGTCTCGAAGAGATGGCTAGAACCATGCTCGACGAAGCTAAGATACCCAAACATTTTTGGGCGGACGCCGTGAGTACCGCTTGCTATGTTCTAAATAGAGTAGTAATTCGGACGATACTCATGAAAACCCCCTATGAACTTTATAAGGGTAGAAAACCAAATATTTCCCATTTTAGAGTTTTTGGTTGCAAATATTTTGTTCATAACAATGGCAAAGACCAATTGGGTAAATTTGATGCTAAGTCGGATGAAGGTATTTTCATTGGATATTCCTCACGTAGTAAAGCATATAGGGTCTTTAATAAAAGAACCCAAATTGTGGAGGAATCCCCTCATGTTGTATTTTCCAAAAATAATGCTCGCTTGGCGAGAAAGGATTCCGGTTTTGATCTTGCAGGTATCTTAGATAGCTTGAAAGACAAAATACAAGAGGAACCACCCAAGGAAAATAAAGATGAAACTGAGGAACAACCAACGGAAGAAGCGCCACAATTGGAAAAAGAAACAAAAGGGCCAAATGAGTGGAGGACGATCAAAGATCACCCTCTTGAACAGGTGATTGGAGACATCGGAGGAAAGGTAAGTACCCGAAACTCTCTTAAGAACACTTTAGGACACACTTCTTAAGAGCTCACGTTCTCACTTGGCAACACTAGTTTAAGTCATTACTTCTTTACAAATTACTGACTTGAGCGTCGGAGACGTCTAATTCTTTTTTGCAGGTATCGCCCTAAAAGTAGGGGGAATTATAAAGCATGACGCGCAAGAATCGAGTCTCCTTCAGAAAAATCTGTTTCCCTCATCTAATAATCGATTATCTCGTATCAATAATCGATTGTAATGCTATCATTTGAGCTATTATACTCTCGTTAAATAATCACACATTCTTTCCAATAAATAAACAAGGTTTATTTCATATTTGGCATCTTATTATTATTTTTGCTAATGGCAAAAGGGGGAAGATAACGGGTATGATGCACTCTCAAGTTATAAGCTTAAATTGAGGGGGAATTCTCAAATTGAGGGGGAACAAATTGCATACTTGTTGCATGTATATACTTGTCTTGAATCGTCATTATAAATTGCTTGTCTTGCATATCCCGCTTAATGTTTGCCATTATCAAAAAGGGGGAAATTGTTGGAAACACGTTCTCAATGCAATATACTAAAACGTGTGTTCTTTTGTATAGGTTTTGATGAATGACAAACGAAGCGAAAATTGATATATGACGAAGTTCAAGAAACAAGCGCACAATTGATATACAACGAGATTCAAGCTCAAGACAAAGTTTTATAGTTTAATTGAGTCATTCTTAATTGTGATCTTGATCCTACAACTTGACTCGTAACATGGCTTCTCTCATAAAACTATTTTCCAAAATCATGCATATTTAATTTAATGTCAAATGATTTTAAATCATGCATATTTACAGTAGTCAAAATAATTTTTAGACATGCCTTAAAAATCTGGACTAAGATAATCGATTATGTACTTATGATAATCGATTATTTTAAGCCAAGACTGCATGACAATCGATTGTGAACTAATGACAATCGATTGTGAGTAAGACAGTGAGCATCAGGTTTTTCAAACCTGCATGACAATCGATTGTGAACTAATGACAATCGATTGTGACTGAGGCAGTGTCCATCAAAGTTTTTCAAAACTCAGAATAATCAATTATGAACTAATGGTAATCGATTATGTTGAGACAGTGTCTTCCAGTGATTTTCAAATTTATTGAATAATCGATTGTTACATTGGACAATCGATTGTCAAAGAGACAGTGTCTAAAATGTTTTTCAAAAACTGATAAGTAATCGATTGTTGACTTTGTGCAATCGATTGTGAAGCTGACCGTTGTCGTAAAGTTTTCAAATACCGTCAGGTAATCGATTATTGATTCTGTATAATCGATTGTTTTGATTGAAATCCGGAAAAGATTTTTTGAACGTTATTGGGTAATCGATTATTGATTTTGTATAATCGATTATTTTGATTAAAATCCGGAAAAGATTTTTTGAACGTTGCTGAGTAATCGATTGTTGATTCTGGACAATCGATTGTTTGTGGTAAAATCTGGAAAGGATTTTTTGAACGTTGCTAGTAATCGATTATGGATTGTAAGTAATCGATTATCAAGCGTAAAATCTGGGATTGAATTTTGATCTGACTGGACGACAATCGATTGTTGGGGTTTGACAATCGATTGTCAGTGAGTAAAATCAGCAACTCTTAATTGGCAATTAGGCAACGGTAATGCCAAGTTTTTCAACTATAAATACAGCTTCATTTCAGTGTTTTAAACACAACAACATACTACAACTGATCATTACATTGCTATAAGCTTGCATACTTTTGTTTATCATTTTATATTCAATTTCATAAAGCTTTTGAGAGCCATATTCTTGTCCAAAGTTGTTGTGATCTAGAGCTTACTTCTTTTACTCATATCTACTCATTAAGGAGTATTTTGTTTGAGTGTTTAGTGTTTTATACACTTGTAAGAGAATTGTAATTCTCTTGTTGTAAGGAACTTGTGTTTCCTTGGTTGAAGTCTTGGAGTGTTGTATCTCCGAGCAAAGGTGTTAAGGCTTGTGTCCTTAAGTTGTAAAGGTTTGTTGAGCACCCGTAAGCTTAACAAGTTAGTGGAAAATCTCGAGAGAGTCTCTCGGGACTGGACTAGCCACGTGTTGTGGTGAACCAGAATATATCGGTGCGTTCTTTCCTTTTTGTTTATTTAACGCACTTATTTATTTCCTGCAAATTTTAATTTCCGCAAGTTTACGCTGAATTTTATCATAACGCTATTCACCCCCCCCCCTCTAGCGTTAAGCGTATTTTCTAACAACTACATGAGCCTGCAGCTCGTTAAACTCACATTTGACCCAACCAACTTCACATCTTGCTTTCCAACTAAAAACTTGAAATATTAATCTCTGAAAATGAAATGAGTAGCACACGTCAACATGAAATATAGGCTACTTGTCATTCGAGATGGCTCTCGTAATTCCAGCTTTGATCCGCCTCACACCGCAGGGATACCAGCTCACTTTCGTTTCTCGCACAAAGAAGTTTAAGGGATTTATCCCTACCCAAAGCTTTCCACAACCTAGCCTCGTAGCGAAGTAGTTCGGACATAAGCCTGTCAAAAACCTACAAAAGAAAATTTAATAAAAAAGGAAAAGTGTGAAACCGGAATAAGCCTATACCGACTACCAAAGCTTACCATAAAACCGAGCCATTGAGCCTCACCAAAGGCCGAGCGAATGTCCGATGGCTTAGTATCCTCTAATGTATCTTTGGTATGAAAATAATAAGGCACTACATGCTCCTCACTCTTCAAAGAACCCTCAGTAGGAATGGGGAATGTTCTTTCAAAAACAAAGGACTCCGAGGCCGGAAGAGCAGCCGGCTCACCTCTTTTGAACCTCCAAGCAGGACTCGTCTTGCTGCAAGCCTGCTCATACCGTGGAGACTCTTTATGTTTGTTATCAACCCTCGACCTCAAGGTCTACAATCTTTCCTCCTCCTCCGGGGAGCACGGCCTCATCTCGGAAAAATTTCCAACACTAATGGCGACTTAGTTTGTACGCTGAAAAGAGAAGTACCATTCTAGGGAAATAAGCCATCAAGTACCTACCGTGATGCTTTTCCTCCCATCTCCCCTTGGACAGGTCTCGCCACCTGCATTTATCATAGGACAAACAAGTTGCTAGCTTATGGGACCATTTGGCCAAATCAGGGACCTCGTTCGGCAACCAAGGAGTCGCTACGAAAAAAATATCATTATGGATCTCGCCTCCACAATAGACAAAGTGATAAAAATACAGGCATCACACTTATGTGTGAAATCCCATTTCTAAGGAAAGGGCAGAAACTCTCCAGGAATGAAATCAACTGTCTGTGCTCGAACGAACTAGATCATCCATCCCCGGTCCTCCTCTTCTTCATCGTTAATGGCAGGAGACGGGTTGGATCGATGTTGCAGAGTAATCAAACCCCGATAATGCAGCGGCCAATATAACCTTACGATATGACTGAGGGTAAATTTGAGTCCGGCCATATCAAGTATCTCATCGTCTGCATTATCTTGCAATGGGATGGACGAGACTATGCCAAGGTAACGTGATATCTTCGACAAAACTCAAGCACGACCCGGTCGGGGGGACCCGACATAAAATAATGTGTATACGTTGTTAAAAACCCCTTGACGTAAGTCATGATTCTCTCTTTAGAGGAAGGTACTTGCAGTACCACTCCTTCTCCTAATCTGCAGTCTTTTTTATCATTTTGAGGTGTTTCTCCCCTACTAATGAGATGATCCTCGATGCATGCTCCCGATGTCCTTGAACATTGGGAGGTCTCTCCAGCATAAAGTCTATCCTTGAGACAAAGCACCTTGAGGCCCGCTCACCGAACAACGGCGGTGTACTACTGACCGGACGCGGAACAGAGGCACAACTCCCCTCTCTTGGATGGGTGGATATCGACGTAGCAGTCATGGCTATGATAGAATAAGAAAAGGGGGGTATAGATATGGGCAAAATATTTTGAGTTAAAACCGCGGGAGAAGTAGCACAATGCACCAAGTTCTAGTAAAGAAATAGTTACTCAGAGTAGTAGAATCTCCACTTTAGAAGCAAGCGAATGAATATATAGGGGTAAAGCAGCGGCTGCTCGCTTGCCCAGAGAGACATTTAATTTTTGCTATATTAACGTCACTTTTTTCTTAGGAAATATACTGGCAAGACCACTCTGGGGTCCCTTTATCAGATCGGACGAGTGCTGTTATCCCA
The DNA here is from genome assembly GCA_034376525.1 of Nicotiana benthamiana. Lineage (NCBI taxonomy): Eukaryota > Viridiplantae > Streptophyta > Magnoliopsida > Solanales > Solanaceae > Nicotiana > Nicotiana benthamiana. Next base: position 36,234,631 of record CM067327.1, read on the forward strand.
CAAAATTCGAAAGGTATTGAGACCTCGAGGGTTTCCCGCTATCACAAGCACCGGCCCTAAAGAAGCTATCGACCTAATTTCAAGATAGGACCCAATTTTGGGGGTCCCAATCGCTCCAAGTATGGGCTCCAAAGAGTTAATGTTCAAATTCAAAGACTAACTCCGCAAGTGCAGCAAGATATAAAGAATGGAGGACTTGGAGCAGAAAAACCCTCTTGCATTGCCAAAAATATATTTACAAGGGGAGTCATTACTAGACTTGTTCCCTAAGATTACATACAAAGAAAGAAAAACAAAAGAAAAAGCGGCCTAATCTTTATTGCCACTATCGTCTGAACTATCTCCAGGATCCTCATCTAAAGTGACCAAGTGCGTCGATTGCTCTCCAACTCTCAGGCCTCCTCAATCTCGGCTTAAAGATCGACACATTTGGATCTAACCCCCTCTAAGGCTTCCCTCCTTGACTTCGCACTAGCATGAGCAACAGTTCAAGCCAGTTTTAGCTCGGCCTTTATCAATATAGTACAGGCTATTTGATTTGTCGTGGCTACGTCCTGCAGATAAGTAGCAACTTTTTATTCGATCTCGAACTTGGACGCAAGAAGACCATGAGTCGATGCCAACTCCAAGGTCGTTACCCTGTTTCATTCCCTCAACCCGAAGATGTCCACATTCTTTTGCCCGATCTGTGAATCCGTCCGCCCGATCTGCAAAGGGAAAGGTAAGCCTGTTAGTATCAAATTATGGGAACAAAGGGCGATTCACGCATGGCAAAATACCTGCTCAGCAAGATTAGATTTTTCTCTGAGCACTCCCTTGAAAGCAGCCCGGAGCTCGCTTGACCCTTTCTCCTTTTGGGTGGAATAACCCTCCAACTCTCGCAGTCCCGAGGTAAGCCTCTCGAGCTCCTTTTTCTCGGCATGAAAGCTCCTTATGGAGCCTGGAGAAGGCATGGTCATACATCTCCTTATACTACGGCAAAGCAGAAGAGTTAGAAAAATGAAGAATAATGCTAGAGACTAGAGAAATACACATAAAACAGCTATCACCTGCCGCTGGAACCTCTTTGCTGCCTTGACAATACCGGGAGCGTCGAGATCGAATGTTTCCAGGCGCGCATCCCTCATTAAGAGACCCACCCCGCCCCCACACACACTTTGAAGGTATTCATATCCTGAGCATCCCTTAGCTCCCCTGACGAGAACTGAGGGCCCAAATTGAAATCAACTGGGTCATCGATGTTCCATGGGCAACTCCTACCCCCGAAAAGATCCGAGCACAGACCCTTCAAGACCAGCAGCGATGGTTCCCCTAGCAGAAGTTGCACCATATCCGTCCACGGGATCCGAAACCAAGTTAACACCTTCCTTGAGGGTCTTTTCCGCACGGGACCTGTCACACCTCCTTTTGGCTACTACAACCCCGCAAAGGGCATAGATAAGGGAGTTTTTCCAATTAAAGGACAATCGAAATGGGATTCAATTATTTATGAGATTTCAAAGTCGCCACTTGGGATAGTTAATAGTGTCCCAAGTCACCGGTCTAAATCCCGAACCGAAGAAAGAATGAATCTGTTTAACAGTCCGCGAACCAGAAATCTGAGTAAGGAATTCTGTTAACCAGGGAGAAATTTTTAGGCACTCCGGAGTTCCGTGGTTCTAGCACAGTCGCTCAACAATCATATTCCGCTTAAATTATATGATTTTAAATAATTATGAACCTATGTGTAAATTGTAATTTTTGCCGCTCTTATTATTAATTTTAAAGAAAATTGCAAACATCGTTAAAACATATCTCGAACCACGTCACATAAATGCACCCATGGTTTTGACACATTTTAACTCCCTTGAGATTTGGATTTGAGTCGCATAAATTTGCACCCGAGTTTAAGAAGGCAATAAACTAATGCGTCTAAAGCAGTTACGCGTATTATTAAATTTGCGGGAGGCCATGAGATTTTCTAAATAGCATGTCCCGAGGTCTAGATATTTAATGCACAATAATAATAAAAAACTAGGATATCCTAAAAGGACTATGGTTTTTCTATTAAACATTATTTCCACAAAGCCTAGCTAATCCATTGTCGTCTAATGCAAATTACATAACAGTCCTAAAATAAGTTCAAGCCATTGGGCTTCGAAATGAGCCCAAAGAGAAGGAACCCCTGTCTTACCTTACAAAATTGGGCAGTCATGACCCTTAGCCCAGACCCAAACGAGAAGTGGATTAAAACCAGACTTGGGCTAGATCTGAAGCCTAGCTTAGTCGAAAATGGGTTGTTGAGCCCTGATCCTTCAATGGATCCAATTCAAACGGGACCTTAATTAGATTATAGCCCTGCATAACTTTACTTCCAGAAACTTTGGTAAAAAATGCACATTTGTTTAGTCAAAACAGGCTACCGATTACTCGATTTCATGTAATACTTATAGAATTCAAGGAATTAATACGAAACAACTAATATTTACATTAAAATCTGAAACTCAAACACATGAATTCTTATTTTGAAACGAAACTAAAACTAAAATGTTATCAAGCTTGGGCTGAGCATAGATATGAACTTACATACTGCCTTCCAAACTCGACTCCAAGTTTCATGTCACTGTTGATTTTAAAGTAAAAGTACCATGAAAGTTCAAACTATACTGCGCTAATACATTCCGGAATTAGTTACATCAAGTATATCAAACAAAATCAAAGACTACTCAACACAATCAGATTTAAAACAAAATTAAACATCAAACTCCATTTCATATTCCAAGTTAAATTTTACATTGTGTCGAGCTTCGGAAGTGTACCTGGCAAACACAACAATAGAGTGGTGGGAGATTCAGCAGTACGAAACAGTATCAGCCAACAGCAGAGACCAATGGAACAGGAACTCAAACTCAATCAACCCAGATTCTAAATGCACTCAACCCCCAAATGTCAGACTCAATTCCAAGTAAACAAGACCACAATTTCAAAACTCAACGATACCACACAGAACTCAAACAAAAATCCAAACACGAATAAACCAGGAAACTCGAATACCAATAGATTCAGCTCATTTCCAGCCTCTAATCACTAAAAAACTGTCCCAGCATCAATAATAGAAGATTCTCTTGAAAAGTTTTCAATTGAATAGGACTAAGCTTTTTTCTGTAGTCTTTTGCTTATTCTTTCTAGATTAACAAGATTTTATTTCTATTTCTAATTCCTTAAGCTTGAGATTTCTGTTTTGCCTTCAAAGGCAAGAAATAGTGTTTTATATGCAAGCATCTAGGGCATCCTTCAAGTTTTTTTATTGCAACTTTAGTCCTCCATTTTTAAAATTATGGACTAAGTTTTAGCCTAATATTTTACTAGGGGCCCCTATTAGATGTTTCCACATTTTCTATGGAAATATTTCCTAAGGCTGGACTTATCCAAAATAATCCTGAATTCCCCAGCTTGACCTTTATTTGGGTCCCAAATTACAAACTCTAATTGAACCAAACCCCAACCCTTAGTAAAGAGCTAACTACGATTTTTAAAAAATCCTAACATCAAACTGGTGTTCAACTAGATTATTCTAAGCATCAATACTAACTATAGAACTAAGCCGGACCAACTGGGATTGAAGCAAATTCAAACCATCTATTAGTTACGAAGTATGCACTAGTCTTAAGCATAGAATTAAAGATAAATAAACATATATGAATCAGAAGAGATTGACTAACACAATGACAATTGTGCATGGGGTGCGAATTAAATTTAACTAGAAGAAAACTCACTATAGAAAAGAAACAAATAAAGAAATCAAACAAAGTTAAACGACTTACTGGTTCTGGGCCTTGAATCGATTGACCTCGATATTGATCCTAGGCTAATGTTATGTGCTTATGTTGCCCCAAAATATCACATAACATTAATCGAGGATCGATCAATACCTTTAAAATTCAAAATGTCAAAAATCTTCAATCCTCATATCTAAAATTCGGAGACTTATGCTTGGATTTGGAGGATTTTGGTTTGGGATCCAGAACGAGGGGATCAAGAAGCCTATAGGGTGTGATTTTTGTGGCCGTCTGAGCCAGCATCGCCGTGAACGGCGGACCAGTCGAATCTTTGAGCTAATATTCGAGATGATCGGTTAAAATTCGAGGGTTGGGGTCTAGGGGGTTGGAAATAGGAGGTGAACGGTGTTACTTTGGGTGGGTTTGGAGCTACCCCACCGCCGTCGGTGATTTTCGGCCGTCGGTGGACGGTGGAGAGACGGAGGTTATACGACGGTGATACACCGGTGTACTCGGGGGTGTTTGAGAGAGGGTTTGGAGGGGTGGGGGAAATTTCGACATTTATATAGTTAATAACCTAGGCAGTTCACGTCCGTTGATCAAATATCATCAATGTCTCTGATTGACCCCAAGGAAACGACGTCGTTTTGAGTTCCTGAGGCTGGATCGGGATTGGGATGTGGGTTTGGGTCAGGTGTGTAATGTTTGGGCTGATTTATTTGTTTTCATGGCCCAATTTCCTTAAAAAAACAACTCCACTTCCATTTTCTTTTTATCTTCATTTCCTTTGCTTCTTCTTTTTTTTTTCAAAATTAAAATAAAAATAAAAACCTATACTACGATTAAAAATTAACCTCCCAATTGAATTAATTACCTCATAATTACTCAAGCTAATAATAATAAAAAAACAAACCAATTAAAGGAACAACCAAAATTCAAGATTAACATCACAGGGTGCAAAACAAACTTTCTTTCTATGATTTTTCATATTTTATAAAACGACTAATTTTCACTTAGTCCTAAAATATAGAATTAAATCCTAACTGCAAAAATACCATATTTTTTGTATTTTTCATTAATTAAAATGCAAACAATTAACATGGAAGGTCACAAAAATCTACAACATTGCAAAATAATCATTTTTATTTGAATTTTCGGGAGTAATTCATATAGGGCGAAAATCACATGCTCACAAGACCGACCTGAGTCAGCCATTCCCGATTCAGAGACTTCCGATCGAGATGCCTACGAGACGTTCGTGCCCGACCTCTATCTCTATACTGAACGACACTCACTTTTATCATCATCTTCATCCCCAGTGTCGAGGCTTGCTCCAAAATCTAAAGCCGAGATCCTAATGGAAGCTCGAGGCCTATACGACTTAGTTTTCTTTGTCACGGGAGGATCAACAACTGCCTTACCCTTCCTTTTCTTGCCCTTAGAAGGCTTCGAAGTCTCCATCTCACCACCAAGAGGCGGTCTCGTCCGCATACCCTCGCCAAGGCCTGCACGAGCGCAGTGGGTATAACATACTAGCACAAAGGATATAGGGAAAAACATAAGGCTAAGACATAGGTTGCAAGAAAAACTTTACCATTATTCTTGGCCACCCACCGCGTCTTAGCTAGGTTGGGCCAAGACTGGATATGGGAATGAGGTATACAACCGCTCGATCTATCTCGGTATATTCGGGACTGCTTTGGGATACTAAGCAATAGCTGCAGAAACCAAAAAGAGATAATTTTTTTAAAGGAAGGCAAGAAAATCACAAAACATGTCCAGGGGAAAAAAAATACTTACATTGCGTATTCCACGTCATTGGGAGTGGCATCCTCCCGGCCGGAATAATGTCCGAGGTCTTCACTCGGATGAACCTACTCATCCACCCTTGATCTGTGTCCTCGTCGGTGCTCGAGAAAAATAATTTTTTGGATCGATGGTGAAGCCTAATCAAACCTCGATAAAATCAAGGGTTTTAAAATCTAATCAAATAGTTGAGGGTAAAGGTCTCACCCTCGAACATATTGGAGAAATGGCAGAACATCAAGACTATCCTCCAGAAAAATGGATAGATTTGACCAAGCGCCACTTGGTATTTTTCGCAGAAATCAAGGATAATCGGATCTATATCTGGGTGACGGGATTTAGAAGGATAGACCGGACCCAAAGTTAATGGGTAAGTATATACACGAAGGAAAACAGCTTTGTAATCCATTATGCTCTTATTGGGGAGGGGAATCTCAAACTCCATTGCCGCCCCCATCGACAATCTTTCCTCACCTCCCCTATGTTGGTCACGACACTAATGTACCGGGACACGTGTTCGCATCGGCCCGATGTAGATGAGAGTTTGTCGATGGTAAAATCTTTCGTCATGTCAAGCCTAGTATCCATGGTAGGTAACACTTTTGGTTTCCTTTTAGACATTCGAGATGAAAAGGCAGCCTCGTCTTTCCGAGGAACCATCTTGGGGGTTCTAGCCATGATGTTTGTGAAATTTCTCTATGGAAATAAGAATAAAAGATGCAAAAGGGGATGGGTCTGGCTTCGCAAATTTGAAGATGTTGAGAAAGTAAGAATTACCAAATGATACGTGCATTAATAGGAGTCATATGGGTAGCTGAAAGGATGAACTAATAGCAGTTCGCGAGCTTCTCGATAGTCACATTTGACGCCGACCCTTGCACGATTTTTTGGGCATGGCATTTAATGCTCTAATAGGATAATGTCACAATGATGATGTCTTTAGAATAGATGCTCAAAATCATTTCCTATCGCTTTGTTTTAGGAAATGCGAGGATTATCTATATACGGTAAAATCGAAGGGTCCAATTTCTCGTCATTAAGGCACTTCGGAAGATCACCTGAAAGGCTCGAGGCCACGGCCGATTATCCTCCTTGAGGGTCCTCGACACTTGATCTGGGGGCGATAATGATCACGGTAATGGTAGAAATGGGGAGTTCCCAAGGCACATGGCTAGGACTAACAAAGCCTAATAGACTACTCTGAACCCGAATCAGGGTGTTATCTAGCTGTCCCATCTCCATATATTTGTAACTACTGCATTTTGTAATATGTTGGGACTCCCCTCATACATAAAGGTGATCCTTGTCATTTTGTAAACAACTACTGCATTTATTGCTCCACATGAAATATAAAAGAGCATTCTCTCTGCTCTCTAACACATTCTCTTGATATTATTTCTTCCGTTTATTATATTCAATATTGTTCATCATTATTGCTTATCATTGGCCATAAAGAGCCTTCGTTGATTTTATTATAAATGTTAGTCACTATCAACTACCTTCGGTAGCTCCCAGTTGAGCTCTGAATCGACATCGAGGCCCCCGAATGGACAAGCTCGAGGCCTCGATTTGTTAACCAATCAGTTTGGTTATCACCTTATTCCTAACTCTTATTTAGTTTCTAAATCTCTCACAGAGCATCAACTTCTTATCAATCATCACAAAAATAGATTACGTATTTTAGAGTCCCGTAATCAAATCTAATTGCTATTACCATTTTCAAGGTAAACTTCTTCGTGAAACTTCATTATATATATGTATGGATTTTGCTTTTCATCATTCTTGTTTTCCCTTTGCTTTTTTGGAATAAATTTTGATGTTTGTCGATAACCAGTTTGGTGTGTCGGGCATATGATATAAACCCATCAGATTTTCACTATCGATGAGTGATTGATAGTAGTTGATTGTTCGGTGTTCGATCCTCGAGTCAAATTTTGACTTGGGCTCATTGACCCGTAGGTTTTTCAACATATTGTCCCATAGACTCTTATATATTAGCCATTAGGCTCTTTAGGCTGGCCCTTAGGCGTTTACGCATTGGCCCTTAGGCTCTTTAGGCTAGATCTTAGGCTCTTATGCATTGCCCTTAGGCTCTTTTTTGATTGGGTCGATGCGACCTCCAATTGGCTATTGTTTTCCTTCATTTTGGCTAAAGACTTTTGAAATTTTGATTATGTCTTGGCATGCTTTATGTTTGCCCGACTCTTCGATGGCTCAAACGTGAACCTCGATTATGAGTCGATATATGATGATAGTTGAGTACCTCGTGAGGCTTCCTTGAAGGTTGAGTTTTCGGAATATTTATATCGAAGGCTGATTGTTTTTGAAGCCTTTTTATTGTTTCGAGTTGAGCTCTTTTGCTTAGCCGACGGTAGTCTGATTAACTAGTTCTTTTCGAAGTATTTTTGAAGTATTTGGAGGCCTTTAGTTTTATAGCGGCAGTCAAACATCTCAGAGACATATTGGTTAGGCTGTAGCCTTTCAGTTTGACCATAGTCTTTATGTTTGTCCGTAGCCTTTTGTCCCTCTGTGTGTTGACCTTGGTGTCTATATCGAGGGTATGTCATTTTAGCGGTCTTTTAAGTTCGATATATAACCGTGGCCTTAATATCGGGGTTCCATTTTAAGGTCTTGTAAATTTGAGCATGCCTTGTTAAGGTCTTACAGATTTAATGTTGCCTCATTGAGGTCTTACGAGATTAATGTTGCTTGATCAAGGTTTTACTAATTCGATTTTTCGAGGGCCCGATGAGCTGGTTGTCGATGACAGTCCCGAGTGTTCGAGAGTTTCTAGCCCTTGAGCCATCTTATAAGAAAGTAGTGAACTTCTTTAAGGCGTAAAGTGTTTTGATAAGCAAAAGGGGCTTCCTCAATTACTTGATATATACATATATGTTTTTTGCCTTTGGAGGCTCGATTGTTCCACATGGACATGGTTCATTTGTCCGGTTGGCCAAATACAATATTCTCCTATTGGGGACCTCTTAGGCGTAAATTCGATTTGTTGCAAGGGGTGACCTCCCAGGGTGGTGCCCCCCAGTATTTGTAGTTGATTGAAGAGAAGCATTGAATACTTGGTGAGTTCTCCATAGGTAGCATATGGATATTGCCTCGTTAAAAACCTCGTCGGTAAACCTATTCGGGATAAAATCCGGTCTAAGGAAAAAAGTGCACAATGCATATTCACTCATTTGGATGTAGCCGAGAATGTAGGTTGTAGCTGCTAGCTGATTTTTTACATGCGTTTTGGCCTCTTTGATGTATTGGGCATCGATGTCGGTGCCATGTCGTGCACCGTGAACATCTCTCGTGATGCATGCTGCTCCCTGTATACTGCCTTTACTCCATCCTTGGTTGGCAAATTCCGTATTTGATGGAGGGTCGAGGGTACTACCCTCATATTGTTCATCCACGGCCTTCCAAGTATGGCATTGTTTCTCATGTCACCTTCAATGACATGAAACTTGGTATCTTGGATTGTACCGGCTACGTTGAAGTCATTACTCCAAAACCAATCCGATCATGATGGCGCCTATAATAAAACCAGTCCATCCGACACAAACCCCAAACCAATCAGTATTTTCCATTCTTAGGATAAAATCAAATTTGTTTAACAATAAACCTTTATATAGTGTTTAAAACAAAACAACAATACGAAAAGAAAGACCAACATCGGGGTGTCACTAATCATGAGCATCTACAACAATGGTTTGGAGACCTCAAGACCAACATGGTTGGGAAAAATCTTTAAAAAATACATTAAGGGAGAATAATAACAGAGAAAATCAGGGATGCGATCGCCATGCAGCTACCTTGCAAACTCTAATGAACCTGCCACCGAGCTTAGAGATACCTGGATCTTCATACAAGGTGCAGAGAGTAATGTGAGTACGCCAATTTAGTAAGTAATAAAAGTAAATAAAGATTGAGCAATAAGAAATCACGTAAACCACGTCATAGAACCACAGTATGTTTCAAGAACAGGATACAAATCAAATCATCTCAATAAACTTCGATTTCAGTAAAAACCTTTGAAAAATGTCTTTCTATCAGTTTCAGTAAAGGTTCAACATAGTTCATAGTGAAAGTGATGGAAATCATAATCGGACCCTTGGGAAATAATAATTCATAAACAGCCTTGCCGGCAAAACCCTCGGTCATTCATTTACACAACATAACAGGGAAATATCGATGGAAATAATAAAAACCAAATCAGTGATTTACTTCCAAACATCTAGTAAAAATTCTAGTTTCAATGAAAGTTGCTCCAAATATTTTGTTTAACATTTTGAATAGAGGCTAAGTATAAAGATGAGTGAAACAGTAATTTCATGAAAACAAGCCCTCGAGAAAAGAATCACTCATATGCATGTATATATGGCCTCTCGGGCAAGCCTCTCATTCACTCTTGACTCAACTCTCATCAATCAGCGCTCACACTCAGCACTCACCCTCGGTCCCTCTCAGTCAACAACCTCACAAGTCACTCGGGGTATCAGTAAAATAGGGTGCTTGGCACAAAATATCATTTTATGCATAAAAATAGAGTAATAACAACTGAGTTATAAAATCAGTAAAATGTAGCATGACTGAGTGCAGATATTAAACAAAAATAGTGAGGAAATAGTAGTAAAAATCCACTAAGGGTCCAAACAGTTGGCACAAAGCTCAAATATGGCATTCAGCCCAAAACATAGTAATATTTTCTAAAATACAATGATATCAAACAATTTTCAATCAAATATGCGACTTAACAGTTGCACAGGATGGACCAAATCACAAACCCCCAACAATTCACGACCCCACGCCCCTCACCTAGCATGTGTGTCGCCTTAAAGTAGCACAACGATGTGAAATCCGGGGATTCATACTCTCAGAACAACGTTTATAATCATTACTTACCTCAAGCAGACGAGAATCTACACCGCAATGCCCTTTCCCTCTTGACTCGGACTCAATTTGCCTCAAATGTATCCAAAATTAGATTCATAACATCAATATACACTAAGGGAACAAACCACACACGAAAATGATCAAAGTACATCAAAAATCCCGAAATTGGTCCAAGCCAACCCCCGAGACCACGACTTGGAATCCGATGAAAAATCACATCAATAAAATCCTTATCCTCCCACGAGTCTATTCATACCAAAAGCATTGAGATCGGACCTCAAATGGTCCCTCAAATCCCCACTCAAAGCTCTCCAATATCAAGTCGTAATCCCTCAATTTGTTTCCTTAATTTCCAATAATACCATGATTAAACAATAGAAAAATGGTCATAAACACTAGTAATGAATCTTAAGTGACTTATCCAACTGATAACCTTCGATTTCCCTTGAAGAATCACTGCCCTAGCTCACTTCCCGTCTTCAAAAATGGAGAACTTAGCAAAACTTCCCGAATGAAACCTTATATACTTTCTGACCCAGGTATTTTTCACCTGTGGTCCCTTTTCGGCTTCTATGCTACTGCTTTTGCGGTCAAACTACCGCTTCTGTGGTGTTCACTTAAATCCTGTAACCATACATGCACCTTACCTGCTCAAGCTTCCGCACCTGCGACTTCTGGTCCTCTAGCCCCTCGCCACTTCTAAAACTTACCCAATGCTTCTGCGATCACGCACCTGCGGTCCCCAATCTGCATGGGCGGTTATGACAGGGGCAGCAACTTCAGCTGCTCATTTCCAAAGCCAAACTTTCCGTAACTCTTCTGAATTTTGAGGCTCCCCGTACCTTCACGAAAAGTACGAACAAGTCACGTAACACTATTCAAATTTACACCAACCTTCGAAACACTCAAAACAACATTGAATCATCAAAACACCCTCGAACTAAAGCCTAAGGTTTCCAAAACTTCCAAATTTTGCTTTGATTAAAAAGTTATAAATCCTTGTCCGAATGATCTAACAGTTTGCACACACGTCACAAATGACACAATGGAACCACTCTAATTTCCGTTATTCCATTCTGACCCCGATATCAAAATTTTCACTGCCGATCGAAAATGCCAAATTTTTAATTTCGTCAATTCAAGCCTAAATCTATCACGGACCTCCAAAATACATTTCGAAGACGCTCTTAAATCCAAAATCATCTAACAGAGCTAACCAAATCATAAAAATTCAAATTCGAGATCATATACTAAAAAGTCAAATCTTTCAAATTTAAAGCTTCAAATTGAGAATTGGTCTTTCAAAACTATTCTGATTATCCTGAAAACCAAAACGAACGATTTACATAAGTCATAATATAGCAAACGGGGCTAGCATTTCCCGAGAAATAGTGAGCGAAGTGTTAATGCACAAAATGACCGATTCGGTTGTTAAAATTGAACGGGAGGATTATTTCCCCTTTTTTGTCTCACTCTCCATCGTGGAGGACCCAAGAGACGGGTACGATATGGTTGATCAGTCCGAGATGCTCCACCACCCTTGACCTAATTATGTTGGCCGAGATGCCTGGATCCATGAGAATACATTTAATCTAAATTTATTCAAAATAAAATAAATTACCAGTGCGTCATTATAAGGTTGAGACAAGGTCTCGATGTCCTATTTATTCAACATGAGAGAATCCTCTAGTATGTAACCCCGAGTTCGACTTTCCCTGGTGAATGATATCTTTGTCAGTTTGAAAACGGTTTCTTCTAGGGGGTCGACCCATCCAGCGATCATGTGGATAATGTGTTGTTCTTCTAGTTTGTTTTTCCTATTTGTATCTCTTTATCAAAAATGGTTCTTAGCCCGGCCACTGAGAAATTCACGATAATTCCCTTCGTTGAACAAACGTGTTATCTCCTCCGTAAGATGCTAGCAGTCTTTAGTCCTACGACCGTGAGTGCCATGATACTTGCACATCAAGATAGGGTTCCTCTGTGAAGGGTCTGATAGTACGGGTTTAGGCCATTTGGCATCTTTGATTTTCCCTATGGCTGATACGATGCCCGAGACATCGACATTGAAGTTGTACTCAGATAGCCGGGGTGCCTCTACCAACCCAGTGTGCCTATCGAACCTGGATTTACTTATGAGTCCCTTGGAATTTTGACCTCAATCTATCCTTCGATCTTCTTGAGGCATGTTATGACTTGGTGCGTTTCCTCGATCTTCTACATACTACTGGTATCTTTCTTTATTTGACCTTGGCTCCCTTTCTGTAAATATTTGTTCCTTTATTAAGATCCTGCTAGGATATACTAAGCCTGGGGGGCTCCTAATTGGTCATCTACGACCCGAATTTTCGACTAATACCTGTTGTGAACATTCGCCAAGGTTATGGCATGATATTCGATCAAATTTTTTTTAACTGACTTGAAGCTACCGAGCTTCGTTCATTCAAGCCTTGAGTGAAGGCATGTGCTGCTCAGTCATCGAAAATTAGTGGCAATTTTATTCGCTCCATCTGAAAATAAGATATTAATTACCTTAGACTCTCGTTATCTCTCTGTTTGATTTTGAAGACATCGACTTCCTGGTGGCGACCTTGATGGCACCAGTGTGTGCCCTCACAAAACAATCTTCCAACATGGCAAATAAATCTGTCAAATTTGGATGTAGGGTAGGATACCACATTATAGCCCCTATCGACAGCGTTTCTGCAAATTTCTTCAACAAGACATACTCTATTTCGCCATCCTTTAAGTCATTTCCTTTTACAGCACAAGTATAAGCAGTGATGTGCTCATTGGGGTCCATGGTCCCATTATATTTCGGGACGTCGGGCATTCTGAATTTCTTTGGGATTGGATTCGGAGCCGCACTCTGTGGCAATGGTTTCTGTGTGAACTTTTTTGAATCTATGCCCTTTATAATCGGGGGCGTGCCCGGTAACTAATCGACCCTTGAGTTATAAGTCTCCACCCTTTTATCGTTATCTTCTATCTTCTTTTCTCCTAATTCAATTCTTTTAGTAAAGTTCTCGAGCACCTTCATAATAGCGGTGTTTGTTGCTGAACAGTTGTTGCTCGATCTTTGGTACCTGCTCGACTCGAGGAGCTGTTTCTGGTGCTACTGTGCTTGGGGTTTTTTGGTGACTTTGTAGTCAAGCAATAGCCACTTGTTGTGCTTGCAACATTTCAAAAATTACTTGAATACTAATGTCTCTTTCCTCACCGCGCACACTTCTATCGGTAAGAGAGTTTACATCGACGTGCACAGTGTTTCGCGAGTTCACGGCAATGGGGATTTGTGCTGGTGCCTCCACTGAGTTTTGCGGTGGTAAATCGATGTTCGTACCATTTTCTTCATGAAGCCCAATACCGTTGTTTTCACGTACATTCGCTAAGTTAGACATTTCTTGACCTGAAATCAGAGATTCTTGGACAAGAAAAAGTGTGAAGAATAACTGTGTTTTCAAAAAACTAGCACCAAAACAATCACTGTTATTCTTAGCCCCACGCTAGGCGCCAAACTGTTTACCTTGAAAATGGTAACTACAATTATATTTAATTTTGTGGTTCTAAAAAAATGTGATTTATTTTAATACTAGTTTTTAGGCAATAGATGCTAAGTGTAAGTAAAGAAAATAAGAAATATGAACCAATAGGGTCACAAGGATGGGCCTCGAGCTGACTGGAATGGGGCCTCGAGCTGACTGGAATGGGGCCTCGAGGTCTAGATGGGGCTAATAGCAATGAACAATTGATGAACAATCAATGATAATGAGGTACTCAAAGATGGCCTTTTGCGGTTAATAATGAATAATAAATGAATAATAAATGAACAATAAATGAATAATGAATGAACAACGAATGAACCATGAAAGGATAAGCAATAAATGTGTAGAACAATTATTTAAGCAAAGAGCAGAGAATGATTATTGTATTCAATATGTTGTGTAATAATTCGAATCTCTTTACAAGATGAAAAAGGTCCCCTTTATATAGGAGGGATGAATCTCAACACAGTACATGTCTAATAAATGACGAAAAAATATTGCTAGTACAGTTGTATCGGCTCAGTACGGATTTGTACTATTCTTGCAGACCTGGTTAGCTCTAACCATGTGTTTATAGGAGTTTTCTCGCCTTTCCATGACGATCATCGATTTGTGTTGCTCCAGGATTGACACTCGATGTGCTCCCTCGAGGGACGCACCTCAGGGCCATACATCAAATTCTCCTTCAAGTTCCTCGAGGCTGGGCATAGAATGCTACAATAACCCCAAAGTCGAACTCTTCCAATTTTGACCGTATACACACAAGTCATGCACCATGTCGACGCATTGCATAAGATCCCTAATTTTGCAATCAGTTTGTGATAAGATAAAAGAAAATTAGACAGAAAATTAAAGTTAAAACTTAGCCATGTATACCGTAACTAGAAGTAAAAAACAAAAAAGACCTCCTTACAGAAGTCAAGTTTCAGAAGGTAGACATTTCCTACATCTATTTACAAGAAGATCATCATATGTCCAACCCCAAATTTGCAGTTAGAAGGTAACAAAGGTGCAACCAACGTGATCTTGGGTGATTATGTGAAGTTGATTTTGCATGACATTCATAGACGTATATGGAGGAAGACAAGCAATCATGAGAGATGAGACTCTGAGGTACTGTAGATGTAAAATCTAGAAGCGAAACCACTAAAACCTTGAGCAGGTAGAGACTTATGAGTCTGTTTGAATTAGCTGGAAAAAAGTAGCTTTTAAGCATTTTAAGTGCTGAAACTTGTTTTAAAAATAAGCAGTTACCTATTTGGATAAAAGTGCTAAAACTTAAAAAAATAATGTTGAAGTGTTTGGTAAACAAGCGCTGGTAAGAATTTTTTTTCTGTTAAAAAGACAAGAATACCCCTAAAGTTGTTAACTTTATAAAAGGAGCTGATTACTACAATATATTTGATTCATAAGTAATGCAAACAAAAAATAATCCATATTTTAATTTAAATAA
Source organism: Nicotiana benthamiana (assembly GCA_034376525.1). Lineage (NCBI taxonomy): Eukaryota > Viridiplantae > Streptophyta > Magnoliopsida > Solanales > Solanaceae > Nicotiana > Nicotiana benthamiana. Next base: position 36,250,086 of record CM067327.1, read on the forward strand.
TTACTTAAGATAATTTTTTTATTTGTTTGCCAAGAAAATAAAAAGAATAATTTTTGCTTTCTATATATCTGTATGAGAATCTAATTGATCGGTTGCTTTTTTCCTTCCCTTGGCTCAAAAAGTGCTGCGACGGAAGTCAATTGCATGGCTTAAGTAAATTTAACTTTATGTGGATTGGGTTATATAAAAGGATTTTTACTTGTTCTGATGGATTTAGTGGAAGCGTTTAATTTGTAAGAAATTAAAGTTTGTTAGAGGGAGTTAGTTATCGTGCACGTCTATGAGCAGCGTAAAGCATTGGTAATAATTCGAAGTCAATTGAAGTTATAGGTTTGACTTCCAGTCAATTGAAGTTATACGCTGATTTCTCAAATTATATAAAACTTAGGTCATTATATGCATATTTCAAGAGAACGAAATAAATAACATTTCTTAATTGGAATGTAAAATAATAAATATTAGTATTTTAAAAGATTCATACAACTATAAGTATCAAACTTCACAAATTTCATTAGTAATCAAACCGCGAAGACACATCCAAACAAGATCACTTTGCTCTTTCACATTTTCCACATTTATATTGTTATTAGCTCTCAAAGATGTACCAACATCAAGATCAACAGATGGAACATATCTCTCATTCCCAGCTGCTCGAAATGCATCATCCATATTGCATTTCTTTTAAATATAGTTATGAGTGGCCATAGTAGTAAGTACGATGTCTCTTTGAGTGTCAATGTGATAGAAAGGCATGTCTCTCAAAATTGACCATCTTGCTTTCCAAACTCCAAATGTTCTCTCAACAATATTTCTACAAGAAGAGTGCAAATAGTTAAAATTTTCACAACTCGCCCTCTTGGTTCTCGCAATTGTCTTGTTGCACCGCGACGGAATTGTGTTAGGTGATATCTCACATTATCTCCTTTGTATGGACCCATATATCTCTTCATGTGAGGATATCCTGCATCAAATAGATAATACTTATTTCCAATTGGACGTGGAAAGTTAAGTTCTGGCCTACGAAGGGCCTCACCAAATATACGACTATATGAGCTGCTCCTTCCCACCCAGCCTATACAAATATAAAACACATATTAAAATATACTATACCAAGAATATTTTGAGTCGGATAACCTTTACGTCCAATATATGATATCTCTTGACCTTGCGGTAATCTTTCTTTAACATGTTTGCTATCAAGTGCTCCAATAAAATTCTACATATATTTACAAGTATAAAATTAACTTAAGTTAGTAATACTTTTAAAAGTTAAGTTATAAATTTAATAAAAAAGAATTATGTAAAAATATTTCTTACTCTAAAGAAAGGGAGATATCGACCATTACATGGCTTGTGAGCTCCTGCACCATCATTATATTTTTGATGTGGTCTAATTATCTCTTATAAGCTCACAAATCGCCTTTAAAACACTATAAAAGTGTCTATGAATTGTTTCTCCAGAATGTGAAAGATTTCCTGTATCAATCGATTTCCAGCTCCATGTGCACAAGTCATCAAGAACATGCCTAACATCTCGTGTATAGACATTCACGTGTGGGTTTAGGTCCATAGTTTTCAAGTAAGTCATTCGATAGATCAACAAACACCGACTTCCTCAATCGAAAATTTTCATAACAACGAGTCTCGTTTCCTCTTAATATCTCTTGAATAAAAATATGTTCAGAGTGACTAGATGTACGACAAGGTTCTTTGCATAGGTATTTTTGGTAATACATCAATATCAATTTACCTGTTATTTGACATAAAGCAGTTCATTCCTTCTCATCTTGATCCCTCTGTATTTCCTCCAGTTCTTTTTCATCTTCATCGTCTGACGAATAACTTGAATAAGGATCTATTATGTCACTAGAGTTTGAACTCTCTATCTAACTGAAAATAAAAACATAAGTAAAGAGGAGTTAACTGAAAGCTTTACAAATTCATTGCAATGGTCAGTTGTGGAACTTAAAAAGAACTAGAGAAAATTGAAGCTAATTAAAAGCTTTACAAATTCATACGCTCTAACAGATAATCGAAGCTTAACATTTAAGATAAATGTTACCTGGAGCTAAACAGTAGTAAGCTTAACAAATAAAATCTTTAATTTAATAAAAAATTATTGCTACAATCACAACATCTGAACATATAAAACCATAATAAAATTTACACATACAACCATAATAAAGTTTACACATAAAATCATAATAAAATTTAAACATACAATCACAATATTCGAACATGGAATAATAGAAAGACTCAACCAGAACGATACATTATCCATTTTTCTTAAGGTATAATTGGTAGTTAAACTCAAACCAACACTTGCGAGCTTCATCAGTAGGCATTCCCAAAAATATCTGTCAATTATTTTTCTTGCGGAACATATTCATAGTAAAACTGTAAATTTTACTCCCAGCTAGAATATCAGGAATTTGTCCCAACGTTCCAATACATTTCTCGATGGATGTCTCATCAACTGCAGATGTAGCAGTACTTTTGCTAGATATAAACTCTATGAGAGAGTGTATATCCTCTTTTATTAATGCTGCAGCTGTTTTTTTTTTTTTTGTATATCCTCTTTTATTAATATTGCAGCTGTTTTTTTCTTACTTTTTTTTACTTGACTACTGGTGATAACAGCATCAGTTGGTTTTTGTCTTTTTAGTGATGGCTCTGGAAACATTACATAATTTATATTCTGGAGATCATCACTTTCGTCGCTCATTTCATCATTAATATAAGTAAAGTGTTATTTGCCACAATCATCAATAACATTTATCCCTTCTTCATCGAGAATAAGTCCAATGCTGGACGATTGTTCTTGATTTGTTGCACATGCTTTTTCTCCTGTGGCAACAACATCACCAAACAATGCATCGTAGCGAAACTACATGAGCGAAAAATTTTTGTTCCTAAATTTCTTATATTTTGCATTCTCCTGTAAAAAGAGAAAATAAAAACTACTTTAATCAAATTGATAGAATTAATAATGACAAAAATAAGAATTACACATATAATAATGTGATAGATGTACCTTAATTTTTCGCTCCCACCAATCATCATCTGCCATAATCGTATTTTTTGTGGCATCACATCCTAAACTTGTCTCCCCTCTCATCAACTGCTTAAAAAGTGTCCATTCGTCTTTCATGTAATCCCAATAGTTTTTTACTTTTTTTATCAGTCTTTTCTCGTATTCTTACAAAACTCGTCAATAATACTTTTCCAACCATCTTTATTTAAGTAAGTATTTACCTATTTCCTTTTCTAACCTATTACTCATGCAACTCAAAAAATATAATATGTGTATTATCGTCTCACTTAGCATTATCTGACATAATTGAATGTAAATAATCTGAAGAAAGCAGAACAAACAAGAAGGTAAGACTGAAGTTGCATAAAGAGAGCCTATAAGAGCTTTGTGTTTGACAGAAAGAATGCCTTTAGGCGTTTGCTTTGAGGCTCCGTGAAAGAATTATCCGCAGCTCTAGCAAGAATGTGATACATGTCAAGTTTCTTTTAAATACAACTACATATTTATGTAAATGTAAGTTAAATAGTATTATGTAATAGTGGAGTAAGCTAGGGACACTAGAATTATTTAGCTGACTACTTGATGGGCAATATGTCTTTTCTTTTCTTTTTTTTTGTTGTTAATAATAGCTTGTAATCTATATTTGTATTAGCATCTGCTACTAGAAAAAAAGGAGGTAGGGGTTCTTATAGTTCTTCCTATTAGTGGTTATATATTTGTATCATGCAATTTTGTGAATACTATGGATCTTTGGGATTAAAGATGTTCTTAAAAGAGCTCATAACGGAGCCAGTTTGTCAGAGCTAGTCAATACAATCTCCTGTTTCTTTATGAATGGTAAATTCCTTATGAACTAGCTTATTCTAGTACAAAAAAATTATATTATTAATGCCATGCCATTAAATTAACAGAGTCTTCATCTTTCATTGCAACAAAATATTATAATGTTAATTTCCATAGAGAAGCAAATTCTACCTCTTGCGCTAATCAACTTAGGGAGTCAAGCAAAAATATCCAAATAGAAGCGTTTCATGTCTTCAAGCTATTTGCCGCAAATCACAATAAGCCTCCAGATATTGTTAGCATCTTTATTGCTAACGGAAGGAAACTACTTCATCTCTTTGCCAATTTTAAGACTGACAAAAAGGACGAGCAGTTTGAGGCTGACAAAGAGCAAGTTGTTAGAAATCATTTCTTAGAATTCTTCAGAATCACAAGAGACCACAAGACACTTATTTAGTAAAAGCTAAGTGAACTAAAAATCAAGCATACGACATAAGTCTCATTAGTTAGAAATGCACTGCTCAAGATGTAGACCATACTGCCTAAGATTAATAACCAGGTATCAGTCTGATAAGATTAACAACCATATACAAACTTCTAAATACAGACAGCCATGAGATTAGTACTAATAGACCAGTCGAACTTATGAAGCGATTTTAAAGTTAGAGTAATCATGATATAGAACAATAAAATAGTTATAGAAATATCTACATCCGAAGGTCCAAGCATATTAATTTTTTTTGGGAGTTTGAGACCTTGATTCTATTACTAAAAAATTCATTATCTCAACAAACGTCCACCACTACAGTATATCATTGAGAGGAAAACAAGGACTAAACACTGGGAAATCATATAAACTATTATTTTTCTTTCAAATTGAATCAGAAAAAATAAACTATGAGCCTGCAAAACTGGAACCAAATAAGAAGTACAACAGGAAGATAACTTACTAGGCTGAAGAGGCTTTCAAATTGAGCTAAAGGTGGGGAGAGTTATGGAAGAAGAGGAAGAAGAAAGAAGAGGCGCTATCAACAATAGAGAAAAGAAAGAGACCGTTGGAAATAAGAAATATTATAAGGGATAAGAAAATAATATTTTTGGTCAAACCAATATGGCTTTTAGGTCAATTTAAAAAAAGTTGGGTTTACCCAACTTGTTAGTTGATTTTAACTTTTTTTAATTGCCAAATACTTCGAAATATTAAAAAATGCTTAAAAGCTGACTTTTAAGCCCATCCAAACAGGCTCTTAACTGAAGTCAGAAGAAGAGAATCACATTTCTCTGTTAGCGGAGATATGCCTAACTCTCTGCAGTAATATGAATTCTAACTATTAGAGATAATATTGAAGATCATGATAGAATCCTAGATATATATAAATTAGTTAGCTCTCCTACAAGTTAGGGATTTGTGTAAATCTTATTGTATTATAACTTGTATTTGTATCCTATATATATTCAATGAATGAGAGTCCACAAGTGTGTGGTGAAATTATTAAACTCTACATGGTATCAGCCTAAACCGATCCTCCCTAACCCTAATCGCCTTCTTCTTTCTTCTCTCCCATGGCTGCCGCTGTAAAAGCAACCGAAGGTACCCTCCCCTTGAACACCATTCTTCATATGTTGACAATTAAATTGTCGTCTTCTAATTACCTTCTCTGGCGCCATCAATTACTTCCTCTCCTTGCCTACCAGACGTTAACAGGCTACATTGATGGCACTCTTGTTCCGCCATCTGAAACGCTCACTGTTGGAGAAGTAACCTCTCCAAATCCAGCATATTCTCTATGGATGGAAGGTGAACAACGAGCACGAATTATTATTCAGTCTTCTCTATCAGAAGAAGCCATGGCTGTCATTCTTGGTCTCGATAATTCACATCAAATCTGGAAAGCTTTGGAGGAGTTTTACAGTCACGATTCCACTGAGAGAATGCACACTCTTCGCGACTCCTTGAGGCTACTCCAAAAAGGTACTTCTTCCGTCTCAGAATTTGGTCAGAAGTTTAAAAATATATGTGATCATCTTGCAGCCATAGGTCATCCTGTTGATGACCTTGATAAAAGTCACTGGTTTTTATGTGGCCTTGGTGGTTCCTTTGAAAACTTCTCAACCACTCAAAGAGCTATTCGTCCGAAACCTACTTTTCAGCAGCTTCTTTCTCAAGCAGAAGGCCATGAGATGTTTCTCAAATCTGTTACAAATTCAGCCCCTTCCACCGCAGCATTTGTTGCTCAACAGTCTGGTGGTCGTGGTCAGTCTAATCGTTCACGAAGTCGTGGTCGATCTGGTGGACGGTTCTCCTATGGGCGTGGCCGTGGTCGTCGTGCACCACACTGTCAATTATGCCGTACCGATGGCCACTATGCAAATCAATGCCCCGATTTGTCTTCTTTTGCTCATCGAGGACCGGCCATTGATGCGAACTTAGCCCACGCTTTCCAAGCTCAATGTCATGTTACTAATGGCTCACCCGACTGGTATGTTGATTCTGGTGCATCCGCCCACATCTCCTCTTCATCTTCTAACCTGGATTCCGCTGCTCCTTATTCAGGTACTGAAAAGGTCACCATTGGTAATGGTGCGACCCTACCTATTACTCATATCGGGTCTTCTTCAATTAACAAGGACATTCAACTTCTTGATGTTCTTGTCGTTCCATATATTACTAAAAATTTGTTATCTATTAGCAAACTTACCTCTGACAATCCTGTTGATGTTTTGCTCTCTGATAAGGTCTTCACTATCCACAATCGTCAAACAAAGGAAGTTCTAGCAACAGGGAGGCGCCATGATGACCTTTATGTTTTGGAACGTGGAAATAAAGCTTTCCTTGCTGCGTTTCATTCTCATCGAACACATGGTTCTTATGAATTGTGGCACTCACGTTTGGGACATGTTCCTTTTTCTATTATTTCAGCTCTAAATAAACTAGGTCGGTTGTCTGTTACTTCATTGTTACCGAAACCTAGCATTTGTTCGTCATGTCAGCTTTCTAAAAGCAAACGTTTACCCTTTACTATTAATGAAAAACGTTCTTTGCATGTCTTGGACTTGATACATTGTGATTTGTGGGGCCCCGCGCCTGTTGCTTCTACACATGGATTTCGTTATTATGCACTCTTCATAGATGATTTTTCTAGATTTACGTGGTTTTATCCACTTAAAACGAAATCTGATTTTGTTGGTGTGTTTATAGCATTTCTTCGACTTGTTCAAACTCAATTTTCTTGTAAGATGAAAGTATTTCAGAGTGATGGAGGCACTGAGTTTACTAATCACCAAGTTAGATCTCTTCTTACTGAGAATGGCACACACCACCGTATGTCATGTCCACATACGCCTCAGCAAAACGGGCGTGTTGAGAGGAAACATCGGCATCTTACTGAAACAGGATTGGCCATGTTATTTAATGCTCATGCTCCCGCATCTCTTTGGGTTGATGCGTTTAGTTCTGCTGCGTACATCATCAACCGAGTTCCTTCTCCTATTCTTGGTTCCAAGTCGCCATTTGAGATGCTTTACTTATCCTCACCAAATTATGATAATTTTCGGATATTTGGATGTCGTGTTTATCCTTACCTTCGGGATTATGCGCCACATAAGCTTGCACCTCGAAGCATTCCATGCATCTTTATTGGTTTCAGTACACAATACAAAGGGTATAGATGTCTTGATCCCTCTACTGGTCGAGTCTATATTACTCGCCATGCTCAATTCGATGAAGTTAGTTTTCCTTTTGCTGGAGCTTCGTCGTCCTCTGATTTAGCAACTCTCGTCTTCTCCACCTATGACGAGCCTGCTTTACCCATGCCGCCTGCTACTTTGCCTTCTACAGCTAAACTACCCGATTTATCTGCTCACCCAAGCAATGCCGATTGCTCTCTTTGCAATGAGCCATCAGCTGTGACGTCTATTACCCCAGCGGCTGCTATTCCAAGTCCACCTTCACCTGCAACACCTCCGCGTCCACCGTCACCTGCTGCACCTACGGGTCCTTCTCCTCCAGCTGCTACTTCATCAATTCATCCTATGACTACACGATCAAAGGCTGGTATTGTCAAGCCTCGTCATATTGTGGACTTAACTCACTTGTCTTTGCCTCGGCTGCATCATGCCTTGTTCACCACTACTGAACCGAAGGGATATAAAACAGCCCTTAAAGATCCATCTTGGACTGCTGCTATGCATGATGAACTACAAGCTTTAGCTAAAAACAACACGTGGGATTTGGTCCCACGCCCAATGAAGTCAAATGTCGTTGGTTCCAAATGGGTATTTCGTACTAAGTTCAACTCTGATGGATCCGTGGATCGTCTTAAGGCGCGCCTTGTTGCGCAAGGCTTCTCGCAAATTCCTGGTTTGGACTACTCGGTTACTTTTAGTCCTGTTGTCAAAGCAGCTACCGTGCGGATTGTTTTATCTCTTGCCACTCTCTATAAATGGCCTCTTCATCAATTAGATGTCAAGAATGCATTTCTCAATGGTAATCTCACGGAAACTGTTTATATGGAGCAACCTCCTGGCTTCTCAAATCCTCGGTTTCCTAATCATGTTTGCAAATTAAAAAAGGCTCTTTACGGTCTAAAGCAAGCTCCAAGAGCGTGGTTCCAACGCCTAAGTGATTTTTTGCTGCGACAAGGTTTTACATGTAGTCGTGCGGACCCCTCACTTTTTGTTTTCATACGTGGCTCGTGTGTTTTATATCTATTGGTCTACGTTGATGATATCATTCTCACTGGTAATCATGCTTCTACTATTCGCCAGTTTATTTCTTGTTTGCATAAAGAATTTGCGATTAAGGATCTTGGTCGTCTCAATTATTTTTTGGGGCTTGAGGTTACTTATACGCCTACTGGTTTATTTTTGAGCCAAACAAAATATGCTCATGATATTTTGTCCCGTGCTGCTATGCTTGATGCAAAACCGGTGGCCACTCCGCTTGCCACTTCGGACCATTTCACTACTGTTGGTGATGCTTTTCACGATCCAACTTTGTATCGCTCTATGGTTGGTGCGCTTCAGTATCTCACAATTACTCGACCTGATCTTTCCTTTGCAGTGAATCAGGTCAGTCAGTTTCTTCAGGCACCAACCACCATTCACTTTCAAGCTGTCAAACGTATCTTCCGATATGTTAAAGGTACATTGTCGTTTGGCTTATCTTTTCATCATTCGCCTACTACATCACTTCTTGGTTATTCGGATGCTGATTGGGCGCGATGTATTGAAACTCGTCGTTCCACATACGGGTACTCTGTTTTTCTGGGCAGAAATTTGGTTTCATGGAGTGCTAAGAAGCAACCAACTGTTGCACGTTCTAGCTGTGAGTCTGAATACCGAGCTCTGGCTAATACTGCTGCTGAAATACTCTGGATTACTCACTTACTGAAGGAACTTCACGTGCTTACCTCTGGCCGCCCAACCATACTATGCGATAATAAGAGTGCTCTCTTCTTAAGTCAAAATCCGGTATCCAACAAACGCTCCAAGCACATTGATATTGACTACCATTTTATCAGAGAGCTCATTGCCTCGGGACGTCTTCATACCAAGTTTGTGCCCACAACGCAGCAACTTGCTGATATTTTTACCAAGAGCTTACCTCGTCCTCTCTTTGACTCCTTTCGTACCAAGCTTCATGTTGGTCCACCACCAGTTCGCTTGAGGGGGGGTATTAGAGATAATATTGAAGATCATGATAGAATCCTAGATATATATAAATTAGTTAGCTCTCCTACAAGTTAGGGATTTGTGTAAATCTTATTGTATTATAACTTGTATTTGTATCCTATATATATTCAATGAATGAGAGTCCACAAGTGTGTGGTGAAATTATTAAACTCTACACTAACTTTGAAAAGAATTCATCCTAATCTGGAGCACTCTGATGGAGTAAATTACCAGTTGTCTAACACATATCTTAACGAGGAAAAAAATGATACTCATAGTGCAGCTTCATTGAGAAAGATTTCCAGGTAGAATCACTATGGCCTAGTAATCTTTATGCTAACTATAATTAAATAAGTGGAGATAAAAAAAAAGGCAGACAAACTAACTCCTGTGAATGACTAAAACACTCCTCATTAACCCAATAGAACGACTCAGTTACCCCTGCTTATTAACTAATCGTAACACAAAACTTCCCATAAATTAATCCCACGTTGATACAACTACTTCAGAAAGAAAGATAGGGAGATTATCATGACCCCAAAATTAAACAGACAAGCTAAAACCATATCACATAGTTTAAAGGAGGTAGAGTGCAAATTGCATATAAGACGAGAGTTTCACATGCCAAAATATTAGCCAGCGTTTTCCCCAGCAATAACATCTCACTTGATTGGGTTCCACAATATGTGCTGTTCTCCATTTTGCCCTATCACCTAAAAGTTTCTAAAGCGAAACGTCCAAGCATTTACAATATCTAAAAGGTATTGTAAAATTTTAAACTCTCCTTTTTCTTCACCCTTTTTATAAGCTAAAAAGGTATTCATATAATTGCATCCACTGGTTGCATGGAAGAAGAAATTTAGATAATCCTAAATGTTGGATCCCTTTTCAAAGCTGTAAGGAATAAAAAAGAAACTATATCATCCATAAAGAAAATTTACACCCCAAAGAAAATATAAACAAGATGTTCATACTACGTAAGGAATTTGCACCCCCTTAAAAATATCTAAGAGATATCAACTTCAAATCCTATTGTAGATTATTTTATTGCTCCTCGGTTTCCAACTAAATAGATGTTGGGAATAAATTTCCACAGTAATAATATTCACAATAATAAAAACAGAATAATGATATAGCAGTGAGATACGGTAATCAACAAGAATAAAAGAGTGACACTGTCACCAAGATTTTTTTCGTGAAAAACCCTTTTCAATAAAGGAAAAAATTACGACCCCGAGAGGAGCAACTGATATCACTATAGTAAGGAATTTCATACTTTGTAGGCCCGAGTAAAATACTACAAAGTCTGCTACAACACTCAAAAGAAATAATCCTCTTTTAATATTCCACCTCACTACAATATCGCTCACAGTCCTTATTTTCCTCACAGACTATTTTCTTATACCCTGTCTATGATGCCTCACTCTTTCTTTCTCTCTTTGTTGGTATACATAAATGAGAGCCAAAACTCTCCTCTTATAGGCGGAACCTTAATCTCTCATGCCTACTGTATTTGACATTTTTCTCTTTTGCGGATTTGGTATGCCTACCAATCTTGACTTTTGAAGTCTTATAGATTTCCCTCGACCAAGTCCAGATTTGGTATCATTATTGCTTTCCCTTTTTTCTTTATATATTATTTATCGGGTATGGACCCCACAATCTCCCCCTTCAGACCCATTCTTTTGAAGGGTATAACACCGGACTTCTAGTTTGAGCACATGCCGACAAGTTCTTTCTCAAACTTGTCTCTTGGTACTATCTTGGTTAGCATATCCGCGGGATTTTTACTTGAGTGAATATTTTTTTCCTGTAAAGATTTGTTCTCCACCTGATCACGAATCCAATGATATCTCACATCTATATGCTTTGTTCTTGCATGGTACATGGATGTTTTGCTCAAGTCTATTGCACTTTGACTATCACAATAGACAACATACTCCTTTTGATGCAATTCCAGCTCTTGAAGAAACCGTTTGAGCCATACCATCTCCTTGCCAGCTTCTGTAGCGGCAGTGTACTCTACTTCAGTTGTTGAAAGTGAAACACACTTCTGCAACTTAGACTTCCATGATATAGCTCCCCCTGGAAAAAAAAATAAATATTCAGTAGTGGATTTTTACTTGTTTGCTCTCGAAGAATTTGTTGTGCTAGGCCCAAGTCTTTCATATCAAATGACTTGGATATATCTCCCTTCAACTTTACGATCAGTCTGTTGTATTTTCCTAAAATTAAAATGTCATCCACATACAATAACAAAATAATAAAATTATTTTCAGAAAAACTTTTGAAGTATACACATGGATCAGAATATGTCTTATGTATGTACCACTGCCTTGGTTCTGTTTCAATCTATAATGACTCTTGTTTAATTTGCACACCATATGTTTCTTTCTAGCTACTTCAAATCGTTGGACGCTCCAATAAATCTCCTCTTCCAAATCTCCATGAAGAAATGAAGTTTTCATATCCAACTGCTCTACTTCAAGATCTAGGCTATCTGCGAAGCTCAAAATTGTTCGAATAGAAGTCATTTTGACAATAGGTGATAAAATTTTGTCAAAATCAATACCTTTCTCCTATTCGAAGCCTTTAACCACCAATCGAGCTTTATATCTGACCAGCTTGCCATCTCCATCTTTCTTGAGTTTAAAGACTCATTTGCATTTGAGAGGTCCTTTATCCTTTGGAAGTTCAACCAGCTTGTACGTGCCATTTTTCTATACAAATTCCATATCTTTTTGTATGGCTTTCATCCACTGGTTCTTTTCTGGAGGGGGCAGCACCTCCTTAAGACTTTTTGGCTCCCCCATCATTGATGAGGACATACTCTGTAGAAGGGTACCTGCATGACTATACCCTTGGCCTCTATGATCTCCTCAAAGGTTGAGGTTGTTCTTCTTCCTGAGTGGGATGCTCCACTTCCTCGACACCTTCATCAAGTTGCTCCCCCTGCTCAGTAACTCACCAGGTTGCTCTCCCTGCTCGGCGACCTTGTCGGTCATGCTTTCTGCACTTGTGGGATAGTTAGAAGAATAAGGAATGGTAACAAGGTTAGGGATTATACCATTCTTTTTCTTCTTTGACTGATCATCTATAGCTCCAACTTCACTTTCTCGGAAGACTACATCTCTACTTCTAATGACCTTCTTCTTTATAGGATCCCACAATCTACACTCAATCTCTTCATTTCTGTATCCGATGAATATGCAAGGAACAGATCTATCATCCAGCTTTATTCTCTGCCCCTTTAGTACATGTGCAAAAGCTCTACAACCGAACATTTTTAGATGTGATTATGATACCTTCTTGTTAGCACAAACTCTCTATGGGATGTCAAACTCCAATGGAATTGATGGACTCCTATTGATCAAGTAACAGGATGTCTGAATTGCTTCACCCTAGAATGACTTAGGCAGTTTAGCCATTCTGAGCATGCTTCTCACCTTCTCAACAATGATGTGGTTCATCCTCTCGGTGATACCATTGTGTTGTGGGGTTCTACGATTTGTTTTTTCATGTTTGATTAGATGACTTGAAGAGTACTCTCAAATTTCCTTGAAGTGTACTCACCTCCATTGTCACTTCGGAGACGCTTTAGCTTTCGAGCGTCTCCCTTTCCACCAGAGCATGAAATTTCTGGAAAACTTGAAACACCTAATCTTTGGTTTTCAAGATATAAACCCACAATTTACATGAAACATCATCAATAAAGTAACAAAATATTTGTTACCGCCCATCGATTCAATTTCCATTGGACCACAAACATCAGAATATACTAAATTAACAATATTCAATTTTCTTTCAGACGATGTCTAAAATGAGACAAATAAATAGTAATCACAAGGTTTTACTGTTGTACCTTTGGCAAAAGAGATGAGTGATTTCCTGGCAAGAATCTGCAATCCTTTCCTACTCATATGACCCATTCTTTTGTGCCACAAATCTGCAGAAATCTCATCTTGCTCCGCGTTCAGTTCACCTCGGCATATTTCTACATTTTCCTTGTACAACGTGCCACGATCAACTCCCTTTGCAATCACCAATGATACCTTGATGAGACTCCACTTTTGATTTGCAAAATAGTTCTCGCACCTCGGTCCAAAGCAATTCCCGAGATCAAGTTCATTCACAAATTAGGTACACGTCGCACGTCCTTTAGAACCAATATGCATTCGACATTTGTCTTTATACAGATGTCACTATTCCCCTCAATCTTTGAGTAACTTGTGTTATCCATTCTCACATTGCCGAAATCACCTGCTACATATCTGCAAAAAGAAGATCTTTTACCTGTGTGGCATGGTAAGATGATGTTGTGCCAACCACCCATTCGGGCTCTAGACCTGCCAAGTGCTTGCATTCCTCTTCGTCATTTATGAAGAGAACAACATTATCATTATTTTGCACTATGGCGGTTGTGTTGTCGTCATTCTTCTGTCCTCTGCTTTCACCTTTTCCCTTCCTTATATTTGGGTAGTCTCTTTCGAAGTGACCTGGTTGATCTTAATTGTAGCAATTTTTGGCTTTTGATTTGGATCTGTTCTTAGACTTCCTACGAGCTCCGGATCTGCCATAGTTGTTCCAACTCCTTTGATAATTCATGGCTCTACCTTCTGTGATGAGAGCATGTCCTTGATTTTTAGGCTTCTTTCTCATCTTCTCATTGAGTATAAGAGCCGATATGACATCTTTAGACTCAATGGTAGTCTTACTGTGCAGGATGGTTATTGCCAAAATACCGTACGAAGATGGCAACGAGTTCAACAGCAAGATGGCTTTATCTTCTTCCTCGATTTTTACTCTAAGGTTGGCAAAGCTGTGTGATTAGTCCGTTTAGCACATTTAAATATGACAAAAAATTTATACCTTCACCCATGTGTAGAGCGTATAAGTGTTTCTGTAGGTACAATTTATTTGTCAGCATTTTGGATATGTATATGTTTTCCAACCTTGTCCAAATACCACATGTGGTGTCTTCATCAATTATGTTATTTACCACATCATTTGATAAGTGTAACCTGATTGCACTAGCAGCATTTTTCATCTAAATCAGACAAATCCTCAGCTTTCATGATATCAGGCTTTTTGGCATCAGCATCTAGTACCTTGTGTAATCCCTATTGAATGAGCAAATCCCTCATACTTCTTTGTCATGTTGAGAAATTGTTATCTCCGTTGAATTTTGCTACCTCGTATTTTACTCCGGACATTTTTATTTTTACCGAGTATAGAACTACCGATAGTGAATAATATTTCTGTGAACGAGCAAAACCTGTACTCTGATACCAGTTGTTTGGAATAGATTCCCACAATAATAATATTCACGGTAATAAAAGCAAATAATAATACAACAATGAGATACGGTAATCAACAAAAATAAAAGAGTGACAATGACACCAAGATTTTTTACGTGGAAAATCCTTTTCAATAAGGAAAAAGACCACGACCCTTAGAGGAGCAACTGATATCAATATAGTAAGGAATTTTACACTTTTTTGGCTCGAATACAATAATACAAAGACCACTACAACACTCAAAAGCAATAACCCTCTTTTGATATTCCACCTCACTATAATATTGTTCACACTCTCTATTATCCTCACAAACTATTTTATTATACCCTGTATATGATGCCTCACACTTTCTTTCTCTATTTGTTGGTGTACAGAAATGAGAGCGAAAACTCTCCTTTTATAGGTGAAACCTTATTCTCTCACGCCTATTGCATTTGACGTTTTTCTCTTCTGCAGATTTGGTATGCCTACCAATCTTAACGTTGAAATCTTATAGATTTCCATCAACCAAATCCAGGTTTGATGTCATTATTGCTTTCCCTTTTTTTCTTTATATATTATTTAATAGGGATGGACCCCGTGATAGAGACTACCATTAAAAGAGTTTTGCATCAGCTAGTGAACGCAGAAATGCTCAAAAATAAGCAAATATTGCATTTGCTACAACACGATGAAAAATAAATTATTTACATTTTCCAATGCATTTTTACTGTTATATTACGCGGTGCCTTCCTGAGATTTCTTGGAAGGGCAACATAAGGCTAAGTAACTAATGTCAATGCAGTTACTATTTGCCAACTGAGGTCCCTCCATATGCTAGACGAGATTATCTGTGCAATACGGGAAAATCAATGTCAAGAGCATTTGAGATAACAGAAATGAGAATTGAGAATGAAAGAAAGCTTGATTGGATTAATTAAAGCTATTACAAAAAAGCAATACGGTGTCGAGGGGGAGAGACACGGTACAGAGAATTGTTTGCTTGATAGAAAGTTCGATTGCTTGATCTCCCCTAATAGTGCTTAAAAAATAAACCAAAGTTACATGACTTGACATATCTAAGCTAGAGAGACATATATAATGAAAATACATGAAATAGAACTACTCTATATTTACAATGAAAAGGACTTAGATTCCTACAAAGTAGAAGCCGGTCTGTTGGCAGCAACCTTGTCTTTAGCATTAGGGTGGACTCGAACCGTAGACCTTCTCGGTAAAACAGGTCAAACTTATTATTATTCAAATGGAAGAAGAGGTGCATCCCCATTTCCTTCCGCCTTATTTCCATTTCCCCCTTCGGCCTCTCCCTCTTCGAGTCGTCTTCGCTTCTTTTGAGACCATCGGGACTGACGGGGCTCGAACCCGCAGCTTCCGCCTTGACAGGGCGGTGCTCTGACCAATTGAACTACAATCCCAGGGAAATACGGATGCAGGCACAGCACTGTCTGCGCGTGCGGTTATTAGCATCTGCCTGCGACTGGGTGCAGGCGAGGTCAATCGGTGGGGCAACATAGGCACAGGCACGTTTGTCACTTGGCGCGACCAAGACCATCGGGCCAACCATAGCGCTAAGAGTCAGGAGGTTTGCTAGGATGTCATGGGGCGCATCCAATGGGTCATAGGGCATGGCTGGAAAGCCGCCCATGACATTCTCCCCCATCTAAGTTGGCGACGTCCTTAGCGCCGTACTTGCAAGTTAATCATCGATCAGGCTCTTGTAGGCTTTGAGTTTTGTCCCCATCTCCCAAGCGGATATTGGTGTTGATCTTAGCGGCGTTAAGTAGCTTTCTCGGATCCAGTTGCAGTTGGAGACTTGAGGTATAGCTGCACTGCTTCCTCACCCTGAAGTCCCTTTCCCTTTTATCATTACTGTTTTATTAAGTTTCAAAATAGCTTTACTTAATTCAGACCTTATTCGTAGCACTCTAGATGTTGATTTATTCGTGATCCAATTTCTAGGATTGTATTTAGCTTACGTTGTTTATTAGTATCACTTTCAGACTACTCAATTTCATTGTTATCATTTTATTTAGATTATTAAAATTGTTAATAGAAATAGCTCATGTTTGCTTGCCTCTAGGATAAAATGTTTGGCGTCATCACGATCCCGCGAATGGGAATTTCGGATCGTGACATCAACCTAATGTTTGATTACTATTAAACAAATGTCTTGTTGCAGATGGATCACTTGAATTCCTTTCATCTGCAAATCAAATAGCGCAAATAGAGCAAAACTGAGGCTTTTTTTTGTAATACATAAAGCTAAAAATTGCACGGGACGCCCTACTTGGTCACCCTCATTTAACCTATACCCATTTTCTTTAAAACTTTTAACGTGTACCCACTTTTGAAATAACTTCAACCTCATTTCTCCTCTTCATTCTCCTCCTTTGTTTTCTTCCTCTTCATTCTCCTCCTTTTTTTTCTTCCTCTTCATTCTCCTCCTTTGTTTTCTTCCTCTTCATTCTCCTCCTTTGTTTTCTCCTCCTTCTCCTTCTTCTTCTTATTATTATTATTATTATTATTATTATTATTATTATTATTATTATTATTATTATTATTATTATTATTATTATTATTATTATTCTTTTTGTTGTTGTTGATGTTGTTATGGAATTTCAGTTTATGGGATGATTGCAATAAATATTTTATCAGATTATTTAAAAATTAAATTGTAAATAATTACGTAAGTTAGTAGACAATAATTTATGAATATTTCCACGTACGTAAGTTAATAGACAATGATAATTTTGTTCTTTTCACGTTTATTATTTTCAAAATTTTTGATTTAGATACTGTTGGCAATCTGATTATTTATCTAGTACGTTAGAAAGCTTTTTCAAAAACTTCAACTTATATAGTGCTGAAGTTTTTACAAATGAACTAAATAACTCTAGCTCTAGAGTTGAAGTTTGACAGTTACAAAATAAAAACTCCAGTTCTAGAGCTAATTCGCCAATTACAAAACAAAAACTTTAGCTCTAGAGCTGCAATTCGCCAGTTACAAAATAAAAACTTCAACTCTAGAGCTGAAATTTGCCAATTACAAAACAAAAACTTCAGCACTAGAGCTGAAGTTCGCCATCAGCAATTACAAACAAAAACTTTAGCAAATAGAGAACAAAACTTCAGCTACTATGATTAAGTTCAGCTATTACAAATAAAAACTTCAACACACTTGTTTCAGCACACTTACTACTTCAGGCCGTCTACTAGAATGCAAAATTTTTGCATGATTGTCTTTGCTATTTCAGCCCCGTATGCTGAAGTTATACGAAACAGCGGGTATACTTGTAATTTTTTTACAAAACAGACAAAAATTAAAACGTCACAAAACGGGTATAGATGTAAATGCCCCTACATAAAGTATTGAAGTAAGGGAAGAGTCTAGTGTAGTGAAAATATGGATTAAAATTTTTATTTAGCTCACAAGTTAGAATTCCCCAAGTGTGATATTGTAATATTTGTACGCCACTATATATCGATAAATCTGGCTTTTATTATCTTGGACCAGTTTATAGTTGTCGAGGGGTGCTAAGTATCTAAATTAAACCTAATAGGAGGAGAAGGCACCACCAGACCTGACCCTATGTAATAAGTTAAAGATTGAAAAATTGATACGATATAGCCGTTGTAAAATTAATAACCAAATATATATACATACAAACGTGACTCCAACGAGATCTCACGTCTATAGGGTACCGAAACGTCATTTTAGTTCAAATGCAGCTACTTGTAGCACAATTGTACCGCTGAAAGTCTTACACAATGTGTGGATTTAACTTCCATTGTCCCTCTCTCTCATGCAATGTCCCTCCTCATCCCCTTGCCCCCAACTAATGAGAAATCAAATCAGAAGTTCTTGCTTCACTTTTGTTCTACTAAGAGCCTATAAGCTGAGGTTGGACCATACAACATCCTCCGTCGCTTAGTCTATAAGCCAAGATTATCATTAAAAAAGACAATAAGGCTATATTTGATGCTTGCACCGTCTGAACTCAATAATGCACACGCAGCTTTTCTACATTATTGCATGCAGCGCTCTGTTGAAATTTGAACCGATGTAGCCGCTAAATGCATTGAAAAATATATTGTTTCAAACACAAAGAAATTAAAAAAAAACACACACACACACACACAAGCACACAACTAGAATAGTCGGATAATGTCGTTAAGCCAAATTGTCGTCTCTAGGAGTGGCTCCGTCATTGTCCTTGCCTGGTTGAGCAAATGGTAAAATGCTGTCACATTTTCGCACATAAAACTTGAAACTCGGTATAACTTTGAAGAGGCGAAGAAACTGAACGCGGTAATCTTGACTGCACATTATAAAGTATTTCGTGCACTTGAGACCTCAAGCTCTGATCCTTATGCCTTAAAAACCACGACATGAAAGGATCATGCTATTTACAATGTAAGCCCGAACACCAAATGGAGAGAAAAATTGGGTCAACACCAGCCCCCCTGCACAACTAGGGCCCAAAAAGTGAACAAATTGGTGCTCACCCATCCAGAACAGCAAAATCCAACCAAATCATAGGGGCGAAAAAATCGAACTTTCGGAATATTTCATTAATAACCGGGCAGCATGCTTCTAAGTGAGACCTGGACAGTAGAAAACTACATCAGTTTTAATCTTGGTAAAGATAGGAAGCATAAACAGATGCAAATCAAGAGAGCTCCCTAATAATCTTAGATTCATCAACAAACGAACTTTCACATTCAAATGATACAAGGAACACACACACATACACAGAGAGAGAGAAAGAGATCTGGGAAAGAATATAAAGCGGACAGGCACGGGGATGCATGTCAATGTTAGGGTGAAGATAGTCTACTAAAGCAAAATGTTACATAGCAAGTTAAAGTGAGAGGCCACATGGAAGTTTTGCAGATTGCGAGGATCAAATGTAAGTGTCAAATAATCAATCAATTTCAGAAACCTACACCTTACCATTTCAAAAAAAAATGAACTTCAAGAAACCACTGTACTACATTTTGAAATAATCTCCATGATATTAGAAGTTATTCCCCTTTTTGTCAGCTGTTTGGTTATTTTTTTAAATTTGCAAGCAAAAGGTGAGAGGAAATCACTGACTTGAGCTTAAACAAAACCAAATCCATAAGATATGAAAGAAATCTTGCAGCATAATGTCCCCCCTCCTGCCACCTGTCCCCCTTTTGTCATTTTTTTTCATACTTGAGAGTGAATAACAAACGAAATTTGAGACATACATGTTGTTTTCCAACGCAATCAAGATAAACACCCTATATATCAAGATTAATAGAGGAAGTTTATGTAGAATTTCATAGTCAAAAGCCTTGAGCAAGATCCGTTATAATAATTCACTACTGCATGTATTCCTTTAAATTAATACAGATTCATTGTTGTGATATATACACCCCCCTTAACATATGTCCAAAAGACATCAAGACGAAATTTTTCTGTATTTGGGGATCAAGGAGAAGGAGGAAACTTAAATGCATGCATAAAAAGAATGACTCACCTTCCTTACCCCTTGGTGAGATCATTGGAACTCAAAGACCAACTTAGAAAATTACATCAAGAACCGACACCCAATATTTAACTCATGGCATCTTCAATGCTTGTTTTAATTGATTGAGTATTGCAGGGTGCAGTCTACCAATGGCTGCACTAAAGGATTCCCCATGAAGAGCTGAACAAGTCTGAAGGTTGTCTCTCACTGAGTTCTCCAACGAAATCTGGTTTATTGGGTCTGAAAGTTTCATCTAGAAAGAAAATCTCACTAAGTAACTGATTCGGTAAAAAGCTACATTGCCCTATTCATTTATAAGTACTAGCACCAGGGGTTACTTGTCTCCTCCTCAACTCCTTGCTCGGCACATGAGGCTTGCTAGAGTTTACACTGTCACTACTGTGGTTTCACATTTTATAATGAGAAGAGAGTCTCGCTAGTTTGTCCAAATCTCAAGAGCCATTAAAGTAAAAACAAGATTATAGACCATACCTAGACTCTTCTTCACTTAAATCCTCACTTCCACCTAGTATAACACTAGTGCATACACTAGAAAAAGCATAGAGGTTAGATTGTCATAAATAAAAAGTACATATCAGGTTAGGATAATTAAAAGCAAATACAGAAATAAATTTCATGAATACAAATTCAATTGAATACCTCATAATATGATCTAGCTTATCAAGTACTTGAGGCAACCTCAAAGTTAGAATTATAGAAAGGGCCAAACCAATTGTCTTCCTTTGGAACGAAGTAACATTGTCAACCTACGAAAATTTCAGAAAACAAAAAACCAAGGATAACATAAAACTTCAGGTACAGAAACCACACAAAGTTGTTATCAGAACTAGGTTCAAAGAAGAATTTCAAGCTAAGCGTCCCCAAACCTTCTATAAAAGAATTGAGAAGATGCAAGACCTCAAGTGTGAGTAATACAGGCTTAACAACATGAACCCACAATAAAGATGGATAAATAATTCACGGACACAGGTCAAATTCATAAGAGGTGCTGCTACAAACGAGATACGTATCTTACTTGCACAGTAGCTAAAAAGTCATACTTCTGGCATGTATAGACACGCAATTTACCATTAGAACATAGCTTTTACTAGCTGAAATTTCATCTATTGGACATTTTGTTGAAACAAGAATAATTGCTACACTTTGTTGGGTCTGTGATTCAGGGGGAACGGAGAGATTGA
This sequence comes from Nicotiana benthamiana, assembly GCA_034376525.1. Taxonomy (NCBI): domain Eukaryota; kingdom Viridiplantae; phylum Streptophyta; class Magnoliopsida; order Solanales; family Solanaceae; genus Nicotiana; species Nicotiana benthamiana. Next base: position 36,271,573 of record CM067327.1, read on the forward strand.
CGGGGACGTCACCCATCGGATAGGAGCAGGGTGGTCGAAGTGGAGGCTTGCTTCTGGGGTCCTGTGTGACAAGAAAATCCCACACAAACTCAAGGGAAAATTCTACAGAGCCGTGGTTAGACCTGCGATGTTGTATGGGGCAGAGTGCTGGCCCGTGAAGAACTCCCATGTTCAGAGAATGAAGGTTGCTGAGATGAGGATGCTTAGGTGGATGTGTGGGCACACCAGGCTAGATAAGATTAAGAATGAAGTTATTCGACAGAAGGTAGAGGTGGCCCCGGTGGACGAGAAGATGCGGGAAGCGAGGCTGAGGTGGTTCGGGCATGTACGGAGGAGGGGTCCCGATGCCCCGGTGAGGAGCTGCGAGCGGCTGGAGATTGTTGGTGGTCGGCGGGGTAGAGGGAGGCCTAGGAAGCATTGGGGAGAGATGATTAGGCAGGACATGACTAGTATGCAGGTTACCGAGGACTTGACCCTTGATAGGGGAGTCTGGAGGTCTAGAATCAGGGTTGCAGGCTAGGGGCTCTTAGAGTCCTTCGTTCGCCCCACCCGGGGTTGGGTGTGGGATAGTAGGGTTACCAGTAGATGACTAGTGTTTTAGCGTAGGTCCCCTCTCGGTTGGTAATATGATAGTTGTCGCTTGTTATTGTCGCATGCGACGGTATTTATGTTTCTTATGTTTACATAATCATTTACGTTATTTCTGCAGGATTACTTATGCTTTGTTTTGTTATTGTGTTTTGTCTTGTCTTGGTTCCTAACTTTATCTTTGTTTTCCAATGCAGCTTTTCATTCTGTCCTATGCGCCGAGGGTCGCTTGGAAGCAGCCTCTCTGCCCTTTTGGGTAGGGGTAAGGCTGTCTACATATTACCTTCCCCAGACCCCACCTGGTGGGAGTATACTGGGTAGTTGTTGTTGTTGTTGTTGTTTGTTGACATATATACTTTTACTAAGGATGCAGGATGGTAAGTTCACTAATGCTGGAGTGGCACTGGCTGGTGCGTGAACTTTAGAAGGAGATATTCCAACTGGGAAGTGTCAATGATGGCCTTACTCTTACAACAACAACGACGACGACCCAGTAAAATCCCACAAATGGGGATGGCCTTACTCTTAAATGAACTGGAAAAGGTGATTCTGAGTGCTGAAGAAGCAGGCTGTCATCCGGAAGGCGCAAAGGAAATGGGAGTTGAAGGATCTATTGTCATTGGGGTAAAGGAAGGAACAAATTGATGAAGAAAGTTTGGAGGACAATCCCAGGTCTGTGATTGTTGGGCATTATGGATAGAAAGAAATTCCAGGTGTTTTACAGGGTAAGCAAGCTTTGCATAGGTATTAAAATATAGATGTTCCTGATATGCGGGTTAGGTGCATGCCACGGGTTCGAACCCTACCACTGGCAAAAGCCTGGAAGGAACAATCTACCTATATTTTACTTTAAAAGTGGAAAGCCATAAATTAAAAGTTAAATTACCAAAATATCCCTCTAAAAAATCCAATTACCCTGTTTATTATTTTTAAAAAGTTAACCAAAAATATCAAGTTTATTGAAGGATGCAACCCTTAACGACTAGTTACTAGTGTTTAGATTTTTCTAACTAACAATTCCTAGGTACTCTCTAATTTTATACTACTCTTCAAATTAGGGTCCTTCCAAGCACGACTGTGCCTTTGTGAAACCAAAGAGAAGATAGTTACAAAGCTACTCATGAAACAGCCTTCCATAAGACGAGAAAAAGGAAAAATGCAAAACTGCACTATGAGTACAATATAAAACAATTGCTCTTCAGACTAGAGGGAATAAAAAATGTGAATATTGGCACTGTCGAATTTCATATAGTACTCTTGTGTTGGTCTCCCCAAAAGCAAGGTGAGAAGTTCTTGGAGGAAAGGATGCTGAGGGTCTATTTGGAAATAGCCTCTCTACCTTCAAGGTAGGGATAGGTCTGCGTACACACTACCCTTCCCAGACCCCATTATGTGGGATTATACTGGGTTGTTGTTCTTGTTGTTGTTGTCTTGTGTTAGTACATATGCCTCTATAATGAAAGATATTGTTTCACCAACGGTTGCACAACCAATACTGGTACATATCGATTCCCAGGAACTAGAAGATCAAACATGTTTTGACTTTAGATAATGAAATTACGCGGTCTTCAAACATTAAGACCCAAGTTCATTGTGATTGAATGAGATGCCTCCTTGAATAAATATCATGTTGAAGAGGGGAAAAGCATGGTCTTATAGATTAAAAGTTAAAGCAATTATCTTAAAGGCACACATATAGAAAACAAACCCAGCAATTTTAACAATACAGCAAAAAGTAAAGAAAAGAGGGTGGAGGAATTGAAAGGAATTTTAAGAGCATTGACACACCAATACAAAAAGAGATCTACAAAGGAGCGGTGTTTGACTCTGCGAAGTTGGCTATGAATAGTGCTCTGGTAAAATTACATCAAAGTAATACGATTACATGAAAGAAGGTTTCACATGACATTGGCAAGGATTCTAGCATGCCAGGCCATTATTTGGAGAGATTGGAATGGTTTGAAGACGACAAAACAGGTTTTATTTTCTTTTACTCGACTTATATTTTATTTGTTGTTTCCTACCCTTAGTGGTTTATGAAAGACAAATTCTATAAATGTTAGGGTAAAGGATCATGCTCTCATAATATATATTGCGTCTTGCATACATGTTATGATTAGAAACAAGAAAAGTTATACTATTATTTATTCATTTTGACGTATAACATTAGTTTATTGGTATACAATTTAGTTTCATGCAAGTATTATGTGAAAGATTATATTCCAAAGTTATTAAAACATGGTTAGTCTTACATTAAAATTTGAATTTAAAGGTTGATAATCTTTTATCATGAATTTGATACCTCTTGAGAGATAAGGACAAACTACCCTTTTTTTTAGTTACTATTTATATTGTATTTCGGGGTAGAAGTAAGGTCTGCGTACACATTACCCTCCTCAGACCCCTCTTTGTGGGATTTTACCGGATAGTTGTTGTTGATTATATTGTATTTCTCTAAATAGTTGTGTTTTTTTATTAGTACATAAATTTTAAAGAAACAATTTAGCATTTAGGAAAAAACTTTTCAAAAAGGTTGATTATTTTATTAAAAGGCACGACTCTCTGTGAGAGAAAAGCTTATATTGTTATTATTATTATTATTATTATTATTATTAAATAATACTACTCCCTCTGTTCCAATTTATGTAAACCTATTTCCTTTTGGCCTGTTCCAAAAAGGACCCCTTTCTAAATTTGGAAACAATTTAGCTTAAACTTACAATTATATCCTTAATGAAAAACTTTTATAACCATACAAATACTCTCGGCCCCTTTTTGCTTTGTTTAGGACCACAAATTCCAAAAGTCTTCATTTTTCTTAAATTTTGTGCCCAGTCAAACAGGTTCACATAAATTGGAACAGAGGGAGTATTATTTATAGCTATTGAATGTGATTTTTATGATTGGTGTTACAAACTAATAAATTATATTGATCTATGAAGGAATAGTTTATTTCTTCTCCACCATTTGTACTGAACATTAAGAAAACTAAACGTAAAAGGACAATGAAATTCAAAATAACGTCTAATATTTCATGTCAAATTTGTAGAACAAGTGGGTGAGAAGAAATGAACAAAATAGTCAATAAGCACTATCAAGGCATGTTTATTTGCAACAAATTCAAACTCAAACTGCAAAAGACGCATATTCAAACTCCTAAATAATTGGGTCTTTCGGGAACAATATTAAAATGATCTTGATCATCCTTAATTAGTACTCTGGCACTTGAATCATTACTACATTTTAAATTCAAATAAATTAAATTTGTGAGCAAAAGAAGAAAATCATTTGAATTACCATCAATTAAAAAGAGTCATTGTGGGTATATACAAATCTAAATCTATATTGTATTATTAAAAAAATTTGAACCCTAAAACTAAAAAGTTAAAGACTTATTCTAAATAACCTAAATACCTTATTTATAAAATTGAAAAAAAACGAGGCTTAGAAATATGAACTTCACATCTTCTTTCCTCACTTTTTTCTTTCTGGTGTATTTGATCGGTAATGTCAATATTGAGCTAATTTTTTTGAATTATGGGTGAAGGTGGTGCGAGTATGGATGCAGTGGATCGGGAATCAAAGCTCTCCGTAGAAGTGATAGGTGACACACTGGGCCTCTTGAAAAAACACGTATATCTATTTAAACTTAGATTGTTCATCTTCGTAGGTTTCAGATGATACTTAATCAACTTTACCTCAATAAACAAGCCTTTATGCGAAAAAACATATTCAGCATTCATAGAAACTTGTACTTAATTCCTTCATGTATAATTAATTACTCAAAGATTTGACTTAATAATATTAATATTATTTTATAAACCTGCGTGATACATGACTAGGCATACACGTGAAACGCACGTGCCGAGACACTACAACAACAACAATAACAAACCCACTGAAGTCTCACTAGTGGAGTCTGGGGAGGGTAGACTAGTAGAGTGTACATAAATCTTATCCCTGCCTTTTGAAAAGGCAGATAGGCTGTTTTCAGAAGATCCTCGGCTCAGGAAGGAGAAAGGGCATAGGCAATAACAAGCAAACCAATTTGACAACCGAAGCGAAGCCGAGACACTAGTGTGTGTATATATATATATATATATATATATATATATATATATATATATATATATATATATATATATATATATATATATATATATATGTATATATGTGTGTGCATACATATGTTCGTGTATGTTGGCTTTATGGTGTAAACTTCAGGAAGTACATGAGCAGCAAAATATGGTAGGACTTGATTAGCACTTTTCTGGAGTTATTTGCAGAGGTGATCCCAGTCGTCCTTCTTGTACAGGGGATGGCCAACTTCTGTAAAAGGCCAAACACCCACGTGATCGGCCCTGATCGTTAACAAAATCATTCTTCCTTACTGATAAAAGAAGACAAGCATATTAGCTTCCTATAAACTGATAATACTATAGACCATCTACAGGTTCAGGAAACTGTCGCAACTCCAGTTACTATAGAAGTGTATTTATGGTAGAAGTGCATTCATAGCCATACAAGTTACACATGATTGATATGTCAAATAGTTCATCTTATACTGTATGATTTTTTTGATAGGTCATCTTATACTGAATGATGCTATGGCCAAAATGTTATACTATTGTAACTAGTAGAATCTCTCTGATAATTCTGGAAAGGCCTCTCATCTATGTTTGTGCTCAACTGGGATCGTAATTAATGGATATGGCTCCCATATTTGCACCTTGATAAAATATTTTGATTGAACAAACAAACCAAGAACACATTTACCATCATAAATACCGGCTTAGGTTTTGTAGAGATCCTAAAGAAAACCATTAATCACAAAATAATATCTATCAAAACTCAAAATTTAATCATTTAACTTACCTTTTCAAGCCATATGTCAACTAGGCAAAGCAGTATATTTTCTTCACCAGGAAAACCAGATTTCTGAAGGTGTATAGACAGTGATGGATCAGAAGTCAGCTGTGCAAGATAATTGGTGTTCATCACCAAAATCCTTGCCAGCAGGGCTGCCAATGATGCTTTTACAGCTGCCTTGGAAGGATCATGATCATCTCCCCCCAGTCAGGCACGTGATTATTAATTTCTGGCAACATTCATGGAACCACATCAAATTATTCCATAAAAGAAAAGTTAAACAGACATGTTGGAGTGCCTAGAAAAAAACAGAAAAGACATAGCAGAGAACCAACTACCTGCAGAGTGGACCTGATCAGCTGAGGCACCTCCATTGGGAAACACTGCCACATCTCAAAAGCATCAGCACATATCATTCATAGGAAGCACCCTTTTAGGTCTATTTTATATCCACTAATATTCTAGTGGGAGTTCATGAGAAGTTTGTATTGAAACCTGGTTTTGATACATTATTATCTTACCAAAGCACAAAATCATAACATGAGAAGCTTGTATTGGAACTTAGTTTTGATCCATTTTAACCTTATCAAAGCTCAAATTGTCGAACAAATGGAACTGAGGGTTTTATGAATCATATCAACTACTCTTTTCCTTTACTTTTCTCTTATCTAAGCTCAAATTCAGAACATATGGAATTATACGTTTTAAGAAGCATGTCATTACTTTTTTAGTCTCCCTTCATTTCTGAGCATTTGCACTCCTGTTCAAAAGTACACAGAAACTAAAGCAGCTTAGGTAGCATATATTTATTTGGTTAATCCCACAGCCTTCCAAATATATAATTTAATAAAAGTGACAAGGAAATCAATCACCTGAACTAGAATGTCAATGACTGGAATAACTGAGAGAAATCCCTTGTCGTTAACATTCCCAACCACCAGATCTAGAAGTTTAGCAACACTAGACGCATGCAAATTGAGAAATTCCCTTCCACCCAAAATAACATAGTCTTCGATGATATTGGTGGCAACCTACATGTCAATGGAAGATCAGCACAAAAACCAATCGTCAACTGAAAATATTAGTTCCTTAAATCTCTCCACAACCTTCAAGTGATCAAAACTTCTTTCCAAGATTTCCACAAGACATGGGAAATATCCCAACAACTCTGGTACCATAGAAGGCGCATTGATTAGTGTTGCTTCCCATAACTGCATGATAAACTGGCTGGAATTAGAACACAGTTCTAACATGAAATTAATCAATTAAATGGGCCACATATAAAACATGCCTACATGCAATCTTCTAGAAGTTCATCAGGGCTGTTTACGTTAATTCCACTTTGCAAAATCGGCAACAACATGCTGTATGATTTAGTTGACTGGTAACCGAGAGCAACTACGAAATTATTTAGTGCAGTAAGAAGTTGAATCTGCAAGATGCTTTCGCTAGAAGATTCTTCCCATGCCTGATAAAGGAACAGCTCTAATCAGCAAGAAGAAATAACAGTAAAAATCACTCAGATACAACATAATGGAAACAAAAACACATGGAATTCTTTTTGAATCCCTGCTCTCACATGCAATTCTCTCAACAAAGTCTTCTCTGGATGTATTTACATGTCTTCCCTTACAAACTAAACAAAACGAGAGTAAGGACAATAGAGGTAATCAAGTTTGGGTCTCCAAATAAAATGCTTGAGAAACAGCATGAAGTGATTCATAGATCTACACTCACATGGATACTGGTCCATCAGTAGTAATTCAAAGGCATTACCAATGAAAGGCTTTACAAGAAAGTCCTGAGCCTTTTCCTAACATCTAAAAGAAATTTCAGGAAAATCTTAATTCTTACAGAGATTGTACTCTGGAATTGTAACGGCAATAAAATAAAACTTCAACTACACATAAATTTTCATATTTAAGTGAACCAATCAACAAGAAATAGCAGAAGAAAGCCCAAAAAGATACCTTTTGGAAAAATAGCACCAACTTGTTTGCATATGGCATTATTTCAGTAACACGTGCTATCAGAACAGAGATAGTATTCAAAACTTGAACCTGAAAATTTTATCAAAAAGAAAACACTGTGAGCAGAAAACTTAAAAGCAACTGGAATATGTAGAAGATTCCGTAATAAAATGAAAACCGAAGACGGATTGAAGAACACATAAGTCGGAAAAAAGGATTTCCATGATACCAAAAAAGTGAAAGGGACAAATCTTGTTACTTTTTCTTCTCCTTTTTTGTCCATTTTCTGACAACTATAACATGAGCATTTCTTTATGCAGAACAAAGAAAAAGAACAGGAAAAGAGATAACTCGGAGATGGATCCCTCTTTCTAACCTCCCTCTCCAAATATTCGTGTGTCTCCTCAACCATACTAATCTAGTCAAACATCAACAAGGAACAACCACAAATAAAACCCAAAATATGTTGAAAAATTAGCTTAAGTATGTGTATTAAACCACTGAATCAGTACCACTTCCCCTTTACTGAAAGCTATTGGGTCCATGGAATTACACCAGCTAAGTAAACCAGAAATAGGATAGAATTACACACAGAAAAAAAAAACTAATAGATGAATGAATAAATGAGAACTAAATAGACCGTATGAAGTTACGAAGAACACTAGCTGATATCTACCTTCGAGTCAAATTCCTGAACTTCGTCCACCAATTTGAAACACAAATCCCAACATATGGGAAGAAGATCTAAGAACTCTTTCTCATTAAAATTTGCATCTTCATCTTCAATATGAAAATACAAGGACCGGCATGCTGTCAGCTAAAGAAGAGACAAAGTAGCTTCAGTATAACATAAAGTGAATCAATGGGAACACAAAATTCAGAAAACAATGATAGATGTACAACTTGTGTCAGAAGGCAGTTGCTTTGAATAAAATGTGGCATACCCTTACACACAAGTCATTTTCCTGAAGCAATCTGATTAGAGCACAATAAACTGCTCTTCTGGTGTCATCTTTAATCTGCGAGGAAACATAGTTACACAAAAGTATGTGCGATCACTAGCTCCAAAAAACTATGCGTAATGGCACATATAACAAAGCGCAGATACATCATATAGAAGTCTTGAAACTTTAAAGCTTACATATCGAACTTAACCTCCCTTAATCAAATAATCTGGGTGGTGGTCAGTCAAATGCACTAGAAAATATATTTATTTATTTTATAGGCCTAATAACATCTGACCAAAAAAATAGCCAAAAACATGATGGCATGACGCCAGCATTGAAACAATTCCTCTATTTACTCTTCCCTGAATCCCGGTGATATTAGGACAATGGAAGAGGTTCACAACCTACAATTGCCAGTGGACGGATAGCATATGACCAGTAATGGAGCAAGAAAATTAGAAAAGAGAAACACTCCAAGAAAATTCGAATTGTATCTGGATCTGTAATTGGAAATCTTGGAGTATTTTTTTTTTTTTACTTTCTCAAAAAAAAAAACACTCCAAGATTTCCAATTACAGATCCAGATACAATTCTAATTTTAGATTACCAAGAACCAACACTTACCAAATCTGCTGATTGAAGAGAGAAGATTGCATGGACATTTCATAGAATACTCCTCTCTTTATAAATTCCCATAAATACACCTTATACATACTGGGAATCCAACACCAACTACATAAATTTCTTATGCTTGACTTCCAAGACAAGTATGAGCACAATTGCGATAGAAACACTTTGCTTGACTCCATTAAGTGATCATTAAACTTATAATCTGGCAAATTTTAGTAAAAACCCAAATAGTACTTCACTTGATCCTAGAAACCCAAATAAAGTAACTTAAAATTAAAGGAAGTGTGTAGAAATGTGAGGAACAGCATATAATCTTTCCCCTAGGGCAGACGCTAATAAGGGTCTTTTTGACCAACTTGTCACTCATGAACGCTCACTAACAGAATGCTGAACTTCTTTTATTAAAAAGATTCTTGAATACCGGTTTCCTCTTTTTCCTGCATCTCTGTGATGACAAGAGAGGCTGTTGAAGTTATAGATTGGTAAAAAGAATAATAAAAAGCATTTGTTTGACCTATTCAAGAACATGGAACTGGGGACAACCAAGAGTTACGATAAGTTCGTAAAGGAAACTTCAAACCTCAAAGATTAAATAACTTATTATCACTGCAGTGTAAGGCTCAAGGAGATTCATCTATGCTTAATCTCAACAAGAAGAAGGAAAGTAATAGTCTTGTGTAATACGATTAAAAGAGGAGCTGCAGAAGGGAAAGTTATTCAACCCAAAAGAAGGGAAGAGAAAAGCTCCATCTCCCTTGTTTCGGTAGGAAGAAAAATTGGAAGGTAAGTAACTCTTGCATTTCAGCCTTTCTAACCCATTCCAAAATTGACAAAAATGAAGAAGCATACATCTTAAACTTTCCATCTACCCTTCTTGATTCAAACATTGTGTAAAGGGATTTCCGGGCATTGGTTGGTACAAGCAATCTTGATCTTCAATTAGTGTAGATGCTAATAGCCAATATTATGCCGGGGGTCTATTTGGAAACAGCCTCTCTACCCCAGGGTAGAGGTAAGGTCTGCGTACATACTACCTTCCCCAGACCCCTCTATGTGGGATTATACTGGGTTGTTGTTGTTGTTGTTGTATAACTGCAGTCACGTTACCTCTGAAACCCATTGACCAAGTATTAGTGCTACTTTTCTGTGTATGATCCGCATATTGGGATGATCATTTGACAACTCCAAGGACAATGCGTCATTGAACCTGCATAACATGTTAAGAGACTGTGAAGGCCTATACTGCCAATAGAACTTGACTTTCAACTTTCAAACCCAAACAAAAATTTCTAGTGATATATTTAATAATGATGACGTATAGCAGAGTGGTCTCTGACAGCTGAGTTTCACTATCTTAAGCAATGGGAAAACAAAACCATTCAATATGCACAGCACTTAAATTTACTTTAAGATTATAGGAGAAAAGTGCTTAATAGATCATGATGTTGAGAAAAATGTTGTCGACTTTATTCATTCCATTCACATGAACAACAAATCAAGGCGAAGCCACCTATCATTTGCTATTTCTTTTATTCTTCAATGAGTATTTCTAGCGAGGAAATGCAACTTCATCAAGAATCTATAGGACAAATATTGGTGCACAAAAAGTTTCCTCCATAACACGTACAAGATCTCTCCAAAAAGTTTCCTCCATACAAAGCACAGCAATAAACACGTACAAGATTCTCTCCAATTTGATTTGGACATCAAAGAGGTTCGATTTAGGGCTAAATTTGTAAGGTCTTGGGGCAGAAAGCCAGAGAATAAGAGGAAAGAAGAAGAACCTAGGAACTCCAGAATCCCCTAGGAACAACCTCCTAGGATTGCATTGGGCAAGACCAAAGAAAAAAAAAACTTTACCAATAACCCAGATTTACATTTTTGTGAGTGCATCTAGGTTGCTTTCACCAGAGATTTGTGTCATGATTTAAGCTTTTTACAATACTGGGGGAAAAAGTTCTTCCTCTTTTATCTCTACTTCTACAGACTTCTTGTCGCGAACTACATAAATGAAATTCCTTTTGGTTTAACATACTTTTCACAATTTAATATGTTGTGATATATGCTAGTGAAATGGTGAAAAATTGAGGATTTTCATAACTGATATTTTCTTTTATGGCACATCAACTGTGGTATTTTTTTTTTTTTTTGACCGGTCACATTAACAGTGGTTCTTTTATTAGTCACATCAACAGTGGTTACTATATCCATCCCTGTACTTTGTTTTTGATAAAGGGATTTATTAATAATAGCAACTTCCATTCCTGTACTACTTTGTGGCTTGCTTTTATTGTAATGATGGCTAAATGCCACTTTGGAAGGACCAAATGGCTCATTCCAGCGCTAGTGTGGTTACTCTAGCTAGTTTTATCACCACTGATTTAACTTTTTGACATGTTAGGGTTCCCTTATTTGGAATTTTAAGAGAATCCCCTGTTTCAGATGCCATTGGTAATATAGTAGAGGATAGAAAATTCTAGAACATGTCTGAGGGGTCAAATCTATTGATTCAGCAATATTTCCAGCATATAAAAGCACATACCAATCCTTGAAACTCAAATAGTTCGAGAGCTCATAGTAAATGTATGCAGCAGCACCATAGGCAGCGTCCTTCAGAAGCAGTGCCGGAGTTATTTCATTAACTGCAGAAGGGCAACCACTCATAGCCTCTTGCAGGATAGAGACAACAACAGGTCTTAGCAACTGAAGATCAAATAAAGGTTCATACGGGGATTAAGGCAATATGTTAAGATTGTCGAATAACACAGCGAATGGGGTAAACTTACCTGACCATTATTTTCAAACAAGACAATAAATAGAGCTTCAGCACATGGCCTTAGTTTCTCTGACCATAGTACTGAATCCTGCTCGTGATAGAAAGACTCTGGGTTCTGGTACCATTCCTCCATATCACTTGCAGTCAGAACAAAGTGCCTACATTTGGAGAAATTGCAACAATAAAGAGACATGTCAAAACAATATATTTTAATTACAAGGGGTTAAACTTTCTTTCAGAAGATTGAACCATCAATTCATATTAAAACTACCCCCTTTCCTCGTAGCTTATGGACATTCAGATGATACCTAGAAATTAAGAAAGTAATCTCCACCTCCACTCCCTTCTTTTGGTTTACTTTTTGACAAGTAAATGCTCTTTTAAGTTTATTGTGCAAATCAGAGAGTGTTCGAAGTCAACAGAAACTGAAAGTGTTTGTCAGGTACCAAAATTAAGTGATCAAAAGGATATTTTAATCATTCTAATGTCCTCAGAAGTCAGAATAGGCCATCTCATAGCAGAATAAAACTCCACCTTCACTCCCTTCTAAATGCTCTTTTCAGTTTATTGTGCAAGTCGGTGAGTGAGTGAAGTCAACAGAAACTGAAAGTGTTTGCCAGGTACCAAAATGGCATTTGGAAAGACAAAACAAGTGATCAAGAGGATATTTCAGTTATTCTAATGTCCTCAGAAGTCAGAATAGGCCATCTCACATAGCAGGATTTATCATTTTGCACTGTCCTAAAAGTACAAGTGTACAACTTTCTTAAAAGTACAACTACCCTTTATTGCACCTTTTCCACCTCCTTCACACCCTACACGCACCTAAAATAACCCTGTAAGACCAAACAATGTAATGAGGGGAATATCATCTAATACTACTAACGAGCTATGGCACCAAAAATAGCGCCACTCAAGTTGGACTATCTAGATTGATTAAGGATGTTACGACTGGTCTACCACAAATGAGAATGAGATGAGGACCAAAAGATCATTAAAAATTGTTAATCTTGTTCATTTATAATGTGGTGCTTGCAAGCCTTAATTCAGGAAATCGATTTCTTCACATAAAAATAGCAACAACAGAAGACCATAAAGAGTTGGGATGCCTCACCTCCTTATCAATACATTACACAGGAGCACAACCCGGTCCGTAGGCAAAAGGGAAGTAAGAAGGCCAGCAACCGTACTAGATACGTTTTGCTTCATCTGCTCAAATGTAACCCTATTTTCATCAACGACACGTCCTGTCAATCTTGTCTTATACTCTTTACATTCCAAAATGGTTTTCACCATTACCATACATTGAATCATGAATTGCTCAAAAGACATAATATGTGGTTCAGGATCTATAATATTGCTTAAACAGAATTTCAGGAGATGTGGAAGGACACATTTATCCCCGAAAGAATAAGGATGTCGCTGCTGGATAGCGACTAAAATCTTCATTAACTTTGTACAAGCCCTTTTTAAGAAGTCCCAAAATTTAGGATGATGGTTCCCGAAAGATGAATCTGCAAATTTAATTAGTGATAAGGATATCTCCTAGTTCAGAAGGCATTAATAAACATATTCCCTACTTTTGTTAGGCAGCACCAAAGCAATGGAGAATAGGAAACAAGGAAAATTTTAAAAACTTTTACCCCCCCCCCCCCCCCCAAAAAAAAGAAGTTCAAATCTCATTTTTCTTTTACTTTTTCACTGTTATATTATCAATCAAACAGAAGGGAGACAATGAGAATTTGTTCATTTCCCCTCTACCTTCTCATTCTACTTTCCTTTGTCAATCTTCCTTTCCTAGTATCCAATAAAGCAGGGATTCGGGTTTCCACTATATACTGTCTGAGGGAAGAAAAGTTGAGGCATAATATCATGCTAATCAACATTTAATACTGTAAGGTAGCAGCAATTTAGCAAAATTGCACTAGTGTTTAAGGAGTCCCAAGCAGCTTCAAAGCTTGTCACTAGAGCTGCAATGAATCACTTGTCAGAGACTTTGGCATAGCAAGGCACAATCAACACTAGCACTTTTTATTAAGTTAACTCTATAAGGATGCTATGTGATAGAAGGATGCCTATAAAAGTGAAAAAGGTAAGTTTTAAAAAACAGTTACAAGACCCGCAGTGTTCTATGGTAGTGAAAGTCGGACCGCTAAAGTACAACATATCCACAAGATGGTGTTCCAGAGATGCGGATGCTAAGATGGATACTGCGATCATATAAGATTAAAAATGAAAACATTCGCTGGAAGGTGCAAGTAGCACGCATTGAGGATAAAACGAGAGAAAGTAGTTTGAAATGGTTTGGGCATGTCATACGTTAGCCGACAGATACACTAGTCTGTAGGTGAGAAACTATGATAAGTGAAGGTGTTAAAAGGAAGAGGTAGACCTATAATCACATGAAAGGAATATCAACTCCTTCTAAAAACACACATGCAAGGAAGTTGCTCGGGAAGACGTACAACTTCTCGGAATCAATGCAGACTTAACTAAAGATAGGGCACATCGAAAGAAAAAGATCGATATAGGTGATATCTACTAGTTGGAAATAGGTTATAAGTTCTTGTTGGTATGTCGACTTTGAACCTGATGCTTTTTTAGGAGTATTTTGACTTTATCATAGATTTATAAGCTAGTAAAGATACTGAGAACTTTTAATATTATTATTATCATCATTGTTATTACTATTACTATTACTTTATATATATATATAGAGAGAGAGAGAACGCTTATTTTTCACTTTTTTTTATTTGGTATGATGATAATATAAGTTGAGCTTAAATGAAGAAACAAGGTCACTAAGGATTCATATAGCCCGAACCAACTTGTATGGGACTGAGGTGGAGATGTTGTCGACCCCAACTTCTTTGGGATTGAGGAGTAGCAATCCTTTACTCACTTAAAGGATGCATGCTGGCCTTTATAAAGGTTAGTAAGTTAATGATGTTGTCATTTGTTAAATGATATTTCCTAGTTATAGATAAAATCATAAGCATGCCCCAAAGACTGTCACGAGATCGTCAATATCTGATACAAGCAAGTTGCCTTAAATTTCTTAAGTGCATTTGTGGTTGGATTGAAATATACTTTTTAAGTCCAGGAATGAAACCGGTGCAGTGGATTGAAATATACTTTTTAAGTCCGCGAATGAAACCGGTGAAAGAAATTCTACTCTGTATATAAAGTATATGTACAGCCAGGTATCACTTGAAATAACTCAGGAAAATTTACCAACAGCTACAACACCAATTTTCTTTTTTCTAATGAGAAAGTACAACAACATTTTTCTCCACATAAGAAAAATAACATCTGCACCTGTAGCAGTAAACTGACAAAACATTGTGCACTGCGAGTTCTCCAATCAGGTCACAGGAAAGAGGATAAATTGTGACACAGTTAGTTGTTTGTGGAGAGAATAGAAAGAAAATAGAGAAAAACCTCTTTGTTACACTTGGCCAACAATGAAGCACCCGAAATAACCAACAAGAAATTTCCAAGTCAACCACAATATTCTTTGAGTACCTCATGGTGTTCCTTCCTAGTAGAAGTCAGCAAACAACACTGCAGTTAATGACTCCTAGGAGTACTACGGCATAAGCAAGCAAATTTAAAAGTACTCTGGAATAGCATTTCAATGCATTTTCTCCAGGTGGCACTTGGGGGAGAGAATTAACGTTGCCTGGCCCGAATACTCTGATATGATACACTAACACTAGAATAAATGCAAGTATATTCAAACAAAATCATAGAGCAGAAGTAAATATGAAGTTTAGATAGGATCCAAAGTCAGTTCTCACAGTATGGAAGTAGCGATTGGATGGCATTCAACAGCACCGGAGCAACCTCTTTGACATGCCGCACCTCCTAAAATTTGTAGGGGGGGGGGGGGGGGGAAGAAAAAGTCAATAAACCACTCTGACCAACGGGAATTAGCTAGAAACACCCCCTTCTCCCCTATTGATTTTCTTTTTCTTTTTTTTAGGGGGAGAAGTGAGGGCGGGAGGAGGGGAGTTAGTTAAGAAAGAATTGATCCATACTTGTAAGGTTTTGGCATCACTTGGAAAACCAGAAATTATCAACTGCCTTATTATCTTTGAACATAGAAACCATCTCTCGCATGTAAGTAGAGATCATCATGATTCAACTCAGCAGCATTCCCACCAAAAGTCTGAGCAAGAGCTGAGTAGCCATGAAGTACTGTCTGCACATCAGTCTGCCAAAGATGCCAACTGTAATCGAAGAACTGGGAGGATATCTGTTAAAAGAACACAAAATAGCAAGTGAGACGCTTCAGCAAGTGCAATCCTTCATATTAAAGTTTATGACCACAATCCACAGCAGACTCAAAGAGCCAAAAGTATGTAATGACCGAAAATGATTAGGGAAATGGTGGACAAGATAGTTTACTTCGATACTCAAAACTAAGCTGTCACCTAATGACCAATAAGTGAAATGAGAAAGAGATTTCAAATGAGCAGTCAGCAATATAAAGCAGAAAGTGATGGGAAACATGAAGAAAAGGAAGAAGAGGAGAATACGCCAAATTATATTCACATGGACAAAGAGTAGGCCTTCTAAAACCTTGGGGTAAAATTATATGATGACCTCAGGATGCCAATGCAACAACACCAGCCAATGATACATGTAATGTACAAACATCTAAAAGTATGTGTGTGAATGTCGTCAAGCTAACTTTAGGCTATATTATTTATAAACAAGGTGGAATGGTTCTATAAAATAGATAGCAGCAAGCGTGCCGTATCATATTTGAGCTCTTACCTACAATTCAGTTAGGCTATATTATTTATAAACAAGGTGGAATGGTTCTATAAAATAGATAGCAGCAAGCGTGCCATTCATATTTGAGCTCTTACCTACAATTCAGTTAGGCTATATTATTTACAAACAAGGTGGAATGGTTCTATAAAATAGATAGCAGCAAGCGTGCCGTCTCATATTTGAGCTCTTACCTACAATTCAGCTATCGAACCCAAAAGTTGACAACACAAGACTCCCACAACTCAAAGAAAGAAAAACTAGCTAGCTGGAGATAGATTTCTTAGTGTTCCCTTCCCAAATGAGGACTAAATGTCTTCGTTATAAGTCTAATACTTAATGCAACTTTGAGGAGATATAGATGCACTGCAAAAACTTTTAACTTTTCAGAAAATCACTTGGTCCTCAAAGATATAAAGAGTATGCAGGAGAAGAAGAAGAAGACAAATGACAGCACCTCAGCAAACGTCCTTTGGTCTGATGTAAGCCGCTTTGTAGACAACTCCTTCAAGGTTCTGTAAAGAATCATGAATATTCTATGCGAAGTAAGAATATTGGCCGATTGAAGTTGTTGTGCTAAAAAGGAAAAGAGATCTGGCCTGTACAAGAATTCAAAAATCAAAGATAAGTGCATAGATAAAGATGGAAAATGCCAGAAAGGTATTTAGACAATAAAAAATTCATTATAACTATCAGAATACAGCCAACCAAAGCATAGAGAAGCAAGCCATTAAGGACCGGGAGAGATCTAAGGGATTATGGCAATCCACAGTATTGCCAATATAACCACCTAGAACAACAGCATTATCTTCTTGACCACCAAGACTGAATCAGGATAGTACTAGAGAACGAGGCATAATATAGAGCTCAAGGTGGAATGCTATAGTTCTAATATGCAATAACCAGCTATTTTTAATACCATCGGGGGATTGAACACCTGATTTGATTTGAATGCAATTGACTATGCTCTTACCGGTTGACTTGACTGGTTAATATTTGATAGCTGATAATAAGCTATAACAAGAAAAGGTATGTTTGTTAAATTCACAGCAGAAGGAAAAAAAAATAAACAAGGACCTCTACAGAACCAAACTTGTTAATTGAGTAAAAATGAATTGAGTCTAAATTTGTAATAATTAGAAGGATCATATAAATGGATAATAACTTCAAAGCCCCAGTCTATCTCCATAATGTCTTCATTTGTTTTTTCTTTAATAAGTAACTGTCAATTGATTAACATGTCATCAAGAAGCAGGTAATTAGAACCCTAAGGTGCAGCAAAGATCTATATCCTTCAAAAAGAAGCTAATATCAAAAAGAAGCTCTAGCAGATAATCTCTTTATGTTGGATAACTTTTGAGAAGGGAACAAAACAAGTGCTGTCGTAACCAGCGGTATAATACTGTTAAAGGACAATTCTTCACCTTGACACACTCTTCAATTCCATAAAAATCAAATGTATCAAAACAAGAATCATGGTAATTAGGATGGATAATTCACATAAATGTAAAAGCTGGTAGATACTTAGTTTACTTCAGAACCAACACAAACAAAAACCATCAGTGGTTAGTTTTGCTTTGTAACTTTAAAATATTCATCTTGGTGGTCAAGGAAAAGAAATCAGGTAACTACAGTAGTACAGTTGAGAGACCAAAACCATTAACTTCTCTAGGGTCTCTTGGATGCGACTCCAGCCACTCTTTAACTCTATCAACTAAAGCTATATAAATTTGGATTTGCACCCAAGAATTATCCCAATAAAACTGAAAGCATAAGATTTTTGGCCGAAATACATGGTACATAATCACCATTTTGAGACAGCTCTGGCAATATAACCAAGCGATTTTCAATTCTGGTTGATAGGTAGGGGTACGGGCCAAGTGTTTCATCCATCAGATGAGTTACATCTGAATTAGCAATTAAAATAACTGATTATGTTAAGAGTGGACAAGCAAAGGAATCCTTTCACTAGAATAGTTCAAATCTTCAGAAGGAGCATAAGGAGGATGCGTCTACCCCAGAAAAAAGGAAGTTAATTACCGAGAAATCCCTCTGGAGCCAACCCTTTGGGCAATCACAGCCTTCGAAACTCGGGTATGATGGGCTCTCCGCTCTCCGTTCTTTATTCAAATACCAGAGTTAATTCGCTTGGCGTAGGGCTCGAACCTGTAACCTAAGACACAAGTTCCCCAATCTTTGCTAATTGAGCTATAACCCCTGGGCGCCAAAAGGGCCTTGTAATTATCGGTTAGGGTTTAACTCATCGACATCTAAATGTGAACCACAACATCTTGTGATTTCATATTTCTTCTATAATCTCTTTATGCCGAGGGTTTCCGTAAACAGCCTCTCTACCCTTCCGGGGTAGGGGTAAGGTTTGCGTACATCTTACCCTCCCCAGACCTCACTAGTAGGATTTTACTGGTATGTTGTTGTTGTAATCTCTTTATGTTCAAAACAAATCTAAGAAGTCAAGACAATAATCATAAAAGACAAAAGAATAGAATAGTTCTTCCTCAATAATTTATCGTAGTTGAATCATAACAAAAAAGTTACCATTCTTTGGGGTAGTCAATCCGAGCAATCTTTGAGATGATCACAGACAACGTAAGGCCAATCTGCATCATGCAATCATGTACGCAATTGAGAAACTAGGCAAGCACCAATGACAAAATTATGCATACATCTAAGTGATGATAGCAGTTTAAGCAACAAATGCCAATAACAGGAATGAACAAATTTTAGCGCAAAGAGAGCTCCAGCTACCTGTATACTCGTTACGAAACCAAAAAAAAAAAGTAAAGCAGCATCACCTGGTAATTCTCTTCCCCCAAGTGTGACAACAGCTTTTGTCTTAAATGTAGTTTCTCCTCGCATAGTCATTTACAGCAGTAATACAAAAATAAAACATGCGGGGGGGGGGGGGGGGGGGTGTCGGAAATCACAACATATGGAACATAAAAAGCAAATCACCCAAAACAAAGATAAAAAGATGTTTGGAGTATGCTAGAGTCCTGGGAAGAACAAGCAATCTGACAATTCAATCCACATTCATATGTTTCATCAACCAACAATTTGGATAATAACCTACCTAATCACTAAAATTTTCCATCATTATATTGACAGTAACATCCAACTTTCCCATATAGTGACTTCTTATACCACATATTGACTTCTTTAGCATTTATAACTATACTTCCATAATTTTATTTTAGGAAAGGTACATAGTTTGATTTGATATCCCAAATAACACTATCAATTTACCTTTTGACAAGTTCCAAGCTAATATTACCTTGTAAGCTGTAAATGAGTAATTTCTTTAGTAAATATCTTGGAAATCAATTTATAAGTCTAAATGCATTCTGAATGGTTCCTTCACAGGAAAAATAACAAAAGCTCAACAATATGATCTGACCATTTCCTTTGAATGATTACTTCTCATTAGACAATGAAGCCGGAACGTATGCTAATAACTGATAAAGTAATACTCATCAATCCCAATTCACTGTCTGTTACCCGAAAGTCCCAATATATGGGGGTCTATTTCCTTTAACGAATAACTATTCAGTCAAACATAACTTAGGGCATCATCTAGAATAGCTAGTTAGGAAAAAAAACAGGGAATTTCTGCAGCATATAAGACAAAATTTTCAAAGGACATGATCACTTTGGGATATAAGGAGTATAATAATTCCTAGCATTCCTAAAGCCCAGTGGAAGCTGAAAACACAAGTTAATTTTTTCCCATATACCTAAACCTTGGTTGGCAAGTTACCAGCAGTTTTGTTGGTGGAGGTAGCAAGTACACAGTGGAATAGTTGAGATGTGCAAGTTGTCCTATGCACCACCATCGTCAAAAATAACAATAAGAATAATTCCTCGCATTCCTGCCATTCTTTTTATCTTCATCCCTAAATTTCCAGAATTGGAGAATTAGTTGTATCTGTCAAGCAATTTCAAAGGATTTTTCTGTACAATTCGGGGAGTACACTAACTTATCTTATACACAATAAACATAAATCCATATGTGTATTAGTAACAAACTCAAAGCAAGGCGAAATACTCACGAGGAATCGCGCCTGCTCCTCCAATACCGATTAATGCTATTTTTGAAGTAGACGGATGCCATTAATCGAACATCGACGTGAGACACTAAGTCCTTAGCAGTAATCACTTCCTAGATACAAATTAGCAACAAAACATCACCATTTCCACAAGCTTATCATTCAATGTACGTACTTCAAAAACCCTAAACAACAAAATCAAATGCAAAAAAAAAAATGTTTACCATGAGACAAGAACAAAAACCAGGGCGGTTTTCTGATTGAGCTAGGGCAGTTTCAGCTGGTTTACGCACGTTTTGTTCGCCACTGAGTGAATTTGTCAGCAACGAATACATCGCCGGTAAGTCGGAGGCTGATAGAGCCATGGCGTTAAGGAGTTGAAGGTCCGGTTGAGTTCCGGAGGTGAGTTGATACTGAGTCGAATCGTAGAATGGGAAAATGCGAAGAGTTTGGGGATTCTGCGGAGGTTTTTGTATGGAAATGGCAATGGATTAGCGATCCGATAGGAACAAAAATGGAATGAATGACGGAGAACAAAAAAAATGTTGTCGTTCTGAGGGCCTGCTCACGTTTTGAAGAGTATATCCGTGTACTTATAATTTGTATATGGTCAATGGGACTAAAATGGATTTCTCATAATCGGACTTGAAAATCGACTAATAAGTTGCATTTTGAGTGGGCGTTTGGACATAAGAATTATAAAATTTTCAAAAAGGGTGAAAAAAGTTTTACGTGAAAATGGTATTTGAAATTTAATATACCTTTGGATATAAAAATTATAAAATTTCAAAAAATGATTAAAAAAAATTCAAGTGAAAATGGCATGTAAAATTTGAAGTTGTGTTTGGGCATAAATTTAAGTTTGGGTTATTTTTGAAGTTTTGTGAGTAATTTGAGTGAAAATTTTAAAAATAGTTTTTTGGAGTTTTTAAAATTTTCATAATGCATCTTCAAGTGAAAATTGGAAATTTTATGAACAAACGCTCATTTCGAAAATAAGTGATCCAACCGGGCTCTTAAAGTTGCGTTTGGACATGAATATTATTTTGGATTGTTTTTGAAGTTTTGTGAGTGATTTGGGGAAATTTTGAAAATAGCTTTTTGGAACTCAACGGGTGGCTAAAATAAGAGAAAAGAAAATTTAGTAAGAGGGGGAATTCCTTTAATTAAGGGAAGAAGGATATTAAGAAAGCTTACGAGTGTAGTTATAAGATTCAGGAATAGGAGATGTTGATGCCGGTAAAATGTCCCCTGAAGCGAAGACAACAAACCTTTTCATCATCAACACTAGTGACAATGGCATGGTGACCGCGTTTGCTGAGTTTGATCATGCCACCATGAAAAATCTGAGGGGCGTAGATGTTGATCACATGAGCAAAAGAAAGGGTTTCACCGGCCCAGGAACACAAGAACCAAAGACAAGCCACTGTTCGCCATATTGGCAGTCCTACTTGAGCTAAACAAACTCGGTAGTTCCAAAAAAAAATCCAAGATGATGGGATCTATTTCCTTACCAAACTAAAGATAAAAGGTACCTATAAACGTATACATACCCTAGTTTGTTGAAATTAATCCTTTCCATTTCACTAGGGGCTAAAACCTCAATATTGTTCCATCTACGATCCTCTTTTACAATAGAAATACTAGCTGAGTGAATAAAGAGGTATCTACCAACAACTCTATTTTTGTTATTTTCCGGGTCAGAGGATTCCTTTTGAACATGGAGGTCCATCTCGCAACATAATTGAGAAAGGATGATAATGTTAGTATAGAAAAGGTCACGTTTTTATACTTGTTCTTACTGGATGGGCCGTCACCGATGTAAGTGCATGTGTAACGGAAGAAAGAAATAGTATAAGACATGGTTACGGAAAGCATGAACTTGGAAGTTTTACTGATATATGGGGAGTTGTAGAAAAACTTGAAGAAAACTCGAATGAATAGGAGATACCGGCTCTCCAGAAACACGAGGTAAACTACGTACCTCGGTCCGAAATGATAGATACCGGCACCCATGAAGGCGAACAATCTCCCAGATATAGATCTCAGCTAACCTCTCGGATGAATAGGAGACTCCCACAGCCCACAGGAATGAAATGGGCTGACTTGGTCATCCTATCAACAATAATCCGAACTGTATCGAACTTCTTCCGAGTCAACGAAAGTCCAGTAACGAAGTCCATAGTGATCCGCTCCCACTTTCACTTAGGAAGCTCAATCCTCTGAAATAAACCACCAGGCCTCTATGCTCATACTTAACCTGCTAACAATTCAAACATCACGCCACATATGCCACAATGTCCTTCTTCATCCTAGGCCACCAATAATGCTACCGCAAATCCTGATACATCTTCGTGGCGCCCGGATGAATAGAGTACCGAGAACTATTGGGCTCCTCTAAAATCAACTCTCGAAGCTCATCCACGCTTGGCACATAAACTCGCCCATGCAATCTCAAGACTCCATCAACATCTAACGTAACCTACTTGGCACCTCCTCGCTGCATCGTGTCTCTAAGGACACACAAATGGGGATCATCAAACTGTCGATCACGGATACGCTCCAATGAAGAACGAGCGATCGTAGCTAACACCCGACTAGGCTCAGAAATATCCAATATCACAAATGGATTGGCCAAAGCCTGAACATCCAAAGCAAGCGGCCTCTGACTGTCCGGAATATAAGCAAAACTTCCCATGCTGGCTGACTCCTACTCAAAGCATCAGCCACCAAGTTCGAAACACGTCAAACGACGTCCATTTCAATCAAACTTTATAGAAAGTGCTTAAATCATATATAAGACCTGTACCGGACGCCGGAACCAAAATATGGCCTAATACCATCATTTTCTAATCAGATTTGATTTCAAATTTCCTTAAATATTTTTAGAAAATAATTTTACTCAAAATTTTATTTTTCGGGATTGGGGCCTCGGAATTCGATTCTGGGCATAGGCCCAAGTTTCATATTTTCTTACGGACCCTCCAGGACGGTCAAATCACGGGTCTGGGTCCGTTTATTCAAAATATTGACCGAAGTCAAATTTCTTTATTTTAATATCAAAACTTAGCATTTTTCACAAAGTTTCACATTTAAGCTTTCCGACTATGCGCTCGGACTGCGCCCGGACTGCACACACAAATCGAAGCGACTCTAAATGAGGCTTTCGAGGCCTCAGAAGCATAGGACACAAAATAGAAAAATATATGTTCATGAAAGGACACAAAATACTTGTATGAAAAAGGTTATATTACTTTTTGTTAAGTTCATCTTATTAAGTTCTTTATTCTTGATAATATTTTTGCTTTGGAAGAAGTTCAATTCAAGGCCCATGCTCGTATTTTCTTCAATTATTCTTTATTTGTTTAATTTTTCTCTTCATTTTTTGTATATGCGTATCAATTTAATTCATGTGTCTATAACCCACTTTAAAAATTCAACAGTACCATTTTCTGGTAAAAAGAATACTAGTCATGTCCCTTTGGATTGCAAGAGGGTTCGCTCTTCAAAGCTCCTTGATGTTTTAAATACACTTTTGTTGATAAGTTTCCTACGCACACAACTACTGCTTAATCTCAATTCTTTTTTATACAATGCCTCTCCTGTGGTTTTCTCTCTCTCTTCTCTCAGTTTGTTAAATAATAAATCAAACTGAATTACACTATCTGCTAAGAATAGAAAAGAGCTTGAAATTGGTCATATGAAAGTATGTTCATTCTTCCTGGTCTTCGAATATATATAGCTTCAGTGAGGATCTGTTTGTGGATCTCGGTTGATGAAGATATTAAGCGATTGAAAACCCAAAGGAATTTATCCTTAGAATGAATATTGGTAGGTGTTTCTTTCCAAGAATATGTGTGGAGATTTACAACATATGTTCCTTGACACATGCTTGAGGATTGACTGTTTTTCTTTTGAAGGCTGAATTGATAACTCGCGCGGATCTCCATACTTGACCGAGCTCTTGTGCGGGTCTCCTTTCTGATTCTTTTTTCTTTATTCTTGGAGTCGATTTAGGATCTTCTTGCTGACTAACCGCTGCTTAAATCCTTTTATTATACCTTCAAATCTGTTGATTATATCTTCCTTCATTAAGTGCCTTGGACTGCAACCTTTTTGTTGATCTCTTATGATCAACGATGATATCTTTTTCCTTTCTTTTCACTTTGCTTCTCGTATTGAGTCTTTCTTAATGTTGGTTGTTTTAAGAAAGATAATAATATTTTTCATTGAAATACAGATCTGATGGTAGGCTATAATTGCATATTTTAATCACTAATTGCATTCTAATTCATGCACTTTACTTGTGTTGAGCTTTAATTGATATTTAGACTCAAAGCTCTAAATATCTTGAATTAATTCAGCGACATCTACGTCTTTAAAGATTAGTGGAAGGCCGTGAAATTCGCTAAACGACACTACCGATTTTTCTATGTATTTTAATAAGTTAAGGGAGCCTCGCGCGGTGTTTGATTAAATTATCACGACTCACTTTATTCTTATAAAGGCGACCTAAAGCACATTAAATGTTATATTATTATTGTATCTATAAGTGTTCTAATAATTTATATACGAATAATGCACTTGGAAGAATTCGAATTTGCATTTTAGCCTCATTCATGGCTAATTATATATTGGGCTTTATTTGGTTAGCCCAGGGATGTGTATTGTTTATACCACAACTGCAGCTACTGAGCCTTCCAATTGGGCCTAGAAGCGTTGGACCAATGAGTCCATTATAAGAGACTAATAGTCAGCCCTTCTTTCAATCGTATTACATTCATTAAAACTATACACCTAGTTGTCATAAAGTGTACTGCAGGTATTTAAATAAATAAAAAATTTTGATGCAGATGATTTCTTGTTAACCAGTTACAAATCAGATTTTCATAATGTTGAAGAAACTACTCGAACTATTAATCATTCAGAGTACACATATATTTAATTATCAAACCTCTACTATAATTCAAGTTTGCAAATACTAAATAGGTCTGACTAGACTATCTTTAAAGGTACTGGAATTTAAACGAATTAAAGGCACAGTCCTGACATCAGTCCCCAATTAGTACATGTTCGTGTTTAATACAAAGCCAATAATACTAATAGAAAATAAATGACAGTCATCGTATGAACTAGGAAACAAAATGTATTAACTTGATGATCAGCTACAAGCTTGAATATACAGGGCTGTAGTTTCAAAATCTAAGTAAGGAATGGTACCTGGAATGAGAAAAGGAAAGAAAGCCTATGAGTAATGCAGCAAGTAGCAGGCAAGAAAAGCCAATCAGCCAATAATCACCCAGAGATTCAGGAAGATTTTTGAGAAAAAACAAGTAATACTAGTTGATTCTTAAAACAACTTAATATGCTCAAACTTGTTATCAAGGAAGATTCAGTCGAAATAGAACAACACCAAAGGATTTCTGAAGAAGGTTGGAGAGACTAATATATATTTATATATATCTTAGTTCACTAAAAGCTTCAAAAAGAAAAATCTGCCCGAAAATCTCTAAGTTCCAGCCCTTTCAAATGTTCAGATTGCCCCCTTTTATAATCGAAGCCTTAGGACAACAACAATTCCTTTGTTTTCCTTTTAGTCCCTTAACCAATTTCAGTTTTACTCAAATAGTCCTTAGTTTTCTGACTTGTGCCTCAAGTTTGAGGCAGAAATTATGCCTAATCCCCTCGCTAGAATGTTCTAGGAGTTGTTACTGGATTCCTTATATTCAAGTACCCTTTGTACCCCTATCCCTTTTCCTAATTACAAACCTAAGTTTTTAACCTTGGTTTTCAATTATTTGGTCAAATATGACCCTAGTTAATTGCATTTAGGTTATGGGTCAAAATCTGAATCTAAACTACAGACTCAATTATGTAGAAGTGACCACTCAAAGAGTTTTAAGGATTAAACAATGCACCTCATGGATTCAAGCAAACAATTATCACAACTTCGGGATTATATGAATATGTCAAAATGGACCAAAACAATCAGAAAAGGAAACTAATCAACTAATGCAGGACATAGAAAAATGACCAAATTACAACACTCAGTAAAACTTAGAAGCAAGAAGGGAGATTAAACACTTAGGCTATACGAGAACAAGACTAATATCAGAAGCTAAAATATTCACCCAAAACTTAACCTGACAAACGTAAACTAAACAAGAGCCATGATAGGTATAAGATATTAAAAGGAGACCCACCCAGAGTTTCAAATAAGAACACCAAGGATAAGTGTTTGACCAATCATTCAGAGTTTTCAGGGATGAACAAACACAAGCCAGGAGATAAGGATAACAAATCAGTAACACTAAAGGTAACCAGGAGGATAACAAGCAGGAATGACCACTTTAAGATGAAAAATACAGAAAACAAATAAAATTCAAAGAAAAACAAAGTAATTGAGGCGGGAAATATACACAAGATACAAGTATTGGCAATACTTAGGACATAAGGAACTTAGCTTTTGTGCATGCAGTTCTAACTCAAAATTTTCCAATTCCACGAGTCTATGACCCCTTTTAAGAGGTCTTGCACTCCCCTAAGGCTTTTTGCCTTGAGTATCGAAGAGGGAAAAATGGTCAAAATAGGGTTCATTGATTCTGAGACCAAGTAAGGTCTCAGATTTGATGTTTCTTTGTTATTAGTTGGGTTCGAGGGTTGTGGGTGGTATGGTTGGGGAAAAGGACAGAAGGGGGTCATCTGAGGCCAGTTTGAACAAGTTCCGGTGGGTTTTAGGATTTAGGTAAACTTAGATTTAATATTTGCGCCAGTCTGCTGGGATTTGAAGAATATGGCTTGGATGGTTGGAAAGGGGAAGGGGAGGTGGTTGAGGAGTGTAGTTTTAGGTTGGTTTGGGGTTGGGTCGCCGGAGACGGTGGTTCCGGCGATACTTCTTTTGAATATTCGAAAAGATGAGGACTTGTTCGAAGGAAGCCAACCACAGGACGGGAAATAGGGAGTCGTGGTGGTCCGATGGTGTAAATTTAGGGCGGTTGGGTGAACGACTGCCGCCGTGAGGCGATTTCCGGTGGCGGTGTTAGGGTGGTAGATGGGTGGTCAACGGCGGTCTCATGGCGGTGAAGGGGTGGTGTTACAATCGGCGGTTTTTGTACGAGGAAGGCAATGTTGGTCTCTATATATGCAGAGACGTTTGGACATATATACGGGGGTTTTGGGAATGATCCAGGGTCGTTGGATGGCCTGAGATCAATGGTTGAGATGAGTGGCCTTCAAAACGGTGTCGTTTTGAAGGACTGTGTATAGACTGGGTCGGGGACCATCTTATTGGGCTGGGCATGGGTGTTTTTACAGGGTAAAAGGGTTTGGGCCACCCAGGTCTTGCCCAATTGTGGCCAGCCTGGGTGGTCATATATTTTGTTTTGTTTGTTGTTTTCTTTTCTCTTTTTTTAAAAAATTTAATTCCTAATTATATTTTAAAACTCCTAATAACTTAAATCAACCTAATAATTGTCTATTTATGCAACACAAACATTAAAATGCAACAAATTAAAATTAAACAAAACAATTAAAATTCCATAAATACTACTTAAATTTTTTGATTTTTGTATTTGCAAAAATAACCTTAATCACCAATTAAACTAGCAAAAATATGAATTTAAATACTAAATGCTTATGTAATTTGTATATTTTATGAATTTATGCATTATTTACTGAAAACACACTGACACACACAATTAAATCCTAAAAATAAATACTAAAAAGGAAAAATCTTAAACCTGAGAGTCATATAGGAGTCGTCTTAACAGGGCAAAAATCATATGCTCACAGCTTCCCCTCTTTGCGCGGAAACACGAAGAGTTTTTGTTCAAAGATAAGTGGGCAAACATAAGCGATTTTCATCCGAGTGAATACTCCATGTGAAGCACTTTGAAAAGCTCCTGACCGTACCTTGCTTCAAAGGTTGCCTACATATCCTTGGCGATAAAGGAATCAAGTGAGTGTAGTTCTAGAGTGTTTGGTAGCTGGGACTACCGAGGCTGTGAGTTTATTGTTGTTGTCGTTGTTACTGTTGCTAGACCCCCTTATTACACCATCACAAAAATTAAAGAAGCTAGCCTAAACCATGAACTATGGATTACAAGAAACCTATCTATATCTTCCGACTTGCTCTACGTCCTTGTTGCCTTGTTGTCTCGCATTTCTTAATGTGGAACTTCTTGTTGCCTTGTTGTCTGGTATTTCTTTTCCTCTATGTTTGATGCCGAATTGTTGGTCTTAAGATGTACTCTATCGACAGGATTCTCTTGTTCTACAGGTGGGCGCCTGGTTGCCTGAACTTGCAATTTTGAAAGATCCTCCCTTGTTCTGCAGGTGGGCACCTGATCAAAACTTGATTTGCGAGAAATATCCCTTTGTTCTCCAGGTGGGTTCCTAATTGCTGAACTCGAAATGTGTTCCCTTTTTCTTCAGGTGGATGACCGATTATCAACACTTGACATTTGAAAAATATTCCCTTGTTTAACAGGTGGGCATCTAATTGCTAAAACTTGAAATTTGAAAAAATATTCCCTTGTTCTACAGGTGGGCGCCTGATTACAAAAACTTAAATTTTGAAAAATATTCCCTTGTTCTACATGTGGGCGCCTGACTGCCAAAACTTAAAATTTTGAAAATATTACCTTACTTTTACATGTGAGCGCCTGATTTTGAATTTTTGAAAAATATTCCCTTATTTTACATGTGGGCGCCTGATTGTTAAAATTTTGAAAAATATTCCTTTATTTTACAGGTGGGTGCCTGATTGTCAAAACATAATATCTTGAAAATATTCCCTTATTTTACAGGTGGACGCCTCATTTAGAAATTTTGAAAAATGTTCCCTTGTTCTCCAGGTGGGTGCCTAATTGCAAAAACTTACAAATTTGAAAAATATTCCTTGTTCTACAGGTGGGCACCTGATTGTTAAAACTGGTCCTGACCATTCTCAATTGCTGATAATTTCAAGATTATGTTGTGTTTTTAAAAGGTATTATTTTCATTTATGTATTGGTACGAGTTATATCTGCTGGGAATCTGCTGGTGACTAATGATTAAAACTACTTTCCTTTATTCAGACAGGTCCTGACAACTCTTAATTTGATGACAAAAGGTGACAGTTGATGGTTAGTATTTAGGGCTACATCCCACTATCCAGGGGGGTCCTGACGACTCTTGTTGACTCTTGCTGGGGAAGTATATGATCTAAGTCCCATTTTTAGGAGGGTCCTGATGACTCTTGCTGACTCAGCTGGGGAAATTTTCCTTCTAAATCCCATTTTTCGGGAGGGTCCTGATGACTTTTCTGGACTCTTATTGACTCTAGCTGGGGGAAATATTTGCTCTAAGTCCCATTTTTCAGGAGGGTACTGATGACTCTTATCGACTCTTGTTGACTCTGGGTGGGGGGATTTTGGATCTAAGTCCCATTTTTCAGGAGAGTCCTGACGACTCTTGCTGACTCAGCTGGGGAAATTTGAAATTTTCCTTCTAAATCACATTTTTCAGGAGGATCATGATAACTCTTGCTGACTCTGTATCTACCCGTTTTACAGAAAGGTCCTGATGACTCTTATTGACTCTGGTTGAGGAAGTATTAGGGTTTGACCATGCCACCCAACTGTTTGTGTTCTAAGCTAAGTCCCATTTTCCAGGAGGGTCCTATCAACTCTTAACTAAATCCTACTTCAACATGCAATTCGTTTTATGCCCTTTGTTATCTATGCTTACTCCTATCCTTAAAATGAGTCCCATTTTCCAGGAGGGTCTTGAAGGTTCCCACTTAAGTGCCAATTCTAAATTCTGGTTGTTTCTGCTAGTGATTATTGTCCAGGAGGGTTTCTGCGACTCTTACTGGGGAAGGTGTTGGTGCTTGCCCTTGTTACCCACCTGTTTGAGTTTTAAAATGCATTCCATCTTAACTTCCATACCTCTTTTAACCCTTAGTTGTTCCTGTTTGGGTTTGCTAGTTAAAGTTTTATCCCATTGTGCTCTTGCTGGGGAGGGTGTTTATAGTGGACTATGTCCCTTTGAAATATTAACTGAGTTCCATTTCCAGGTGGGTTCTAAGATTTTGATCATACCTACCGTGTGCCTGCCTTCCCCTGTGAGTGGCCTCCCTTAGGCTCTTTTGGAATTTTTCTGCCCCTGTGTCAATCAAAGAAAACTTGTCAGTTTGAAAACCGGTGGTTGGCTCGCAGCATTCTTATTAGAAGCGGCCTCCTCATTTTCATGTTCCGTTGTGTTCGAATTTCCATGTTCATGATGTGTTATCTGTGTTGGTTGGATGACCCCTCGAACCTTTACGGCTTTACTTTGCTCCCCATAATTGTATTACATTTCTAGCCGTTTTGCTAGAATCCTTGCACCTTTCTCAAGATTGCCTAGTCAATGTATTATTCTTGGCTGATCCTCTGAACCTTGCGGATTTATTTTGTTCTTTGTCTCCGTGTTACCTTTCCACTCCTTTTTCAAAATCCCTGCCCCCCTTTCTTGAAATCACCTAATCCGTCTATGGTGTTTGGTTGGCCTTCACCTTTTGTGTTTTTATGTCGCTCCCTACTTTGTGTTGCACTTCCGACCCTTTACCAAAAATTTTTATGCCCCTTCCCGATGATTGGCGAGTTGATATATAAATGCTGGGTCAACTCTCACGGCCATTTCCACCTTTGTAATACATTTTTTCCTCTTTTGCCAGAAGCCTTATACCCCTCTCTAACGATTGCTAAGTTAGGGTGTTATGCTTTAACCCTTGTGGCTTTGTTTCGTTTCTCATCCTGGTGTTATATTTTCGAACCCTTGCCAGAAATCCTTATCCCTTTCCTGAGACTACCCGGCCCATTTGGGATGCTCGACTGACTTATGACTTTTATGCCCTGACTTTTACTTAATACCCTATGTTGCACTCTCGATCCTTCACCGGAATTCTTTATGTCTTTTCCTGACGACTAACGTGTTACGCTTGGTCAAACCATGCGACCTTGTGGCCCTTTCTCGTTTGGGCGTTGTGCGCTTTGTCCCATTGGGAGTTGACAATCGGCTTTGAAATTCCTCCCGCTTGCTTAAACAAAAACTATGTAGATTCGAGAGAAGGATGAAATTAAGGCTGTATCCGGTTCCGGTTCTGGGTCTATTTGGGTCTGCCGGTTCCGGTTCTGGCGGTTCCGGTTCTGGCGATTCCGGTTCCGCGGTTCTGGCGGTTCCGGTTCTGGCGGTTCCGGAGCCGGAACCGCTACCATACGGTTCCGAAACCGCCCGGTTCCGGTTCTGGCGGTTCCGGAACCGCGGGTCTGGCGGTTCCAGGCGGTTCCCGGCGGTTCCGACTTAAATTTTTTTTTTTAAATCAATATCTTGTATAGTAGTGATTAGTATATTGTACAATATATTTTTATATGGTGTACTATGTTCTTAGTATAGTATATATTGTGTTTGGAAATTAGTATATATTGTGTATAAGTAGTGTATATTTTGTATATTGTGTAGTAGTTAGTAATTAGTATAAATTTTATATAAGTAGTACATATTGATAAAAGAATATTGTCGTTAGTATTATGTGTTGTATGTTATATATTATATGATATATAAATATTCAAGGATTGATATAGAAGTAAAGACAAACAAATATTGAGACAAATATATTCAAGGATATGATAAAAAGCGTATTTATTGACCAAAATGGCATATCTTTCTTAGTCTTCCTTCCCCCAATGGAATGAGCACAACATGGTACTAATACCACCATTAAAAGGAAAAAAAACTAAAAGAAGACATGCCAATGTACAAGTTACATGATAATTTATGTATTATTTCTAACAAATCTCATAAAACCTTCAAGGTTTGGAGGTGGTTGTGTTGGCGGTGGTGGAAATGAAGCTTATTCATCACCACTTCCGGGTGAAGTTGCTTCCTGAGCCAGTTCTGCTAGCATTTCTTCATAGCACTCATCTATTTCGGGTTGAGATTCAGCTACCCCAAAGTTCCTTCTTTCAGAGTGGATCCAATCTCGGAAGAGCACTGATTTTTCCAAGCTGTCCCGCATCGACGCTCTATGATCTCCTATTTGTAGTCTGGTGACTAAATACGCTCTCCGATGCAACAGTTGACGCTTGAATGGATAGAACATCCCGAGCCATCCTTGCAAGAACGGGAAAATGCTTTTCCCTTGTCTTCCACCAATCCAAAAGGTCGAAAGATCCGTCTGGATTATCATTCTCTAGCCCCTGCGACAAATAAACTTGAAGTTCGTTTAGATGGGAAATATCATCTAAATTCTCACCTTGAGTACCCCTGAACTCCGTCCACGATTTAAGAGCTGTTAAGCCAGCAACTCTTTTAGACGCTTGTGATGTGGACGAAGTAGAGGTTGGAATAGTAGGCCTAACATGCTCTAACGCCTGTTTATAAGCATTATAAACAGTTTGAGCATTCACTGTAATTGATGCTTTCGCATCAGATAGTGTTGCCATTTCTTCTGGTGAAAGATCTAAAGATTGATAAATACTATTATACCAAAAGTTAGGACCTCCTGCTTTCATAGTAGGATTTAACATAGCAGCCACACCAAAAATAGGAGGGATTGGAAAAAAATATTTTTTAAATTTCTTTTTCATTTCAAATATTGCATTTTCATAAATTTTCCCTCCCTCGTTAAAATCAGCAAATAAATTAGCAAGTGCGGCAATATATACTAAACAGTTTGAAATTGTAGGATAATATTGGCCAGATAAAGCAGTTGTAACCACACTAAAATGTTCTAAAAAACCTAAAAGAATCTTAACGTTAATCCAATCTTGATTAGTTAGCATGTCATTATCTTCATCCTCACAATCCCTAGAATTATAAGTAGCGTTTATTGGGTTTCTATATTCGTACGCCACTACTAAGCTTTCATACATGTAGTTCCACCTAGTGGGGCAAGGTTTAGAAACCTTTCTTTCTCTAAGGCCATATTCGTCACTTTTTTTATAATATTCTCTAAGTCTACTTCTACGGTTTGAATAAAAAAGCCAATTAAGAGCAAATTTAACTTTTTCAATTTCTATGTTTAAAATTCTCATACCATCTCCATTAAATGATAAATATGGCATATACATCTAACATGGAAAATATTTGTAAAAGCAGGATTTAGTGTTCTAGTTAAAATACCTATTGCAGTAGTGTTGCTACTAACGTTATCCATGGAAATTGACATTATTTTATCACTAAAACAAAAATATCTACATACATCTGAAACAGTGCTAGCAATAAACTTACCTGTGTGCTGTGAATTAATTATTCTATATGCTATACTGCGTTTTTGCATGGTCCAGTCTTCGTCTATCCAATGACAGGTCACGGTTAGATAATCACAGTCATTTCCACTTCTACCAATATCAGTTGTAATAGACATACGATTACTTATATGAGTAAATAAATAGCGCAAGTATTGTTCATATTCATGCTTATATTTATAAATGTCGACCTTAACTGTGGCGCGAGGCCAACCTTTATATGTAGGATTAAATACTCGTCTAATATAATGAATCCAAGCAGGATTAGAAGCAAAAGAATAAGGTAAACACATAACAGTAATCATTTTAGCTAATTCTTCACGATCCTTATTTGGATCGTAATACAATATACCTCCGATGACTGTGTTTATTCCTGGTTGAAGCATGTTAGAACCAGTACTTTGGTTAATTGTAGTATCAGGACTTGCCCTCCCCTCTTGTTGCGCTTTCAATTGGATATATCAAGCCTTATCACTAGGGTGTAATTTTATATGTTTAACTAAACTACCTGTGCCGCTACGATCTCCAGTATACCTATGCACAAGTAATTTCCCACAAGATTTACACTTAGCCTTATTCTGTTCTCTTAGTTGAATAAAAAATTGCCAAACTAATGAAGTTTCTGAACGTTTAGGAGGTTGTCTACTAAAAGTGGGAGTTTGTACGGGTGGGTGTTCCGGTTCATTAGTAGTAGGACTAGTAGGTGTATCATCTAAATCTACGGGAGCTTGGGTTTTGTCATCATCATCATCCTCATTTCCCTCTATTATAGGTGCATTAGGATAAAGCATATTCATAATATCACCGTCTATTCTATCACCTACTGCTACATCATGTAGAAAATCAACATCGCTAAATTGAAAACATGGGTGATTACTATCAAGTATTCCGAAATTTTCATTAGTATTTCTAGGTTGGCTACTAGTTTCAACTTGTTTATCTTTTCTAGGTCGGGGAGCCGGGGGGAGGGGTAGGATTTTGGCGACTACTTTCACCGGATTTAGATTTACCTTTTCCGAACATGTTTTTCAATGAAAATGCCATAATAATTATAATTAAGCAAAATAACAACATACAACAAATATTCTTAGCACGTAAGAGTTGAAACGAGTTTACCGGATTGACGAACAACTTCTTGAAAATTGAAAATCGTTGTAATTGAACACTTGAAAACTTCAATTCAACAACTTCACAATGTTTCACGAATTTGCAACAAAAATTTAAGCACTTGCACTAGAAAGATTGAAAGAGAGCTTGAGAGAGATTGAGAGAGATTAATGAATTGGTGAATTAAAATGAAAGAATGAGGGGGTATTTATAGTTGAGAAATGGGAAATTGTGTAATTATATAATGGGGTTAAATTAAATTTGAGGGGTCAAATGGCTAAATTATAAAAATGCCAAACGGCTATTTCTGCAAGAGAGCCGTTCTGATTTTCAGATTTTAAAAAAAAAAAAAAAATTAAAAAAATCAGCCCATTGGGAACCGGACCGGTTCAGGCGGTTCCATCCGGTTCCAAACGGTTCCGCCAACGGTCGATGGGTCCGATGACATCCATGCCCCAAGCAACGAAAGGCCAAGGTGCTGACATTGTGTGCAGTTCAGACGGAGGAGAGTGAATTAGGTCTCCGTGTACCTGACACTGGTGGCATTTGCGTACAAAGCTGATACAATCCCGTTCCATGGTGAGCCAATAATACCCTGCCCGGGGAATATTCTTTGCCAAAACATATCCGCTCATGTACGGCCCGCATACGCCAACATGCACCTTATTCATGATGATCGCCTGCCGAGCATCTACGCATCTTAACAAACCTAGATCTGGCGTTCTCTTGTATAATACCTCTCCACTGAGGAAGAACCCACTTGACAAACGACGGATCGTTCTCTTCTGGTCACTCGTGGCTTGCGTCGGGTACACACCATTCCTGATATATTCCTCGATGTCATGGAACCAAGGCTCGTCGTCAAGCTCTTCTTCCAGCATGTTGCAATATGCATGTCGATCATGGACCCAGATATGTATTGGGTCAACTTAAGCCTTGCCCGGGTGATTTAACATTGACGCCAAAGTAGCCAGGGCATCGGCAACCTCATTGTGAATTCTGGGCATGTGCATTAACTCTTTTGACCGGAATCACTGACAAAGATCATGCAAGTATTGCCGGTAAGGTATGAGTTTTAAGTCTCTCGTCCCCCATTCCCCTTGGATTTGGTGTACCAGAAGTTCCGAGTCCCCCAAGACCAAGACTTCCTGGACACCCATGTCCGCTGCTAATCTCAAACCCAAAATCATGCCTCATACTCAGCCATGTCCTTTGTGCAATAGAAACGGAGTTGAGCTGTGACCGGGCAATGATGCCCTTCTTCGAAACTGAGTACCGCTCCTATCACGATGCCTTTTATGTTAGCAGCCCCATCGAAGAACAATTTCCATCCCGACTTCTCATCCCGTTCCACTTCATTGACGTGCATCACTTCCTCGTCCGGAAAATATGTGTTCAAGGGTTCATATTTTTCATCTATGGGATTCTCTGCTAGATGGTCTGCCAATGCCTGCGCCTTCATAACAGTCCTAGTTATGTAGATGATGTCGAATTCAGTGAGCAAGATTTGCCACTTCGCGAGCCTCCCTGTAGGCATGGGCTTCTGGAAAATGTATTTCAATGGGTCCAGTCGTGAGATGAGATAAGTGGTGTATGATGACAAGTAATGCTTCAACTTCTGGGCTACCCATGTCAAAGCGTAGCATGTCCTTTCAAGATGAGTGTACTTATCCTCATAGGCCGTAAATTTCTTGCTGAGGTAGTATATAGCTTGCTCTTTTCTCCTAGTAACACCGTGCTGACCCAACACGCATCCAAATGAATTGTCCAGTACTGTCAAATATAATATTAGAGTCCTTCCTGGTTCCGACGGGACCAACACTGTTGTGTTTGACAAATATCCCTTTATCTTATCAAAAGCTTCCTGGCACTTTCCTGTCCATTTCACCGCATCATCCTTCTTTAGCAGCTTAAAGATGGGCTCGCAGATTGTCGTGAGTTGGGCGACGAATCGGCGGATGTAATTCGGCCTTCTCAATAGACTCATTACTTCTATTTTGTTTTTGGGTGGCGGAAACTCCTGTATATCTTTGATTTTTGATAGGTCCAGCTCGACGCCTCGGCGGCTGACTATGAACACTAACAACTTTCCCGAGGGAACCCCAAATGTACATTTTGCCGGGTTGAGTTTGAGATCATACATGTGGAGCCTTTGGAAGAATTTCCTCAGATCTTTGACATGATCAGATTGCTTTCTGGACTTCACCATCACATCGTCCACATAGATCTCGATTTCTTTATGCATCATATCGTGAAAAATGGTTGTCATTTCCCTCATGTATGTTGCCCCAACGTTTTTCAAACCAAAAGGCATGACCCTATAGCAGTATGTTCCCCACGGTGTGATAAATGATGTTTTCTCCGCGTCTTCTTCATCCATTAAGATCTAGTGATAGCTTGCATAACAATCCATGAATGACCTGATCTTATGCTTCGCACAATTGTCAATCAATATGTGGATGTCCGGTAGGGGGAAGTTGTCTTTTAGACTTGCTTTGTTGAGGTCACGATAATCAACGCACACTCTGGTTTTACCATCCTTCTTTGGTACAGACACAACGTTAGCTAACCAGGTGGGATATCGTGTGACTCGGATAACTTTTGCCTCAAACTGCTTGGTTACCTCTTCTTTCATTTTCACGCTCACATCAGTTTTAAACTTTCTCAACTTTTGTTTGATGGGAATGCAGGCTGGGTCAGTAGGTAATTTGTGGACTACCAAGTTAGTGCCCAATCCGGGCATGTCGTCGTAGGACCATGCAAAGACATCACTGTACTCCAACAATACTTTGATTATTCCCTCCTTAAGTTAGGGCTCCAGATGGACACTTATTTTTGTTTCTCTGATAGTATCCGGGCTTCCTAGATTGATTGCCTCTGTATCATTCAGGTTTGGTTTGGGTTTCTCTTCGAATTGGGTCATCTCTTTACTAATCTCACCCCATGCCCCTTTCTCATCGTACCCTGGTTCATCCGTGTGTTCTATTTCCTGAATTATCATTTCTGGACTAGGTTTATTGTAAAGATTGGGCCGAGGAGTCCTTATGAATGTCAGATCACTGGAACCAGCATAAAAATAACTGTATAGAAGGGAAAAGAAAGAAAAGTAAAGAGAAAATGGAAACTATCACCATTGCTGAAAGGGAAATTGCCTTTTATTAGAATCAAAGATAACAGAGTTTGCACATCCAAATGGACGGAAATAACAACTGAGTGATGCTAATACAAACTAGAATGAAAGGAAAATCAAAGCCGACTACCACGACTCCCTCTGAGTGGGAAGAGGAGTGGCTTCCCAATTATTGATTTTTGCGCATGCTCCCACGAACTGCACATATGCCCTGCTCGATCCTTCTCCCGCCTCTACCATATTCACCTCATTGAATACTCTTGCTAACCCCTTATCAAGATCTCCGTCTGCGTCAATCAGCGGGCCGAAAATCTTGGGTCTAGGGCCAGTGCTAGATTTGACAAATGATTTGGACAAACTTGGGATAGGCTTCGGGAGAACCTAGGCTTTCTGTCTCAGCTTCCTGTCTCGCTTTATGTCTTCGTCTATGGATTTGAACCCTAGACCAAAAGTGTCTAGATTCTTGGGAAGGGACACTGGTTACACCATGCCTTACCGAAAAGCTCCCAACCCTTTGCCGGGTATAAAGCCATTTCTCAACATTTCTGAAGCTACCATGACGGATGGAGTTGTTATCTTTGGGGTTACAACAATCTCACCTTCTGGGATCTTCTGAACCGACACTGTATCAAACACCTGGTAAAATGATGGCCCTTCATTGTCCCCAGATTCAATGAAAGGAAAGATCGCGTCACCCGGGGTACACTGATTATCCTCTCCATGCACGACAATCTCTTGCATGTCCCACTCAAATTTGACCATCTGGTGCAGTGTAGATGGTACTCTTTTGACTGTATGAATCCAGGGTCTGCCTATTAACAAATTATAGGAGACTGATACATCCAACACTGGGAATTCCATAATGAACTCGACGGGCCCTATAGTTACTTCCAGCGCTATATCCCCTACGATGTCTTTATTTTCACCGTCGAAACCTCGAACACAGATGTTATTCTTGCTGACCCTTTCATTTTCCACCTTCATCTTGGTCAATCTGGAGATTGGACAAATGTTTGAACTGGACCCGTGTCGACCAAAACTCGGGTGACCATGGCTTCTTCACACTTCACTGTCAGAGAATGTGACCCGGTTTACCTCGAATATCTTTTTTGCAATCTTTTCCAGGTGGTTCACCGCTATCTTATCTGGGATATGAGCTTCATTCAAAATCTTCATCAACGCCCGGCGGTGCTCATATGAGTGAATTATTAAGGATAACAAAGAGAGCTGGGCTGGTGTTTTCCTCAATTGTTCTATGATGGAATAATTTTACATTTTCATTTTCTTCAAGAATTCTTCTGCCTCTTCTTCTAATACAGGTTTCTTCACTGGTTCCGAGTTATATTTAGAGATCTTCCCTCTCTCAACTCTTCTGGGGCAAAGTACCTTCCTGATCGAGTTAAACCTCGTGCCTCAATTACTTCCTCCCTAACTTTTTTCCCTTTGTACATCACTATGGCTTGTTCATATCTCCAAGGAACGACTCTATTGTTGATGATTGGTGGCTGGATTACTGGTTTTACAATAACTGGCTCTATATAGACACCTTCCACAACCACGATGGGTTCTCTAGTTGCCCCCTGTACTGTTACCTTTGCCTGTTCTTGCTTTGGCACGACCGCACATGCTGAGCTTCCCTTTACTACGATAGTTTTGTTGCCTTCTTTTGCCCTAGTTACCATTTTCATGCTGTTTGCAACCTTGGTGGGCTCATTGGCTTTGATCATCATTACTGTTCGTGAAGGCCTTCTGGACCTTTCCCTTCTCTCCTCAATTTCAATCATGTTGGTTTCCTGATAGGTTGGCAGTGGGTTCTGGTTAATATTAGGTACCTCCGGAGTTTGCACCTCGATCTTGTAAGAGTCGATAACTTCTTGAATGTCGTTCTTTAAATGCCAACATTTTTCACTGTCATGCCCTGGTGCACCAGAACAGTATTCACAGCTAACCGAATAATTTAAATTCTTTGGGGGAGGATTTGGCAGCTTCGTCTCAATTGGTCTCAACATATCCAGTTGTCACAGCTGGTGGAACAGGCTAGTGTAAGATTCTCCCAGCGAAGTGAAAGTCTTCTTTTTCTGTACCCTTTCATTTATCATGGCGGGGTTGCCTCGGAAGGCGGGCCTCGGGGTTTTGTGGTAATTTCTTGGAGGCGGGTATTGATTTTCTGGATTTGGGTAAGTGTTTTGAAGGGGTGGCGCACGCCATTGTGTGGGGGGTTAGGTATATGCCTGTGCATGATGGACTGAGAAACGAGGTTCTGGTGGTGGATAGTAATGTTGTGGTGGGCCATATGGAGGGTGTGGGTATGTCTGGTGGTGAGGATGGGGCTAACCGTAATGAGATGGTGCCCGAGGCCCGACCCAGGTTCCCGACTCCACTATTGCTACTTTCTCTTTCTTCTTTTTCCCGAAAGCTCCCCCAGCTCCACCCTGGATGGCTTGAGTAGTTGCCTTAATTGCCGAGTAGCTCATGATTTTATTGAATTGAGACCTTCCTCAACCATACTTCCCATCTTGACCACTTCGTTGAAAGACTTCCCTACCGCTGATACCAAATGCCCAAAGTAGGTAGGTTCCAAAGCTTGCAGAAAATAGTCAACCATCTCAGTTTCCTTCATGGGAGGATCAACTCTGGCTGCTTGTTCCCTCCACCAGAAATCGTACTCCCTGAAACTCTCGGTGTGTTTCTTCTCCAGCGTTTTCAAAGATAGACGATCCGGGACAATCTCGAGATTATATTGAAAAGGGCTTGCAAATGCTTGCGCCACATCGTCCCAGGTGTACCACCGATTGAGGTCCTGTCGAGTATACCACTCTAATGCCGATCCACTCAAACTTTGGCTAAAGTACACCATTATCAGTTCGTCTTTTCCTCCTGCTCCCCTTATTTTTTTGCAAAACGCTCTCAAATGTGCGAATGGATCACCGTGACCGTCGTATAAGTCAAATTTGGGCATTTTAAGATCTGGAGGCAACTGTATTTCCAGGAATAATCAAAGATATTTGAAGGCCACGCTCACGTGGCCACCTAATCCCTGCATGTACCTGAATGATTGTTCCAGACCCCGGACCTTTCTGAGCATTTCTTTCTGTTCGGAATCTTTGATCGGATTTTCAACTCTCGTTGGGATTTCAGGACGAGAAGCATAGGAGTGAGGCTTTTGGGCTTTGTAGGCAGGTTTTGGGGGATAGTATTGAGGGTCATAGGCTTGAAGCAGTGGTTCACTGGACAGGCGGAGGTACCACATAGATATGAGCAATTGGCGGGAGAGGGTGAAGAGTGACTTTGGGTAATGGGGCTGGTGGCTGAGAGGTAGCACCCTGATGCAATGAGTATAAAGGAGAACTTAGGGGCGGATCAATGACGAACTGGTCAGGTGCTTGGGCCAGTGGTGGGATGAAGGTTGGGTTTGCAAGATAGGCCGGGGATGGTTGTCCTCTTGCCCATGCCTGGTACATCTCGGCCATTTGGGGTTTAAGATTATACATTTCCTCCTTCATAGCGTTAATGTCCAATTCCTCTGCCTATTTCGAGGGGTCAATAATGCTGACATCAGTTTCTTGGTTGGCCATGACTTGTTTGCTTTTTGACCGCGTGTTGTAGGACTGAGTTTCCAGAATGCATGCGATTACCAGTCACCTGT
Organism: Nicotiana benthamiana; assembly: GCA_034376525.1. Taxonomy (NCBI): domain Eukaryota; kingdom Viridiplantae; phylum Streptophyta; class Magnoliopsida; order Solanales; family Solanaceae; genus Nicotiana; species Nicotiana benthamiana. The sequence goes on from CM067327.1 coordinate 36,313,347, forward strand.
CTAATTTGGAACTGGAATGACAACATCGAAGACTCGTTAGTGGTCAGGTTCTTGACACAAGTGGCCACACATTGGGTATGTATGCACATAAATGGTAATTGGTTCCTACATGTGTTGGTTGCTTGCAAAACTCTCTTTTGATTTGGCCTATTCTCTCCCCTTCCTATATTTATTCAATTTCAAATTTTCTTCAGTTATGGTCGAATCCCATGTAGATTGCCTACGTATCATAAACCCGCATGAATCAGACTGAGCGTAGTTCTTGCAAACAAAAACGGAACATAATATATTTGGGAATTCTTTTTATAACAATAGACTGTAATTACAAAGACTCAAAAGGTGACAAATTAAACAAATGCTGACAAAAGAACTACAGACTCGAACAACAACCAACTATTCATAAAGAAAATACATGCTCAGTTAAGCTAACAGACTTTAAAAACTAATAAATTGATAGTGCAATCTTTTAGGAGTACATTAATGCCTCAAGTGCTCCTGGGCCTCGCGGGGCATCATTCGGCCTTGCCGCTGGTTTGCGTGCCAAACTCCCTTGGAGGTGGTGGAGATTTTTCTTCACTTGTTGGACAAAAGTCATGGCGGTGGCAAGGAACATGGATTTTGTCATATCCTCTCAATGGCCGCACCTTGTTGTAATGTAGTCTGCAATTGCCTGTACTCTTTCCCTGATAACACCCTTTTCTTGCAATATGCGCCCAATTTGTTCAGCCCTCGCCTTTAGAGTTCGCTCGGCTACCTAGTTCAGTTCCTGGAATCGCCTCAAATTTATCTCCAACTTTTCTATTGTTGCATAGCAATGTTCTCTTTCGGCTTTGAGGTCCCCAACTTGCTTGATAACTCTTCGCTTTATCCCAGCAATCTCATCTTCATGCTTTTCCTTCAGTTTCTTAATGATGCGGGCCCGTTCCCCTGCATTTTTAGCTAATTGTCTTCGGACCCTAGACAGTTCACCTTCGACCTTATTCAGGTCGAACCCTTATTCGGTTACCTTTTGTCTCAAACTGTTTATGAGCTTTTCAACTTTTGCGCTCCTGGCACGACTTTCTGCGGCTGCTTTCATCTTATGGATTTTGGCTCCCAGCGTCTCCTTTTCTTTGGTTAATCTCTTCTTTTCTCCCTCGTCTGATGCGGCTTGCAAACCGTTTTCGAATTGCAATTCTCGGACTTGCCTTTCCAATCTTCCTATGGTGTCCTTGTACTCATTTTCCTTGGCTAGCCAGTCCCATTGTTCTTGTGACGTTTTAATGAACTCCTGGAGGTGAGGCCTTTTGGGCGATCTCTCAAACTCAATTTCTCTCCTGTACCATGCGAGGTATCCCGGTGACACTTTGCCTCTGGCCCGATCCTGTATGGAAGTATCGGCAGCTAGGTATTGGAATTCATTCCAGATCTTGCGAACCATTGATTCGGGGAACTGACTACCCGGATTCTGAGATCTTCGTCTTTCGGCACTATCTGGCATATTCCGAGTTGTCTCAAGACCCGATGCGGGGCATAAGGCTGGATGCTCCTAAGACCCATCAAGAGAAAATTGGTTCTGTTGCCGGCATGTACACGATCTCATCAACAGACAACCATCCCAGTGTACATTCTATTTGACTGGAAGTGAGGGACTAGAGGTAAGAAGACCATTTTGCCGCACTCTCGGGTAGGCTGAGCTTTTCAATCCTTGCGTGAAACTCCTCTATGCAGGTTTTCTCGGTGGACCCATAACTCATGAATCGAGAGCAGCGGCATAGATGCTCCGTCATCCACATTTGCAATAATAGATTACACCCTTCAAAGAAATCGTTTCTGCCTTGCAAGCTGTGAGAACGCGAAAGATTTTGGCTACTATCATGGGCGCGAGTGTATACTTGGCCTGCGTGTGTAGGGTGCTGGCAACCCCTGCTATCTTTATGTCAATGTTCCCATCCTTTCTTGAAAATATCAGAAGCCCTAGAAAAGCCACCATAAAAGTGAAGCTGTGTTCTTCCCATTTGACACGGTTTCCCTTATTGTAGACTTTGTTCTCTGGATGGTTGAATTCCCATATGTGACCGTATCTCGAATACAGGAATGAAAAAGTGCAGAATCTTGCCGCCAAGTTCGCATCATGTACTACTCTTCTTATCTTTAAGGTATCTAAGAATTTATGCACCGTTATCACTCTTGGAGCAACCAAATACCTGTGTCTCAAAGGAAGTTCCCCATTTCCAATATATCCTGCCATTTCTTCCAACGTTGGAGTGAGTTCAAAGTCTGAGAAGTAAAACACATTGTGTGCCGGGTCCTAGCATGTAACTAGTGCTCTTATGATGTCTCATCGGAGAACAATCTCTAATAACCCCGAGAGGCCCCCCAAATACTTCTTTATCTCATCCTGTCCTTCCCTGCCCAAATCATTCCACCACAACCGCAACTCCAAAGGGGTTCGGCTCACAAATGAAAAAGGTCCGGTTTGGATTGTGCTCATTCTGCACATTTATTAAGGTGAACTAGTGACATGTAATTTATTCTTGTTTGACTTTTAAAAAAAAGAAAATATTTTGATAATAACAACGCCACTCGATTTACTCAGGATCGCAAGTAAAAAATTAAAAATTATTTAGGGCACTTTTGCACAAGGGAGGTTGGACCCGATGGGGGTTGCCTACGTATTCCACCCTTGGTGAGAATCAAACCGGCGTAGTTTGGGCCAAACAATTTGTCAAAAAGAAAACTTTGTTGAAAAGCCTCTTTTTCTTTTGTTTACTCCTTTTTGTTTCTTTTTTTTTCTTAAAAAATCCGGCGGCATTTCGGTGCTACTTGAGCATTGGTTTTAGAAATGATTAATCTCAGTCAGCCCTAGCACCACTTATTTTCTAGATTTTTAGAAATATTTTCTTTTTCTCTTTTTTTTTCCTCTTTTTTTTCTCTTTATTTTTCGCAAGCCGATCAACATGTAAATCCAAAACAACTAAGCACAAGTAGCACGTAATATGCATCAGGATGATCTTTGCATTTTGCATCACCTGTCTTAGACAGACCCAACCCCCGTGTTGAGTCCCTAAGTCAAATACATGATGTAGATAAGCGTTCCTACTAGGATCTGGCATGAGGTTTTGTTATTCTAAGTTCAAGCCTGGGTATTTGTTCTAGACTGTGTACCAGAGCGGACAACTCGAGTCGAGGAGGGGGCTACGTACTTGGGACCCACAAGATCGTCCGGCTTTGTAACTTGTCTGTGCATCTTTCTTATTTTAAGGTATGACACTAACAGAATAGGGAGTCTCGACCAACGAGCACATCCCCGAAGTTAAAGAGAGAAGGGTTTCGTAACAGTTTATACATAATTCAAGTACTATCAAAGCGGTAAAAGCATCATTTTGCACATTAAGCCAACAAGTAAAATCAAATAACAGACAAAGACAAATACAAATATTACTCTAAGCTCTAATTCTTGAACCCTGAACCAGAGAGTCTGGGTTACTTCCCCAGCAGAGTCGCCAGAGCTGTCACACCTCCTTTTTGGCTATCCAACTCGACGAAATGCGTAGATAAGGGAGTTTTTTCCAATTTAAGGACAATCGAAACGGGATTCAATTATGTAAGAGATTTCAGAGTCACCACTTGGGAGATTTATGGTGTCCCAAGTCACTGGTTAGAATCCCGAATCGAGGAAAGAATGACTATGTTTAACAGTCCGCGAACCAAAAATTCGAGTAAGGAATTTTGTTAACTCGAGAGAAGCTGTTAGGCATTTCCGAGTTCCGTGGATCTAGCACGGTCGCTCAACTGTTATATTTTGGCTTAAATTGTCTTATTTTAGAACATGTTTTAACTTATGTGCTTTTTACCTTTAAACCACTTTTATCATTACTTTTAGAGAAAATTGCAACGTCGTTAAAACATGTCTCGAACCACGTCACATAAATGCACCCGTGGATTTTGACACATTTCAACTTCGTTGAGAGTTGGAATTGGGTGACATAAATGCGCACCCAAGTTTAGGAAGGTAATTTTATTAATAAATTCACGCCTATAGCATCTATGTCTTTAAAGATTCGTGGAAGGCCGTGAAATTCGTTAAACAACACTTCCGATTTTTCTGTGTATTTTAATAAGTTAAGGGAGCCTCGCGCGGTGTTTTATTAAATTAGCACGGCTCACTTTATTCTTATAAAGGCGACCTAAATCACACTAAATGTTCTATTATTCTTGTATCTAGAGGTGTTCTAATAATTTATACACGAATAACGCACTTGGAAGAATTCGACATTTGCATTTTAGCCTCATTCGTGGCTAATTAGATATTGGGCTTTATTTTGGTTAGCCCAGGGATATGTATTGTTTATACCACAACTGGCAGCTACTGGGCCTTCCAATTGGGCCCAGAAGCGTTGGACCAACAAGCCCATTATAAGAGATGAATAGTCAACCGTTCTTTCAATCCTATCACATTCATTAAAACTATACACTTGTTTGTCATAAAGTGTACTGCATGTATTCAAATAAATAAATAAAAATGATGCGGATGATTTCTTGTTAACCAGTGACAAATCAGATTTCCATCTTGATATTTAAAGAAACTACTTGAACTACTCATCATTCAGAGTACACATATATTTAATTATCAAACCTCTACTATAATTCAAGCTTTCAAATACTAAATAGGTCTGACTAGACTATCTCTAAAGGTACTGGAATTTAAACGAATTAAAGGCATAGTCCTGGCATCAGTCCCCAATTAGTAGATGTTCATGCTTAATACAAAGCCAATAATACTAATAGAAAATAAATGACAATCACCGCATGAACTGGGAAACAAAATGTATTAACTTCATGATCAGCTACAAGCTTGAATATACATGGCTGTAGTTTCAGTATCTGAGTAAGGAATGGCACCTGGAATGCCAAAGGAAAGAAAGCCTATGAGTAATGCAGCAAGTAGCATGCAAGCAAAGCCAATCAGCCAATAATCACCCAGAGATTCCGGAAGGTTTTTAAGAAAAGGCAAGTAATACTAGTTGATCCTTAAAACAGCTTAATATGCTCAAACTTGCTATCAAGGAAGATTCAGTCGAAATAGAACAACACCAAGGGATTTCTTAAGAAGGTTGGAGAGACTAATATATATTTATATATATCTTAGTTCACTAAAAACTTCAAAAAGAAAAATCTACCCGAAAATATCTAAGTTCCAGCCCTTTCAAATGTTCAGATTGCCCCCTTTTATAATTGAAGCCTTATGGCAACACCAATTCCTTTGTTTTCGCTTTAGTCCCTTAACCAATTTTCAGTTTTACCCAAATAGTCCTTAGTTTTCTCACTTGTGCCTCAAGTTTGAGGCAGAAATTATGCCTAAACCTCTCACTAGAATGTTCTAGGAGTGGTTACAAGATTCCTTGTATTCAAATATCCTTTGTACCCCTGTCCCTTTTCCTAATTAGTTACCTAAGTTTTTAACCTTAGTTTTCAATTATTTGGTCAAATCTAACCCTAGTTAATTGTATTCAGGTTATGGGTCAGAATCTGAATCTAAACTACAGGATCAATTATGTAGAAGTGGCCACTCAAAGAGTTTAAGGATTAAACAATGCACCTCATGGATTCAAGCAAACAATTATCACAACTTCAGGATTATATGAATATGTCAAAATGGACCAAAACAATCAGAAAAGGAAACCAATCAACTAATGTAGGACATATAAAAATGACCAAGTTACAACACTCAGTAAAACATAGAAGCAAGAAGGGAGATTAAACACTCAGGTTATACGAGAACAAGACTAATATTAGAAGCTAAAATATTCACCCAAAACTTAACCTGACAAACGTAGACTAAACAAGAGCCATGATAGGTATAAGATCTTAAAAGGAGACCCACCCAAAGTTTCAAATAAGAACACCAAGGTAAGTGTTTGACCAACCATTCAGAGTTTTCAGGGTTGAACAAACACAAGTCAGGAGATAAGGATGAGCATGAGACCACCAAATCAGTAACACTAAATGTAACCAGAAGGATAACAAGCAGGAATGACCACTTTAAGATGAAAAATACAGAAAACAAATAAAATTCAAAGAAAAACAAAGTAATTGAGGCAGGAAATATACACAAGATACAAGCTTTGACAATAATTAGGGCATAGGGAACTTAGCTTTTGTGCATGCAATTCTAACTCGAAATTTTCCAATTCCACGAGTCAATGACCCCTTTTGAGAGGTCTTGCACTCCCCTAAGGCTTTGTGCCTTCAGTATCGAAGAGGGAAAAAGGCTCAGAATGGATTTCATTGATTCAGAGACCAAGTAATGTCTCAGATTTGATTTTTCTTTGTAATTAGTTAGGTTCGAGGGTTGTGGGTGATATGGTTGGGGAAAAGGGATAGAAGGGGGTCATCTGAGGCCAGTTTGAACAAGCTTCGGTGGGTTTTAGGATTTAGGAGTAAACTTAGATTTAATATTTGAGCCGGTCTGCTGGGATTTGAAGGATATGGCTTGGATGGTTGGAAAGGGAATGGGAGGTGGTCTAGGGGTGTAGTTTTAGGTTGTATTGGGGTTGGGTCGCCGGAGACGGTGGTTTCGGCGATCCTTCTTTTGAATATTCAAAAAGATGGGGACTTTTTCGAAGGAAGACAACCATAGGACGGGAAAGAGGGGGTCGTGGTGGTCCGGTGGTGTAAATTTGGGGCGGCTTGGTGACCTGCCGCTGCTGTGAGGCGATTTTCGGTGGCGATGTTAGGGTGGTTGATGGGTGGTCAACGACGGTCTCATGGCAGTGAAGGGGTGGTGTTACAATCGGCGGTGTTTGTATAAGGAAGGCAATGTTGGTCTCTGCATATGCAGAGATGTTTGGACATATATATGGGGGTTTTGGGAATTATCCAGCGCTGTTGAAGGATTGTGTGTGGAGTGGGTCGGGGACCATCTTATTGGGCTGGGCATGGGTGTTTTTACAGGGTAAAAGGGTTTGGGCCACCCAGGTCTGGCCTAATTGTGGCCAGCCTGGGTGGTTATATATTTTGTTTGGGCCAGACCTGGGTGGTTATATATTTTGTTTTGTTTTGTTGTTTTCTTTTCTCTCTCTCTTTTTATTTAATTCCTAATTATATTTTAAATCTCTTAATTAACTTAAATCAACCTAATAATTGTCTATTTATGCAACACAAACAATAAAATGCAGCAATTTAAAATTAAACAAAAGAATTAAAATACCAGAAATACTACTTAAATTTTTTGATTTTTGTATTTGCAAAAATAACCCTAATCACCAATTAAACTAGCAAAAACATGAAGTTAAATCCTAAATGCTTATGCAATTTTCATATTTTATGAATTTATGCATACGTTACTGAAAACACACTAACAAACACAATTAAATCCTAAAAATAAATATTAAAAAGGAAAAATCTTAAATCTGAGAGTCCTGTTAGAGTCGTCTTAATAGGGAAAAAATCATATGCTCACAGTATTCTGAGAAGTTTATATTAGTGCAACGTATGGTGTGAGGCATAGTGCGACACATCAGTATATTTTTTATGCCTGTTGAATTGCTGAGCTTCATGAAGATCTCCACTAGTGCATGGCACGGTGCGTCGCCCCATGTGGCGCACCTGTGTATTTTTTCCAGAGTTATTTACCTATTTTGGCTAGGAAAGGGTGATTTCGTCTGGGCCTGACGTTACTTGGTACAAATATATGAAAAGATGTTATTTTATAGTTTGAACATACTTTTGACCTAAGGAAGCCAAGGAGGAATTGGAAGAACACAAGCACAAGGATTTCATCATTCCTTCCTCACTCAAGACCTGAGTTTGGATCGTTTCATATTTTCCTATACTTTAAACATATTTGTGATTAATTGCTCCATGTATATGAAAAAGTTCCCTTTAGGGTTTGATGGATTTGGTGTATCGATGATTGTTTCTGGATTATAACTCTAGTTTTATGTATTGAAGCGTTTATGGATGATTTAATTGTTGCATCTTATTCACTTGTTCATATAATTGAGAAATGTATAACTTATGATATCTTTGCGTTACATTGTTGGTTGAGTCATGAATTCTTCTAAGCAGACGAAAGAGGCTAGTTAAATCAAAGATTAAACCTAGTTAGGAGAATAATCGAAAAAGGTTTTCCTAAAGACCAACCCACTATGCATTCTTGCATATCTTCACGTGCTTAAATTGGTTCATCTTGTGATGTTAAAATGTAATCGAGAGAGGCGTTTTTGCTGAACGTTCGAACTAAAATCGAGTGAATTCAAGAGACTTAATTGAACATTAGAAATGAATTATCTAGATTTAGATCCCGAACAATTTTCTTGCACCTATCCTGTCAAACCCCTATCTTCTCCCACTAATAACATTATTTGCTTATTCCTTGTCTCGATGGTCAGTAGTCAATAGCTTTACATTATTCGTTAATTTTAGATATTAATTATATAAATCTCGACTGTTGATTCTTCTAGATAGAAATCAAGCTAGGAACTAAGAAAATACTGTTTAACTCCAATCCCTGTGGGTAAGATGTTATACTATAATATCTTTGACTAGCGAGCATTATTTAATTGTGTGTTTCAAGCTCGTCAAACTCGGGTCTTAAGAGAGGAATGAATGATGGATTCCTTATTCTCGTGTTCTTCCAACTCCTTATTAGCCTCCTTAGGTCGAATACGTGTCAAAAGTCAATAGTTTTAAATTCTTAGTTAATTTTAGTATTAATCACATCAAACTCAAATATTGATCATCTTAGATAGCAATAAAGCTATAAACTACAAGAATATTATTTAACTTCAATCCTTGTGGATACCTTATTATACTATACTACTAAATTTAATGAGCGAGTATAATTTTAAGTGGTATTTTACGCTTGTCAAATGTTGGCGCCTTTGCCGGGGGTTGGCAATCAATAGTATTCAAAGTAGTTTTTGGTGTTAATTCATGAATTAGGTTTTAGTTTTTTTTTTCTTTTCTTTTTCATTTTCTATTTTATTCTCTTTATTAGTTACCTTCTTTTCTAGATTTGTTTTGTAGTTCCTAACAAGTTGGAGAAGATATTGTAGATATTGAACTCTAAATGCTGTGAAGATGGAGTACATCCATCCTAAGAAAATGGTTGAAGAGTTAGCAGCTGAACATTATCAGCGGTCTGCTATGTGTTTTAAATGCGGCGGAAATCATCTATGGGTTGACTGTCAAGCAGGTATGTATTCTTCCTATGGTTCGTATTTTAGACAGGATCACTCTGTTTCTAGTCCGTACAGGTACGAGGATTCATATAGGCACAATTTTGAGTCTTATTGGGATAAATACCCTTATTATGACTGGAATGAAAGCAAATCGAGACAACCACCTCAAGAGGAGAATGGTAGTTTAGAAGCGCTTATGCATATGTTCGTAAATACTGTTGAAGAAAGGTTTATGCAAAGTGATGAAGCCATTCAGAACCTAACAACGCAACTGAGTTGAATAGTAAATATTCTTTCAGAAAGCTCATGGCATTGTGATAGGGAATACATATAGGATATACCATGCGAGAATGAGCCTACCAAAGAGAATGAGTCTGCCCAAGAGGTTAAGCGTCTACAGAGGGAGATGTGCATGATACAAAAGGACTCTGATTCAACTGAGATGGTAAAAAATAAGGCTTTGGTTGAATATGAAGTGATAGAAGAAGGTTCAAACCCCCATCCACCTAAATACTACATTTGTCTTGATACTTGTTTGCAAGACTTATACGAAAGTTTAGTCTTCACTTTTCTTGTCTTCAATTTGCTTGTCTTCTTCTTCTTTTTCTTTTGCCATAGTTGGTGGAAGATAAACCTTGGGAATGTCTTCTTTTTGATTGCAATATTTGCAATGGTGTAGGTTGAATAAATCCTTTAGTTGTTGACATAGTAGATATTTTGTTTTTTCTGTCAGCTGCTTTGGATATGTTCTTAATGCATTAGTTGTTGGTGTAGCTTCCCAATTTGCCAAGGTAGTGATCCATCTTGGTAGTTCTTCTATGTCTTTTGTTGTCTTGGCATTTGAGTAGATAATTGTGCTATTTTTGCTGTTGTAGATCCACTTTCCTCCTTCTTCATAGCTGCTTATTAGCTCTTGAATAATGACTTTGGTCATAATAGCTCTTTTGTTTTGTAGAAATTCTACTATTTCTTGAATGGTTAAATCAGGTTGTTCCATAGGTTCTTCACACATAATTGTTCTTGTTAGTCCTAGCTTCACTGCTGTGATAGAATGATATATTTCTTGTGGTGTAACTTCGCAGGGTGCCGAATAGATCCTAATAAATATTAAGTCTGCTTTAGTAATGCCCAAGTATTTTTTTACTACTTGGTATAGTTCTGGTATATATTGTAGGTTATCTCCATCTTGTGTATACACTGCATGCAATAGTCCATAGTTATACACAGTTTGTACTAATTTTGGATCTGATTTATTTAGGGCAATTAATTTATTATATCCTTTCAGAGGTTTAGTTTGCCATCCAATTAAATTTTCTGGGTTAAAGTCTGGTGATTGTATATTTTTATTTAGGTAATTGGCAACTTGTATAAACTGGTTGAGGTAATTGTATATCCGTTGTACAAATTGGTTTTGTGTAGGTTTTTTGGTAATTTCGCTGTAGGTATTTGTTTGGGGTTTTGGTAGTTGGTAAATAAAGTCTGTCCTTTTTGGAGTAGGTTGTTCTGGTCTAAGTTGGATATTGAAAGGTTTAAGTTTTTTGGCCTGGTGGATAGTAATTTCTATTCCTTTTCCTTTATCTTTTTTGTCATATTTTTCTTGGCTAATTGTTATTTCTTTAAATTCTTGCAGGTCTATTTCTTCTTTTTTGCTAATTCTGCTTTCCAGCTTTTCAATATTTTTTTCCATACCTTGTAATTTTTGTAATATGTCTTGCAATAGCTTTTGTACTATTTCCCCTTGTTCAGGTTGTACCTGTCAATCATAATAAAATGCTTCTTTATAAGCTCATAGCTATTCCTGTATCATATGTCTAGATAAAAAATCTGCAATAAAATTGTCTTTAGTACTGATTAGTTCAATATCAAAATTAAATAAAGATATTTGACATACTATATTTCTAATATTTCTGGTAGTAATTGATTGATTTTTTAAATCCTTTGTTAACCAAAATTTAACTTGGGTATTATCTGTTCTTAATATAAAATGTGTATGTGCTATATATATTTCATAGTATAATAACGCTTTTAATACGCTCAATAATTCCTTTCTATTTATTTCCCATTTTGTCTCATTTTCTTTGAAAGTTCCTGAGTTGAATGATGTAATATGTTGTGTGTTATTTTCCATATTTACATATGTTAACATACTTCCAAAAGCATAATCCGATGCATCTGTATAGATTATCCATTTTATTTTTTCATTTATTTCTGGGATTTGTAATTTGGGTAATTTCTTACAATATTCCTTTACTTTCTTCAGGTTTTCTTTATCCTCTATAGTCCATTCAAATACTGTTGTTTTTAATTTCTTTTGTAGTGGTACTAATTTTTCACTTAAATGAGGTACATAATTTCTAATTTGATTTACTAATCCTAAAAAACTTTGTAACTGTTTCTTTTCTTTCAATTCTTCCATGTGTTCTGCAATCTTTTTTAATATATGTTCTTGCATCTCTACACCATTTCTATCTATCTTTATCCCTAAAAATTCTATTTTATTCCTTAATATTTCTGCTTTCTTTTCACTTAGAGCTATTCCTGCATCTTTTATTATTTTCTTAAATCTTTTTAATAAATTTATATGATCTTCCTTCGTTTTAGTGAATAATAATATGTCATCTATATATACAATAATTCCATCTATATTTCCAAGATATGTATCCATAAATTTTTGAAAATATCCTGGGGAATTTTTAAATCCAAAGGGTAATACATTCCATTCATAAAATCCATTGGGTATTGAGAAGGCTGTTAAATGTCTATATTCTTCTATTATTTTAATATGATAGAATCCTGATTTACAATCAAATTTACTGAACCATTCATAACCTTTTACTTTATTTAATATTACTGCTTTATTTGGTATTGGATAATTTAATGTTTCTGTCTTTTTATTTAAGTCTTTATAGTCTATTACCATTCTAGATTTTCCTCTTTTTTGTTCACTGTGTTTCATTACTATGAATGCTGGACTACTATGTTTAGATTCACTAGATCTAATAAAATTTCCTTTCAATAATTCTGTTATATGTAATTTAAATTGAACCATATCTTCTTCAATATATTTCATAGGTTTTTTATACACTAAATCATCCTCTTTTAGTAATCTAATTGGTATTTGGGTTTTGTGTTTTTGCCAAAATTTTAATGGGTCTTCACTAAATACTTCTTTAAATTCGTTAGTTAATTCTTCTTCAATACTAATCTCACTTATTTGTAATTTATTATTTTTACTTTTACAAGGTAATGATTGTTTAATTTTACTATCTCCTTTAATCCAAGGTATTAGTTCACTTTGTTTTTCCAAGGTTCTTTTAGCTATTATTTTTTGCTTGCAAGGGGTAGTTAATAATAAATAATTTCTTGTGATTGTAAAGGGTTCATAATTTTTTAAGAATTTTTTATAACCTAATATTATATCATGAAATATTTCCTCACATGGGTATAATTCATTTAGTACTAGTTCTTTATCCCATATTTGTATTGTTATATTTGTAGCTTTGTGTCGGACTAGATTTCCTTCTTGGTTAAATCCAGCAATTATAATTGGATTTTTTAATTCCTTCCAATATTCTTCTGGTAATACTTTTCTTCTACATATATTAGTTCCAGCTCCTGTATCTATATATGCTGTATAATATCTACTGTTATATCCTTCACATTTTACTTTAATTAAGATATGTATTTCTTCATTACTCATATACTTTCTTTTATTATATTTATAGCATTAATTGTTTCTCTTTTTATATTAATTGTTATTGTATTAACTGTTATTTCTAATTCTGATTCTGTTAGATTCCATGGTTCTACCATATTTAACCATTTAATTCCTAGTATAATTTCTGGTTCATTATCCATTATTTCTAGATTTATGTTGAATAATAATCCTTCTATTTCTATTGGGCTATTTATTTTTCCCATACTTGTTACTTCTTGTTGTGTAATGAAATTAGTATATGTATGATTACTTTCTTCTATTTTGTCAATCTCACTTATTAGTTGTTTAGCTATATAATTTTCTCCTGCATTAGTAGCAATTAAGATTGGTACTAGTATTCTTATTCCATTTCTTATTATTCTTCCTTTTATATAATATTGGTTTTCGTAATATTGGTCCGATATATTTTTCCTAATTCTAGGTATTATGTTTAGATTCCTTCTACTCATACTTCTATTAAGAAGATTTCTTCGTTGCTCTAAATTATAAGTTACTAATTCTAAGTCTTGGTTTTGGTTAGGTAGTATATATAATTGTTCTTTCCTAGGGATTTCTTTTAGGATAGGTTCAAAGATTTTACTTATATGTGTTAATCCTTTTCTTTTATTTTTATTTATTCCTGGTTTATTACTTAGTACGTATAATTGTTTTGCTTTGATAGTTAGTACTTTACTTCCTGGTAGCATTTCTATTCCATTAATTTTCCAATAAATCGTTAATGCTTTGTCTATATTTTGTTCCGTCATGCTTATATTAAAATCAGGTTTAAATAAAAATTTAGCTTTTTGGTATATTAGATTTCCGGTTAGTTGTGTTAATATAGATTGTTCTATAGGATGAGTTATTCTATCATCTGCTAAATATATTTCTATTGGTGTATCTATACCTTCTTTAAAATGTGCATATAACATAATCTGTATTCCTCCAAAATAGCAATATCTTAAATTATGTTTATTTTTAATACTTTTAGTTTCTTCTTCAATTAGATGTTTAGATACTAAAGGTATCATTGTTTTTCCATTTAAATGTTTTATGTCTAATACAAATTCCTTTTTAGTGATTATATAATAATTTTGTTTTTAAATTTTTAATGTTTCATTCCAAAATTGATTTTTAAAAACTAAGTCTGGTGTAAGGTCTAATTCTTCTTTCCTAATTTTCTCATAAATTTTTTCATCAAATATTATCTGTTGTTTCTCATAATCTATGTCTTGTGTATAGTTTATTATCATATCTTTGTCACTTGTTTCTCCTATTTTAGTCTGACTCATTTTCTTCTTCACTTGTTATATTTGATTCAATTATTTCATCTTCACTAGAAAAGTTATCCGTATCTATTTCTTGCTTAACTATATCTATATCTATAAATTCATCATTATCTAACTGAATTTCTTTTATTTGTTTTTGTCTAGGTTCTTTGCATTCTGTGGATATGTGTCCTATTTTTCCACAATTATAACATTTACATTTTTTAGGATTCCTTTTGAAATAATTTCTATATTTTCTTTTATTTATATATCTTCGTTTTTTGTTATTATTTGTAAAATTTCTTAAATTGTAATTTCTTCTAATGTATTTCTTATTTCTTTTCTTGTAGTGTTTTCTTATTTGTCTAGGGTATTTTTTACTACATCCGTATTTACTTGGTTTATCTTTTGCACAACATAATTGTATATCTGATTTTAATAAATTTCTAAGATTTGTTGCTTGAGTACATCTATCATTTATCCAATTTCTTACATATTCTATCCTAGTTCCTAAGGTGTCTATTGATTTAGCTTCTATTTTATAATCTTTAAATGCTAATAAATTAGTTGGATATGGTAATTTATGTAGGAATAAGTCTAAGATCATAGATTTCTCATTATTATTAAATCTTCCTTTATGAAAATAATTACTAAATTCACATACATATTCTTCATAGTAGCATAAATCACAAATAACTAAATTTAATAGATTATTTCTTGCTTATTCTATATTTTTACAAATCATTGAATTTTCTGCTCCTGGCGTGCTAAATTCGGCTGTAATTGATATTACAAATTTTTGAAGTATTTTACTCACATCTGTTGTAGGCTGTGCATTAGCATCTGTAGCTGCATGTAATGCTTTTATCATTTCTTCTCCTAAATTTTCATACCATTCTTTAACATTTCCTACTAAGGTGGTTACAATATATTGTCCTACTTTATCTATGGATAATTTTGTTTCTAAAATTGTTTTCTCTGTTTTTGCTGACCATTTTTGTATATCTTTAGTTATATCTTCAGAGCAGTCTAAGTCTAAAAAAGAGTTAGTATTTTCTCCTGTAGATGTTTTTACCATTTCTGCTATTCCTCTTATTAATCTTGATCCCCATATTTTATCGTTCCTATGTTGTTTTGAATAATCTGTTTTTTCATAATAACTTCTTTTTTTATAGTCTTTATCTCTTCCTGTTGCGACATTTGTATAAAATCCTTTTCTATTTTCTAGGCCATCTGGTTTAGTCATATTTATATGATTTGTTATTATATCTTCATCTTTAATTGTATCTTTTAAATTATTAGTTTCTATATATAATTTATTTGTTTTCTTTATCAAGTCAGTATATGTATTCGAAGTGCTATCTTCGTCTATATTAATATCTGAATCATTTTCCATTTTATTTATTACTTCTACTAATTTCTTATCAGTTTTTTCTTCTTCTGAACTTATATTTGTTGTTGTATCTGAATCTAATCTATTTCTAGATATTTCAGGGTCAGAAGAAGAAAAAACTGATAAGAAATTAGTAGAAGTAATAAATAAAATGGAAAATGATTCAGATATTAATATAGACGAAGATAGCACTTCGGATACATATACTGACTTGATAAAGAAAACAAATAAATTATATATAGAAACTAATAATTTAAAAGATACAATTAAAAATGAAGAAAATAATAACGAATCATATAATAATAATAGTGATAGTAGTACAACCAGTTATGAAATCACTAAAAGAAAAAATATGAGAAAGAAAAAGGTGACCATGGAAGATATTTTTGAAAAATTAGATAAAATGGATAAAAGAATACAAAAATAAGAAAAACATGTATTTAAAAAGAAAAAACAATCACTACCTTGTAAAAGTAAAAATAATAAATTACAAATAAGTGAGATTAGTATTGAAGAAGAATTAACTAACGAATTTAAAGAAGTATTTAGTGAAGACCCATTAAAATTTTGGCAAAAACACAAAACCCAAATACCAATTAGATTACTAAAAGAGGATGATTTAGTTTATAAAAAACCTATGAAATATACTGAAGAAGATATGGTTCAATTTAAATTACATATAACAGAATTATTGAAAGAAAATTTTATTAGATCTAGTGAATCTAAACATAGTAGTCCAGCATTCATAGTAATGAAACACAGTGAACAAAAAAGAGGAAAATCTAGAATGGTAATAGACTATAAAGACTTAAATAAAAAGACAGAAACATTAAATTATCCAATACCAAATAAAGCGGTAATATTAAATAAAGTAAAAGGTTATGAATGGTTCAGTAAATTTGATTGTAAATCAGGATTCTATCATATTAAAATAATAGAAGAATATAGACATTTAACAGCCTTCTCAATACCCAATGGATTTTATGAATGGAATGTATTACCCTTTGGATTTAAAAATTCCCCAGGATATTTTCAAAAATTTATGGATACATATCTTGGAAATATAGATGGAATTATTGTATATATAGATGACATATTATTATTCACTAAAACGAAGGAAGATCATATAAATTTATTAAAAAGATTTAAGAAAATAATAAAAGATGCAGGAATAGCTCTAAGTGAAAAGAAAGCAGAAATATTAAGGAATAAAATAGAATTTTTAGGGATAAAGATAGATAGAAATGGTGTAGAGATGCAAGAACATATATTAAAAAAGATTGCAGAACACATGGAAGAATTGAAAGAAAAGAAACAGTTACAAAGTTTTTTAGGATTAGTAAATCAAATTAGAAATTATGTACCTCATTTAAGTGAAAAATTAGTACCACTACAAAAGAAATTAAAAACAACAGTATTTGAATGGACTATAGAGGATAAAGAAAACCTGAAGAAAGTAAAGGAATATTGTAAGAAATTACCCAAATTACAAATCCCAAAAATAATGAAAAAATAAAATGGATAATCTATACAGATGCATCGGATTATGCTTTTGGAAGTATGTTAACATATGTAAATATGGAAAATAACACACAACATATTACATCATTCAACTCAGGAACTTTCAAAGAAAATGAGACAAAATGGGAAATAAATAGAAAGGAATTATTGAGCGTATTAAAAGCGTTATTATACTATGAAATATATATAGCACATACACATTTTATATTAAGAACAGATAATACCCAAGTTAAATTTTGGTTAACAAAGGATTTAAAAAATCAATCAATTACTACCAGAAATATTAGAAATATAGTATGTCAAATATCTTTATTTAATTTTGATATTGAACTAATCAGTACTAAAGACAATTTTATTGCAGATTTTTTATCTAGACATATGATACAGGAATAGCTATGAGCTTATAAAGAAGCATTTTATTATGATTGACAGGTACAACCTGAACAAGGGGAAATAGTACAAAAGCTATTGCAAGACATATTACAAAAATTACAAGGTATGGAAAAAAATATTGAAAAGCTGGAAAGCAGAATTAGCAAAAAAGAAGAAATAGACCTGCAAGAATTTAAAGAAATAACAATTAGCCAAGAAAAATATGACAAAAAAGATAAAGGAAAAGGAATAGAAATTACTACCCACCAGGCCAAAAAACTTAAACCTTTCAATATCCAACTTAGACCAGAACAACCTACTCCAAAAAGGACAGACTTTATTTACCAACTACCAAAACCCCAAACAAATACCTACAGCGAAATTACCAAAAAACCTACACAAAACCAATTTGTACAACGGATATACAATTACCTCAACCAGTTTATACAAGTTGCCAATTACCTAAATAAAAATATACAATCACCAGACTTTAACCCAGAAAATTTAATTGGATGGCAAACTAAACCTCTGAAAGGATATAATAAATTAATTGCCCTAAATAAATCAGATCCAAAATTAGTACAAACAATGTATAACTATGGACTATTGCATGCAGTGTATACACAAGATGGAGATAACCTACAATATATACCAGAACTATACCAAGTAGTAAAAAATACTTGGGAATTACTAAAGCAGACTTAATATTTATTAGGATCTATTCGGCACCCTGCGAAGTTACACCACAAGAAATATATCATTCTATCACAGCAGTGAAGCTAGGACTAACAAGAACAATTATGTGTGAAGAACCTATGGAACAACCTGATTTAACCATTCAAGAAATGGTAGAATTTCTACAAAACAAAAGAGCTATTATGACCAAAGTCATTATTCAAGAGCTAATAAGCAGCTATGAAGAAGGAGGAAAGTGGATCTACAACAGCAAAAATAGCACAATTATCTACTCAAATGCCAAGACAACAAAAGACATAGAAGAACTACCAAGATGGATCACTACCCTGGCAAATTGGGAAGCTACACCAACAACTAATGCATTAAGAACATATCCAAAGCAGCTGACAGAAAAAACAAAATATCTACTATGTCAACAACTAAAGGATTTATTCAACCTACACCATTGCAAATATTGCAATAAAAAAGAAGACATTCCCAAGGTTTATCTTCCACCAACTATGGCAAAAGAAAAAGAAGAAGAAGACAAGCAAATTGAAGACAAGAAAAGTGAAGACTAAACTTTCGTATAAGTCTTGCAAACAAGTATCAAGACAAATGTAGTATTTAGGCTAACATTTTCCAATGTTTTTGTTTTTTAGTTTTGTTTTTTAGTTTTGATTAATGATTTTGTTTTATAGTCTTGATTAAGAGTTTTGTTTTTTTAGTATTGATTAAAAGTTTTGTTTTTTAGTCATGTATTATTTCAAGAAGTGTAGTATTTTTAGGATAGATTTTAGTCTTATTAGGAAGAGTTTCTTTTGTCTTGATAGTGTAGTATTCATTCCTTGCCTATATATGTAAAGCTTTGTAATTTAGAGAGGAGTTATCAGCTCTTCTTACTCTTGTATAATAAAATTCTACCTCTTTGAAAAACACTCTCTCTCACATACTCTTATCCTTGCAAAAATCTAGCATCAACTAAGGAAATAATGGAGCAAAATAAGGTACGTAATACTATGACTAGCTAAATTTTCTTTGGCAAGATTTTAGGAAAGTAGTAATAATACTAAAATGATAATGATCCTGTGAACACCGGAGTTCGGCATAACACATGTTTAAAGGTTTAATAACAGCAAGTATTTAAAGCTAAAGTGGATTTAGCCGTGCACTTTATCCGCTCCAGGCAGGTGGCCGTTTTGCGGTGTTGTGGTGCTTAAATTGGCTTGGGATCCTTACCTGCTTTACTTACTGCTACTGAGAAACAAATGGTCTTGGACGTACCAGAGGAATATTCACTTGACCATTCGTTTTTATTTTCTTATTCTAACCTTGATCATGTTGATTATATTTTTGGAGATTTATATGAATATGTATGAATTGATCCTATGAAATAATTCAGAAACAAGTTTAGGATGATCATGAAAGAGCAATTCACCGCTCAAGACGATGACAAAAAAGAATGAAAATACCAGGTCTTGCAGGTATCCTCAAAAGAATTGGGCTTAATAAGCTCCGTAAAGAATTCCAAGGAGCGGAAATGAGGAATGAACTTAGAATTAGGGGTGGAGTTCATAAGTTCTCGGAAAAGAAGAAAGTTCAAGGAAGTTTCCTTCATTTTATGTGTGTTACTAGTATGTCGAGAGGACATGCAACAACTTAAAGTGTAAGATGAAAGATGTTTGTATGTATGTATATTAGTTTTTTTGTTGTAAAATATAACTAATTACAAAATAAATGCACATTTTGAAAATAACTTCTTGAACTTCTATATTATGTTCTTTAACAATAATAACTAAGTATTATTATCTATTTAATCGTTTTTGCTGAAAATTGTAGATGTAATATAGGAAGGAGTAGTATATAAGTTATATATACAAGTAAAGTCAATCCTCACGTTGATGTTTAATCGTTAAAATTTTTGAGAATCATACTTTTTCACGTAGATTGTCAATCACTTATTTATATATATTAAGGAACCAAGAATAAAGTTTATTTAGAATATTATCTATATAACGCGTGTGAAAGAAATTAAATAATCTTAAAACATTATTACACTTATATATATTTAAATTTAAAATGGTTCAACATTATCATCTGAACCTGTGAATGATATATGTACTTGTAATATAGAGAAAAGCAATATAATCGTATCTTAACTGATGCTTTTTTTAAGAGACAGAATTCATACAAAAGTTTTCTCTCTCTAAAATGGCGACCTTCTTCTCTCTCGGTGCATGTTAACTAACTTGTGCCTACCATGGGTAACAGTGCACAGATCTCATCTGAGAGAGAACTAATGGTGAAGGAAGCAGCTGAATTAAGAAGCAAAAATCAACGAGGAACTAAAGGAAATGTAGCAGTAATTCAAAATTATGGAGAAAAATAACTGAGCCCTAGCATCGATGAAACAGTACCAGATATACTTGGTAATGAAAAGCAAAAGGAGCTCGAAGCAATTCAAGTATGGGAAGAAGTTCAGGAAGCATCAACAAGCAGTAATCCACCATTGCATGTGCGAGAAGGAAGAAAATCATAGGCAGATGAAGCAGAGGAGGTGAACGAAGAACAGGGGAATAAGAGTTCAGTGTGAGATAACTTTGATATTGTAAAAATATCAAATGCTGGATACAAATTAGAGTACATTCAACCAACAAAGACAAGTGAGAGTAATTTTGTTGAAATTGAAATAGGCGACATAAGTACTGAAGTGGAATACTGGAAAAATGTTGTGATTTGTTACGTGCTTGGGGCTCATCCACCATTTGCTGTGATTCAAGGCTACATTCAAAGGATTTGGGGTAACCATAGAGTATATAGAATAGTGATGCTAAAAAATGGCGTAATTATTGGAAGATTTGACACTGCAATAGGGAAACAAGAGGTTATTGAAGGGGTAATCTACCATTTTGATAATAAACTGCTTATTGTCAAAGGTTGGACACCTGAGATGGAATTCACAAAAGAAGAACTACTGACAATACTTATTTGGGTCAAGTTTCCAGTTCTGGATTTCAAATATTGGAGTAAAAAAGGACTAAGCAAGATAGGAAGTCTGACCGGAGAGCCTCTAATGGTTGATCAAAATACAGAAAAGAGAATTGGTCTGAAGTTTGCAAGGTTGTTAGTAGAGGTTGAAATGAACACAAAATTACCTGATATGGTGAAGTTCAAAAATAAGAGGGGCAAAATAATAGAGCAGGAGGTCAGTTATAATTGGATACAATCCTTATGTAAACATTGTTCTAAGTATGGACATGAGGAAGATGTGTGTAAAATTAAGAAGAAATTTCAAAAACTTGAAACAATAAACAAGGAAAAGGTGGTAGCAATCACACAGGAGGAGAGGAAAGATCAAAGACAAAATAAAAATGAAGAGAACAAAGAAGCTTAGAAAGCAGATAGAACTGAGAAGATGTATGATGCAGGAAAAGTGATCGCAAAGAAGAACCAGCAATATGTAGTCAAAATTCAAGAAGCACGGAAGGAAAAAGAAGGAGACCAAGAATGGCTAACACCAAATAAGTATGGCAAAACTGTGATGAGGCAAAAGGAACAATGGAAGAGTCTAACTCTTTTCAGATACTTAACAAGCGAGAGGAGAAAAATATGAATAAAGGAGGGCAAGAAGTGAGAAAAGTGAGTGGTCAAAACATCCCTCAGAATGGGGATGGTTAGTCTACTAAACTGGAATACTAGGGGGCTTAATGCCCCTAATAAGCCAAAGGAGACTAAACTCCTTTGCAATGAGGAAAGAGCATGATTAATAGGATTGTTAGAAACAAAAATAAAAGAAGTGAGAATAGAGAAGATAGCAGAACAGATGTTTGCAGGTTGGCAATATGTAACAAACCTGGAGCACCATTACAATGGAAGAATATGGATCACCTGGAGGCCAGACTACTATCAGGTACTGCCTATAGAGAAATCACCTCAAGCTATAGCATGCAAAGTTATATATACCCCATTAAACTTAGCATTTGAAATTACATATGTCTATGCTTTTAATATCAAGTAAGAGAGGAAGAAACTTTGGGAAGGGCTAATAAAACATAGTAAAGGATGTAGCAACCCATGGATGGTATTAGGGGATTCTAACATAGTGCTAAATGTTGATGACATAATAAGTGGGAAGGAAATTTCATAGGCTGAAGTGGTGGACTTCCATAACTGTATAATGGAGTGTGAGTTAATGGAAATGCCTGCACAAGGGAACATATACACCTTGAGTGACAAACATGAGGAGCATAGGATTTTTTCTAAAATTGATTGGATCTTTATAAATAATCAGTAGCTTAATACCATGCCAGAATGTGCTGCAAGGTTTTTGAATGAAGGTATAAGTGATCACTATCCTGCTAAAGTGAACATGGTAGAAGAATGACAAAGAAAAAAAGGCTTTTCAGTATTACAATAATTAGGCAAAACATCCAAACTTCTTGAAGATAGTTAGAGAAGGCTTGGGGATCAGTGTGGAAGGGTGTAAAATGTTCAAGGTGGTTAAAAAGTTGAAAATGTTAAAGAATGGATTTAGAGCATTAAATACACGGGCATTCAACAGTATATTGACAGAAACAAATGAAGATAGAGAAAGGCTAAAGGTGGCACAAGAACAATTGCAGAAGGATCCAACAAAAGTGGAGTACTAACAAGTTGAAGCTGCAACATATAAGAAATTCAGGGAGTCTTCTTACTTAGCTGAAGACTACTTACAACAAAGGAGTAAAGCTACATGGATAAGTTTAGGAGATGACAATACTAAGTACTTTCACTCAGTAATCAAACACAGGAAACTGAAGCAAGCAATAATACAGATAAAAGACAGTACAGGAAACTGGACTATAAATCCAGACAGAATAGCAAAAATATTTGTTGGATATTATGAAAGCTTACTAGGAAGAACAAAAACTGATAGATTGAAGACTTCAGGAGCATAATCATGAATGGAAGCAGACTAACAGAAAATCAACAGGAGGAACTAATACAACCATTTGTGAGGAAGGAAGTAAATCAAGCCATGTTTCAGATAGATAGCAATAAAAGTCCTGGTCCAGATGGATATGAGAGTGGATTTTACAAAGCTGCATGGTCAATAGTGGATGATGAACTAACAGAAACAGTACTAGAGTTTTTTTAGAATGGGAAATTGGTGAGACAAATCAACTCTACAAATATTGCATTGATTCCTAAGGTGGAGGCCCCTGAGAATGCAAGTCAATTCAGACTTATAGCATGCTGTAATGTGTTATATAAATGCATATCAAAGATGCTTTGTTCTAGATTAAAACCTACAGTCAACCACATAGTAGCAGAGAACCAATCAGCATTTCTACAAGGCAGATCAATGATACACAACGTTCTAATATGTCATGACCTTTTGAGACATTATAACAGGAAAACTACACCAAGGTGCCTAATGAAGATTGATCTAAGAAAGGCCTATGATATGGTAAGCTGGGAGTTTCTAAAGGAAACAACGAGAGAACATGGCTTTCCAGACAGATTTATACAGTGGACAATGATTTGTGTCTCTACTGCAAAGTTCACAGTCAAAGTAAATGGAGAAGGACATGGTTACTTTGAAGGCAATAGAGGACTGAGGCAAGGTGACCCAATGTCACTATTGCTATTTGTCCTGGTTGTGGAGTACTTATCAAGAACACTGAGTACAATAAACAGGCTACCAGACTTTAGATTTCACCCCATCTGCAAGAATAGCAAGTTGACTCATCTTATTTTTACTGATGATTTGATGATATTTTTCAAAGGCAATATTAGCTCAATGAATAGAGTGATTGAAGCATTAGACCATTTCAGTAGAATGACAGGGTTGATTGCTAATATGGAGAAGTCAAACATCTTTATAGTTGGAGTAGAAGATGAACATAAATACCAGCTGCTGAGAAGAACTAAGTTCACAGAAGGAGATTTTCCCATCAAATACCTAGGACTACCCCTATCACCTAGGAGATGGAACAAGATGGACTGTTAGATGCTAATTGGGAAAATTACACAAAGAATCAAAGTTACTTACTCCAAACAACTATCATACGCTGGAAGGCTCCAAGTTGTAAATGTTGTGTTATTCTCAATTCATAGCTTCTGGGAAAATATCTTTATCCTCCCCCAAGTGTCGTGAAAGGAGTAGATAGATTATGCAGAGAATACATGTGGGGAAAAAGGAAGAAATGAGGAAAGTGGCATTGGTTGCATGGGAGAAAGTCTGTTGTCCAAAAAATATGGGTGGGCTAAACATCAAGGGATGCATGGAATGGAACATAGCCTCAGTTGGGAAATTGATATGGCAGTTGGCACTTAATAAGGAATCTTTATGGGCAAGGTGGGTTCATGGGGTGTACATAAAGAACAATCTAGATGTATGGACTCACTCTCCACCATCAGATAGTAGCTGGTACTGGAGGAAATTAAATGCAATAAAAGAAGGGATGAGAGAGTGGTTCTCACAGGGCAAATATATTCTCAATCTTACTGGGGAGTACTCTATCAATTCAAGCTATATTGCAATAATTGGGAGACAACAAAAAATGAAGGTAGCTGATTTGATATGGTCAGCAGTAGTTCAAACAAAACACAAGTTCATATGATGGTTGGCAACACTATGGAAATTGTCGACAAAGGACAGAATGGTTGGAATGAATATACAAGTTGATAATGTCAAGTGCATACTGTGTAATGTAGATGCAATGGAAACTCGGGAGCATTTGTTTGTACAATATGAAAGGACAAGAGCAGTAAAACAAGAACTGAACAGATGGACAAGGCGCGATGAACAAACTACAAGAGTGAGACAAATGCTGGAGCAGATAAAAACAAGCATTGGAAGCAATTTAGGAAAGAGGTTATAGTTGCAGTACACTTAGCAAAGATATGCTATACATGGAGAGCTAGAAACATAAAAATTTTCAGAGTAGGATTGTAAAAACAGATGATATAGTTGTACAAATTAAACGAGAAGTGTTAGAAATAATAGATTTACTACATATATCAAAGAAAGCATACCAATGTAGGGAGTTCATACGACAACTTACTTGTAATTAGTTTTTTGTTTGTTGGAGGCCTAATTTCTATTCTGGAAATCAGGTGCTCTATAAGTGTAAAAGACGTTTGAAGTTAATGGTAATTCACATTGTTACCAAATAAACTAATGCTTTTCTATATACGATCTTTTTTGTGTTTGTTCCCTTACAATACTTTAAACGCTTTTTATGATTATAACTGTTGTTGTCAACATTGATATCTCTCTTGAAAACGTAACATACAAAAGTCAATAATAATAAGGAAAGATGATATTCTATAGCCACTCTCAAAATAATAGCTAGAAAAATATGCTCCCCCTGTTTCAATTTAGTGAATTTATTTCATTTTTAGCCCGTGCCAAAAAAATGACCCCTTTCTATTTGAAAATAATTTACTTTTATGCAATCATTTATAGCCACACAAAATATATGTGATTCATTTTATACCACAGGTTCAAAATTTTTTTCTTTTTTCATAAACTTTGAGCCTAGTTAAATTAGCTCACGTAATTTGAAGCGGAGGGAGTATGTATATATATATATATATATATATATATATATATATATATATATATATATATATATATACCATTTCTATACACTTTTGCATTGCTACTTTCAATCAGAAAAGGAAGATTGAGCAAGGCAAAGGAGATAGAAGTTGTCCCCTCTTCTCTGCCGCCGCTGCATATGTAGAAAAAGAAGGAGCGCTATCGGATATAAATAATTTTGATAGGCTAAAAGTGATCTTTATCCATTTAATAATATGTTATATCAAATAAGAAGCATTGTGAGCATGTGATTTTTTCCTCATTGAAATTACTCCTACGGAACTCTCAAGCTTAGGATTTTTCCTTTATATTATTTATTTTTAGGATTTAATTGCGCATATCAGTGTGTGTTTTCATTGATGCATGCATGATAAATCATTAAAAAAATACAAAATATTTGTATATGCGTATATGATTTAATTTCACATAGTTTTGTTAAATTAATTGGTAATTAAGGTTTATTTTGCAAAATATAAAATCACAAAAATCAAGTAGTTATTTTGGCATTTTATTGTTTAGCATTTTATGGTTAATTTTTATTTTTGCATTTTTGATTAATTTTGCACATTAGGTAGTTATTAGTGTGATTTAGCCTAATTAGGAATTTAAAAAAAAATTATGAAATAAATAAATAAGAAAAAAACAAAAAAAAAGAGACAAGATTTAATTATTTAACCCAGGCTGGCCACAATTGGGCCAAACCTGGGTGACCCAAACCCTGAACGCGGTAAAATTACCCAAAACCCATCCCAATAACCTGTCTCTGACCTAGTCCACACAAGAGACGCCCCAAAACGATGTCGTTTTGGGCAGTCCATCTCAACCGTTGATCACAACCAATCCAAAGGTCCTGTAGCTCTTTCCCCAAGTCCCATATATATGTCCAAACCCCCGTGTATATGCAAGAGACCAAAGCTTTCATCCTCGCACCTAACTATACCGGTGTAACACCACCACTTTTGCCGCCATAGATCCGTCATCTACTACCCCTCAACCACTATAACACCACCGCCGGAAATTGCCTCACGGGGGCAGCCGGCCACCAAATGGCCCCAGATTTACACCACCATACCTTCTAAACCTCCTCTTTCCCCTCCCACCATTAGCTCCCCTCAAATACCTCCCCAACTCGTCGAATATTCGACGGAAGAGTTGCCGGCTCCACTGTCTCCAGTGACACCAACCCCATACTGACCCAAAATAACACCCCTGAGCCGCCTCTTTCCCCTATTCCCAACCATCTAGGTCTCGTCCTTCGAATCCTAACTGACCTCTTCGAATATCAAATCGAAGATTGGTACCAAACCCTAAACTCACCGGAACCCCCTCAAACTGGTCCCTGGTGACCGTCTCACGTTCCCATCCACAACCTTGCAACCCACGACCCTCAAATGCAACTAGACACAACCAAAAATCGAATTTGAAACCCCACCCTGTCTCAAAGTTACTCAATCCTACCCTGAAACCCTCTCCCCTCTCCAATATGTAAGGCAAAGGCCTCAGAAGGCCAAAGGACCTCTCAAAAGAGGTCAAAGGACATGGAGATTTGAAGAGTCCCAATTTTAGGGTTACAAGGAAAAGAAAAGCTAAGTTTCTTTGTTTTAATTGCTTTTACTGCTGTAATCTCGTGTATTTTCTGTTCTAATTATTTTTATTTTATTTGATTTTTATTTGTTTAAGTTCATTTGTTTTCTATCTTTTCATCTTTGAGATATTCTGAATAGTTATTTCCATCAAGAGTTACATGATCGTCCTTGTTTTCTTTTATAAGTGCTTTTTATCTTCCTGATTTTTCATTTGTTCATCTTTGGAAAATTCTGAATAGTTGTTATATGCTCATCCTTATTTTCTTTTGTTTTTATCTTCTCTATTTTTATTTGTTTAAGTATATTATATTTTCTATCTGTTCATCTTTGAAATTCTGAGTAGGTGTTTCCATTTAGAGTCATATGCTCTGCTTTTAATCTCCTTTATCTATTTTAAGTTATTATCTGCTTATCTTTGGAATTATTTTGAGTATTTGTTTCTTTAATTGTCTTTGTAACCTGCTTCTGAATAATCTGCTTAACATTTGAAGTCATAGCATGTTGACATGTTTGAATTAACGTTTGAGCTCAGAATTGGTCATATTGGGTCTAAAATTGCTTAGTCGTTTAGCTCTTGCATATGTTTCTGATAAATTCAGCTTCATAATGTAAATCCTAACCCTTTGTTGTTTGTTTTGCATAATATGGTATAAATATGCAATTAAACAATTAGTCATGACTACCTTTTCAGATTTGATCCTAGTTGATAAAAATAATCTTGGTTTATGAATTGAAGTAGTTAACTAGAGTCAGTTTCTGACCAGATAGATAGAAACCAGGGTTTAAAACACTTAGGCCAGTAACTAGGAAAAGAGGATAGGGGTATTAAAGGCATTTGAACATAGGGAATCTTGTAGCAAACTCCTGGAACATTCTAGTAAAGGGTCCAAGTACAATTTTTGCCCCAAAACCTGAGACACAAGTTAGAAAATCAAGGATCATTTAGGCAAATCTGAAAAATGAGTAAAGGACTAAAAGGAAAAACAAAAAGATTTTGTTGCCCTAAAGCTTTAGTTATAAAAGGAACATCTGATTATTTTCAAAGGATGAATGGATTGATTTTTTATTGAGAACTAGAGGAAAATTTTTCAGAAAGAGATACACATTGAGATACACTTTCATATAATTTTAGCTGAAATCCATTCCAAGTTGGTTTTTCTGGCTGAGTCTTCTTTAATAATCGAAGTGTTACTCATTATAAGTCGAAGATGGATTGATTGCATGTGCACTTTGAGCTGTTAGGGAGACTTGTTTTTATTTCTTGC
This sequence comes from Nicotiana benthamiana, assembly GCA_034376525.1. Classification (NCBI taxonomy): domain Eukaryota; kingdom Viridiplantae; phylum Streptophyta; class Magnoliopsida; order Solanales; family Solanaceae; genus Nicotiana; species Nicotiana benthamiana. Next base: position 36,341,879 of record CM067327.1, read on the forward strand.
CTCTCAAAATTTCCTGAGTTCCTGGGTTTACTGCTTATCTGGCTGCTGTGCTTGCTTGCTATTCGCTTAACTTGCTCGCAGGTCCTTCTTTTCTGCTGAATTTCCAGGTACCAATTCTCACTCAAAATTTGGAAAGCATAGCTGTACATGTTCAAGATCAATATTGATAATGAAGATGATCCCATTTTTATGTATCGATGTTAATATTATAAATGTTGTTAGTTTCAGTAGCAATATGGTATTATAGCGTGTATAAACTTGTAATAATACTGGACTGTATTTGGACTATAACCTTAATTTGTTAAAGATTTCAGTAGGATTAAAATAGTTTAGTCCATAATTTACTTAGTGATCATGATTTATGTTGTAGTAGAGATTCTACAATTGTATATACATATACTCTGAACGATAAGTACTTCAATCTTTTTCCTTAGACGCCATAGTCGAAATCCGAGTCATGATTTATTAATTTGCTGATATAAAATCATTATCGGAATTCTCTTTAATAAAACATCTTCAGTATATTTTATAAATGATCAATTCTACAATGTTAACAACTGTAGTATAGCAAATAGGAAGTTTATTATCATTCAGTATGATGGATTTGTAGTCCAACGCTCCTAGGCTCAAGATTGAAGGCTCAAACTGCTATTAGTTATGAAAATACAAAGAAATGCAGTCCGTGGACTTGCTATTAAATAAAGCCCAAGTTGCAGAACCAGCCATGAATGAGGTTGAAAATGTAGGTGCAGAGTCTCTCTTTAAAAATATCACTCACGTATGAAATAATTAGGATATATTTTTAAGAGACGAGTATAATGGAAAAACTATTGTTGCTTTGGATTGTCTTTTCTAAAATAAAGTGAGCGCCGCTAACATAATCATGCACTACGTGGGTTCCTTATCTGTAATAAAAAATACATAGAAATTTGGAAGTGTTGTTTAGTGAATTTCACTGCCTTCCACAAATTTTCAAATGCGTAGTTGCTATAGGCACGATATGTTAATAAAATATCTTCCTAAACCCGAGTGCGCATTTATGTGACCCAAATCCAAGTCTCAACGATATTAAAATGTATCGAGAACCTGGGTGAATTTATGTGATGTGTTTCGAGAGGTGTTTTAATAACGTTGCAAATATTCCAATAAAGCGGTTAATAATTGCACTATACGATCAACATGTATAAAAATTAGAATTTTAGCCAATTATAATAGTTTAAGCGACCATGCTAGAACCACGAGATTCAAGGGTGACTAACACCTTCCCTCGGGTCAACAGAATTCCCTATTTAGAATTTCGGGTTCGCAGACTTTATTTGGGCAGTCGAAAAAATTCATCGCTTTGGGATTAAATAAACCGGTAACTTGGGACACCAAAAACCAAACATATCCCAAGTGACGACTCTAAATAAATAAACAATCCCATTTCGAATAATGTCACTTTAATCGAAAAAACTCCCTTATACGTGTTATACTTCGGGGTAGCCGTGTGAAAAAGAGAAGTGTGACAAGCATATAATTTGGGACAACACGTCAACTCATGTATAAATTAATTGTGGTAAATGGCAAAATTAGTACAATACTCGTATGCACAATATGACAAGTCTTTTTGGTGCTAGTAGAATTCTATTTTCCCAACTTTTCACACATAAGTAATTATCATAATTCTAAATATTACAAAATTTTCTAATTATGTAGTTGTTTCTTTGAATAAAATTTTTATAATTTTGAATGGATTGAGTTCCAACGGAAAAAGGTTACTTCGTCCTAATCCAAAATTGTATTTATACCCATCATTAAATTGCTATATAAAAGAAATATTAACTATAAAGGACAAACCAATCTATCAATAATTTATTCGGTATTTTATAATAATATAGATATAAATATAGATGGATAGATATAGATAATTAGATAAATATAAATATAAATAGTTAGATTGATATGAATATAAATATAAATATATAAACTAACTTAATACATATTTTATTGCTTCTATCAATTTCAATACGGATCATGAACCATTGAGCACCAAGTATCGTAACAGAAAAGGGAATGCTGATATTACCACGGGGAGAGGCAGTTTCTTGACACATTTTTTATATCTATCTATATTTATATCTAATTATATTATATTAAAAATATAAAGGTCTTTAGCAAAATATTTTTCACCTTTTTTACGTTTCAATAAATTATATATTGAACAATACTGTAATTTAAGTTAATTCCATATTATTTAGGACTTCAAAATCAACTAAAATCTTGATTATTAAATTTTTCTTATATGAACTTCGAATAAATTCCTAACATTTAGAATCTTTTTCCTATTTTACTTGTGTAAATTAATAGCTTCTTCTTACACGTAAATTATATATTTACTTATCATAATAGATTTATTCTAAGTCTTTAAATATTGAAGTTCTATATATACAATCTAAAGGAAACATATAGAGACCCAGGGTATTAGTAAGAAAGTATCTTCAAGTAAGTTTACAAACAACATGGCTACATTTGAAAATAATAATAATTTATAGTAATAATAAATATTACAATATACTTTAAGTTTTTTTTACATGTTGTGATATATACTAATGTCAAATCAAAAGCTCAATTACAATACTGGATAAGTAAAGCGTATATATAATACTCTAATTTATAAACTAAAATTAATAGCAATAAATTATACTGTAATTTATATGAAATTTTAAGTAAGTTTTAAGTAAATCTTTACATATTTCCTTAAAATCTTTCCTTATTTATACAATTAGGAAGTCTTGATATTTTAAATTTTAACTTAATTAATGTAATTATAATACCTTATATGTTACTCTTTAGAATATTGATACAGTTTTATCTGATATAAAATTTATTTTTAAAGAATAAAAACGTTGATTAAAATTTTGTGAAATTAATTTTGAATGAAAATTCAATATAAGATATTGATCGATTTTTTTCTCCTTTAAACATATATTTTACCTTAGATAAAAATATCATTTAATTTTTTTAAAAATATTTTAACACTTTGATCTCAACTAATATTTTGCTTATTAAAGCTTTTATTAGTTTAACTATGTAGGAAACACTAATATTCATTCTTTAAAATCTAACTTAGTGGTAATATTTAATTGAGTACGAAATTATAAAAGACAAAAGATTTTAAAATTTATGATCTAAACAAGCCATAAATATTTATACAATTATAAATTATCTTTTAAGAGCAAATTAAAAAACCTAACATTAAGTTATTTTTAAATTACGAAGTATGAATTTTATATTTGGGACATATTAAAAAAAGAAGTATGACATATAAATTGAGACAGAAAAAGTAGAATTTTAAAATCTAATACTTTAGCTTATATAAATCATTCATTTAATGAATTAGGTAACACAACTATAATTCTTTCCAAAAATGTAATAAGCCAAATCAACCAACTTATTTATCGAAAAATCATTAGAAAATATGGGTTTAACGTTCTCTTAGTTGCCTTCGGACACAACTAAAAGTACAATAATTTTTTATAGTAGCAATTAAACAATTAAGATAATCAATAGATTTGAGTTTCTCGTTTCATGACAAAACAAATACTTGTGCTAGATAGACACACAAGATTTTTATCCATTTAATTGAGGGATCAACGTTCTTCACTTTAAGAAACTTACACTTTTTTCTTTCATTTCTATTTTATAACTCAAGTATATATTTTGATGTTTATATAATTTTCTGCAAAATCTTAATGCTCATTATATGGGTACACGCGCAACGCGTGTACTTTATTAAAAATACGAATATTTTTGTGAAATGTCATTGCCGTTTTTATCCTTTAAAAATAAAGTTTATATTGAACAAAATAGTAATTTAAATATTTTCATAATATGGAGAAATTGTCATTTAATTATTTTTCTAATAGATAGGACACTAAATTCAACTATAGTTCTAATTATTAAATTTTTCTATATTTGAATTATGTAGAGAATCCTAATATTTAGGATTCTAAAAGCAATTAAAACTTTATTTAATATAGATTTTCTTATTTAAAGCCCATTAATATTAAAGTTGTAGTAAACTACAATATATTTTTATCATTCAAAACTTAGATGTTATAAATTCATAGTAACCTTTTTTTCCCGTCAGATTAGCCCTACTTTTGAAGCTGCTTAAAAGAGGCGCACATAAGCTATATATAACACAAAAATAAAATACTCATTATATTTGGCAAAATTAAAAGGAACATTAAATTAATAATAAAAATTAAAGAACAATAGTTATAATTTTTTCCCGCTAATTGAATATTCTCTTGAAAACTTAAATGAAATTAGCTAATTTATTTTTTCCGGCAAGTTTTATCTAAGTATTTTTTAGTAAAACATAGGACTCAATTTTAAAATTGAGTTTGAAATGTTTGCTTTAGTTTCTTTCAACTATTTTTGATCTATTTTCCTTCTATTGTCTTTTATAACATGACATACATTAGGTATTTAGATTCTTTTTTTTTTTTGGTAATTAAAATTTTTATTAATCACCAAAAGGATGCCTTACAAAATCATAGGACAGTTTAATCTCAACTGCCTATCAAATTAGAACATGAAGTATCTACGCTGCTCTAATATTCAGCATTTATATCATAAAATGCTGAATATGTGAACTAAGCCTAAGAGGAGCTCGAACATTACAAATATAGGCTATGCTACTTAGGAGTTTATCACTATTACAATAAATGTTTTCAAAAATTCTTGCATTTCTCTCTAACCATATACTATATAGCATTTTTGTGATAGTCATCTTGAAGGTGAGGGCTCGGACAGATTTTTCTTTGGACTGCATAATGATCCATTGACAGAATTGTATCCAATTTTGTCCAGTGAAATCATCAGTTCTCAGCCATTGCATTGTTTGATATCTCAAATGTGAAGCAAAGGAGCAATGCAGAAATAAATGATCTCTAGTTTCCAATTCTTGCTGGCACATAACACACACTCCGGAGATGTTCAGCTTCCATTGTAACAGCCTGTTTTTGGTGGGAAGTCGATCCTGCAGTAGCAGCCATAAGCTGAAGATAGCTTTAGGTCTAGCTGCATTTTGCATTACCATATTCTTCCATGAAACTCTAGATGAATCTCCCAGCAGCTGCAAGTATACCTTTCTTATAGAGCAGACAGTGTCACCTAGCAGATTTTGTTGTTGCAGCAGTTTGACTCCTTCCACAATTTTCCTTACCATCCAGCTAGCATTAACTGGGATAGTAAGGTTCTCCAACTGGTGTTGTTTGACATAGACAGTGTGAATCCATTTCACCCATAACAAGTCTTTTTTATGAGCTAAGTCCCAACCAAGTTTAGCTATTGCAGCTCTATTCCACATTGATATATTTGTTAAGTTCAGTCCTCCAACAGACTTAGGCATACAAACTTTCTCCCAAGCCACATATGCTTTCTTAGTGATGTTAACAGACCCTGACCAAATGTATGTTCTGCATATAGTCTCCAGCAGCTTAACAACTTTAGATGGCATGATAAATAATTGAGCCCAGTAAGCTTGAACTCCAAGAATAACTGATTGAACCAATTGACATCTGCCTGCATATGATAAGTACCTTGCTGTCCAAGAAGTAACTTTTGCAGTAATCTTATCAACCAGAGGTTGCCATTGAGCAACTGATAACTTTTTGGCAGTTAAAGGGACTCCCAAATATTTGAAAGGAAGATCCCCCTTAACATAACCAAGAAGATCAAGAATTTGTTGTTGACTCTCATTTGACACCCCACCAAAATACACAGCACTTTTGTATAGGTTAGCCTTAAGCCCAGTAGCAGCAAGAAATTGAGAAAAGAATAGGAACATAGAACTTACTGATTGAGGCTCCCCTTTGACAAATAATAGCAAGTCATCTGCAAAACTCAAATGAGTGATTCCTAACTTCTTACACCCTGGATGATATGTGAAGCTTGTAGTATGTTTCAACTCTGCCAGAGATCTACTAAGATATTCCATTATAATAGCAAATAAAAATGGAGATATTGGATCTCCTTGCCTCAATCCTTTGGCAGCTTGAAAAGGCTTTGTTGTTTCACCATTAACTACAACAGTATAGCTAACAGTTTGAACACATTCCATGATCCATCTAATAAATCTGCTAGGGAAATCCAGCTCTTCCATAATCTGTTGTAGACTGCACCATTCCACTGAATCATAAGCTTTTTGGAGATCAATCTTGATCATACATCTGGGAGAAATATGTGATCTGGAATACTGTTTTATTAGCTCATGAGCTAATATCACATTATCTGCTACTCTTCTTCCTGGTATAAATCCAGCCTGAGAATTGCATATAATACTACTCATAACTTTTTGGAGTCTATTAGCCAACAGCTTGGAAATAATCTTATATAAGACTGAGCAACAAGCTATAGGCCTAAACTCCTTCACTGTTTGAGGATTAGGAACCTTAGGTAACAAAGTGAGAGTTGCACAATTAGCTGGTCTATGCATTTTGGAAGTATGAAAGAAATTCCTGACTGCTAACATCACCTGATTACCAATGATATGCCAAGACTGTTTGAAGAACATGGCATTAAAACCATCAATGCCTGGAGCTTTATCATTTCCAATACCCTTCAAGCTGTCAATTATCTCTGCATCAGTTATATCAGCTACAAGATCCATCCTTTGTGATTGAGATAATTTTGGTCCATTCCTCATATATATCTTGTTCACTGCTGGAAGTGTGTTGGCTACAGTTCCCATTAGAGCTTGATAGAAATCCCTAATCTCCTTCTTCAACTCTGCAGGATCATTTATCTTCATGCCTCCTTCTGTAGAGAGTTCAATAATCTTCTTATATTGGCTCCTCTCTTTCATGACTGCTGAAAAATACTTATTGTTGGAATCCCCTAGCTTGATCCACTTAGCTCTTGACTTTTGTTGTAAAGCTGACTCTTCAATTAGTGACCATTTCTCCAGCTGCTGTACCATATCTTTTGCTCTTTGCTGAAGTGTATCTGAATAAGAAGTAGCCAGTTGATGCTGCACATCTTCCAGTTCTTTCCTGCTACTTTCAATCTTTTGAGAAATATTCTTAAAATCTCTAACATTAAGAGATTTTAAGGGATGTTTGAGGAACTTAAGATTATTCCATACTCCTTGAAGAGTATTCTGCTCCTTGACACTCCAGTACTTTGAGATAATAACATGAAATTCCTTATGCTGGATCCAAGCATTGAAGAATCTGAATGGTGTTATCCTTGTAGCTGTATCAGGTGTAAGAGTTAGTAGCATAGGGTTATGATCAGATATAAGGGGATGACCATATACAGTGTGTACATGGTTCCACTTCATGACAAAACAAATACTTGTGCTAGATAGACACACAAGATTTTTATCCATTTAATTGAGGGATCAACGTTCTTCACTTTAAGAAACTTACACTTTTTTCTTTCATTTCTATTTTATAACTCAAGTATATATTTTGATGTTTATATAATTTTCTGCAAAATCTTAATGCTCATTATATGGGTACACGCGCAACGCGTGTACTATATTAAAAATACGAATATTTTTGTGAAATGTCATTGCCGTTTTTATCCTTTAAAAGTAAAGTTTATATTGAACAAAATAGTAATTTAAATATTTTCCTAATATGGAGAAATTGTCATTTAATTATTTTTCTAATAGATAGGACACTAAATTCAACAATAGTTCTAATTATTAAATTTTTCTATATTTGAATTATGTAGAGAATCCTAATATTTAGGATTCTAAAAGCAATTAAAACTTTATTTAATATAGATTTTCTTATTTAAAGCCCATTAATATTAAAGTTGTAGTAAACTATAATATATTTTTATCATTCAAAACTTAGATGTTATAAATTCATAGTAACCTTTTTTTCCCGTCAGATTAGCCCTACTTTTGAAGCTGCTTAAAAAAGGCGCACATAAGCTATATATAACACAAAAATAAAATACTCATTATATTTGGCAAAATTAAAAGGAACATTAAATTAATAATAAAAATTAAAGAACAATAGTTATAATTTTTTTTCCGCTAATTGAATATTCTCTTGAAAACTTAAATGAAATTAGCTAATTTATTTTTTCCGGCAAGTTTTATCTAAGTATTTTTTAGTAAAACATAGGACTCAATTTTAAAATTGAGTTTGAAATGTTTGCTTTAGTTTCTTTCAACTATTTTTGACCTATTTTCCTTCTATTGTCTTTTATAACATGACATACATTAGGTATTTAGATTCTTTTTTTTTTTTTTGGTAATTAAAATTTTTATTAATCACCAAAAGGATGCCTTACAAAATCATATGACAGTTTAATCTCAACTGCCTATCAAATTAGAACATGAAGTATCTATGCTACTCTAATATTCAGCATTTATATCATAAAATGCTGAATATGTGAACTAAGCCTAGGAGGAGCTCGAACATTACAAATATAGGCTATGCTACTTAGGAGTTTATCACTATTACAATAAATATTTTCAAAAAATTCTTGCATTTCTCTCTAACCATATACTATATAGCATTTCTGTGATAGTCATCTTGAAGGTGAGGGCTCGGACAGATTTTCCTTTGGACTGCATAATGATCCATTGACAGAATTGTATCCAATTTTGTCCAGTGAAATCATCAGTTCTCAGCCATTGCATTGTTTGATATCTCAACTGTGAAGCAAAGGAGCAATGCAGAAATAAATGATCTCTAGTTTCCAATTCTTGCTGGCACATAACACACACTCCGGAGATGTTCAGCTTCCATTGTAACAGCCTGTTTTTGGTGGGAAGTCGATCCTGCAGTAGCAGCCATAAGCTGAAGATAGCTTTAGGTGTAGCTGCATTTTGCATTACCATATTCTTCCATGAAACTCTAGATGAATCTCCCAGCAGCTGCAAGTATACCTTCCTTATAGAGCAGACAGTGTCACCTAGCAGATTTTGTTGTTGCAGCAGTTTGACTCCTTCCACAATTTTCCTTACCATCCAGCTAGCATTAACTGGGATAGTAAGGTTCTCCAACTGGTGTTGTTTGACATAGACAGTGTGAATCCATTTCACCCATAACAAGTCTTTTTTATGAGCTAAGTCCCAACCAAGTTTAGCTATTGCAACTCTATTCCACATTGATATATTTGTTAAGTTCAGTCCTCCAACAGACTTAGGCATACAAACTTTCTCCCAAGCCACATATGCTTTCTTAGTGATGTTAACAGACCCTGACCAAATGTATGTTCTGCATATAGTCTCCAGCAGCTTAACAACTTTAGATGGCATGATAAATAATTGAGCCCAGTAAGCTTGAACTCCAAGAATAACTGATTGAACCAATTGACATCTGCCTGCATATGATAAGTACCTTGCTGTCCAGGAAGTAACTTTTGCAGTAATCTTATCAACCAGAGGTTGCCATTGAGCAACTGATAACTTTTTGGCAGTTAAAGGGACTTCCAAATATTTGAAAGGAAGATCTCCCTTAACATAACCAAGAAGATCAAGAATTTGTTGTTGACTCTCATTTGACACCCCACCAAAATACACAGTACTTTTGTATAGGTTAGCCTTAAGCCCAGTAGCAGCAAGAAATTGAGAAAAGAATAGGAACATAGAACTTACTGATTGAGGCTCCCCTTTGACAAATAATAGCAAGTCATCTGCAAAACTCAAATGAGTGATTCCTAACTTCTTACACCCTGGATGATATGTGAAGCTTGTAGTATGTTTCAACTCTGCCAGAGATCTACTAAGATATTCCATTATAATAGCAAATAAAAATGGAGATATTGGATCTCTTTGCCTCAATCCTTTGGCAGCTTGAAAAGGCTTTGTTGTTTCACCATTATATAGCTAACAGTTTGAACACATTCCATGATCCATCTAATAAATCTGCTAGGGAAATCCAGCTCTTCCATAATCTGTTGTAGACTGCACCATTCCACTGAATCATAAGCTTTTTGGAGATCAATCTTGATCATACATCTGGGAGAAATATGTGATCTGGAATACTGTTTTATTAGCTCATGAGCTAATATCACATTAGCACGGTAAGATCATGGGTTTAAATTTTCATCATACATTAATAATTTTATAATTTTAATAAATAAATTTAAAGAATAACTTAATATAGAGAAGATTAATTTTATATCATTTATAGAGATATTCAGTTTAGGTAAATAAATGTGCAACATGATTCATGGGATATGTTAAAATTTGAGCGTGAGAAGAGTTGTATATGTTTTTATCATTTTGGAAGTGCAAATACTTTTATTTATACTCACGTAAAAGAATTTTGGAGTTACTAAATTTAGTATTTAATATCTAATGCCATTGAAGGGCAATTTGGAACATTACATAGATGTTATTATATATTATTATGTGAATTTTGTTTCATTATAAGAAATAAAATTACAGAGATGAGCGTAAAAAAGTTTGTGTTATAAAGAAAATCACTTTTTGTAATGCTTAAAATAAATAATTAAATAATTAAATTGGTTAACTAGCAAAAAAATGCAATTCACCCCCCCCCCCCCCCCCCCAAATCATATAAATAAAATTATTTGTCAAATGGGAAAAACTCCTAGGATACATATTTTGTTCCATAAGAAGTGCATTAACAGTGAAAAATAAAAAAAAATGAGTAAAATTGATTACTGTGTAATATTAAGAATTAAACCGATAAAAATAAAATTAAAGATGAAACAGTAGAAGCTAAATTATATTTAAACGAGTTGTCAATAATAATAATAAAATTTTAAAATATTTCTCCCTATATATTTTTAACGCATTTAGTTGTTTGTTGTAAAATATTAATTTAAAATTAATCATTCTTAGATTTTAGTCATATCTACCTGTTAAAGAGCTATTGGCCAAATCTATCATTCCCAAATCTCAAAAAGACCAAGAGATTATATTTTATATTTGTGTCATTGCCAAAATCTTTGTTGAATTGTGGTAAGTATTTTTGTGTTATCTTTTTTTTTTTCTTTCTCGACATTAGATACAAAAATAATAACAAATTTTACAAGATACTCCATGTTATGAAATAATAAAAAGACAAGAACAATATAGAGAGAATAGGGAGAGAGAGGAGTATTCTTATTGATACTTGGGATGGTTTACAATGGTAGAAGACCCCTTTATTTATAGGGAGAAGTAAACCCTAGAATCTCTCTAATTATGGACATTCACCTAAAATAGGAGATTTTATAACACTCCCCCTTGAATGTCTATTCAATAATGTGCCTCGTTAAAACCTTAACTAAAACAAAACCCAATGGAAAAAAAATTATAGAAAAGGAAAAAGAGTACACATGTTTGAATATGCGCCTATTGGTTGCCTCGTTAAAAACCTTGCAAGGAAAACTCAGTTGGGACAAAACCTTGTAAGGGAAAAAGAGTGCAACGCGCATTAACTCCCTCTAAATAGAGCATCAATTCACATCCTTTAGCATTTGCATTCCAATCTTGTGCATCATCTTCAAAACGCTCTTTGATAGAGATTTGATAAATAAATCAACCATATTGACTTGAATAAATATTCCGCACCTTGAAATTATCATTCTTGATAGATATGAACATCTTCATATAATGTCGTGAAATGACTCTTCAATATCTCCATAGATGTATTCTCAATGCCATCATGCTTATAGTTATAGCAAGATACATATGTACACAAATTGTACTTAGGATGTGGTACTTCAGGACCAAGAATTGCATATGCTTCAAGCAACTTAAATCTTTCAAGTTAAGTCATGTAAGTCACATAATAGACTTTAGATGCATATCACGTTTTCATGTCATGCTAAATAAATAAGATATCGAAAACTGATTATACCTACCTTTGACTTTATACTTTCAAGTATTTGAACTACATGTCCAAATCTACATGTCTTTCATATGGAATCAAGTATTTGTCTATACACTTTAAGCGTATCAAAGACTTTCTGGGACTTAATATGAGTATTTGTAGTGAGAATATAGTTACTTTCTTTGGGTCAGCAAATGCGTATAGCATGCTTTGCAATATGTTGTAATTGAATTATCCCTTTTATGAACTTCAGGTTCATATCATGATATTTGGGGATTTACATATACAAATAATAATTCATCCCATGTAACCTCTTCTCAAGTGTTTATCATGTCTCCCCCTCATGTTAGAAAAGCTAATTTGTTTCCTCAACTTTGGGAAATCATCTTTGTGCATTATCATGTTAATATACACAGCACATTAATAATAAGATGAAATTATTTGGTTCCTGACCCTGAACCACTTGTGAGGGGAGAATATACTCTCGTATACAACTTATATCAAACTGATATATATAACTTTGTTCTCATAAGAAACAGTTTAGCTATTAAGTGGAAGCACTCAATAATTATCTTGCTAAACCAACTTTGATATAAACCAACTTATCAAGATGAACTATCTCGAGTAGAGAATCTGGATATTATGCTCGAAGTTAGATTACTGAGCAATTTACCTCGCAAGCACCGGCCAGGCTGCGGGTTAATAACAATTGCGCATGTAACCATTTCATAGATGCATCATATGTGGTATACATGGCAGGTGAATGAGCCCATATTCACCTTTGATATTTTCAGAATTTATGGGCTTCAACCCGAACTCTTTAGTTGGTCAGTTCATTAATGAGAACAAGTGATACAAGAGAATTCGTAAAGAACTTTCTAGTTCTTTAATATTCACCTATGTGAATTTGCACATCATACTTAAAATGAGATGGCTAACACGAATGCCAACTGAATAAATTATCAATATTGGTAAACTTCAAATTTACACCATGATATGTGCACTTATCAATAAACTTCAGGTTTATTATGACATGATTTTTTATACCAATAGATATCCACTTTATTGTGGCATTCTTTCGTTTGTGTAGTACAAACTGGAGAACAAAGCGGGTAGCTTTTCATATACAAATTACCCCGCTACAAGTTGTAGTAATAGGAGATATCAAATCCTTCCTTTATTTATGGTCTCAATATAATCAATCGCTTTCGCGTGTACTTTGGAAACTGAATAAGTTTCTTTGAGACTTACTACAGCACAATACTCAATTGTCTTTCTCCAACATAGTAATAATTGGCTCTTCTAAAGCTCTCAATTAATTTTGTACTACCATAGATTCATCAACATCCATGTGGTGAATATCTTTCATAAAGAGAAAGTTATACCATTATGGTCATGTCAAACTTACATGCAATATATGTTTCTTGCATTATCGTTGTCCTTTAATAGTCATATCTCCAAAATACTTTGGCGTACAATAGGTACGTGACCAACGATCATTCATGCCATATATATAGCCAACAGGCTTAACACCATTAGGTGTTTCAACTATAGGGCCAAAAACTTCACGTTTTGCCAGCGAATTCAATTCTGATTGAATTGCTTCTTGCCACTTTGGCCAATCATGTCTTTTTCGACATTCTTCAACAGATTGAGGTTCGAGATCCTCACATTCTTGCATAATGCTAGATGTGACATTATAAGCAAAGACAATCCACCACTATTAATATTTGCCTCAATATTGATTGAATTTATGGATAGTTCCGTATTTTCCAGAGCCTCGGGCTCAATGGATTCTTCATGAATCTCAGAATTTGTTAAATCATGAATTTCCTCATGAGATTCTTTCGCAGTGTCATTTCGATCATTTGCTTTCCTCTTTCTAGGATTTCGATCTTTGGAACCTAATGGTCTGCCACGCTTCAGGCGTGCATTTGACTCATTGGATATGACACTAGATGATTGTCCAACAGGGACATCAATACGGATTGGGATATTTTCCGCGGGGATGTGGGATTTCGTTATCCTTTTCAAGTCCGTAAATGCGTCAGGCATTTGATTTGCTATTCTTTGCAAATGGATAATCTTTTGTACCTCTCTTTCACAAATAGAGGTATGTGGATCAAGATGATATAGTGATGCATTTTTTTCACAAAATTTCCCGTTTGGTTTCACCAACTTCTCCCCATAATTTTGGGAAAAGTGTCTCATCAAATTGACAGTCTGCAAATCGTGCAAATCTTCTGTCAATGTTTCGGTAGCAAATTAATAGAGGGCGATTCAAACTCAACATATATTCCTAACCTTCTTTGCGGACCCATTTTGGTGCGGGATGCGGTGCTACAGGCACATATACTGCGCATCCAACAATTCTTAAATGGGATATATTAGGTTCATGACCCAAAACTAATTGCAACAGGGAATATTTGTGACAATTCGTCAGTCAGAGACGAACTAGCATTGCTGCATGCAAAATGGCGTGACCCCAAACCGAAGTGGGCAGCCAACGAATTAGCATTGCTGCATGCAAAATGGCGTGACCCCAAACCGAAGTGGGCAGCCGATGAACTAGCATTGCTGCATGTAAAATGGCGTGACCCCAAACCGAAGTGGGCAGCCTCGTTTTCATGAGTAAATGAAGTATTCAAGATTATTCTCATCTTTTGTCTCAACATGATATCCATTTTGAATGATATCTTTAAAACTCAACAAGTTCCTCTTAGACTTGGAGGAGAATATTGCATTCTCTATGATAAATATTGTTTCTTTAGGCAGAGTTATAGTTGCTCTTCCGGAGCCTTCAATCAATTTACTACTACCAGAAATTGTAGTAACATCTGCCTTACACATACTTAAATGAGAGAAATATTTCTTCTCCTTGAATATCGTATGTGTGGTACATGAATCAATTTAAGAAGTATGTTGTACATAAAATCTGACATACAGTGAACAGTATAGCAAAGAACTGAGCACATGGAACAGAGTTACATGATATTGACTACGTCAGTAGTTAAAAGCATTTCATTACACACTGACATGCCAAAAAAAATAGTAGATGCTTGACATTGAAGAATATACAAATCAGTAGTAACAAGTGGTGCGTTTATGCACTAAAATGTGGTAGTGATAAAATACAATTTGTAATTTGTGCGAAGATGTAGCATCACATGTATCATAGTGCATATTACATGAAGTACAGTACAAGAAACAACATTACTACCAAACAATACAACGACATTTGTAGGTAAAAGGTAACAACAAACAGAAGAAAGTCAGTTTACAAGTTAAAAATGTAAATTACATCGAAACGTGATAATGGCATGTATAATACGCATATGTTGTACAGTAAACAGAAATGATAAACGTACAAATTTGCATTGAATCATAAGATAAATGTGTAATCTAAAGTTATATATTTTAAAACCATAATACAGATAAGTAAAATAAAATCAAACAACTCAATCTTCCTTAATTACAGATCCATCACCGATTAAGTGGTCTATTTCCCCTTAAGGGTGCTCAAAGAAGTCTGCCACATCTAAGTGGGTGATGTCAAAGTTGTCGTCAGAGACAATATTTGTTTCAGGGCCTTTACTCTTTAGAGATGCTTGATAAAGCTCAACCAAATGTCTTGGTACACGGCAAATTTTCGCCCAGTGCCCTTTTCCACCGCAACGATAATATATAGTTTATGAACTATTTGCTTTTGGATTCTCATCGTATCGTGCTTGTGGCAGAGTGACCAACTTCAGGTTGTCATATCTCTTCTTTAAGCCATTTCACAAGATGGGTGGATCTTTGACTGTGATATATTCAATTTTCAAACCTTCATCAAGGTGATGGCGCAAGAAAATCAAGGCCTTAGCATAGTTTCAAACCTTCATCAAGGTGATGGCGCAAGAAAATCAAGGCCTTAGCATAGTTTAGGGTGGATGCATTATTTCTGTCTTTAATGGCGTCTCCAGAACCCATTGCATCCAAGTGGATTTCAGCATCCAACACCCATGTCATATAGTTCTTGCCCGAAATTTCAAGGGCAACGAACTTTCTTTTCATAATGTCAGACATAAAACAAAATTACATCAAGAGCGTGTTCATACTTACGGGCTCTATTACAATTATCACATTCACTCCAGGGAATGGATCATAATCATCTGTATGTGCTATACACAATCTCATGTCAAATATTACTTTCATAAAGTGAAAGATTATTTTGAGAATCTTTATTATTCTCATTATCACAATAATGACGATTATAATTTCGTCTATTGCCACGTCCACATCCATTGATACCTTCACGGTAATAATTTTGTCTTCTTTCAGACTTATCACATACTGCTACCACATTCTCTAGAGGGAATGGAGCAAATTCAATTTGGACGGATTTTTAATTCTTTGCCCACAATCATACATGAATTTAATCATGGCAGGACATAGAGATTTTACCACTTCACGTGGTTATAATTTCTTACAAACTCCATTAGAGTTATAATCAAACTTTGTTGTCTATGTTTGTATATGAAATCAAATCGTAGAATTTGAAAGAAAAGTAAATTACTTACCTTTAAGGTATACCAATAAATATTGTGATATCAAATATACCTCTTCTATTTTTCCGTATAGAAAATCGGTTCGTGTGACAATTCTGAAATATGTAAGAGACCTTGTTTTCCACCATTGAACTCCACAAAGGCACTGTATTCTTTAACAGATGTAACGATACCTTTATATATGCCTCCAATCTCAATTTCACGCCAAATACTGAAATCAAATTCAATTGGTTAGAGACTCGTGCTGATAACGTGTTATGAAATAATATAAAGACAAGAACAATATAGAGAGAATAGGGAGAGAGAGGAGTATTCTTATTGATACTTGGGATGGTTTACAATGGTAGAAGACCCCTTTATTTATAGGGACAAGTAAACCCTAAAATCTCTCTAATTATGGACATTCACCTAAAATAGGAGATTTTATAACACTCCACATTATTTTAAGGACTTCTATGATGCATAAATTTTTTTATTGAACTAGCTAAAATGTAATTAATATTCTATCAATTTTAGGAACTCACTTTTTTTTATCTCAAACACTTTGTTTGCTATTTATTTTACCTTTTTTTAGATAATATATTTATTGATATAGAAAACACGCGCAAAACGCGTACCCCAAGACTAGTAGACACAAATTAAGACAGAATTTAGTTATATACTTTACTCTTGTACTTTGTGGAATTTCTAAACTTGAATTATGGATGCACTTTTTAAACAACAAAATCACAACGATGATGTCTTAGTTAAGTTATCAGATATTTTCTATCATAATTTGAATAAGGAAAGAAAATGGCTGTAAAATAAGATTTGTTTCGTGTACTTGTTACTTATTTATTCATTTTAATACAATTAATTAATATAATTCTTGTAATACGAGAATCACATGTGAAATTCAGTTCTACAATAGTTAAGAATAAACATTAAAAGTGTTATAAATAGACTTCTATTTAAGGTGAATGTCTATAATTAGAGAGATTCTAGAGTTCTATTCTTGGTAGATAAATCATCCCCCTCCCTATAAATAAAGGGGTCTTCTACCATTGTAAACCAATCCCTAACAATCTCTAAGTATCAATAAGAATACTTCTCTCTCTCTATTATCTCTATATTGTTCTTGTTCTTGCATTATTGTTCTTGTCTTTTATATTATTTCATAACACGTTATCAGCACGAGTCTCTAACCAATTGAAATTTTCGATTGTCTTAACTTTTGTTTGTGTAGGATTTTGCTTCAAAGAAAGAATGAAAAAAGAAGGAAAAGAAAAAGAAAAGAAAAAAAAGAAAAAAGGGAGGAACGAAAAACAGAAAACAAAAGAAGGAGAAAAAACACTGGAAAGCAAAAGGAAAAGAAAACGTTGAAGAGGAAGAGAAAAAAAAAATTGAAAACAAAGGAGAAGAAAGAAACAGAAAACAGAAATAGAAAACGTGAAAGAAAGATTGGAAACAGAAATTCGAGATTTCGACCTCGGTTCCGTGTTCGTGATTCTAAAAGGCACGAGACTCTACCGTCTCAAGAATCTTCTTGAGAAAATTAAGGTAAGTATTTTACTTTTCTCTTTCAAATTCTTGGAATTCTATAATTTGATTTTATATACAAACATAGACAACAAAGTTTGATTATAACTCTAATGGAGTGTGTAAGAAATTATAACCACATGAAGTGGTTAAATCTCTATGTCCTGCCATGATTAAATTCATGTATGATTGTGGGCAAAGAATTAAAAATCCGTCCCATTGAATTTGCTCCATTCCCTTTAGAGAATGTGGAAGCAGTATATGATAAGTCTGAAAGAAGACAAAATTATTACCATGAAGGTATCAATGAATGTGGACGTGGCAAAGAATTCCGTCCAATTGAATTTGCTCCATTCCCTTTAGAGAATGTGGTAGCAGTATGTGATAAGTCTGAAAGAAGACAAAATTATTACCGTAAAGGTATCAATGGATGTGGACGTGGCAATAGACGAAATTATAATCGTCATTATTGTGATAATGAGAATAATAAAGATTCTCAAAATAATCTTTCACTTTATAAAAGTAATATTTGACATGAGATTGTGTAAAGCACATGATTATAATCCATTCCCTAAAGTGAATGTGATAATTGTAATAGAGCCCGTAAGTATGAACACGCTCTTGATGTAATTATGAAAAGAATATTCGTTGCCCTTGAAATTTCGGGCAAGAACTATATGACATGGGTGTTGGATGCTGAAATCCACTTAGATGCTATGGGTCTTGGAGACGCCATTAAAGACAGAAATAATGCATCCACCCAAAACTATGCTAAGGCCTTGATTTTCTTGCGCCATCACCTTGATGAAGGTTTGAAGATTGAATATCTCACCGTCAAAGATCCACCTATCTTGTGGAATGGCTTAAAGAAGAGATATGACAACCTGAAGTTGGTCACTCTGCCACAAGCACGATACGATAAGAATCCAAAAGAAAATAGTTTATAAACTATATATTATTGTTGCGGTGGAAACGGGCACTGGTCAAAGGCTTGCCGTATACCATGACATTTGGTTGACCTTTATCAAGCATCTCGAAAGAGTAAAACGCCCTGAAACAAATTTTGTCTCTGACGACAACTTTGACATCACCCACTTGGATGTGGCAGACTTCTTTGAGCAACCCGAGGGGAAAATAGACCACCTAATCGGTGATGGATCCGTGATGAAAGAAGATGGGGTTATTTGCTTTGTGTTTCTCATCCGCTCTCTCTTAGTTTGTGTTAAAAATAACGTTTATACATAAATTGATTGGAGATTGACCGTACAATAATACATGTTGTTACACATGGCATATACTGTATAGCATTTGTAATTGAAAAATAAATTTTGATGTGTTAAATGTTATATGGTTATATGTGTCTGTTTGGCTATTTAACGAAATTGTATATAGAATGTGCGATTCACTTAATTTGATAAATTAACAACTGCTGTCCATCATTGTTATAACTATTGATAGACAAGTGACAAAGTTTAACTATATATGGTTGTAAGATTAAAAATTGTTAACAGAGTTAATGTATAAGATTTTTATTTGATTTTTGGCAGATAATGAATATGTGTGATTGTTGTTTTCATAAGAAATCATGAAACATACATTGTTGCTTTTGTTAGTGGATAATAAGGTATTAACAGTATATTGTTTATTTAATTATTATTGTTATGCATTTATGGCGAGACTATTTTGATTAAATATTGGATTACAAAGTCACTTATTACTACAACAGATAACATACAAGAATGTTTTAAATTTACATTTTTAATGTTCTCTTCCAAGTCTAAAAGGAACTTGTTAAGTTTTGAGAATCCATTTTAGAGAATGCAATGTTCTTCTCCAAGTCTAAAAGGAACTTGTTGAGTTTTAAAGATATCATTCAAAATGGATATCAGATTGAGACAATACATGACTATAATCTTGAATAGCTCATTTACTCATGAAAACGAGGCTGCCCACTTCGATTTGGGGTCATGCCATTTTGCATGGAACAATGCTAGTTTGTCGGCTGCCCACTTCAGCTTAGGGTCACGCCATTTTGCATACAGCAATGCTAGTTCGTCTCTGACTGACGAATTGACACAAATATTCCCCGTTGCAATTGGTTTTGGGTCATGGACCCAATATATCCCATTTAAGAATCTTTGGATGCGCAGTATATGTGCCTGTAGCACCGCCATCCCGCACAAAAATGGGTCTGCAAAGAAGGTTAGGAATATATGTTGAGGTTGAATCGCCCTCCATTATTCGCTACCTCGAAACATTGACATGAGATTTGTTCACTGCACGATTTGCAGACTGTCAATTTGATGAGACACTTTTCCCAAAATTAGGGGGAGAAGTTGGTGAAACCAAACGGGAAATTTTGTGGAAAAATGCATCATTATCTCATCTTGATCCACATACCTCTATTTGTGAAAGAGGCACAAAAGATTATCCATTTGCAAAGAATAGCAAATCAAATGCCTGACGCATTTATAGATTTGAAAAGGATAACAAAATCACATATCCTCGAAGTGAATGTGACAACATTTGATTCACGAATACATATTCATTATTGGAAGAATATGAACATGAAATTGGTATTAAATATACCACACTCACCCCTAGAAGGAGGTTTGAGATGATACCACACTCACCCCTAGAAGGAGGTTTGAGATGATATATGGCATGAATGATCGTTGGTCACGTACCTATTGTACGCCAAAGTATTTTGGAAATATGACTATTAAAGGACAACGATAATGCAAGAAACATATCTTGCATATAAGTTTGACATGACCATAATGGTATAACTTTCTCTTTAAGAAAGATATTCACCACATGGATGTTGATGAATCTGTGGTAGTACAAAATTAATTGAGAGCTCTAGAAGAGCCAATTATTACTATGTTGGAGAAACACAATTGAGTATTGTGCTGTAGTAAGTCTCAAAGAAACTTATTCAGTTTCCAAAGTACACGCGAAAGCGATTGATTATATTGAGACTATAAATAAAGGAAGGCTTTGATATCTCCTATTACTACAACTTGTAGCGGGGTAATTTGCATATGGAAAGCTACCCGATTTGTTCTCCAGTTTGTACTACACAAACGAAAGAATGCCACAATAAAGTGGATATCTATTGGTATAAAAACCCATGTCATAATAAACCTGAAGTTTATTGATAAGTGCACATGTTATGGTGTAAATTTGAAGTTTACCAATATTGATAATTTATTCAGTTGGCATTCGTGTTAGCCATCTCATTTTAAGTATGATGTGCAAATTCACATAGGTGAATATTAAAGAACTAGAAAGTTCTTTACGAATTCTCTTGTATCACTTGTTCTCATTAATGAACTGACCAACTAAAGAGTTCGGGTTGAAGCCCATAAATTCTGGAAATATCAAAGGTGAATATGGGCCCATTCACCTGCCATGTATACCACATATGATGCATCTATGAAATGGTTACATGCGCAATTGTTATTAACCTGCAGCCTGGCCGGTGCTTGCGAGGTAAATTGCTCAGTAATCTAACTTCGAGCATAATTTCCAGATTCTCTACTCAAGATAGTTCATCTTGATAAGTTGGTTTATATCAAAGTTGGTTTAGCAAGATAATTATTGAGTGCTTCCACTTAATAGCTAAACTGTTTCTTATGAGAACAAAGTTATATATATCAGTTTGATATACGTTGTATACGAGAGTATATTATATTCTCCCCTCACAAGTGGTTCAGGGTCAGGAACCAAATAATTTCATCTTATTATTAATGTGCTGTGTATATTGACATGATAATGCACAAAGATGATTTCCCAAAGTTGAGGAAACAAGTTAGCTTTTCTAACATGAGGGGGAGACATGATAAACAATTGAGAAAAGGTTACATGGGATGAATTATCATTTGTATATGTATATCCCCGAATATCATGATATGAACCTGAAGTTCATAAAAGGGATAATTCAATTGCAATATATTGCAAAGCATGCTATACGCATTTGCTGACCCAAAGAAAGTAACTAAATGGAAGAGATACAATTCAAGAAGAATTGATTCCATATGAAAGACATGTAGTTTTGAACCTATAGTTCAAATGTTTGAAAGTATAAAGTCAAAGGTATGTATAATCAGTTTTCAATATCTTATTTGTTTAGCATGATGTGAAAACTTGATATGCATCTAAAGTCTATTATGTGACTTATATGACTTAACTTGAAAGATTTAAGTTGCTTGAAGCATATGCAATTCTTGGTCCTGAAGTACCACATCCTTAGTACAATTTGTGTACATATGTATCTTGCTATAACTATTAGCATGATGGCATCGAGAATACATCTATGGAGATATTGAAGAGTTATTCCACGACATTATATGAAGATGTTCATATCTATCAAGAATGATGATTTCAAGGTGCGGAATATTTATTCAAGTCAATATGGTTGATTTATTTATCAAATCTCTACCAAAGATTGTTTTGAAGATGATGCACAAGATTGAAATGCAAATGCTCAAGGATATAAATTGATGTACTCATTAGGGGGAGTTAATGCGCGTTGCACTCTTTTTCCCTTACAAGGTTTTGTCCCACTTGGTTTTCCTTGCGAGGTTTTTAACGAGGCAACCAATAGGCGCATATTCAAACATGTGTACTCTTTTTCCTTTCTTTAATTTTTCCCATTGGGTTTTGGTTTTAAGGTTTTAACGAGGCACATTGTTGAATAGACATTCAAGGGGGAGTGTTATGAAATCTCCTATTTAAGGTGAATGTCTATAATTAGAGAGATTCTAGAGTTCTATTCTTGGTAGATAAATCATCCCCCTCCCTATAAATAAAGGGGTCTTCTACCATTGTAAACCAATCCCTAACAATCTCTAAGTATCAATAAGAATACTTCTCTCTCTATTCTCTCTATATTATTTTTGTTCTTGCATTATTGTTCTTGTCTTTTATATTATTTCATAACAAAAAGTTAAATAATAAATGAACTAATCTTAAGAAAAATTTTAAGATAACAAAATCGAACTAATCTATAGTTGTTTTCTCTTTCTTTCTTTATATTTTTACCATATACTATGAGTTTATTAGAAATATCTCTGTTTGAAAATTGGAGAAAAGCAAGGAAAGTCTCTTGTTTCTTAACCCACAAATTTAATTTCAGAATATTAAATAAATTCAACTTTCTCGCCCCACTCAAACTAAAACAAACTACTTATGACAACAAATCAAAGAAATCTAAAATCCTATTGGCCAAAAGTCGTGGAGCCCCGTAATAAGTGCCACGTCATCTAAATAGCCGAATGATCTGGAACTTTCTCCTATCCTCGCGAAATCTATTAAAACCAACTTCTTCTCTTCTCCCTTTCATGTCTCTCAATTGACTACTGTTAACTTGAAATTTGCTTAGGATTTCTGAAGAACAAACAATTCGACCCGACAGATTATTTGGACCCGAATATGAAAACCCGACGAATTTCAATAGCCTTCGTTCTATGTGCATCGCTTTTTATTCTCAACATTGAATCCAAAACGCTTGATCCTTATAAGGTATGTTCCTATCATACTGGCATGAATTAGGCCCGAATTTAGTGGAATTGATATAGAGGATTTTGTGAGGTTTGCACAAATAGGAAGCTATTTAACTTTCGTCCACATTTAAGTAAACTTTGCGAGGGTGGGTTGGCCGGGGTATAACTTGCACCAGAGTTTCGCAGGGCGAGCCATAACTTGTTCAAAGCTATGACTGCTGGGCATAACTTTGAACGCAGCGCCCCGGAAAAAGTTATGCCCCTTTGGCAAAGTGTTTGAAAGTGGTAACGAAAATTAAACACCAGCCCTCAGAATAACCTACTTTTGCAAAATTTGGAGGCTCTTTTGCTAATTGATTGAATATCCAGTGTAGGATTGAGGGTTAGTTAGATTAATTGAACATTGATAATTTTAGCTGTTGAATGGTTCTCCTTGTTGGTGGAGCTTGAAAAGTCATCTTCTCTTTCTTTCTTTCTTCCTTTTGAGGCTGTTAGATTTTGAGGTCGCTGTAATTGGAGGTACTGTTGTTTTTACATTAGTTCTAAACTATGGCGATTTTAAAAATTATTTTTATTTTTTTCTGTTGGTTTTATCTGGGTTTTATTAGAATTACTCTTTGACTATTTTGTCTGTATTGGATAATGTCTAATTAAGAAATTGTATTCTGAAACCTAGGAAATAGAGTAAACGGAAGATTTTCCTTTTAAGGAGAGGGGAAGAGTGTATTGTTGATTGATTTTGGAATTACCAGTTCTCTTTGTTTTTCAAAATTTACTGATTAATAACAACTTTGAATAAGAAAGAAAAACGAGATAGATCAGTTATGCTGAGATTCATGATGGATTTGCTTTTCATTGTTAACTCAGATTTTGTCAACCTCTATTGCCTATAAAACACACAGATGTACAAGTGGCACAAAGACAATCAAATGCAAATAGAAACCACATTACCACACATACGCCATAAAAAGTTGGGCAATGTCACACGTACTTGAATCTGACATGATCACTAAGTTGGTGCTCTCAAAATTGGACATTAAATGCAAAAGGGCTGCTTCCTCATGGTTATTGGGATTAAGTGAATATAGCCAAAATATTAGGCACTGCTGGGATTTATTTACTTGGCAGTTCTTAATGCTAGAATAGTTTCGTACTCCACCTATCCTTTTCGCAGTGATTACTTCATCTTCCATTTACTGAGAGGTTTGAATCTTTTCAGGTGCTCGGAGTTGATAAAAATGCAAGTCAGCGCGAGATCCAGAAAGCTTTTCACAAGTATGCTATACACAGGCTCGCCTTTTTTCTATCATTAATCTATCTTTGTTCTCTGCTTGTGCTGTTCTATTTTTAACTTGCTTCAGCATCCAGCAATCAACTTTCTCTTGGCCAAACTTTGTCATAACCGTATAAACTGCCATCCCGATGCTATGATTGATGTATCATGATAGGAATTAGCTTCCTTTGAGGTTTTGTAGTGGTAATGAATATTTTCCAAGTACTTTTATTTGTGATTCGAACATTCACGTGTCTTAAGAGTACTTTTAGTTGGCCTTCAATTATAGTCATGTCTTACATGCTTCTGGGCTGAAACCTCACTTCTGACAAATGACCCCCCAAAAGAGTGCAGAGTATCTTTAAATTACTGGGGCTCTGAATGACAATAGAAAAGCAGGACTCTTCACAACTTTAAGTTTACAGCCTTTCTAGACATCCAGAATCTTCGGCCTGCAATTACTGGATGTTTTCATCATTAAGCTAAGAACTTTGATTGGAAATTGGAAGCCGGTTATCTACTTGAGTTCAGGGTTGTCAAAGACAAAAAGTATAGAGAAGTACCATGGTCTGTTAGGCTTTAAATGGAAGCAAAATTGAAATGAAAGAAAACCAAAAATATGGATGTAACTTAAGGAAAAAAATATGAAGACAAATATTTATTTAAATATAAGAATCGAAGTAACTAACTAAACGAAGTATATAGAGTGAAAAATCATGATTTCAACTTTAGCACCGTTTTAAGTTTCTGATTTAGATTAAAGATTTAGTTTTAAGTTTGCATTAACTAGTTTTATTAGTGGTATGTCTTCAATTTATTATTCATTATTGTGCTGTTAGTGATTAATGTATCACTTTGCCAACTATATATTTTTTTGAAGTGCTAGCCTCTTAAAGCAGAGGCTATAGAAATAAGGCTTATCCTTAGTTACTTGGTGCCGGCTCTAATCTGCCATGTGAGCGTAAGTGGAAGACCACCTGAGCTTCCCTTAGCTTTGTGGGTTAAGTGTACTTCAAACGAGCCTTTAATGGCATTGGTTGAGCATAGCTTGTTTTGCCCATAAAAACAAATTAACCATATTGATTTATCTAATCTGAATGGTTTAACTACTTATTCTCGTCATTATCTTGGGATGGGACTATAAAATTTGAAAAGTTATAGGCACATTTTGACAATTTTCCATAGCCTCTTGACTATCAGCGTACCGTAGATTACAGGTATTTTCTTTGATTAGAATCCTGCAATATGAAATATGCAAGTATGCTCCTGGTTGATTAGATTTTATGGTTTTCAAGGCTCTGAAGTATCATACTTCTTTGAAAATCTGCTTGTCTTTTATTTTGCTGATTTTGCACTTGTGGGTCTTCTCTGCATTAGTTTTCTGGCAATGTAATTCTCTGTCCTTCTAATCTTCTCCTTTATCTCCCTCCCTTTTCAGGCTCTCACTCCAATACCATCCAGACAAGAACAAAAGTAAGGGTGCACAAGAGAAATTTGCAGAGATTAATAACGGTATAGCAGCTTCTGATATCTATCTTCTTTTTCAGCACTCTCTGCCAATTAAAAGGGGGAGGGAAAGAAAGAACGAAAGTAATTATAGTTGACAAAATTAGAAGGATGACTTTGTTATTTTCTAAGGCCTTACTAAATTTATCACTATAATCTTGAGATCCTAAGATGGCATTGTTTTACTTTTCTTTTCGAAAGGTACTTGGTAGGTTTTGATTTTAAATGCTGTCTTATTTAATGGTTAAAAACAATTATAAATGAGCTCTCTTGATATGTGCAACTACTTATATTATGCGCTTTCTCTGGGTGTTTTCTTGTATTGCTGATCAATGTTATTAACTAGCTGTATAATATGTCTATCAATTTTCAGCTTATGACATTCTGTCTGATGAGGAGAAGAGGAAGAACTATGACCTATATGGAGATGAGAAAGGAGCTCCTGGATTTGACGCTGGCGGTGCTGGAGATCATGGCGGATATACATACTTCACAAGTGGTGGACCAGGACAAAGTGGGTTTAACTTCCGTCCAGGTGGTATGGGTGGACAAGGAGGTTCAAGGTCATTCTCTTTTTCCTTTGGTGGTCCTGGCAGCCAAAGCTCTTTCGGAGTTGGTTTAGATGATATATTTTCCAACATGTTTGGGGGTGATATGGGAAGTGGGAGTCAATTTGGGGGTTTTGGTGGCTTTGGTGGTTCGGGCAGGTCTCAGTCTAGAACCAGGAACTCTGGTAAGAGCATCCCCTCCATAAACTCGCAGATGTATAAGAAAGAAATATCTGATAAGGGAATGACTTGGCTGTTACTATCTCATACATCTACGTCAAGAGGTATCCAATATTATGAATCTGTCATTGGAGAAGTCGCAAGCTCACTGGAAGGGGCGATGAAGGTATGTATTTTTTTGCTTGCATCATAACCCTTTTAGACATTACTGTATTTCCACTGATGTGTTTTTACTGTGACAGGTGGGAAGTATAAACTGTGAAACTGATGCATCCTTTTGCAAGGGCCTTGGCATATATCCCCGTAATGCACCAAGATTGTTTGTGTATTCATTAAAATCAAGTGGAAGTGGTGCTTTGGTGGAGTACAATGATGATTTAGATGTGAAGAGGGTGAAAAGTTTTTGCCAAGAACATCTTCCTAGATTCTCGAAGCGAGTAGACTTGGACCACTTTGATTTTGTTCCTATAGGAGGTTTACCTAAAGTGATGCTTCTCTCTACAAAGAAGGACACTCCGGTTATTTGGCGTGCTCTTAGTGGCTTTTATCGGGATCGTTTTGTCTTCTATGATGCACAGGTAGTGCCCCTTAACTTTGTTAAAAGCTCTGATTAAACTTCTCAGATATAAATAGTCAGAAATATTGTAACTTAAATTTGGGATATGCACTTTTTTTTTCTTTCACTAATGCTTGTGTCTTCTTGAATAGGTTCGTGATGGTTCTGATCCTGCTTTCCTAAAGCTGGGAGTTAATGCTCTTCCTGCCATTGTTGGCTGGCTATCCAATGGGGAAAAGCATATAATAAAAACAGGAATTTCTGTAAAAGATCTAGAATCTGCTATTCAAGATCTAAGTGGTTTACTTGATACTTTTGAAAAGAAAAACAAGAAGGCAGCTTCAGCACAGAGTAAAAGAGAGCAGAGTGAACCAGAGGCTAAACAAGTACCACTACTTACAGGCTCTAATTTCAATGATATTTGCGGGGAGAAAACTCCTGTGTGCGTGATTGGGGTCTTCAGGTCATCTAAAGCGAAAGATAAGCTAGAAAAAGTTCTATTATTGGTAAGTCATCAACTGTATGGACTTAGTTCTGTGATATATGATTCACATTTTCTCTGTTCTCTGGTAAATAATAAAAAACTGATTTAGCTCTTCTGTGACCCATATTGCTGTTCTCAGGTCTCTCAAAAATCACTATTAAGGCGACAGAATGTAGCCTCGGGTTCAAGGGATTCAGTTACCTATGCTCTTCTGGATGG
Organism: Nicotiana benthamiana; assembly: GCA_034376525.1. Taxonomy (NCBI): domain Eukaryota; kingdom Viridiplantae; phylum Streptophyta; class Magnoliopsida; order Solanales; family Solanaceae; genus Nicotiana; species Nicotiana benthamiana. The sequence continues at coordinate 36,370,024 of CM067327.1, forward strand.
GGCAAAGCAGCAGTCTTTCTTGAGTGCGTTTGATAGTTCAGGATATAAATCATCAGACAAGCTCTTGCTCACCTACAAGCCGCGGAAGGGTAAGTTTGCAGTTTTTGAGGGGGAAGTAACTACTGAAGAAGCAGAGAGTTTCATTAGCTCCGTTCTCAGTGGGGATGTACAGTTTTCCAACACGAGACAGAAACCTATAGCAAAGTAGAAAATAGCAACTAACTTTAGTGGCAATAAAAAATACTGAGATCTGGAGCGCATGCACAGCCAGTGCTTTGAGATAGTTCCTTTATTTTGGTTCTTTAAGCCCTTTTATCATGGGTTCTGCTGAGAAGAAGATTTTGCAGCAAGCTGGATAATCATTGCGGGAGTGTGGTTCGTGCAAAAATGCACAGATAACAGCATACTAGTTACAGGGTGGCTTGTATGTTTTAGTACCATTTCTTTCAAGAGTCTAATTTCTTAGTTTCTAATGTATAATCTTATATCAGAGTATCAGACTAGTTAGACTTGTTACCTTATCAAGGGATAAACTATCAATCATTTTCTGATTGTATGTACATCAAAGGAGTAAAACATGTTTATAGTACAAGTTTTTTGGACTTGAGCTCAAGAATCCATGAGAAAGATGACAGTTGAGGACGAAAGTCGATGCCCAAAAAATTCTTAGGATGCATATATTAACTTTTGGTATTATTAATTTCTTATTAGGTTATATAACTTATTTGGTGTTATCCTATGCATAATTAGTATGCATTAGTGCATACTAATTATATAACAAATATCAAGCCTATTAATGCATGCATTAGTATGGTTAAAGGCTATTGATAAAAGATAAAAAATTGGTCTTGAAGTCCTTTAAAATTAAAAGATATGGAGAATTTTTTTTTAAACAAACTATTTTTAAAAAGAATTATGTAATTTATTTTAATTTTTAATATGCTGAACCAAAATAATGGATAAAAATAATTTATGCATAATTAATGCTTTATTATTACTCATGAGTTATCAATTTTTAAATTACTGATATACCTTATTCAACATTCAAACGCTCCTTAATGTATAACTTTATGCACTATGCCGTACAAAAGTGAAAATGATCGTCCTCATTGATTAGTTTTAATTTGAATAGATCTTTTTATATTTTATTACCCGTGTTCTCCATTTTTTTCAAACCATTTTCCTGTGTAAGAAGTCATATGACAAAACAGCATCTGTTCTCAGAGGAGAAAGAAACTTGAGAACTTCTAAATGAAAAGGTCTCCTTTCCACTTTTTGTACCTCCAAAGAATTTCGACATAAGGTGTACAGAGTTAATGTTGTAGTAGCACTCGATATTCTGATAGCAATATAATCAATTTCTTAGATTAGTAGCAAAATTATCCAGAATTTCACTTATTTCTTAACCACACTGCACCTCATCATAATTTTACGTCCTTCAATGTCATATTTTGCCTTGATAAAATAATGCATCGTTTCTCATAAATTATGTTGCTATAGGTTTAGTATCTTCAAACAACAAGCACATCATGATGTGGTTTTGAGAAGAAGAATAAGAAAATTGCAGAAGCTAAGCTAAGAAGATGAGCTAAGAGATATCTTTCATAAAAGTTCAATAGAACAGTGTACAACTTCAGCTATTACAAGACTATCTTAGCTTAGGACTACATTGAAAAGTAAATAACTAGTGGACTGAAATGTAAATAAGATAATGACTAAACTGTAGCATTTAGGACTTAGTAACTACTATAACTACTTTTCATTCCTGTACTACTACTAAAGCTTACCACTCTCGTCTGCACAGTTCTCACTCAGGTCATATCAGTACTCCCCCCTCAAAAAATTCCTTGACCTCAAGGAATGAATGTAGGAAATCTGACTTTAATGGCATTTGAATCTTCTCATGTTGCTTGATCTTCTGGCAGCTGTTACCATTGAATTAAAAATTGGACCACGACTTTATTCTCCTTATGAATCATCCTTCGATCAAGTATCTTAGCTGGGCAGGGACGTAAGGGCTGGACAATCTAAAATGGGAGGATGGTTCACCTCAGTTGGTACTTCATAATAAGGTTTAAGGAGTGAAACATGAAAAGTTGGGTGCAAGAGTAACAGAGAAGGTAGGGCAAGTTTATAGGCTACAATTCCAACCCTTTCCAATATCTGATATGAACCATAGTATTTGGCAGAGAGTTTGGTGAAATTCCTTGTGGACAAAGCTAACTGCATGTAGGGTTGCATTTTCAAGTAGACCCAATCACCTACTTTATATTGCCTGTCAGTCCTATGTTTATTAGCTTGCTGCACCATTCATTGTTGAGACCTGGTCAAATGAAACTTCAAAAGCTGTAGCTTCAATTCTCTGGTAACTAGGCTCATATCTACCTCTTCTATACCAGAATCCCCATACACATAAAAAGGTAGGTGTAAAGGTGGAGGTTGGCCATATAGAGCCTCATAGGGAATAGTCTGAATTGAAGTATCAAATGTTGCATTGTACCACCATTCTGCAAAATTGAGATACTATACCCAATCTTTGGGAGAGTTAGAACAATAGCACCTGAGGTAGGTCTCTAAACATCTGTTGATGACCTCAGTCTGGCCGTCAGATTGAGGGTGGCAAGCAGTAGAGGTATTCAAGGTAAACCCTTGTATTGCAAACAATTCTTGCCACAACTTGCTAGTGAACACATGGTCTCTATCACTCACAATATTATCTGGCATACCATGCAATTTTAAAATGTGTTCCATGAAGAGTTTAACTATATCCATGGCAGAATAAGGATGGGATAAAGATATGAAAGGACCATACTTAGTTAATCTATCAACAACCACCCAAATAACCTCTTTACCCTTGGATTTTGGTAGTCCTTTAATAAAATCCATACTGATGCTACTCCAAGCCACTGATGGAATTGGTAGGGGTTGCAACAACCTAGGATAACTAGATGAGCCATATTTACTCTTCTGACACACATTATACTTCTTAACATACAACTCAACATCCATTTCAATCCCTTCCAATAGAAGAGTGAGGCTATTCTCCTATATGTATGATCTATCCCAGAGTGTCCCCCTCATACAGAATTGTGCCACAATTTTAGAATTTTTTGCCTCAACGCTTGATCATTCCCAAATACTAAATTCTCTTTCTTCCTTAGTTGTTGATTGATGTAGGTATATCCCTTGACCTCTTTCTTGTAGCCTATCAGCTGTTGGATTAATTCTGTCAACTCAGGATCAGCCTTTCAACTGTCCTTGATAATGTGCAACAAATCAGTTCTCACAGAAGATAGGGTCAGAGCTGCGAACTCAACTGTTGGAAGCCTAGATAGGGCATCACCAACCTTGTTCTCATTTCCCTTTTTGTATTCTATCTCAAAATCAAATTGCATCAATTTAGTAATACTCGTAAGTTGAGCTCCCGTGTGCAACTTTTGGTCCAACAGAAATTTAAGAGCCTTCTGATCAGTCTTGAGTATAAAGTGCATGCCTATAAAATGTTGTCCTCACTTGGTGATAGCCATGACCAAGGCCAGTAACTCCTTGTCATATACAGATATAGCTTGGTGTTGTGTGGATAAATCTTTACTCAAGTTAAGAGTGTCTAACGGGCCTACCGGTCCAGGCCAGGCCGGTTATGGGTTGTATCTTAACGGGTTTAACGGGTTCGGGTTTATACGGGTAAAAATTGAACCGTACGGGTTACGGGTTGATTGGGCCGGGACGGACTGGGTTTAGTATAAATATTGTAAGTTATATTAATATAAAGTACTAACATAAATAATACAAGGAAGATGAGAAAAAATTACACTTATTGCAAGTGCTACATTTATTTCATAATTCAAAGTTTCAAACTTATAAATTAAAAGGTTTACATTTTTAACAACAAGTATATTTAAAGGTTTGCATTGCCCTTGCAAGTTCTTCATAATCAATATGAGCTGATTGACCTTCTTCTGGAGTGTTAAGTTTGGATGGGTTACCATGTGTTAATATATCTCCAAGTTCTTCGTCTTCTAGGCTATCAACATCTTCACGTCCTTGATTTCTTCATTCCGATCTAATCCAATCTCTGAAACATACTAAAACTTCCAAAGCATTGCTTCCCAAATGAGTGACGAGTGTCTCCAAGTTGTTGTCTTGCTTGGCTAAATGCACTCTCCGGTGCAACTGTAGAAATTGGCACATTCAGCACGTCCCGAGCCATAGCAAAAAGAACAGGAAATTGCTTTCCATTCTCATGCCACCATCCCAACGGCGAAAATTCCTTTGTGTGAGGATCTTTTTGCTTCTGCAAGTAGAATTGAAGTTCATCAATGTTCCTGCTACTGGATGGAGTGTTAGAAAATGTAGAAAAACTATCAAAACTATCAAAGCCTTCTTCATCATCCACAGTAGCAGAAGTGGTATAGTGCACATTGGGATTAACATTGTCTACAGCTGCACAAGCTGCATCATCAATTACATTTTCATAATAATTATATAAATGTTGTAAATAATCATTTAGCTTGTTCATAGAAACATATAAATCTGGGGTTTGAGTTGGTCCAATCTCCATATAAGTATATAAAACATTCATTAATTGGTGACAATCAAACATCTTAACAGAAGGATTTAAAACAGCGCCAATTAGGTAAATCGGAGGAATTGGAAAGAAGTATTTTTTGAATTTTGCTTGCATGTTTCAACAACATCCTTATATTTTTCTTTCTTCTTAAATTCAAAGGGTAGAAAATAAATTTCAGCTATATGTACTAACACCATAGTAACAGTAGAGTAATATGCTCCAAAAACTAAACAGTAGATGTATAAAATTTATGTAAAAATTTAACAACATCATTAATGATCTCACAAATCCTAGTTGTTAACATACGGTTTGGATCAGTACAATGCGAAATAGAAACTTCAGTTATTGAGAATCTATATTTGTAGCAACATTTTAAAAATATATATGTATAATTCCATCTAGTAACAATTTCGTTTGGCATGAATCTGGGTCTAAGGTTATACTGGACACACTTATTCTTAAATTACTTTATTCTAGATTGTCTATTATTTCCTTGAATAACACCAACTGCTCTTTTAACATGAGTAATCTCAGTTGAATATAAATCAAGGTCACTTTTAACAATTAAATTATAAATATGACATGCACACCTAACATGAAAAATGTCATCAAGAGGTGGTTGCAAATGCAGTTTTAATATTGAAATTGCGGCATTATTGTTAGAAGCATTATCAAAAGACATACACAATTCTTTTTGCTTTAGATTATAAAATTCAACAACTTCACAAATAATACTACTTATAACCACAACAGTATGACTTTGATCTTCATCATATCTAAAAGCGACAATACATTTTTGCATACAAGTAGTATCATCTATCCAATGACATGTAATTGTCAAATAATCATTTCCATTAACATCATGGCCAATATCAGAAGTTAGAGAAGCTCTACAATGAAGGTGGCTAAACAAATAACGTATGTATGTTTGATATTGTCCATGAAGTCTAAAGATATAAACTCTACAAGTACTTCTAGGGATACCTTTAAATAATGGATTGTAAATCCTTTGAATATACATAATAAGATATGATGAAGTAGCAAAAGAAAAAGGTAGACAACCCAATGCAATCATTTTTGCTAACTCCTCACGATCCTTCATTTTATCATATTTCACTAGACCTCCAGTAGTAGGGTTAAGAGTTGTTTGATTTCCATCACCATCAGCGCCCCATTCTATGGGATGCTCAATTCTCATATGTCTACTAAGCGTCCCGGTCCCCCCTAAATTTCCACCAGTCAAATGTTTAAAATCACCATTACAAATTTTGCATTTAACTCTATCAGTATCCTTTATTATTTCAAAAAAATTTCAAACCTTACTTCTTTTTCTACGATTAGTAGTTGGAACCACAGTTGGTCTACTCCTAGTGCCACGACCACCACCTCTTGTAGCAACTCCAACACTACCAACTCCAGCACTAATAGGTGTTGCTGGTATCTCATCTTCCGTTCCTATTTCATTATCTTCTATTCCAAAATCTTCTTGTAATTGTTCATAATCTACATCTATATTATCATTAGGCGATGTTTCAGAAATATGTGTAAATAATAATAGGTCATTACTATTACTACCAGATGCTGAAGGGTTACCTCTTTTTTTATTTTCCCAACCAGTAACTCTTTTACACGCTCTTTTAGCAGCACTAAAAATATTGTAAAAATTCAAGTATAAGCTAAAATAAAATATGCAACTAAAATAGTAAATAGAAGAAGAGTTGGAGGGAGTGCACCGAATTCGACAATGAATTGAGCGCTTGATTATGCAATTCCGATGCTACCACGAACAAACGTCAAGTCGTTAAGCAAGAATTCCAAATTTGAACTTCAATTGATCAAAGTTGAAACTTCAAACTTCAAATTCCGAATGACAAAACACAATAAATTAAATTCAAGAAAAGTGAGCCCGGATGCAAAATAAAATTAGAAGATAAAATGATGAATTGAAGTATTGCAATTTGCAAATTGGAGAATGAGAGAAATTGAGATTTAGATATGAGATTTGAGTGAAGAAATGAAGAAGAGAGGAGGGGTATTTATAGTTTTAAAAAAGGTTAATTTTGTAAATTCAAAAAGGGTTAAAATTAAAAAAAATGGCTATTTCATCAATAGATCCGTTGACTAACGTATCAATTCCAAAAACTACATTTCCAACGGATAGTGGGCCTCACAAAAAATGAAAATAAAAATAAAAATTTAACCGTTAAACCGGGCCGGTTCTAGGCAGTTTAATCGGTTAGGCATGAACAGTGCTTACCGATTTAGCCGGTTCCGGTTAACCGATAATTTTTTTAACTCGGCCAACCCCCTCCCCTACCCATCCCACCCGGCCCCTTAAGAACTGGGCCGGTCCGGTTCTGGTTTGAACCGGTCTGGGCTGGTCTGGTAACGGGTCAAACCGGCCCGTTTAACAGGTATAACTCAAGTAGGCAATTGGTTGTCCTGACTACATAATGACAACTCCAATTCCCACATCACAGGCATCTATTTCCACTATAAATAGGGAGTTGAAATTAGGTAGAGCCAAAATAGGTACAGGAGTTAGAGCCCTCTTAAGATTTTCAAATGCTGCAGTGGCCTGGTCAGTCAACTAGAAATGGTCCTTTTTAAGCTAATCTATCAATAGTTTGCTTATATGACCATAACCTCTGTTAAATCTCCTATAGTAGCCTGCTGGACCAAGGAACCCCCTCGATTGCTTAACAGTAGCAGGTGTAGGCCACTGTTAAACATATTGAATTTTCTTAAGATCAGTAGACACTCCCTTGGCAGAGATGAAATGGCCTAAATACTCCACACTAGCCATAGCAAACTGACACTTGTTCCTTTTAGCATAGAGCTGGTGTTGCATTAGAAGGTTGAAAGTTATTTGCAAATGCTCAACATAATCTTCCAAGCTCTTGCTAAAAATCAAGATGTCATCAAAAAATACCAAGATAAACTTATTGAGATGTTCCTGAAACACATGATTCATCAATCCTTGGAAGCTATAAGGGGTATTAATCAGTCCAAAGGGCATGACTAGATACTCATAATGGCCTGAGTGTGTTCTGAAAGCAGTTTTATGAATATCCTATGGTGTCATTCTTATTTGGTGATACCCAGACCGAAGGCCTATTTTAGAATACACTTTGGAACCACCTAATTCATCCAAAAAAATTCAATGATAGGAATGGGGTACTTATCCTTGATGGTAATATGATTAAGTGCCTTGTAATCCACACAAAGCCTCTAGTTGCCATCTTTTTTTCCCACTAGAAACATAGGGGATGCAAAAGGACTACAATCCTTTACCATTTGCTCAATGACATCTTTCTGAACTGAAGATTACCTAAAAGGTCTTGAGTCGATTGGTTCAGACCCCTCTTTCAAAGGAATATGGTGATTGAAACACTCTCTAAGTGGTGGTAGCCCCATAGGCTCTTGAAAGACATGTTCATATTCTTGCTATACTTGTTGAATCTTGAGGGGTTTTGTCCATAACTGTTTCTCCTCCTCTTCTCCTGAAGAAGAAACTCTGATCATAAACAGCTGAACATTGTCTCCAGTAGACTTGTGAAGGGAAGGGGATTCCACCATTTTAAGCTTAGGTGTAATTTCTTGTAATGCAAACAGTTTTCCTTCATAGTTAAACTGCATGGTTAACTGTTTGAAATTGAACACAATATCCCCTAAGGTACTGAGCCATTGAACCCCCAAAACCATGTCACAAGTGCCTAATGGAAGCAGTAAGAAATTGGCTCTAAAGACTGTGTTATGCACCAACCATTCTAGCCCTTTACACATTCTAGAGATAGGTACAGAATTTCCATCAGCTAGATTAGCATCCAGTACCTTGCAAGGATCTACTCTTCAGCCCATCCTAGCTACCAATCCACTATCTATGAAGTTGTAGGTAGATCGACTATCAATAAATATATTCAAAGGTTTTTTGTGAGAGTACCCCATAAGTCTAATTGTTTGATACCCTTGAGTGCCCTGCAGAGCATGGATAGAAATCTCACAAGTTTCAGCAGTTTCCTCCTCACTAAATGAGCCTTCCCCCAATCCTTCATTGAGTTCTACCTCCTCCACTTATTCCAGCATGTATACCTATGCTTTGTTCTTGTAAATGTGTCGGGGATAAAACTTTTCATCACATAGGAAGCACAGTCGTTGAGCAATTTTTTCATTCAGTTTAGCCTGAGTTAGCTTTCTTCTTTTAAACTTATCAGCTTCAACTGATTGGGTTGGTTTGGGTAGATGGTAGCAGGTGAAGTTAAGGGTTTATGGGAGTGCAGAAACTAGTTTGGTCTAGGATTAGAGTGTAAAATAGCTTGTCGCATAGCTTTAGACTGTTTAGAAAATATAGATTCCTGGAGCCTAGAAAGACGATAAGCTTACGGTAAGGGAGTGAGGCTTTAATATCCTTACAGCATCTCCTAATTCAGGTCTAAGCGCTTCTAATAATATGCTCACAGCATAACCAAGTTCCAAATTGAGCCTAGTCATGTCAAAGGCTTCCTAAAACTCTACCACTCCTCCTATTTGTTTGAGCTTCATATGTTCACTCATGGGGTCATCAAATTGAGCACCAAACCTGTCTGATAAGGCCCAAATATACTCCTCTCAGCTTGGGTAAGGGAGTTGCAAATGAGGTCTTACCCTCATGTAAGCCCTATGCCGTTGGAGTGCTAGGTCATCTAAATGCATGGAAGTCACCCTGACCTTTTCGTGATTGGGCACCTTGTCTATTGATTTTTTTTGATTTGGTACCACCAATATTAGAACCCTTTTCCTCCAAACTTTGGAAACCCGATCTTGTATTGTCTCAGAATAGAGAATGGTTGCTGATGGTTCCAATTAGCGTAGTAATATTCAGTGCTTGGAGTAAACTGGTTTAAACTAAACTGGTGTGGGATCTGAGGTGTGTATAGTTGGTTTGTAAGTCGTTGGTGCATGGACATGGGTATGTGTATTGGATTAGTAATGGAACAGGGAATAGAGCAAGATATCTGACCATTGGTTCCCATAGTCTAAGTAAGGTGCTGAGAATTTAGGGTAGAGAGAGGATAAAATTGAAAGGCTGAACTAAGTGTAGATGGAGAGTGTATAGACTGGGTCAAATTGGGAGGTGCAGCTGAAGAAGAAGTGTTTAATGGTTGGGAGATAGGTGCGGGAAGTGAAGCAGAGGTATGAATAGTTGACGATGGGAAAATTTGACTGGAGCTAGGGTTCCAATTCATGGGTAATTGCAGCGGCATGGGTCTATTTCCTCTAAAATTGGAATTCAATGGAGGAAAAGAAATAAGATCATAAATACCCAAAATTCTGAAGGGTCCATCAGTTGGGGAATACTGCTCCTCTCTGTTGGACACAATAGAACATGCTTCTTTCCCTCGATCTGAGTTGCTACCAGCAATAAGGGTTTTCTTGAGCTCGCAAAACTCCTTCTCGTTGGCAGATTCCAACTAGTTCTGCCTCAAATTGACATTCGCCACTTCAATGGCTACTCGATCTAATCGATTGGGTACCTCATTGATTTCCCCCGACATCGTGTATCCCACAGAGCGGAAAGAGCTCTGATACCATTGATGTGGTTTTGAGAAGAAGAATAAGAAAATTGTAGAAGCTAAGATAAGAAGATAAGCTAAGAGATATCTTTCGTGAAAATTGAACAGAACAGTGTACAACTTCAGCTATTACAAGGCTCTCTTAGCTTAGGACTTAACTGTAACGTAAATAACTAGTGGACTGAAATGTAAATAAGATAAGGACTAAACTGCAACATTTAGGACTTAGTAACTACTATAACTACTTTTTGTTCCTGTACTACTACTAAAGCTTAAAGTACCACTCCCGTCTGCACAGTTCTCATTCAGGTCATATCACATCATTATCAAAAGATTTCCTTTTTCTTGTGCATGCAGTTGATTAAATAATAAATTAATTATAGAACATTTATTTTTTCTTATATGATCAAATCAAATATTCTAATTCTTATCAAGAACTTAATGTTAAGATTATTCTTTCGAGTGCTGCTAAACGGATAAATGTTTCTTTTCTCGCATCGGTTCACTCTGCAAAATTTTTGCTATATTTCCCTTTTTTGTATAAGTTATTTGGTAAATAATTCTCTTTTTATTTTTCTTGCAATTAATGAACCTTTTAGATGACAATCTAAAGCTTTTTTTGAGCAATTTTCGGAGAAAACATTCGATCACACTAACTCTAAACTTTTATAGGTTATTGTGAACATAAGATCACATGAATCTTAATTTTTTTTCGTGACATATATACTACAAAATTATATGAGCAAATATTGCACTCGATTCTAACATAACCAGGGAATAATTTTTCAAAGGGTCTAAACAGTGGTATAAAAAAAGGGAGATTTGCGTAATCAGCCGATCACTCTAATATAAAACCAACATCTGCCCACAATAAGCTATGAGCATCTTCTCTCTTTCATTCATTCAAAAATGACAAAACATTGAATGTGTTCAGTTCCATTTTGTTTCGAACCTTTTCACATGAGTACTGACGTCGCCACGCTTTATGCTATAATACAGTACTGATCATGTAAATTTTACGTTGGATGAACAGTATTCTAGACTCTAGAGATAAAATGACATTTATACGGATTAGTCGAATTTTAAAGTGGATCTATAGACTTCCCAATGAAATTAAAAGAATAACCAAGAATGTGGTTGGTTCACCGTAATATGTCTACACTTAATACTAATGCGACCAACACTTAATTGTTTAATGTGTTATTTGATCTATAACAACAACAATAATAACCCAGTATAATCTCATTTAGTGGGGTCTGAGAAGGGTAGTATGTACACAGACCTTACCCTTACCTTTGGGTAGAGAGGTTGTTTCCAAATAGACCCCCGACATCCTTCCCTCCAAGAACTTCCCACCTTACTCTTGGGGAGACTCGAACTCACAACCTCCCGATTGAAAGTAGGGATTGCTTACCAACATTTTGATAAAATCCACATAGTAAAAGTAAATACAAAATACAAAAGGTAATATATATATAGAAAGGTTGTTTAACTTATGAAGCACTTAGATCTTATTCTATGTCATGTTATTTATTACCTTTGTCGTTTCTTTAGAAAATATTGTTGTTCTTTTGTTTACTCTTACTGATCTTGTTAAGATTATATACTTGATGGAGAAATTAATTTATCATTAGAAAAAAAGAAGGATAAAGGAGACACATAACAAATTCAAACATTTGTAGATTAACTTTGCAAATATACAGATATATCAAATTTTATCTTCTAAATTCATCTTTATTTGAACACTATCACGTAAAATTGGAGGAGAATGCAATAAAATATGTCATATAAAATAGGCAGATTAATTTGATATAAATGAGTATTATTTTAAACGGCGATGACGACGATAAATACAATAATAATAATAATAATATGAGAAGAAATAAAAGTATTTTATATAAATTGTAATTATTATATCTAACCTTAGACGTTTTTTATTTTCGATCCATAAATAATACTATTTAATGGTGCTCTTATTTCGTTTTTCTTTTCTCTCGACAATCAACAATCTTGAATATAATATGTGTGATCGTAGAAGCCTAATATATCAAAGGCACTTACCATCATTAGTCATTTTTACAAAAACTCATCACGCGTCATCTTCAAATATACCAACGTCTGCATGACTGAAACGTGTGAGTCAGTACTACCAAAACCAGTAGACCAGATATAGAGGTCGCAGTTTTTGCCCCTGGCCGATGACACTGCCATGAATTGTAGTTGACTGTCAATTTGTGATAGGGATCTTCTGCCTCTATGAGTAAATGGTATTTGACGTTTTGACACTTTTTGTCTTCAATCCCTTTAATTAAATACATATATTTACTTTAGCCCTTTAAACAAAAGGTGTAAAGCAACTAAGCAATCAAAGCCGAATTCAACGGATAAAGTGGTCAAATATGATTTGATTCGAAGGAGGGGTTTCAAGTTCTATTAACTTGCTTATTGTATCATTTTTCTCCTTTAAGTTTTATGTATTAATAGTATAAAAATTGCATAACTGAGTTGTTTATTAAGTAATTTTATAAAATTCATTTGATAAGTAGTAATCGATAATCCCACAAAAAAATAAAAAAGTAACTACCATGCTATCGTGTGTTAAAATTTATCAATGATAATATAAAAAGAATTATTACACGGTGCATAACTTAAATCATTGTGTATGCCAAAGTGGGCAGGGAGCTTGAACATAATAGAGTTCTTTACCTAGAACAAAGCAACCATATACAAATTATCATAGGCAGTTGCTTCGGAAAAAGATACATTATGAGGACAATGAATTCATTCGAAGTGTCGATCCAAAATTTAATAATTATGGGTGCCATTATATTTACCGTAAACTAACGAACAGTTAAGGAGGTGAATTAGTATGTACTATTGATCGATTCACTTTATTTTGAATTAATGCAATTCGGTTTGATGCATTTTAAATTAATTCGACTTATTTTTTTGATGCATAAATAAACACATGATAACTACACTAAAAATGATTGGTCCTTTCAATAAAACAATAAAATTAATTAGATAAAAAAAGAAAAATGATTAAAAGCAACAATAAGTATATTCTCATAAATGGAGTTTGAGAAGATAGTGTGTACGTACACCGTATTCATATATAATAAAAATAATTAAAAACATATTTAAATAAAAAGTTGAGATCTTGAAAAAGAAATTATAAGCAAAATACTTTTACAATCTAAATAAGTAGCAAAAATGAGAGTGTATAGAGAAAGAATACAAAGACGAAGATAAAAGAAATTTAGAAAAAGAGAAGAAAAGAAAAGGGTTAAAACTGGAAAGAGGTAAGCAGAAATTAAAACTAGCTGTGCATTAATCATGAGGGCATCGAGGACCGTTAAAGAAAAAAGTTATCACCTAATAATTTTAAGGTGCGTTAGAACACCTATTATGCAGATAATTCTATTTGATTAATTAACACCATTAAAAATCGGGTAAGGGCTCAAATGCACTTTTTAAGGTTCATAATTATGGGTCCAGGCTGAATTTAATATTATGTGGATTATGTCATTTGGCTAAGTAATCATATAATGAAGAAATATAAAAGTCGAAGAGTTTAATTATAACACACAGGAATTGGTACAAATCTTAATGATTATAATGATACAACTATATTAGTTTATATTAAACAAATAACATGTATATAAAAGAAAGGGAGGGGGGAGGGAGATCCTAAGTTTTTTAGCCTAAAGGATCATTGAGTACAACATAAATAATACTCCGGGACTCCCTTAAGATAGTAGTTGCTCATATGATTTAGTGGGCACAGACTATCATTTACTGCTATCCAATTACTATGTTAAAGTTGTTCACTTAAAGATGCTCTAATTCATTTCTAAATCTTACCCTATGCGTGCAATACCCGTCCCATGCCTATAGTCCATGAGGCTTTGGATCTCTATTTGGGTGGTTCTAGACTCACTTAGGCTGCTCAAAAACGATAAAACTAGGCAAATTAAAAAGAAATAGGACTTCATGTAAAGACGATTAAAGGCCGTAATTAGCATCCGGACATAAACAACGAATGCACGCGAGTAGATTAGGTAGTATACAGTTTTTGAGTTAAGACGTATTAGAGCCGTTAAGTCCTATAAGCATGGTTTCTATAATTCTGATTTTCAGTATTATACAAGCAGTACTATAGCTCTAGACTAAGGAAGTTGTAGATTATAGGTATTGCAAACCTTATAGGCATGTGGTCTAATTATCTGCGCAATAAGGCAGTACAACTATTTCAGAATTAATAGCGTTGATTTTATAGGCAGGCTTTCTAGGCAAGTGAGAGTATCCTATAAGTAGGATTTTAACAGTCGTCATTCTAACTTGATTTTATAATACTTTATTACCTATAGGCATGTCATTTAAGTAGGACAATATAATAAAGCAACGTAACCAACTAATTAATTAGTTAAAATCCTATAGTCATGGTATCTAGATGAGTATTATCAAAAGCATATATTATTATATTCTATAGGTATGTTGTCTAATAATTAAACAAGTAATTACAGGCATCGATTTCTATAGACATGTTGCCTAATAGCGCACAATAGTGGACATGGAAACAAGTACACCATACTTAAACTAACATACTTTGGATAGTATACATGTATTTGGCAAGTTGAGTGGAGTGTGTGATTCTCTATAGACATGATTTCTACTAGTGTATTAATCACATCGAAAAAAGTAGCAAGCAGAGCAAGTAGATCCTATATGCATGCTTTTTACTCATTTGTGTGAGAATCATAATACCCTACCCCTTTAATTAATTTCCCCTATCTGTTCAATTTATGAATTATTGCAGACCCAAAATTAACGAATACAAGTGCGAAATTTACATATTAAAAGTATACAGGCCTAGTACACATAGTTGGCCCAAAAAACTATAACCCCGTAAAGCCTGGCCTTTAGCAGGCTCATTCTTCATGCGTAGAACAAAATCCGATCCAAATACACCCCAAACCAAAAAGTATATCAATTTCTCATATCAAACTCACACAAGGATCTACACTAGGTCCAAATGGAAGACCTTCTTACCCATCAATCGCAGATAAACAACTTAACCATACAAATTAACAAACTAACTAATTAAACAACTCTGAAGCCTATTAACATCAGTTCTCATTAAGACATACACAAAGAATCATAAACATATTGACAGGACTCACATAAAGCATATTGGAACTTGCATGTTAGAACATAGGGCTTTGAACATGAAGACTAGGAAAATCAGTAGAGCTCTTTAATATAGTGAGTTTGACATATAAAACTAACAACATATGTTCTTGATTGAGTAGTTATTCAACAGAAGGGATGGTGTAGCATGCTTCACACATTAAAAGGGTTAAGAAAGGCAAGTTTACAGGACAAACACATATATATTAATTCCCAGCAATCAAGACATTAACCAACATGGGTTAGAGATAGATTTTTAAAAAGTGAATCTTCTTCGAAGCAATATTGTTAGAGAGATATGCAGTTCCATATGAAAGTGACCACATGCAACATGGAAACACTGATAGCAATAGCCTACTATAAATCTCACCAGTGTCCTAGCTCATTAGATAATGCAACACTTATAAGGGAATAAGACAAGCAAGTATAACCATTTGCACATAAGTGCATGGACAGCAGGGAGAGCTAACATAGCAATTTTATCCTAGAATTCATCCTAAACCAAATATGCAACAGAGCTTGAATAGAGACATGTTTCAGCTAATCAATACGGCTTCAGAGGTCTACATTTTTGGACAAGAAGAATTTCACAAAGTCTAGAATACCTACAAAGAAGTACATGATATAGTAAAAAACACATATTAGTCTAAAACCAAACTAAGAAAAAATAGAATCTATCCTAATAATAAGAGTAACTCACATGTGCTGAACCTAACGAATTCAACTAACAAAGCACATGGAATTGCAAGGGGTTATAGAACAATATCATGGCAGTACAGTATCAAGGATTCATAAACAACAAAGAAAATGAATCATTCTTACATGATTTAAATATCATTAATATCTAGAACACATACGGATAAATAGAAAGAAAATAGTCAACATTGCAAGAGTTAAAGACACTAACCAATAGAGAAATTAAACGAGCAAAATAATAAAGAGTTTAGTATATTGGTAGCAAGAACCCCAGATCCCCGATTCTTCAGAGTTCACAAGAGCCTAGAAAGGGCTCCGAACAGTGCATGCATCGGAAGAGGTTGATAATATTATTGCTTGTTTTTCAGCCGACCAAAATTCCAAGTGTTTCATGAAAAGTGAATGAGTGAGGGAAAATATAGTGAGTGCAATAGTAGTGAAACTTCGATTCCTAGAGGGGAAATTGGGAATATGTTTATATAGTAGCAGTTTAAATGAACAAAAAAGAAAATCATCAGTCAAATACCAGAAAGGAAATAATATCACATGCAATTAATAAGGTAATCGAAAAGAAAAGAAATCAGACTCCAAACCCTAATTAGGGTTCGATACTCAAAAATCAGCCAATTAGCATGAAGAATCAAGCCTTTCTTCGTATATATGGACGAAATATCGTCCAAATATCTAAGGTTGAGGTCGATCCCAATCTGATATAGAGAGGGTACTTGCCTAAACTATACAAGTACCTAAGTAATGCCATAAACGTGTGACAGTAGTGAAGAAATTCATAACAAGCAAATAATGGTGGAATTCCATTATCAACGTGATTAGGAGAAGAATTTAAAAGGGCGGCTGAGAAGGTTTCTTTATAGAGATAGGGGAGAGTTGACAGAATACAGAGGCGGTAAAGGGAATGGGGATTATGGTTTGTGGTTGGGTAATTAAAAGGGATTTTTACCTAAATATGCCATATAGTAAACCTTATTACCATTATTATGCCTTGTTTGGTTATTACCCGCATATTCCATGTTTTCTTTACCAAAAATGTACCAAACCATATCTGGCTGATTTTATAGCCTAAAATAGCTCCAGATTTTAAGCATCCAAATTAATGTTTGATTCTGTCTTAATTAAATGATCTTTTTAAAACCTTAAAAGATCTAATCCCAGCGCAAATCTCTCTGCGTGAATCTCTCATACGTAGCCATCGGTTTCGAAAATCTTTCATTCTTCTACATCCAATACCGAAAATTAGAATTTACAGTGTGATAGTCAATTAAATTGTAGTTCTTCCAGATTTCAGTTTCGAAAATCTCTCATTCTTCTACATCAATTACCGAAAATCAGAATTTACAGCGTGATAGTCAATCAAATTGTAGTTCTTCCAGATTCCAGATTATTGAAGCTAGGTTTGTTTATACAAATTGTAGTTAAATTGTAGTCAGTATGTAGTTAATTGTAGTCCATTTGTAGTTACTTGTAGTCAGTTTGTATTTAATTGTAGTCAGTTTGTAGTTACTTGTAGTCAGTTTGTAGTTAATTGTAGTCCGTTTGTAGTTAATTGTAGTCCGTTTGTAGTTACTTGTAGTCAGTTTTGATTTAATTGTAGTCAGTTTGTAGTTACTTGTAGTCAGTTTGTAGTTAATTGTAGCCAGCTTGTAGTTAATAGTAGTCAATTTGTAGTTAATTGTAGTTTTTAATAAATATGTCTGAAAATTGGATTTTTTGTAGTTACTGGCTTGTATGTGTAGCTGAGAACTGCAAATGGCATTTCAAGGCAACGTCAATTCATGATTCTTCATTGTTCAAGATAAGAAGTTTTAGCCGACAACACACATGCTGCCGAATGGACGAAACATTCATACAGCGCAAATGTACTGCAACAGTAGTTGGTAGCATTGTCGTTCCAAAGTATTGTGATCCTAAGACTGTTTACACGCCAAAGGACATACAAACTGACATGTTATCCGACTTTAAAGCAGAGAAAGAGAGAGAGAAATCGGTTTTGTAGAGGGTTTCTGGCTTTGATACAATTTTATGGACTGAAAGTATGGTGGATTGAGAAGAACTTCTCGATCTGAAACTGTTCAATCTCCGACAATGGCGGATGAAATTCAAGCAGAGAGAGAGAGAAATCGGTTTTGGTAAAAAAAACGTGGGGGGAGGGTAATTAAAAAAGGGGAGAAAATCGTGGGTTTTTGTTTGTAAGAGAGAGAAGAAACGTGTACAATAAAATCTGAAAAGATTTTCAGTTCCACAAATCAAGCCTATAATTAATAAGTTGATAATTAAACCTTAAATAGAATTTTGGTACATAAATTGAAAGGTGGTATACTTAAATGTAATAAACACAAACATTAAACATGGGTGGTAATAAGGTTTGCTATATGGTATGTATATGTAAAAATCCCTAATTAAAAAGGGGTAGGGTTTTGTTATGGCCCATTGATTATCTGAGATCAATGACCAGGATCTAAGGGCAGTGGGGCGGGTTAGGAAAATGGGTCATCTGGTTTGGGTTGGGGAAAATTGGGCTAAGATTTGGGGTGGATTGGGCTGTTGATTTTAGTCCTTAATTAGCCTTGAATTGGCTATAAATTAGATAATACAAAATTGTTTAAAAAATTAATTTATAAAAAAGATTTATAAATAATAAAAAAATATTTATACAGTAAAATAATTTAGAATACTTGATTGACATTATAAAAATATTAAAATACTGGTTAGCACAAACAATGCAATAAATACAATTGTGCATAAAATATGTGCTATTGTTGCAAAATTATGTAAATAGCTTAAGAAATACAAACATAATTATGTGAAATAAAAGTAAAATATTACGAACAAATAAATTTGGACGATTATGTCATCATAAATAATTTAAAGAGACAGTTAATACATATTTAAGTAATTTAAATGGAAGACAATTAATTTTAAAGCTCTAAAAATTGCAAAAAATAATAGAAAATTCATGTATAATTCTTGTAAATTAAATAATAATGAAAAATGATATTTATAATATTTGAAAAAATATGAGACGAAAATTATATATCAACACTATCCGATCGACATGGTAGCCTACCACCCTCTCTCCTCTACGTAGATCCGCCCCTAGATTCATAGTTTCTATAAAAGGAAGGGGCTTGGCGAATATGCAGACTCCTAAATAATCATGTTGGCTTGTTAAGAAGATACTTGATGCTAAATAATGGTTGTTGAATATGGATCCTCTAGTTGAACTACATAAGGATATAAAGGGAGAAAAATTCAGTATTATAAAGGCATATCTATTTTCTGACTTTGCAATATTATTCTAGCAAAAGCTACTGATTTGTTATAGTATCGTATTTCTGCTAAGGGCCTTATCAGAAGCATGGTCTAAAATTTCTAAATAATTAGTTTTTATGATTACTAACAATTCTTGATGCCAAAAAGGAGACCAATTAGACAAGATTGATCATTGTTCGTAGGTTAGAATTCCCCGACTCCTTTCCTATTTATTAGCCTTTGCCATCATGTGTACTCTGGGCTATTGACCGGGCTCCCTCATGAATATTGTTTTCGGGGTCAGTAGGCAAGTTTGCTTCGATAGCCACGTGTGAGTTAGCATCGATTGGGTCTGTGATTGGGACTCCGTTGGGGTCATCATGAGGCACCTCATTTCTGGGGCACCACGTTGTTGTTCTCTCCGTGGTGGCCGAACTCATCATCCACGTTCAAATGGGTAGATTGGGAGTTCGACATTTTTAATTTTGACTTGAAATTGAAATCTCAAAGAACAAGTGTAAAATAGAGTGTGTTATGCAAACTTGTATCAAATTTTCACTCTTATCCTTATTCTCATGGTGAGCACCAAACTATTTACCCTAAAAATGGATAACAATTAAATTTATAAGTAATTTTAAGGATATGCTAATTAATTCAATATAAATAATAAATTGCGTTAGATTAAATAGATAAATGACGTAATAAATTATCAAACCAATTAAGGAGAGTGATTCCGGATTCAGTAATAACTTTAATGAAATGCTTGCCTTCGATCCGAGGCTCACGTTTTAATGAAGAATTGATGAACAAACGTAAGAACTTTTTATAACAAAGAAAAAAGAGTATATTGCTTTGATATACGTGTTACAATGTCCCTAATGAATAATCAGATCCCCCTTTATATAGTAGGGAAGTTTTACCCTAAGTACAATCTATAAAAGATAAAAATCTTCTGTTTTACTAACCACGGATTTTATACCGAGCGAGATTCATGTTGTGACATACGGCTGGTTACAGATACCACGGCCCTTTATTGTTCGTGCTTGATTATTTGGTGACACACTCTGAGGTTTTTAGGATTTGAATCGAACTTGGGGGACGTGGCCCTGATGCTTCTAAGGGTAGGTGTTTTTCCCGGACCCAACTCGAGGGTTTCCTTATCTCGATTCCGGTTCCTTACAATCATGTCTCTGCTCCATATACTTCATCAAAAATTGAGGCATCCCACAAGCTTAATTGCACCCGTATACAGATGTTCCCCTCGTTTCTTGAAGAGTAAGTTTACGAAAATAATGAGTAACGATATGTGCATTTTCGATTCATTCTTCAATATGTCGTGACAGAAATGACCAAGAATTCAAAACGTCCCGTCAGTTGTGTCGTTATGACTTCAAATGCATGTGAGCCATCGGCAGGTTATCCCTGGATGTGAAATGGTGCGAAGCCTCTATAAATACCCCCCCCCCCCCTAATTCATTCATTTTTTACCTTTTGATCAAGCTTCTACCTTTTAATCTTTAAGTTGTCACTACCCTTCTTTATACTCTAACATTTTTACCTTCGTTACTCAAGATCAGTAAATTGTAAGTTTTAACTTATTTTCTACCCAAACTAGTGCACTTGACCTTTCAACTTCCAACCTTTCTTCATATTTTCAAGCTTTTTCCAAATAACAATGGCTAAAACTTCCGAAACGATTCTCCAAAAGTTGCTTCCTCTTCTTCACAATCGACCCCGAAGTCAAGGAGATCAATCCCGATATGGTCGTCCTCAAGAGATCTGCTTCTAGTGAGACTACCGATGAACCAGCTTCCGAGCCTCCCTTGAAAATGTTTATTCTTAGGGGGTGCTTGGTCGCAGATGAATTTGATGCCAAAAGCCCCCGTTGGTGCAAGGCTGATGTGAGGCGGTATCTCAGTATATTTGATCCCTCACCGAAGACGTCCTTCCTGTAGTTTGAAAGGACTGCGACTGGGTGGATAAGAGCATAATAGTCTATCACGACCCAAATCGATGGGCCACGATGGGCACCCGGTACCTTACTCAACCGAGTATCAAGATAACGTATCTTTTCATGTCATACTATCATAGATAACTGAGCCGGAAGACTACCTTGAGATAAGTAGAATACAGCATATGATAACAACTTATACATAAGACATAATGGTCTATAAGGCCAAAATAACCACTCGTACACTAGACATAGGCCGACAAGGCCATACAATCTTTTACGTACATGATATCTATCTACAAGCCTCTAAGAATATATAATTTTCATAAAGGTCGGGACAGAGTCCTTCCATACCAAATAACATACGTCTAAATCATACTAATCAAACAAGAAAATCCAAAGCAAATGGAACACATTAACATCTTCTACTGAGCTGATATCCTACTTGGAGAGCTCTCGACCTGTCTATTGGGACCTGCAGGCATGAAACGCAGCGTCCCAAGCAAAAAGGACATCGGAACAAATAATGTACCGAGTATGTATGGAATGAAAATTAGTAATTAATAGACATGAGAGAAACATGGAGTAAAAGACTCGACATGTATGTTTGCATAGCTCTGTGATCATTTCATTTTTATAATGTCATGTATATGCATATAAATATCATACCATAAATGGGTATATGTGTTCATAACATCATCAAACCTTTGAGGGCATCCCATCATATCATCTAGGCCTCTGTGGGCAAATCATCAGCATATAATAGCTCATCAGGTGGTAGTGCATATATAACCCTGTAACGCCATCAAGTCATGAGTCAATGTACATAAATGCAATGCATGAGAAGTACATCAATAAAATCTCTTGGAGTGTCATAAAATTATTATGCCTTTGAATAATATCATGAAGTAAACCTTTTCAACTTATGTATTTTTTGAGACCCATGAAAAGATGATAGAGTAATATGACACATGGAGAATCAAGAACATAAGCATCTCCAAAATTTCTATGAATAGAGTCATTTATGAAAATTGCGCATTTGCTTGTCTCGTTTGTGTCGTATAGATCATGCCAAAAGACAGAAGAAATAAATTTAACATACCTGAAGTATGAAAAAGTTCGTATGATATTTTTGAAAAATATTGCACCGTTCTCCTTTAAAATCGCAAAATTTTACATTGCTAAGGTGCTAATAATTTTTGTTGGAATTGATTTGGTCGCAAGACATTTTGTTGGAAGCTTTTTTTTTTATGTGGATTGAATCCTTAGAGTCTGTTTTTGAATGCTTTGAACTAGGAGGAGAGGTATGTGATTTTTTTACTTCCTTATTCTATGTCAAAATGAGACCAACTTAGTAATGTTATACGTAAATGTCTTAGCCACCTAAGACACATGACTTGTCTTATGTACCTTACTTTATATAGCCACCTAGTCAACAATGACTAAGAGTCATTTGATTAAGGTGTGGCTTACTGCCACGTAGGGGTGGGGTGAGAATTTTAATCTTTATCTAAACTTATTAGTTAATTAACTAATATCCTGTTACTCAGTAATTAATCAATTATCTCACATAATTAAGAATTATTTCGATTTACTTAAAATATTAATCATCCCTTTTTCATATATACTTTATACATCATACTATGATGGTCATATAGTACCTTGTATGGTACTAGTCCATAAATATCGTGTATTTTAGCTTGGGCCGTATATTATCCCAAAAAGTCACACTTTGATGAAATTCATTTTCTTCGATTTGCTTACCCTCTCAACTTCACGAATTAACTCATCACTTGTTTGAAATAGCATAATACTTATAATATCTAAATAATATTTTCCTTGGACTGATGTCAATTACCTTATGACAAATTCACCGAATAATATTACAGGGTGCAATATCGTCATAATTTAATACTGTGAAGCGTAACATTATTGTAATGTAATATTGTAAGGCATAATATCATCGTAATGTAATACTGCAAGATGTAACATCATCGTATTATAGTACTACATGACGTATTAGCATTATAATACTACGTGACGTAATATCAATGTAATATTGCGGGGCGTAATATAGTCCCTGAGCCCAAGGATTCCATTACTATTCATGTGGAGGGGTATCTGCGTATTTACAATTATCCCTTCACACTGGGCCCGGTGGACCCGGTTATTCTAGACTTCTGCAAGAGGTATGAAGTATGCCTCAGTCGGATCCACCCATCACTGTGGAGGATCATAATCCTTCTTCAATACTTCGTAAACAAGACCGAATCCCGTCGGTTCACCATCGACCACCTAATTCGCCTATACAGTCCCCAAATATTCTGGGGGGACTGATAAATCTCACACTCCAGGCTAGTAAAGCCTCATTCTCGAACATCAATGAGGACCAGGATCGGGGCTGGTACAGACGCTTCGTTCGGGTGAAAATTGAAGACTTGATCCCTTCCGAGTTTATGCCACTCCTCTAGAAGTGGAATCTATCACGTAAGCATAAATTTCCTTTAAATGTTGATTTTACGTTGATCTTCTTTTTCCTCACCAGTATTTGTGGTGATGCAGTTGTTGCTCAAATCTCAAATGCCATTCCTCGGTTCAAGGAGTGGATCGAGAACATTTATTTCGTAGATGCCTTATTCTAAGCGCACATGGCGCGAACTCTCGAAGGGCTTCTAGGAGGACCGTTTTTATGGTAAGACCCTTCCTTGAATAGGTAGCATCTGGCTCTCCCATTCGCATCGTACTCTCCCTCTTTCCATTATTTTTCTCCTTGCAGGTTTGCCAAAAATATTGAACTTAGGCCTCCAGTACGGGACGAGGATTTGTCCATTGGCCCCTCCGCTTTGGGCAACTCGGGGCTACAGTTGGAGAATAGAAGAAAAGGAAGGCTCCGGGCTCCCCGAGCTCAAAGAAGAAGAAACCAAAGAGAAGGTCGGCCCATAAGATAAAGGAAAGTTCTAGCTCTGGAGCACCTAACTCGGACTTAATTTTTTAGCTCAGGGATGAGCTCGAGGAAGATGATTTTTTTGTGGCCCATAAGCCAACCTCCCCCGAAGAGCGGGCTACAACCGAGGGGGAGATAATGAAGGTTGATCCCTATCAGATTTGGGAGGCCGATGTAGAGACGAGATATGAGACCCCGCAAGACGTCGGCTCCGCTCCGCCCCGTATTATAGAGATTTCAGGGTCACCTTCATTCATTGATTCCATGTTTGACAAAGCCCAAGCGGTGAAGGAGCGGTCCAAAGAAGGGGCCCATGGTGCAGATAATCTACTTCTTTCTTTTTCTTGAATGTGTGGACTCAACCACTTTAGAAGACTTCTCCGGGTTGGGCGACTTGGAGGTGCCAAGGAAAGATCCGTCTTTGGAGGTGGTGAGCTGAACTCAAGCCAAAATTAATCAACCGGTTCCCCGCCCCGAGCATAGTTCCCGGCCATAAGAGGTTAATAATCATTATCGTCCGGGAGGATGGACGAGTTCTTTCTGCGATCCGATGGAGTAGCGAGCTACCTCTGGTGCCTGGTAACCGAAGAAGACCAGGTAAAAATGAATGAGGTGGATGTGCTATGCTTGTTTAACGAAGCGCAGCAGGCACTGAACTGGGTAAGGCATCATTGCACTCTTCAATCATTTGACTTAGTTTTTGATATTTTTCATGCCTTCTTTCTCTTATCTTTTTGCAGGCCTCAGTATTCCATCATGAAAGCTTTATTCGGTGTACGGTTGAGGTTAACCAGCTCAAGGCTAAGGCCAGGGAGCTCATCGAGAAGAGAGACATGTATAAGCTTCTCAGTGAGAAACAAGAAGATATCGTCAAGAGTCTCTGGGTCGAGTTTGATATGACTCAGAAGGAGCATACTGACTTGGTGGAACATTAAAAGATTTTCAAAGTTAGCAATGAAGACTTAGCCATGGAGACTAATGACAAAACCTCATAGGTCCAGCAGAAGATTGACCGGATCAACCAACGCCGGGTTGAAACGAACAAGGTCAAGCCATAGCTGATGTCTGAAAGGAAAAATAGACCGCCTGGCTTCGGAGAAGGAGACCGGCCTAGAGAAACTGACATTGGTAGAAGTCCAATTCCTAGTAGATAAAGAGAAGGATGATGCACGGCACAATAAAACAAGAACAACTAAGCTCAGCTGGGCTCGGCAATTGTTGAACGGATACCCTTGGCAAGGATCTTGAAATAATGAGGTCCAAGTCGAAAATAACCAGGGATGATGTTGAAGAGATTGTGGCCTAGTATAGGGCTGATGTTGAAGCAGCCGAGGGTTGCCTAAAAGTCACTGTTGAGTACGTAAAGCAGTTGTCACGAAGAGAGAGCCTCGAAGAGATCCATGCCCGAGGTTTCAACATGTTGGCTGAGATCAAAGAGGCAAAAAGACTCGAGGTTGAGGCCAAAAAGCTAGATGAACCCGAGGTTGAAGAAGGCTCTAAGGGATCCGACGAACCCGAATACGGAGAAGACCCAGACGACTTTGGTGGCGAGGCGGGTTCTGGTGGAGATCAGGCGTAAGTGCCTTAGGAACTTTTGTCTTTGTTTTTTCATTCTGTACATTTATTTTGTTGAGTTCCTTTTCATTGGTCTTTGTAAAGACATTTTGGAATGTATATATAAGGTCTTTTTCCCTTTTGGCAATTTTCAACTTTATTACCTTTAGCATCTCTTTTACAATTGCAAATATTTTAAATGTCTTAGCACGGAATGAAACATAGTAATAAGTCTTCGGAGGTCTAAATAAGAATTGTTCTCAATGTGAGTTTTGTTTTAAACTTGTGGGGGATTCGTACGATTGGACGCTTTCCCCAAAGTGCTTGTTTAAATGTTTTTAGACTATAATTTTTTTGAGGGTAAACTTCGAACATGTTTGGAATTTTGAAGGCCTTATGTTTTGATTACGGGCTTTGGACATCTCCTAGCCATTTTTAGGGTAGTCATAGCCTTATAAGTTCAGGCACTGCGTAATAGGCTTTGTACTTCTGAGCTTCGATAGCCCGAGCCATCCAAGTTTGTCTTGGATGACAGTCCCCGAGGGGGGCTGGCTGTTACCTTTTAAGTTTAGGCACTGCCTAATATGCTTTTGTGCCTTAGGGTTTCGATATCTCGAGCTATCTAAGTTTTTCTTGGATGACTGTCCCCGAGTGAGGGTAATCTGTTGGATACGGATAGAGGTGGCCATTGGGCTCGATATCCTTAAGGAACAAAATGTAATAGTCATAATGGACAAAATATGTATCAGCAAGGTAGAAACTTGCTTTCATTCCCCTGCGTAATATACAAGATTGTAAGCCTGTAAAAGCTTTATGTTGTGTCTTTGGCGGTCTACGCAGGCATAGGTCATTTGTTTGTTTGGCCTTTATAATAAATCCTATCCACCGAACCTAGACTATTTAGGCACAAAGTTTCCTTCCTTGCTAAAAATCATAACCCAAGGGTGATGGCCCCAAGTATTTGAGGTCGATCATTGAGAGGGCTCAGACTCTATTGATGTGACCATCAATTTAGATTTAAAACCGTTCTTTGATTTTAAGTTAGCACGATCCACTGTTGCCTCGTTAAAAACCATGCCGAAGAACCCATTTAGGCCAAAAATGGTTCAGGGGAGAAAGAGTGCAACACGTGCTTTCAGGCATAATAACTACATCATCCTTTGGTTGTTGCCTATAAGTGTTAGTTCAATTAGCCATAGTTCAATTAGCCATATATATAAAAAATGAATAGGGTCGTACCTTAGCAGTGGTATCAATTTAAGTGGGTCGCATTCTAGTTGATCTGTAGCCGCTCACTGTTCCCTACTTCGATTTTTTACGAACCTTTACCGGTAATCTCGATAATTCGATATGGACCTTCGCAATTCGATCCCAGCTTCCTTTTGTTCGGGTTACGGGTGTTCAGTGTCACCTTTATTAATACCAAGTCTCCGATGTTGAAGTGTTGGAGGTTGGCTCTTTGGTTGTAATACCTTTCTATCCGCTATTTCTGGGTGGCCAACCGTTCCAGGCTTGTCCTCATCGCCTCACCGTTTGACTCTTTGGTCGTATATCAGAACCTAAAACTCGGTTCTCCTAACTCGACCGGTATTAGTGCTTCGGCACTGTAGACTATGACAGTCCAACAGGACGGGCCATCCCGTTCCGGTCCACTTTATTTTACACGGGATGGGCCATAAAAGGGACATAGGATGGGACGAGACGACCATTTCGTCCTATCCCGCGTATTATTTTTTTTTTGAATTCTAGCCGTTGGGCAACAACTTCAATTACAAAAATAGATGTTCCCAATGGTCAAAGCGGCTCATAAATGGCCTCCATCCCCCCCCCCCCAAATAATACCCCTACCCTCCCCTCAAACTTTTAATATAATCCCTAAGTTTATTAAAACACTTTGGTCCTATTTTCTACAATAAAAATCCCCAATCCTTCTTCATTTTCCCCACAAAAATCAATCATCCTCTCTCAAATCTCTTACATTCTATCTATATTATTCTCTCAATTTTCTCATTATCAAATGATAACTTTTAATTATTTGATTCAAATTTTTGGAGCAACTTTCAAGCTTCAAATTAATTCGTCAAGTATTTGGAGCACTATTTTGGGCAATTTCTTCAAGTTTCAATATTTAATCGCGGTGCACTCATTCCATCTCCTAATTTTATTATATATTTTTTGCATATCATTTTAGTGCTTAATTTTTGTATATACTTTACGTATTCTATTTTTGTATTTTATTTGTATTTTTAATTTTTGTGTTAAATTTTTTAATTTATTTTCATATTTAAATTATGGCACCTAAAAATATATTTGGCATGTTTAAAAAAAGTAGGAAAGTTAAAAGCAGTAGTAATCCTAATCCTAATCCTTCTCCTAGAATAGAAAACATATAGATGAAATGACTCATGTTGATGAAACTTCATTTTCCCAAGCCCCCGCATGTTATAATATTAATTTCGGAGAACAACTAGATCATGAAACTTTACAAAGACAATTTGGCAATGACTAAGTGGCTGCGTAGATTAAGTGCTCTTCAGAAGAATTATATTTGTATGTTAGATCTGAAAGTTCTATTAATAAAATAAAAGGCTCTAAGCGTTGAGTTTTTTTTTATAAATTGTCTTAGCTACTTAATACTTTGAGATTATATTAGATAAATTATAATTCTATTATAATTACTAAAATATTTCATTACAAGTCTTTTATTTTAATATTTTATAATTTTTTACTTAGATTTCTAATTTTTGTTTTAACATTTAAGTTTGTTAAATAAATCAAAAAACCAGACGTTGCAAACTTTAAAAACTTAGTCATTGTCAAAAAATTAGACCTTTTTTTAAAAGTTGCACTTAAGGGCCCGAATCCATCCTATCCCATCCCATCCCGTTTATTAATGGGACAGGATGGGCCTACCACTTCATCTCGTTTGTCCCGTCCCATTTTGTCCCATTGCGCCACCGTCCCGCCTAAATGTCGTCCCATCTCGTTCCATTAATTTTTTCCCGTTCCATTTCATTGGACAGCCATACCGTAGACCAACAAAAATAGGGTGGCCCCGATACTGGACTTTGAGGTCGTATGGGGCAAAATTTCTTTCCAGTTTCCTTTGGCATCGGTCAACCATTTCTTAAGGTTTTTGAGTATGGTCTTGTTTGTAGACTCCACCTGCCCGTTCTCACTAGAAAGATAGGGTGTTGTCAAGATCCTTTTGATCTTATGGTCCTCAAAAATTTTGTTTACCTTGCTGCCGATGAACTACTTCCCGTTGTCACATACGATCTCGACTGACTTCCTGAATCGACATGTTATATAGTCCCAAATAAGATCAATAACTTCTTTTTCTTTGACTTTCTCAAATGCCTGAGCTTCAACCCATTTAAAAAAATTGTCGGTCATAAATAAGATAAATTGAGCCTTATTGGACCGAAGATGTCCATTCCCTATTTCATGAATATACAAGGTGACAAGATCGAATGTAGCAGCTCATGGGGTTGATGGATCATTGGTGCGTGCCTTTGACAACTTTCACATTTTTGCATGAACTCCTTCACATATTTCTCTATGTCGATCCAATAAAAGACTACTCTGATTATCTTACGAACCAACGATTGAACCCCCGAGTGGTTCCCGCAAGTACTTTCATGAGCTTCCCTCAAAACATATTCGGTGTCTCCCGGTCCTAGAAATATGGCAAGTGGATTGTCGTACGTTCTCCTGAATAGGGTGTTATATTCAAGCAGGCTAAACCTGACCGCCTTCGTGCGTAAAGCTCTCAATTCTTTAGGATTTGAGGGCAGCTTCCCGATTTTTGGGTAATCTGTATACTTGTTTCTCTAGTCCCAGGTTAAACTTGTCGAGTTTATATTGGCATGGTCTTTCTTCCACTACCTATTTTATGAGTTGTACGACCATTCCCGAACTGAATTCATTGCTATTAACCGATGACCCCAAGTTAGCCAGAGCATCGGCTTTCCTATTTTGATCTTGGGATACGTGTTGAAGGGTCCACTCATTGAGTCGATTAGTGTTACCTATAGTTTATCTAAATATCTTCGCATTTGTTACTCTTCCAGTTCAAACGTCCTTTTGACTTGATTCACCAAAAGGAGGGAATCACATTTAACTTTGATCACTTTGCCCTCCAGGCTTTTATCCAGTTCGAGACCTACAATCATGACCTCACTCTCGGCCTCATTGTTTGTCAATTTCACAGTTCTAATGCATTGCCTAACTATGCTACCCGTGGGAAACTTCAACACGATGCCGAGTCCGGACCCCTTTGCATTCGAAGAACCGTCTGTAAAGAGGTTCCAATCCCCAAGGAGGTCCTCGATGTTAACAAAAATTGCTTTTCGACTTCGGGTATTAAGGCCGACGTGAAGTCAGGCACGAAGTCTGCCAAAATTTAAGATTTGATGGCGGGATATCGTACCCACTAATTTTCGAAACCCATTTGGCCAGTCGTCCCAAAAGCTCAGGTTTGTGCATTATGTTCCTTAATGGGTAAGTAGTTATGACACATATGTGATGATAATGAAAATATGGCCTTAACTTCCTGGAGGCCCTTAGCAAAGCGAGAGCCAATTTCTCCAGGTGAGGATACCTCATTTCGGCCTCACCTAGAGTTCTACTAACATAATATATCAGAAATTTCATACCTTATTCTTCCCGGACTAAGACTCCACTTATCTCTATCTCGGATACCGCTAAGAACAGGTACAACTGCTCGTCTGACTTCAGAGTATGAAGCAAAGGTGGACTCGAAAGGTACCGTTTGAGTTCTTCCAAATCTTGCCGGCACTCTAGGGTCCATGAGAAGCTATTCTTCTTCTTCAATAACGAGAAGAATCAATGGCTCTTATCGGAGGACCTCAAAATGAACCAACCCAAGGCGGCTATGCATCTAGTTAGCCTTTGAACGGCCTTGACATTGTCCATCACGGTGATGTCTTCAATGGCCTCGATCTTGTCGGGATTGATCTCGATCCCCCGGTTGGACACCATGATTCAAGGAAATTCCTGGACCCAACTCCGAAAGTGCATTTCTCCGGGTTTATCTTCATATTGTATTTCTTCAGTATATTGAATGTTTCCTACAAATGTTCCAAATTATCCTTTGCTCGCATGGACTTAACTAACATGTCATCAATGTAAAACACCATTAATTTTCCTATTTTCTCTTCTAACATCCGATTTACTAGTTATTGGTAAATGGCACCCGCACTCTTAGTCTCAATGGCATTATGTTATAATAATAGGTGCCATATTTAGTGATGAAGAAAGTCTTTTCTTGCTCTCTTAGATCCATCCGAATCAGGTTGTACCCAGAATAGGCATCGATAAAGTTAAGTACTCGTGGCAGGTCATTGCATCGATCATGCAATCGATGTTAGAAAAAGGAAAATAGTCCCTAGGGTATGCCTTGTTCAAGTCTTTGTAGTCTAGAAACACTTTTAATTCATTTCCCTTTTTAGGTACTACCACTAAATTTGCTAACCAGTACGGGTACTTAACTATCCAAATGGAACCTATTTTAAGGTATTTGGATACCTCGTCTTTCATGAATGCATCACTGGCTTCAGAATGAGGCCCGTTATTCTATTAAATCGGGTGAAATTTTGGATCTAAGCTCAGCGGGTGAGTAGTTATTTCGAGTGGGATTCCTATCATGTCAAGATGGGACCAAGTGAAACAATCTATGTTAGCTATAAGGACTTCAATGGGTTATTTCCTGAGCTCGGAAGTTAGCCACATGCCCAAGTATACCTTCTGATCGGGCATGTGCTCAATCGATATGATTTGCTCTAGCTCCTCAACTATTGACTAGGTGGCATTAGAATCATCAGGGGCTATGAAAGAATCAGGGACTCCGTAATCTTCATTCTCGCCCGTCCCTTACTTTTTTTGTTCGATTGGGGATGGTGTCAGTGATACTATCTGGTTTCTTCCTTGGTGACTGAACTCGGGTTCTTCGATGTCGAGAGTACGGATATCATGACCACCTCATCGATTGCGAACATTTATTTTGTAGACAGTTGCTCTCCATAAACAATTTCGATACATCCCGGTGTGGGGAATTTTAATGCCTACTGTAGTGTCAAGGGTACTGCCCTTATGTTGTGAATCCCTGGTCTTCCGAATAAAGGCATTGTATCTCATATCTCCTTCGATACGTAGAAATTTATTTTTTGAACTGTTCCAACGCTATTTATCGACAGGGTTATTTCTTATTTAGTGGTCTCACATGCCATGTTAGGTCCATTTAAAACTCAAACTGCATGCATAATTTGGTCTTGTAGACCCAACTGTTCTACGACCCTCGATCTGATGATATTGGCTGAGCTACCTGGATCAATTAACACGTGCTTAACTCTAGATTTATGTTTGAGTACAGACATTACCGGTGCATCATTATGTGATTGCACGATGCCTTCAGTGTCCTCATTATTGAAAGATACATTTTACTCAGGTACATAATCTTAAGTCCATTTTTCCCTTGTAATGGACACATTAGTACGCTTTAACATCGGGCCCTAGGGGACGTCAAACCCACCAATGATCATGTCAACGACGTGCTGAGGTACCTCTTGCTCTATCTTCTTGTTTAGTCCATGTTTGAAAAGTTATTTTTGGCTCGATCACTAAGAAATTCTCGTAGGTGTCTGTTATTAAATAACAAGGCTACTTCTTCTCTCTGTTTTCGGCAGTCTTTGGTTCTGTGGCTGTGAGTGCTATGATATTTACACATTAGGTTGGGGTCCTTTTGGGTAGGATTGGAATGTAATAGTCAAGGCCACTTAGTATCTTTGATGAGTTCGATGGCTGATACGATACCGGCAGCATCGATGTTGAAGTTGTACTCCGATAACCTTGGTGCTTACTTAGACCTGATGGATCAGTCAAAACCATTTTTGCTCATGAGTCCTTAGTTATTATGACCTTGGTCGCTTCTTCTTTCACTTCTCACAGTGTTGCGTCCGGACCTAATACCCCTTTGATCTCCATTGTATGGTTAATACCGGTCTCTGTTCGATCTTGGTTCATGATCGATGGCTCTTTTGGATCTGTCACTAGTTCTCACGGGATAAATGGACCCGGAAGGGGGACTTGAGATGATCATCTTCAACACTAATTTTTTATTAGTGCCTATGATGGACGTCGGCCCAAGTTACCGCCGGGTATTCTATCAAATGTTGCTTCAACTGTTGTGTAGCCAATGAACTTTGGGGATTGAGTCTTCGGGTAAAGGCCTAAACGGCCCAATCGTCTGCAATCGGAGGAAGATCCATCCATTCCATTTGAAACCTCGATACGAATTTCCTGAGCATCTCGTTATCTCTTTGCTTTACTTTGAAAAGGTCTGACTTCCTGGTCTCAAACTTGATGGTCCCGACATTCACTTTTACAAAGACATCTTCAAGCATATCAAATGAGTCAATAGAATTAGGCGGTAAGTTGTGATGCCATATCATAGCTCCTTTTGACAAGGTATCTCCAAACTTTTTTAGCAGAACAAACTCGATTTCATAATCTTCCAAGTCGTTCCCCTTGATGGAGCATGTATAGGAGGTCATATGATTATTTGGATTAGTAGTCCCATTATAATTTGGAATTTCGGGCATATAGAACTTTTTTGGGATCGTCTTCGGAGCCATACTTGGAAGGAAAGGCTTTTGGACAAATTTCTTGGAATCCAGGCCCTTCTATATTAGTGGTGCTCCCGGGATTTGATCTATCCTGAAGTTATAGGTATCTACCTTTTTGTCGTTGGTTTCGATTTTCTTTTTTCCTATTTTCACCCGCTTTTTAGTCTCAAGCATCTTTATTATCTAGGGATTGATCCCGGGTTCTGCTTTACTCGGCTTTTCTTATGGTTCATTTTTGCGAGCATTTTCCCAGGATGGTTCGAGCTCAACTCTGCTAGGGGCGCAACTTTGGTTCTGCAACTGGGCTATCGCTACCTGTTGAGCCTGTAACATTTCTAAGATCACGAGCAAGTTGATCCCATCATCTTCGCTGTCATGTGTACTTCGACTTATCGACCGGGCTTACCTGTGAATGTTGTTTTTGGGGTAAGCAGGAAAGTTTGCTTCAATAGCCACGTGTGAGTTAGCATCGATCGAATCTGCGACTGGGACTCCGTGGGGGTTCAACATGAGGCACCTCATTTCTGGACATCACATTGTTGTTCTAGCCATGTTGGCCGGACTCAGCATCCACGTTCAATTGGGAAGATTGGGAGTTCGACATTTATAATTTTGGCCAGAAATTGGAAGTTTAAAGAACGAGTGTAAAATGGAGTGTGTTATGGATATTTTTATCAAATTTTCACTATTATCATTAGTCCCACGGTGAGCACCAATCTGTTTATCCTAAAAGATGGATAACAATTAAATTTATAAGTGGTTTTAAGGATACACGATTTAATTCAATATAAATGATAAATTGTGTTAGATTGAATAAATAAGGGACGTAATAAATTGTCAAACCAATTAAGGGAAGTGGTCCCGGGCTCAGTAACAACTTTAATGAAATGCTTTCCTTAGATCTCGAGCTCACGTTAATGAAGAACTGGTGAACGAAAGTAAAAACTTTTTATAACAGAGAAAATAAGAGTATATTGCCTAGATATGCATGTTACAATGTCCCTAATGAATAATAAGACCCCCTTTATATAGTAAGAGAGTTTTACCCTAAGTACAACTCCATAAAAGATAAAAATCTTCTCTTTTATTAATCATTGATTTTCTGCCTATATGTCTTGAGATTTACATTGTGACATCCAGTTGGTCACAAATATCATGGTCCTTTGTTGGTTGTGCTCGATTATCTGATAACGCTCTCCGAGGTTTTTGGGATTCGAATTGAACCTGGGGACATGGCCCCGATGCTTCCGAGGGCAAACATTTTGCCCGGACCCCGATTCGAGAGGCTCCTTGCGTTAATTTCAGCTCCTTATAGTTACGTCTCTACTCCGTATACTTTACTGAAAACCAAAACGTCTTATGGACTCGATTTCACCCGTATACAGTATCAATATGGAATTTTGAGACTAATCTTCAGGGTTTTTCCTTAGTCAGTAGCTCTTTTCAAAATCTTTGAGGCTATCATCCTTTTCTTTTCTTGCTCCCCATCCAATTTTGATTTTTGTTTAAACAATAAAAGATTATACTATTTGAGATTTTCGATTAAAAGATAATTCATTAACTTGATAAGTATCTAAACACTTATATATATATATATATATATATATATATATATATATATATATATATATATATATATGTATATATGTATGTATATATGTATATATATATGTATGTATATATATGTATATATGTATATATATATATATATGTGCGCGCGCAATGAAATATTTATTCTTCTCCTACTATTAAAAGATAATTCATTAACTTGATAAGTATCTAAACACTTATATATATATATATATATATATATATATATATATATATATATATATATATATATATATGTATATATATATATATATATATATATATATATATATGCGCGCGCAATGAAATATTTATTCTTCTCCTAATATTAAGTAATCAAGACCACTTACCTTATATAGACCATTTTTTATTTAAACAATATTATATGATTGTAATTTTTTCCATATTACAGCTAAGTATTTAGAATGAGCTAATATTAAAATTTTGAATCAATAAAAACTAAAGTAGCTCATTTAATATTGAGAATAAAAAACAAGTCTTTAAATTAATTTTAATGAGCAAAAGAATTCAATTCAATTAACAACAACAACAAATTCATAAAAATCCCACAAGTGAAGTCTGAAGAGGGTATTGTATATGCAGACCTTACCTTACCTTAAAAAGGTAGAGATTCTGTTTTCGATAGAACCTCGGATCAAGGAAAGATGGAAAGAAAGTTGTAGCAATAAATCAAAGCAAAAGAAACAACAAATAATAATAGAAAATCGTGACTAAGAAAATACAAGACTAACACTAATACCACTGGTAAGGCCAAGGAACACACTCGACTACCCAACATCTATTCTAATTATCGATCTCCATAACACAAAGGTTATATTCTCGATAAGCGGAAGACTCGTTATGTCTTGCCTAATCACCTCTTCACCGATATTTCTTCGGCCTACCCTACCTCTCCTTAGAGCCACCAATATCTCACACCTCTTTACTGGAGCATCTGTGCCTCTCCTCTTCACATGTCCGAACCATCTAAACATCGTTTCTCGTATCTTTTCCTCCACGGGAGCCACACCCCTTTTATCCGGAATATCTTTATCCCTAATCTTATCTATCATTATATATCCGCATATCCATCTCAATATCTCTATTTTTGCTACCTTCCTCTTCTGAACATGAAAAGTCTTGGCTAGCCAACACTCTGTCCCATACAACATAGTCGGTCTAACCCGCTCTAGAGAACTTACCTTTACGTTTTGGTGGCACATTCTTATCACACAAAACACCAGAAGTGAGCCTTCGTTTCATTCAACTTGCTACACTACAATGTGTGAAATCCTCGTCAAGTCTTTTTATTTTCTTGAATTACTGACCCAAGGTACTTGAAACACCCTCTCTTGGGGATGACTTGTGTATCAAGCCTCATGACCCCGTCTACTTCATGGATCTCATACTGAACTTACACATGAAGTATGTGGTCTTGATCATGCTTAACTTGAAACCTTTAGATTTCAGAGTCTGTCTCCATACCTCCAACCTCATGTTATCACCATCTCGTGTCTCGTCATATAGTACAATGTCATATGTAAATAACATGCACCATTATACCTTCCCTTAAATATGATGCGTAAGCATATTTATAGCCAAGACAAATAAAAATCGACAGAGAATTGATCCCTGGTGCAATCCCATCACTATTAAAAAATATTCCGAGAAATTTCCAAATTAATCTTATAAGTAAAAATAATTTTTCAGGTTGACAAAACTCTTAAAATACATAAATTTTATTCCATAACCATAAAAGAAATAAAAAAAGATAGACTTGAAGTAATAAGGATAAAACAATAGCAAACGACATATTTAATTATCATTAATTATTTTTCTTCCTTTTTTGCATTTATTCCATTAAATGATTGTTCCCTATATTATTTGCATATCAAGTTATTCGTTTTAAATTATGTACTCAATAATATTAGTCGAGCCAACATCTCTATCCCCGAATCATTAAGAAACTTCAACATTACAATTTGTGTTATGCGATGAATTTTTGAAGAACGTGAAATTTTTTTGTGACTTTTTTCTTTTTATCATAATAACAATAACTTTGATAAGATATTCCTACAGTAGTCCTAAAAAATTACAATAAACCATCCAAGAACTTTTATAGGGCACGATGTCTTCCTTTATAGTGTTTACTATACTGAATCATATTCATTATATTTAAAGCTTGCACCTTTTAAAATTTTACTTTATAACTCAAATGTCATTTAATGTACTTTATGTAATTATATAAAACTATATATTAACTGATACAGGTAAACACGCTGACTAGTCTATACTATTAAAAGCACGAAAATTCGTAAAGTCGTTCGCCTTTTTTATCCTTAAATACATATTTTATATTAGACAAAGTGGTAATTTATATTTTTCTAGTATTTTGCACTTTGTAATCGAGTATGGTTATTAAATTTTATCTTATTTGAACTAAGTAACAAGTCATAAAATTTAGGACTTTAAATTCGAACAAGATTTACCATATAAAATTCATTTCTCTATTTAAACTACAGAACATAATTATATTTCCTCTCATATTACTTGTGCTAATACTTAGAATTTTGAAAAATTGCACCGTGAGTTTGTTTGACCAATTAACCATGAATCGTTATT
Source organism: Nicotiana benthamiana (assembly GCA_034376525.1). Lineage (NCBI taxonomy): Eukaryota > Viridiplantae > Streptophyta > Magnoliopsida > Solanales > Solanaceae > Nicotiana > Nicotiana benthamiana. The sequence goes on from CM067327.1 coordinate 36,407,606, forward strand.
TTATATGGCATTATTTACACATATTAATTTAAATTCGGTAGCAACCATTTGTTTGTAGATATTCAAGCTCAAGTTTCCTTTTTAACAAAAAGGTTCACGTTTGGAGAATATAATATTTCTATATATTTTCTTTTCTGGCGTAATGTAGTGCTTCGAGTTTTTTAAAATTAGATAAATAAGTACAAAAAGCTCCAAAAAAGTCTTGCACAAGTGTACAAATCCACCATATAAATAAATGAACCGAGAATATTCAAGCATATTTAATCATATAATGAATAGTTAAATTATATTTTTGCTGCATATATATTTTAAAAGTATTTGTTGGAAGTTAGTAGTATTATATGAACGTTAGTATTATTAAAGTGTCCATGAAATACATGCCTAAGCATATATGTAATATGATTGAATACTATATAGGTCCATGGTTTTCGAGGCAAAGTTGAAAATATTAAACTTAAGGAACATGCATTCATTTAATTAGTCAATCTATAAATATTTGATACCCACCTTATACACGGGTAAGGCAAAATTTATTTTTAAATAAAATTCCTATGTGATTCCTAAGGCAACATGATAAAAGTTTTAGTATTTTCAAGAAATAAATGAATGTGGGTAAAGAATTTTTAGTTATTGGTAAACTATCATACACGAATTTATGCAAAATTGAACGACCATTATACCTTTTTAATCAAAAAGTATCCTATAATATTTTTGTACAAAGAAGCAAGTACTGCAACAAATTGGAGGAGGAACCATTATAGCAGATCTAAACCCTTAAACATGAATTAAATCATTATTTTGGAACTTACAATTATTTACTAATTTTATTTTATAACACAAATATATCTTTTGAATATTAGTTATGTTATTTTTAGAATATTAATTCTCATTTCACTAAGACTAGTATATAAAAATTATATAAGTGTTATAAAATAGAAGTCTATTTAGAGTGAATGTCTAAGAGTTTTAGCTTGAAGCTAAGTCATTCTTCTCCCTATAAATAGAGGTGCTCTCTACCATTGTAAATCACCCCAAGTATTAATAAGAATACTTCTCTCTCTCCCTATTCTCTCTCTATTTGCTCTTGTTCTTGAGTTATTTATATTATTTCATAACACGTTATCAGCACGAGACTCTACCGTCTCAAGAACCATTCTCGAGAAATCTAAGGTATTTCCCTCTTCCTAATTTAATTTTCGATTATGTCTGACATTACGAAAAGAAAGTTCGTTGCCCTTGAAATTTCGGGCAAGAACTATATGACATGGGTGTTGGATGCTGAAATCCACTTAGATGCTATGGGTCTCGGAGACACCATCAAAGATAGAGAAAAAGCATCCACTCAAGAATGTGCGAAGGCCTTGATTTTCTTGCGCCACCACCTTGATGAAGGTTTGAAGATTGAATATCTCACCGTCAAGGATCCACTCGTCTTGTGGAACGGCTTAAAGGAGAGATATGACAACCTGAAGTTGGTCACTCTGCCACAAGCACGATATGATTGGGCTCATCTGAGGCTCCAGGACTTTAAGTCCGTTTCTGAATATAATTCTGCAATGTTCAGAATTACTTCTAAATTGAAGCTATGCGGGGATAATATCTCCGATTATGATATGCTTGAGAAAACGTTTACAACGTTTCATGCCTCCAATATAGTACTGCAACAACAGTACAGAGAGAAAGGCTTTACAAAGTACTCTGAACTGATTTCTCTTCTATTAGTGGCTGAGCGAAATAATGACCTGCTCATGAGAAATCATGAAAATCGACCCACTGGGTCTACACCACTGCCTGAAGCAGATAAGGTGCACTCTCATTATGCCAAACATGAAAAGGACCATGGTCATGGTCGTAAACGGGGTCATAGCCAGGGACGTAGACAAGGAAGAAATTCCAAAGAAGTCCGTCACCCCCCCCAAAAGAGAGATAACCGCCGAAAGCAGAAACGGGGTCATGAAGATCCTAAGGCAAATGGTTCAGAAACGATATGTTATCGTTGCGGTGGGAAAGGGCACTAGTCAAAGACTTGCCATATACCAAGACACTTGGTTGACCTTTATCAAGCATCTCGAAAGAGAAAAGGCCCTGAAACAAATTTTGTCTATGACGACAATGAGGACATCACCCACCTGGATGTGGCAGACTTCTTTGAGCAACCCGATGGGAAAATAGACCACCTAATCGGCGATGGATCCGTGATGAAAGAAGATGGAGTTATTTGATTTTGTTCTACTTATTTGTATTAGTTAGTGAATAAACTAATAGTCATTAGTATTAGCTCGTATTAGTTAGTTCATAAAGCAATGTTAGCAGTAGTTCTTTAGAATATCTTCAATATGTTCAAATATCAATAAAACTTTTATTTTCCAGTGGGGGTAATCGACTAGCCTGAAAAACTAGTCGATTATCAACTATTTCCGCATTAAAGCTGAAAAACAATTGATCAACAATCGATTGTCTTTGGCTAACAATCGATTGTCTTGAAACAGTGTTCTGGAATTTTTCAAAAATAGCCAACAATCGATTGTCTATGTACAACAATCGATTGTCTTGAAACAGTGAGGTCTGGAATTTTTCAAAAATCATCCACAATCGATTGTCTATGTATAACAATCGATTGTCTTGAAACAGTGAGGTCTGGAAATTTTTCAAAAATCATCCACAATCGATTGTCTATGCATAACAATCGATTGTCTTGAAACAGTGAGGTCTGGAATTTTTCAAAAATAGCCAACAATCGATTGTCTATGCATAACAATCGATTGTCTTAAGACAGTGTGATCCGGAATTTTTCAAAATTAATCAACAATCGATTGTCAATGTTAAACAATCGATTGTGTGTGAAAAATGTTTAAACGGAAATTTTCAAACTGCAAAGTAATGGATAACATATCTGATTTTGTTAGTCAACTGTTAGCAGCAGATTTTGAAAATATTATGTGACACAAAAGAATTGAACTTGTTTATTCTTATGTTCTTGTATCTCTTTTGTATGTCAAACTATGGGATAGCAAATATGGATATCTCACAAAGCGAACTTGGATCAACATCCAACTGTAAAAGTATTTGCCTAATTGATTCATGTACTACACATACAATACTCAAAGAAAGGAAGTATTTCTCTCAACTAAATATGTGTAAGGCAAACGTTACTACAATCTCTGAAGTAGTAAATTGATTGAAGGCTCCGGAAGAGCAATTGTAACTCTGCCCAAAGGCACGACGTTAATCATAGAGAATGCAATGTTCTCCTCCAAGTCTATGAGAAACTTGTTGAGTTTTAAAGATGTACGCCGGAATGGCTATCATATTGAGACAATGGATGAAGATAATCTTGAATATCTCGTCATCACAAAGAATGTCTCCGGCCAAAAGAGGGTTATTGAGAAATTCCCGTCTTTATCTTGTGGCCTGTATTGGATAAGAATTAGTGCAATTGAGGCACATTCAACAGTAAACCAAAGGGTTACTGATTCCAATACCTTTGTACTTTGGCATGATCGATTGGGACACCCAGGATCGGTCATGATGAGACGGATTATAGAAAGCTCATATGGGCATCCGTTAAAGAATTTCAAAATTCTTTCGAATAATGAATATCCTTGCACTTCGTGTTATCAAGGCAAGTTGATTATCAGGCCATCACCAACAAAGGTTGGGACTGAGTCACCCACGTTTCTGGAACGTATACAAGGGGACATTTGTGGACCTATTCACCCACCTAGTGGGTCGTTTAGGTATTTCATGGTCTTGATAGACGCATCCTGTAGATGGTCTCATGTGTGCCTGTTGTCATCAGCAACCTTGCGTTTGCGAAATTAATGGCACAAATAATTCGACTACGAGCACAATTTCCAGATAATCCAATCAAGTCCATAAGACTGGATAATGCTGCTGAGTTTACATCCCAAGCATTTAATGATTATTGCTTATCAATCGGGATAAAAGTTGAACATTCTGTAGCTCATGTTCACACTCAAAACGGTCTTGCAGAATCGTTAATTAAACGCCTGCAATTGATTGCAAGGCCATTACTTATGAGAACGAGGCTGCCCACTTCGGTATGGGGTCATGCCATCTTACATGCAGCAATGCTAATTCGTCTCAGACCGACGAATTACCACAAGTATTCCCCGTTGCAATTGGTTTTGGGTCATGAACCCAATATATCCCATTTAAGGATTTTTGGATGCGCAGTATATGTGCCTATTGCACCGCCATCCCACACCAAAATGGGTCCGAAGGTTAGGAATATATGTTGGGTTTGAATCGCCCTCCATCATTCGCTACCTCGAAACATTGACAGGCGACTTGTTTACTGCACGATTTGCAGACTGTCGATTTGATGAGTCACTTTTCCCAAAATTAGGGGGAGAAGTTGGTGAAACCAAACGGGAAATTTTGTGGAAAAATGCATCATTATCTCATCTTGATCCACATACCTCTATTTGTGAAAGAGAGGTACAAAAGATTATCCATTTGCAAAGAATAGCAAATCAAATGCCTGACGCATTTACGGACTTGAAAAGGATAACGAAATCCCACATTCCCGCGGAAAATGTTCCAATCCGTATTGATGTCCCTGTTGGACAATCATCTAGTGTCATAACCAATGAGTCGAATGCACGCCTGAAGCGTGGCAGACCATTAGGTTCCAAAGATCGAAATCCTAGAAAGAGGAAAAAGAACGATCAAAATGACACCACGAAAGAATCTCATGATTTAACAAATTCTGAGATTCATGAAGAATCCATTGAGCCCGAGACTCTGGAAAATACGGAACTATCCCTAAATCCAATTAATATTGAGGCAAATATTAATCGAGTGGATATTGTGGTGGATAATGCCTTTGCTTATAATGTAGCATCTAGCATTATGCAAGAATGTGAGGATCTCGAACCTCAATCTGTTGAAGAATGTCGAAAAAGACAGGATTGGCCAAAGAGGCAAGAAGCAATTCAATCAGAATTGAATTCGCTGGCAAAACGTGAAGTTTTTGGCCCTATAGTTGAAACACCTAATGGTGTTAAGCCTGTCGGCTATAAATGGGTCTTTGTACGCAAAAGAAATGAGAAAAACGAGGTACAAAGATATAAGGCACGCCTTGTTGCACAAGGTTTTTCTCAAAGGCCTGGTGTCGATTATGAAGAGACATATTCGCCTGTAATGGATGCGATAACCTTTCGTTATCTCATAAGTTCTGCTGTCCATGAAAAGCTTGACATGCACTTAATGGATGTAGTTACTGCCTATCTTTATGGCTCACTTGATAATGAGATATACATGAAAATTCCCAATGGACTCAAGGTGCCAAACGCGCACAACTTAAAATCTCGGGAAATGTTCTCAATTAAATTGCAAAGGTCCTTGTATGGTCTAAAGCAATCTGGACGAATGTGGTATAATCGTCTTAGTGAGTACTTGTTAAAAGAAGGCTATATAAATGACGCCATTTGCCCGTGTGTTTTTATAAAGAAAACAACATCGGAATTTGTTGTACTTGCCGTATATGTTGATGACATAAACCTTATTGGAACCCCTAAAGAACTCCAAAAGGCAATTGATTATCTAAAGGATGAATTCGAGATGAAAGATCTCGGAAAGACTAAACTATGTCTTGGTTTGCAAATTGAATATTTGGCAAACGGAATTTTTGTTCATCAATCTACCTATACAGAAAAGGTACTGAAACGGTTTTACATGGATGAAGCACATCCTTTAAGTACACCGATGGTTGTTCGATCACTTGATGTGAACAAAGATCCATTCCGACCACAAGAAAGGAATGAAGAGGTACTTGGTCCTGAAGTACCATATCTTAGCGCAATTGGCGCACTAATGTATCTTGCAAATACTACAAGACCTGACATATCCTTTTCAGTTAATGTCTTAGCAAGATTTAGCTCGGCTCCTACGAGGAGACATTGGAATGGGATCAAACACATATTGCGGTACCTAAAGGGAACTACCGATATGGGCTTATTTTATGGCAAGAATTGCAGCCCGGATCTTGTTGGTTATGCTGATGCTGGATATTTGTCCGACCCACACAAGGCTCGATCTCAAACGGGTTATGTGTTTACCTGTGGAGAAACCGCCATATCTTGGCGATCGACTAAGCAATTAATTGTGGCTACTTCATCTAATCATGCCGAGATAATTGCTATTCATGAAGCAAGTCGGGAGTGTGTGTGGTTAAGGTCGATAATACATCATATCCAAGACAAATGTGGTTTGAAGTGTGATAAACTACCCACAACTTTGTATGAAGACAATGCAGCATGTATAGCTCAATTGAAGGGAGGATTCATAAAAGGAGATAGAACGAAGCATATTTCACCAAAGTTATTCTTCACACATGATCTTCAAAAGAATGGTGATATCAATGTTCAACAGATTCATTCAAGCGACAATATGGCTGATTTATTCACAAAATCTCTACCAAAGTCAACCTTCAAGAAGCTAGTTCACAAGATCGGGATGCGAAGACTTAAGGACATAAATTGATGTTCTTATCAGGGGGAGTTAAGGCGCGTTGCACTCTTTTTCCCTTACAAGGTTTTGTCCCACCGGGTTTTCCTTGCAAGGTTTTTAACGAGGCAACCAATAAGCGCATATTCAAACATGTGTACTCTTTTTCCTTTACTTTAATTTTTCCCATTGGGTTTTGGTTTTAAGGTTTTATGAGGCACATTATTGAATAGACATTCAAGGGGGAGTGTTATAAAATAAAAGTCTATTTAGAGTGATGTCTAAGAGTTTTAGCTTGAAGCTAAGTTATTCTTCTCCCTATAAATAGAGGTGCTCTCTACCATTGTAAATCACCCCAAGTATTAATAAAAATACTTCTCCCTCTCCCTATTATCTCTCTATTTGCTCTTGTTCTTGAGTTATTTATATTATTTCATAACAATAAATTCATTTTACGGTCCCTAACTCCCGTTCCTCATTTCCTCTTCGCAAGAAAATAAGAAAAAAGAGAAAGGCTAAAACAAGAAAACCAACAAACTTAAAATTTTAAAACGCAAATCCGCCCCCTGTTTCTGGTCAATCCAAACACTATATATTTCTTCTCGGCTCTCTCTCTTTCACACACACACACACTCCTCACAGAACAACAAAAAAAACACAAAAACAGAGTAATCAGCAAACCTTCATATTCTTCGTCATCACCTTCAATGGATTTCAAGGTCGGTGCAATCGACATGTGTAAACCTTTAAACACCGTAGTAGCCAACTTACCAGCCCAAAACGCCGTTACAATCCAAACTTCCACCGTTCCGTTCAATTCTCCAGACTCAACTCTAGGCCGTCACCTCGCACGCCGTTTAGTCCAAATCGGCGTCACCGATGTTTTCTCCGTTCCCGGCGACTTCAACCTAACACTTTTAGATCACCTCGTATCTGAACCTGAACTTAACCTCGTAGGTTGTTGTAATGAACTTAATGCTGGTTATGCAGCTGACGGTTATGCTAGAGCGCGTGGTGTCGGTGCGTGTGTTGTTACATTCACTGTTGGGGGATTAAGTGTTTTGAATGCTATAGCGGGTGCTTATAGTGAGAATTTACCATTGATATGTATTGTTGGGGGACCTAATTCGAATGATTATGGAACCAACAGGATTTTACATCATACTATTGGGCTGCAGGATTTTAGTCAGGAGCTTCGTTGCTTTCAAACCGTGACTTGCTACCAGGTCTGTATTACTGTTTATATTTTTGTTATGATTGTATGCGACACTAGTGCTATGTTTTGTATGATGCAAGTCATTTAAGAAAAATATGTCCCTGGAAAATGTTTTCTGTTAGTTGATTGATGGTGATGAGTGTCTGCCTTCTGGTGAACATTATTTTCTAGGAAAAAAACAGTTTTTTAGAGAATAATAATAATATTAGCAAATCGGATAGTTAGAGTATTTATAATGTCTAGTCTTAGGTAGAACAAGTAATATGAAGTTAGAACTTACAAATAGGAAACTCATTTGATGGAGAATATAGATAAAATTTGTTGGAGAACTTCTTTTGGTAATCAAATACCCAGAACAATTTTTTTCCTGGAATGGCTTAGAGTTAACTTGTTTTCAATATGACTATGGTTGTTTATAGCTCCTTGAAATAGAAATAATTTTTATTTTTGGTGGGATGGAGGAGTAGTTAATTACAGAATATAGAGAATAAAATTTGTTTTTGTTCGAAACTTTATGGAATACTCCCTCCGTCTGTCTCAACGTATGTGAATCTATTTGACTAGGCACGGACTTTAAGAAAAGTGTGAAGACTTTTGAACTTGTGGTGTAGAATGAAACACAAATATTTTGTGTGCTATAAATTATTGCATAAAGTTAAATTGTTTACAAATAGGGAAAGAAGTCATTCTTTTTTGTACGGATTAAAAAGGAAATAAATTCACATAAATTGAAACAGAGGGAGTATATAAGATGCTTATTGGGTTTTGGGTTTTTGCAGGCTGTGGTGAATAATTTGGAGGATGCACATGAACTGATCGACACTGCGATATCTACAGCTTTGAAAGAGAGTAAGCCGGTGTATATAAGCATAGGATGTAATCTGCCGGGGATTCCACACCCTACTTTCAGTCGTGAACCAGTTCCATTTGCCCTCTCTCCCAGGTAATATAACCTTGAGTTTTCTGTTATACTCAAAAGACTGATTATGTACTCTCTTTTTTCATGTTGAAGTCGTATATACAGATGAAAATCTGTTCTTTTTGTTGAATTGTATTGAAATATGTAGTGTGTTGTTGATGCTCTTAGTCGTTCATGGATCCAAGATTTAAAGGTGGTGGATGCGTCTCTTATCATATATACTTGTTTTTATTTTTGTATTAAAAAAATTATATTGATATGCAAAGTCCAGGCCTTACTTTTCCAAGAAAATGTCCGACAACCTACGTACAAAACTACCGAGCATGGAAATGATATGCAGATACATAATATCGACTGTGATTAGACAACCAAAAATCAGACATTGATACAGCAGAGCGGCTTTTGATTGAGTGAATAGATTGATCGATCACAGAATGGACAATGAAATGAAATAGTAGATGCATGTTTATCCACTCTCCTTATATGCAGGATCTGCCTCTGTTTATGTCTCTGGGTTGCTTACTTGGTGTCTCTTTCTGTTTGTAGACTGAGTAATATGATGGGTTTGGAAGCAGCAGTGGAGGCAGCGGCTGAGTTCTTGAACAAAGCAGTAAAGCCAGTACTTGTTGGAGGGCCAAAAATGCGGGTTGCAAAGGCATCTGATGCTTTTGTTGAGTTGTCTGATGCCTGTGGTTATGCTGTCGCAGTGATGCCATCCGCTAAGGGATTGGTTTCTGAACACCATTCACATTTCATTGGGACTTACTGGGGTGCAGTGAGCACGGCATTCTGTGCTGAAATCGTGGAATCTGCTGATGCGTACTTGTTTGCTGGACCTATTTTTAATGACTATAGCTCTGTTGGTTATTCTCTGCTTCTCAAGAAAGAGAAAGCGATCATTGTCCAGCCTGATCGTGTGACTATCGGGAATGGACCGGCATTTGGTTGTGTTCTGATGAGGGATTTCCTTGCTGCATTAGCAAAGAGATTAAAGCACAATCCGACTGCTTATGAGAATTACCATAGGATTTATGTTCCTGAGGGACATCCTCTTAAATGTGAGCCTAAGGAGGCATTAAGGGTTAATGTTCTATTTCAACACATTCAGAATATGTTGTCTGGCGACAGTGCTGTGATTGCTGAGACGGGGGACTCATGGTTCAATTGCCAGAAGCTGAAATTGCCACAAGGATGTGGGTGAGCATCAAATCAATAGAAATCTGTAAAATGACTGCCATTTGGTATTGCTTTCCATGATCAACATAATAACTTCTGTTGTTCTTCGCTGTCTTTCAGGTATGAGTTCCAAATGCAGTATGGATCCATCGGTTGGTGTGTCGGTGCAACTCTTGGGTACGCACAAGCTGCACCTGAAAAGCGGGTGATTGCTTGCATCGGTGATGGTAGCTTTCAGGTAAACAGACTCTGTTTGAATTGAATGAAGGAGAATGAATTGTTGGTGTTCCCCCGTGTGTCTAATCCAACTTTATGGCAAAATACATGCAGGTGACTGCACAAGATATCTCAACGATGCTGAGGTGTGGACAAAGGACCATTATCTTCTTGATAAACAACGGTGGCTACACAATTGAAGTTGAGATCCATGATGGTCCTTACAATGTGATCAAGAATTGGAATTACACCGGATTAGTCGATGCAATCCATAATGGAGAAGGAAAATGTTGGACAACGAAGGTGAGTTAAATATCAAAATTTCAATCATCACATTTGATTTTACTCAGAGGTTGAATTAAAAGGATTCACATAACGAAACTAATGCATGTCACTATTCTAAGTAGGTTCGTTGTGAAGAGGAGCTGGTGGAGGCAATTGAAACAGCAAATGGAGCCAAGAAAGACTGCCTATGCTTCATTGAAGTGATTGTCCATAAAGATGACACTAGCAAAGAACTGCTTGAATGGGGTTCTAGGGTCTCAGCAGCTAATAGTCGTCCACCAAACCCACAGTAAAATCTCTAGTTGTTCAAAATATGTATTTACCTGGTTTGCTACAAAAATGTTGCCACTAATGTTGTCATGTTTAATATCTGAGTTCCTAGTTTCCCCGGGGGGGTATTCCACTTATGTATTGCCTGTAATGATAAATTTGTAATTTTGTCCTTTTCTTTTGTTAGCTTGTTTATATAATGGCTTTTCCTAATTTGGAACTCTTTTGACTTAGTTTTTCGGAAGTGATGGATAACAAAAATTTTTTTTTGATACTTGAGAAATCTAAGAGGGCTATTGGGTACAAACTCAGATAAAATATCAAACGGGCTGGGTTTGACCCGGTATCGGCCCGGTCCGGTACTTAGGGGGCCGGGTGAATTGGATTACTGGGGTTAGGGCAATTGGTCCGTTCATTTTAAATTATTCGTTTAATCGGACCGGTCAAATCCGGTCAACTATCTTCATTGTATTTTTTGTAATTTTATTTTATATTAATATAAATTACAATAGTTATATAAAATATAAAAAAATTAAAATTGAAAAAAATACTAATCCGGCCTGGTCCCTTGTACCATCAACCCTTACGGTTTATTTTTTTGCTGCATGAATCCGAATCTGTTAAGTCCGATAAACCCTAATCCGTAACCGTTTCGAAAAGTGCGGCCCGGCCCACCCGTTACACCCCTTTATGATAAAATGTAATGCCTTTGTGAAGGAAAATATATTATTTTAAGTTTCTGATTGATCTCTATAATTCTTTATTTCCTCCACACATAAAATAAGCTATCAATATCCCTATTTATAATAGTATGAAATATATTTTAACTAGAAACAAGAAAGTACATTCCTGTATTTATTTTAACTGTAAATTTTATATAGACATAAATAAAATAAATCAAATCCTAAATAACTAAGGCTTCTTACTACAATTTTGGATTAGCTTTCCAAAAATTTGTATTTGGTACCATGATTGTTGGTTCCATCATGATATACTTGTGAATGAATTCTGGAGTTTTAGTCAATTTGACACGAACTTTTTATTTGAGATCTTGGATCCTATTTCGGCTAATGACATGATGGGAAAGTTTTCCATTTTTAAGTCACCAATGCTGATAATAAAAAAAACAACAAAATCAATCGAATATTAGACCATCTCTAATCCAAAGTGAATATTGCTGTTAAAGGACATTTTCAAGTCACCAGGAACAAAGACCAACTGAAATTGTTCATATAATCCTCCTAACAGCCTCAAATTGTACATACATATGCTACCTCAATACAACACAGAACTAGACGACCATTTTGCAGCAGAAATGCAGGAAAGGAAGCTTGACAAGAACTAATATGTGCCATAAGGCGAGGAATGTTGGGATGTGCACTTCGACATCGATGGCACCTTAGCTCCATGGAAAGGAAATTCTCATCCTTTAAAGTGGCCCTCCCATTTTGGCTAACTTCATCAACTGAATCCCGGAACAAGGGCGAGTTGAATGTATTCCAGTGCTTCTTATTCTTCAGATGTTTTGAATCTAAGTCTTGGCTTTAATGGGGTCCATCCCTTTTAATCAAGTAAGAAAAAATTTCTTCCTTTTTTTTTGTCAACAATGGCTGCAAGCAGCCCATATTTTTTCTATGTTTTGATTAAAAATTGTCAAGAAAGGTGTGCAAGGCTGCCAAATTTTTGCTTATAAAATGAGAGCTTCGGCTCTCATTTCGATACACCAACAGAAAGAGAGAAAAAGAGTAGGGTTTCACAGATAGGGTATAAGAAATAGTCTGTGAGGAAAATAGAGAGTGAGCGATATTGTAGTGAGGTGGAAATACCAAAAGAGGGTTATTTTCTTTAGAGTGTTGTAGTGGTCTTTGGAGTATTTTTCTCGGACCAACAAAGTGTAAAATTCCTTACTATAGTGATATCAGTTGCTCCTCTCAGGGCCGTGGTTTTTTCCCTTATTCAGAAGGGTTTTTCACGTAAAAATCTTGGTGTCATTGTTACTCTTTTTATTCTTGTTAATTACCGTATCTCGGTGCTACACTATTATTCCGCTTTTATTACCGTGAATATTATTTTGGTAGGGGATCTATTCCCAACAACTGGTATCAGAGCACATGTTCTGCGCGTTCACTAAAATACTATTCACTATCGGTAGTACTATACTCGGTGAAAAATAAAAATGTTCGGAGTAAAGTACGAGGTAGCTAAATTCAACGGAGATAACGATTTTTCAACATGGCAAAGAAGGATGAGGGATCTGCTAATCCAACAAGGATTACACAAGGTACTAGTTGCTGATGCCAAAAAGCATGATACCACGAAAGCTGAGGATTGGGCTGACTTGGATGAAAGAGCTGCTAGTGCAATCAGGTTGCACCTATCGGATGATATGGTAAATAACATCATTGATGAAGACACTCACATGGAATTTGGACAAGGTTGGAAAGCCTATACATGTCCAAAACGTTGATAAATAAATTGTACCTGAAGAAGCAGTTATACGCCCTACACATGGGTGAATGTATGAATTTTTTGTCGCATTTAAATGTGTTTAACGGACTAATCCCATAGCTTGCCAACCTCGGAGTAAATATCGAGGAGGAAGATAAAGTCATTTTGCTATTGAACTTGTTGCCATCTTCGTACGATAATTTGGCAACAACCATCCTGCACGATAAGACTACCACTGAGTTGAAAGATGTCACATCGGCTCTTTTACTCAATGAGAAGATGAGAAAGAAGCCTGAAAATCAAGGACAGGCTCTTATCACAGAAGTAGAGGCAGGAGTTATCAAAGGAGTTCGAGCAACTATGGTAGATCCGGAGCTCGTGGAAAGTCAAAGAATCGATCCAAATCAAAAGCCAGAAATTGCTACAACTGTGATCAACCAGGTCACTTCAAAAGAGATTGCCCAAATCCAAGGAAGGGCAAAGGTGTGGCCAGAAGAATGACGACAACACAGCTGCCATGGTGCAAAACAATGACAATGTTGTCCTCTTTATAAATGATGAAGAGGAATGCATGCACCTGTCAGGTCCAGAGTCGGTATGGGTGGTTGACACAGCGGCATCTTACCATGCCACATCGGTAAGAGATCTTTTTTGTAGATATGTAGCAGGTGATTTTGGTACCGTGAGAATGGGTAACACGAGTTACTAAAAGATTGCGGGGATTGTTGACATTTGTATCAAGACAATGTCGGATGCACATTGGTTCTAAAGGATGCGGCATGTACCTGATTTGCGGATGAACTTGATCTCGGGAATTGCTTTGGACCGAGATGGATACGATAACTATTTTGCAAATCAAAAGTGGAGACTCACCAAGGGATCATTGGTGATTGCAAAGGGAGTTGCTCGTGGCACGTTGTACAGGAAAAATGCAGAAATATGCCAAGGTGAATTGAATGCGGCACAAGATGAGATTTCTGCAGATTTGTGGTATAAAAGAATGGGCTATATGAGCGAGAAGGGATTGCAAATTCTTGCCAAGAAATCACTCATTTCATATGCCAAAGGTACAACGATAAAACCTTGTGACTATTGTTTATTTGGTAAACAACATAGGGTGTCATTTCAGACATTGTCTGAAAGAAAGTTAAATATAATTGATTTAGTGTATTCTGATATTTGTGGCCCAATGGAAATTGAATCAATGGGCGGTAACAAATATTTTGTTACTTTTATTGATGATGCTTCACGAAAATTGTGGGTTTATATTTTGAAAACCAAAGATCAGGTGTTTCATTTTTTCCAGAAACTTCATGCTCTAGTAGAAAGGGAGACAGGTCAAAAGCTAAAACGTCTCCGAAGTGACAATGGAGGTGAGTACACTTCAAGGGTATTTGAAGAGTACTGTTCAAGTCATGGAATCAGACATGAAAAGACAGTTCCTGGAACCCCACAGCACAATGGTGTAGCAGAGAGGATGAACCGCACTATCGCGGAGAAGGTGAGAAGCATGCTCAGAATGGCTAAATTACCTAAGTCATTTTGGGGTGAAGCAGTTCAAACAACATGTTACCTGATCAATAGGAGTCCATCAGTTCCATTGGCGTTTGACATCCCAGAAAGAGTTTGGACCAATAAGGAGGTGTCCTACTCGCATCTAAAGGTGTTCGGTTGCAGAGCTTTTGCACATGTACCGAAAGAGCGGAGAAAGTTGGATGATAAATCTGTTCCCTGCATATTTATCGGATATGGAGATGAAGAGTTCGGATACAGATTGTGGGATCCTGCAAAGAAGAAGGTCATCAGAAGCAGAGATGTAGTCTTCCGAGAAAGTGAAGTTGGAACTGCTGCTGATATGTTAGAAAAGGCGAAGAATGGTATAACTCCTAACTTTGTTACTATTCCTTCTATTTCTAACAATCCCACAAGTGCAGAAAGTACGACCGACGAGGTTGCTGGGCAGGGGGAGCAACCTGGTGAGGTTATTGAGCAGGGGGAGCAACTTGATGAAGGTGTCGAGGAAGTGGAGCACCCCACTCAGGAAGAAGAACAATCTCAACCTCTAAGGAGATCGGAGAGGCCAAGGGTAGAGTCACAGCTTGCCAACCTCGGAGTAAATATCGAGGAGGAAGATAAAGTTATTTTGCTATTGAACTCGTTGCCATCTTCGTATGATAATTTGGCAACCACCATCCTGCACGATAAGACTACTACTGAGGTGAAAGATGTCACATCGGCTCTTTTACTCAATGAGAAGATGAGAAAGAAGCCTGAAAATCAAGGACATGCTCTTATCACAGAAGGCAGAGGCAGGAGTTATCAAAGGAGTTCGAGCAACTATGGTAGATCCGGAGCTCGTGGAAAGTCAAAGAATCGATCCAAATCAAAAGCCAGAAATTGCTACAACTGTGATCAACCAGGTCACTTCAAAAGAGATTGCCCAAATCCAAGGAAGGGCAAAGGTGTGGCCAGAAGAATGACGACAACACAGCTGCCATGGTGCAAAACAATGACAATGTTGTCCTCTTTATAAATGATGAAGAGGAATGCATGCACCTGTCAGGTCCAGAGTCGGAATGGGTGGTTGACACAGCGGCATCTTACCATGCCACATCGGTAAGAGATCTTTTTTGTAGATATGTAGCAGGTGATTTTGGTACCGTGAGAATGAGTAACACGAGTTACTCAAAGATTGCGGGGATTGTTGACATTTGTATCAAGACAATGTCGGATGCACATTGGTTCTAAAGGATGTGCGGCATGTACCTGATTTGCGGATGAACTTGATCTCGCGAATTGCTTTGGACCGAGATGGATATGACAACTATTTTGCAAATCAAAAGTGGAGACTCACCAAGGGACCATCGGTGATTGCAAAGGGAGTTGCTCGTGGCACGTTGTACAGGAAAAATGCAGAAATATGCCAAGGTGAATTGAATGCGGCACAAGATGAGATTTCTGCAGATTTGTGGCATAAAAGAATGGGCTATATGAGCGAGAAGGGATTGCAGATTCTTGCCAAGAAATCACTCATTTCTTATGCCAAAGGTACAACGATAAAACCTTGTGAATATTGTTTATTTGGTAAACAACATACGGTGTCATTTCAGACAACGTCTGAAAGAAAGTTGAATATAATTGATTTAGTGTATTCGGATATTTGTGGCCCAATGGAAATTGAATCAATGGGCGGTAACAAATATTTTGTTACTTTTATTGATGATGCTTCACGAAAATTGTGGGTTTATATTTTGAAAACCAAAGATCAGGTGTTTCAAGTTTTCCAGAAACTTCATGCTCTAGTAGAAAGGGAGACAGGTCAAAAGCTAAAACGTCTCCGAAGTGACAATGGAGGTGAGTACACTTCAAGGGTATTTGAAGAGTACTGTTCACGTTATGGAATCAGACATGAAAAGACAGTTCCTGGAACCCCACAGCACAATGGTGTAGCAGAGAGGATGAACCGCACTATCGCGGAGAAGGTGAGAAGCATGCTAAGAATGGCTAAATTACCTAAGTCATTTTGGGGTGAAGCAGTTCAAACAACATGTTACCTGATCAATAGGAGTCCATCAGTTCCATTGGCGTTTGACATCCCAGAAAGAGTTTGGACCAATAAGGAGGTGTCCTACTCGCATCTAAAGGTGTTCGGTTGCAGAGCTTTTGCACATGTACCGAAAGAGCAGAGAAAGTTGGATGATAAATCTGTTCCCTGCATATTTATCGGATATGGAGATGAAGAGTTCGAATACAGATTGTGGGATCCTGTAAAGAAGAAGGTCATCAGAAGCAGATATGTAGTCTTCCGAGAAAGTGAAGTTGGAACTGCTGCTGATATGTTAGAAAAGGCGAAGAATGGTATAACTCCTAACTTTGTTACTATTCCTTCTATTTCTAACAATCCCACAAGTGCAGAAAGTACGACCGACGAGGTTGCTGGGCAGGGGGAGCAACCTGGTGAGGTTATTGAGCCGGGGGAGCAACTTGATGAAGGTGTCGAGGAAGTAGAGCACCCCACTCAGGAAGAAGAACAACCTCAACCTCTAAGGAGATCGGAGAGGCCAAGGGTAGAGTCATGCAGGTACCCTTCCACAGAGTATGTCCTCATCAGTGATGAGGGGGAGCCAGAAAGTCTTAAGGAGGTGCCGTCCCATCCAGAAAAGAACCAGTGGATGAAAGCCATGCAAGAAGAGATGGAATCTCTACAGAAAAACGGCACGTACAAGCTGGTTGAACTCCCAATGGGTAAAAGACCACTCAAATGCAAATGGGTCTTTAAACTCAAGAAAGATGGAAATGGCAAGCTGGTCAGATACAAAGCTCGATTGATGGTTAAAGGCTTCGAACAGAAGAAAGGTATTGATTTTGACGAAATATTCTCACCTGTTGTCAAAATGACTTCTATTCGAACAATTTTGAGCTTAGCAGCTAGCCTAGATCTTGAAGTGGAGCAGTTGGATGTGAAAACTGCATTTCTTCATGGAGATTTGAAAGAAGAGATTTATATGGAGCAGCCAGAAGGATTTGAAGTAGCTGGAAAGAAACACATGGTGTGCAAATTGAATAAGAGTCTTTATGGATTAAAGCAGGCACCAAGGCAGTGGTACATGAAGTTTGACTCATTCATGAAAATTCAAACGTACATAAAGACCTATTCTGATCCATGTGTATACTTCAAAAGATTTTCTGAAAATAATTTTACTATATTGTTGTTGTATGTGGATGACATGTTAATTGTAGGAAAAGACAAGGGGTTGATAGCAAAGTTGAAGGTAGATCTGTCCAAGTCATTTGATATGAAGGACTTGGGCCCAGCACAACAAATTCTAGGGATGAAGATAGTTCGAGAGAGAACAAGAAGAAAGTTGTAGCTATCTCAGGAGAAGTACATTGAACGTGTACTAGAACGCTTCAACATGAAAAATGCTAAGCCAGTCAGCACACCTCTCGCTAGTCATCTAAAATTGAGCAAAAAGATGTGTCCTACAACAGAGGAGGAGAAATGGAACATGGCTAGAATTCCTTATTCTTCAGCAGTCGGAAGCTTGATGTATGCAATGGTATGTACTAGACCTGATATTGCTCGCGCAGTTGGTGTTGTCAGCAGGCTTCTTGAAAATCCTGGAAAGGAACATTGGGAAGCAGTCAAGTGGATACTCAGGTACCTGAGAGGCACCACGGGAGATTGCTTATGCTTTGGAGTATCGGATCCAATCTTGAAGGGCTATACATATGCTGATATGGCAGGTGACATTGACAAGAAAATCTACTACCGGATATTTGTTTACTTTTTCAGGGGGAGCTATATCATGGCAGTCGAGGTTGCAGAAATGTGTTGCACTCTCTACAACTGAAGTAGAATATATTGCCACTACTGAAGCTGGTAATGAGTTGATATGGCTCAAACGGTTCCTTCAAGAGCATGGATTGCATCAGAATGAGTATGTCGTCTATTGTGACAGTCAAAGTGCAATAGACCTTAGCAGGAACTCTATGTACCATGCAAGGACCAAACACATAGATGTGAGATATCACTGGAATCGTGAGAAAGTGACGGAAGAATCTTTACAGGTCAAAAAGATTCACACAAGCGAAAATCCTACGGATATGCTGACCAAGGTGGTACCAATGAACAAGTTCGATCTATGCAAAGAACTTGTCGGCATGCATTCAAACTAGAAGACGGTGTTATTCCCTATAGATAAATGGGACTGGAGGGGGAGATTAATGGGGTCCATCCCCTTTAATCAAGGAAGAAAAATTTTCTTCCTTCTTCTTTGTCAACAATGGCTGCAGGCAGCCCATATTTTTTCTCTGTTTTGATTAAAAATTGTCAAGAAAGGTGTGCATGGCTGCCAAATTTTTGCCTATAAAATGAGAGCTTCGGCTCTCATTTTGATACACCAACAGAAAGAGAGAAAAAGAGTAAGGTTTCACAGACAGGGTATAAGAAAATAGTCTGTGAGGAAAATAGAGAGTGAGCGATATTGTAGTGAGGTAGAAATATCAAAAGAGGGTTATTTTCTTTTGAGTGTTGTAGTGGTCTTTGGAGTATTTTTTCTCGGACCTACAAAGTGTAAAATTCCTTACTATAGTGATATCAGTTGCTCCTCTCAGGGCCGTGGTTTTTTCTCTTATTCAAAAGGATTTTCCACATAAAAATATTGGTGTCATTGTTACTCTTTTTATTCTTGTTAATTACCGAATCTCGATGCTACACTATTATTCCGCTTTTATTACCGTGAATATTATTTTGATAGGGGATTTTATTTCCAACGGGCTTATCACATGAAGATGCACCTGAAGCATTGATGGAACCTACACGGAAAATTTAAGCAAATCAAATAATAGGAGATGTTGAAGAAAAACGAGACGAGCATTTTGACTCGATCTGAGGAAGAGATCCAAGAAGAGAAACAGATGATTGGGGTTGAACTGAACCTTAATTTACAATTATTGGGTTCAACTCAACTCTAATATTTTCGACGCAGAGCATAAATATATACGTGAAAATGTACTAAAATTTCAACAAATAATGGAACCCATACTTTCAACGATACAACGAGCTCAATAGTAAAATTTAAAGGTTGAACTCATCAAATTTAAATTCTGCATTCACCTAGGAGGGGCTTGATGACATGGCTTGGGTAAATAAGAAGGTGGAAGAATCCCCATTGAAAAATCCAAAACCTAATACACACTCTTGACGTATGTACCCCACCAACCAATATAAACAGAAACTAGTGCTCTTTATACAGTTCTGCCATTTCAGACATGTCAACTTGGCCCCTGTTATATGATCACCACTGATTAAATGCATCAAAACCGCCTCATTCCATTTAAACTACCAGATTCTTAGTGGACTGGTGACTGGTGAACTTCTAATCCACAGTAATAAAACTTGACAAACATCTTTTTAATAGAAAACAAATTTTCACCAACAATATTTCCCAGGCTTGAAGGTAAAATCAGTGGCTAGAAAAGCCGACAAAACATAGGTCGTATTTTCTTTTGCTGACCTTAGCTTCAACAGCATCGTAGTATTTCAAACAATATAAGTTGTAAATCATTAGTTTTTTACCTGCATTGCAAGTTATTTTTCCCCTAGAATAAAGGAAATACGAAACAGTAATCAAGTAAAATATAAATATCCAACCTGCCAATACTCCCTAACCTCACCCCCCACCCCCCCACCCCCCCAAACAAAAGAAAAAAAAAGGTAGAGCGTAAACAGAAAATGGTACTCCTATCTCTTATGATTCTTGCAAGCACAAGAGTTGGAGATGGTTCAATGTACCGAATGATATCCAAGGCGGAATATCAATGAATTGTTTTCCGATAAAAACATTTCAGCCCACTTCAAGCCAACACCATGCAATGTCTTTAATAATGTGAGGTGCTCTTTCTGAACATCTGCAAGACGATCAAGACCTTCAACACGTGGCAACACTAAGAGGTGTTTCTGAGCCTGCAAGAGAACACATATATTTGTCAAATTCACAAGGGAGAACTGCCAAGCGGGGGGAGGGGGAGGAGGAGGGGGAGGGGCAGGGAGAGAGAAAGATTACCTTTGGATAAAGATCATTCAGTACAACAACATCATCTGACTTCTCTATTATATTCTTATGACTCTCAGGATGCATTGCAGTGTCATAAAGAGCTTGAGCCCGTGAGCCCCACGCCTTTCTTGTCTGTTCACCACTATTTCCATCTACAGAACTTCCAACATTGGGTCCAAGTTCTTTCACAAAGCTTTTGTACTTCTTGTTCATGTCAACTTCACGGACAGCTTCCCGCTTGGTTTTCTGATCACCATTTGTAGAACCTTGCTCTGGCTGAGCTTCTCTTTTCAGTTCTTTTCCAAAATTATCCTTAGACGGTTCTCCTTGAGTCCTAGCTATAGAAGCAAAACCATCAAAAAGAGATGAGTAAGCTTCTCGGAGTATTTGACAGCCCTTGACATAGTCATTGTTGAGATGGTTTGGTCTCTGGGGATTCATATTTGGTCCAAGGACATGTATGACATGAGTAACCCCTTCCCTACTAAACAAGGGAGAAGATGAAGGAAGAGCGACAACAATAGCTTTTCCAGGACTAAGGGATCCAGCTCTAGCTTTTGTTGCAGTTTCAAGGGCAGGACCAGCTGCACTAAATATAGCAGCATTTACACCTCCACCTCCTGGTTTTAGTCGCATGAGAAAAGTTGGCTTTTAGATGACAAGCAAATCAAGCAACAAACACACAATATCTTGGCAAGATAATATCACGCTTCAGTAAAAACAAAAAGAATATCTGTCGACGGAGTATTATATTACGAGTGGGTGAGCATACAACTATATTGGTATCGAGGACCTGCTGAACATTGTTAAAGCTAGTTAATGATTAAAGCTAGCTAAGTTGGTGTGAATGAGAAATGGAGGGAAGAAGACAATAGAAGGAAAATGAAGTTTCAAAGCAAAGTTCCTTTGAAAAGGAGCTTTGTACCACATCGGTGGTAGAAAGGGAAAGTTATGTGCTTATATTAGAAAGCACTTCTTCTAGCTCTTAAAGGGTTAAGAAGAGGGACTCCCCTCGCGCCGTCGTCGTCGCTCGGCTTTGGCTTTGGATTTGGATTTGGATTTGGATTTGGATTTGGTCAAATGATCTGATTGATTGATAATCTTTTTGGACCAAATTTATTTAAAATTCAATCTTCATTTTCTGAAATTATTTTTAATTCCCGCGGGAATAAAAAAATTAATTCGTTAAAAAACTTCCCAACGTTCTTATTTTTCAGAAAAAGGCATGGCCTTTCCCGAACAGGCACCAAGCCTTTCCGAATAGTCTCAATTCAAGGCTATATAAACTGAGGCAATGCCTCATTTTCGAATACTGGAAGCATTAAAAAAAAAAAAAAAAATTCTGCATTGTTTTCCTTCAAAATAAAAACATATCGAGTCATAGTGTGATTTCGTTCCCGAATTTGAGTTCGTCGAAATCGTAGGCGTTTGAGGTACCGCCACTCCTACGACAGGTATATCCGTTATATCCTGGGAGGAAATAATCCACAACCTCGGGTACAGTGAGGGGGTTAAATTCCTTAAGGACACACAGTGAATTCTGTGGTCTCGGATTTCTTCATTTCTGTGATTATTTTTTTTAACGTTACATACGTTCTGTTTGTGTTTCTTCTTATTACTGGTTTCCAGTTTCTCGTTGCTTTGAACACGGACAGTCGATAACAAGCTTAAGGAATTTAATTTATTATTTCCGTGTTCATCTGTTGTTAACGAACTTGTATGTTGTTTGGAGACTAAATCTTCGGATTTTCTACTCCGGTTGAGATTAAAGTTTTCAGAACTTTCTACTCATTTGGGTACTTGATTTGAAGATATAAAAACTTCATCAAGTATACTACATACAGTATATTACATTCTATTTGAAGTTTGTTTTAATTCTGTTTGTGTAAATTTGATTCGGTTTGAAGAAATAAAAACTTCACCGATTATTAAAGTGTTCTGTTATTTCCTACGACAGAAATGGGAGACCAAACTCCAAATTTGAATGCTACTGCTACTGTTACTGCCACACCAGCCCCCGTGGTTGGTTCTACGAGCAATGCTGCGTCCTCCAGTCGTACTGCACCAGCACCGGCTCCGGCAGAGAAGCCCGGAAAATTCACCGGGATTGATTTCAAACGATGGCAACAAAAGATGTTCTTCTATCTAACTACTTTAAGCCTTCAAAAGTTTATTAAGGAGGATATTCCGGTTCCGCCGGAATCAACACCTGAAAATGAACGATTTGTTGTAATTGAGGCGTGGAAGCACTCAGATTTTTTGTGCAAGAATTACATTCTTAGCGGACTGGAGGATGATCTTTACAACGTCTATAGTAATGTGGGAACATCAAAAGAACTATGGGATGCGTTGGAAAAGAAATATAAAACAGAAGATGCTGGCTTAAAGAAGTTTATCGCTGCCAAGTTTTTGGACTACAAAATGGTAGATGGCAAGTCTGTTGTCACTCAAGTTCAAGAGTTGCAGGTTATCATCCATGATCTCCTCGCTGAAGGTATAAATTTAATTAATGCCTTTGTCAAAAGTATTCAGTTCCCCGTCACTTACATGTTGTTTGTTGTAGGTTTGGTGATTAGTGGGGCGTTTCAAGTTGCGGCAGTGATAGAGAAGTTGCCTCCTTCATGGAAGGACTTCAAAAATTACTTGAAACATAAGCGAAAGGAGATGACATTGGAAGATCTCATCGTTCGGTTGAGAATCGAGGAAGATAACAAGGCAGCGGAGAAAAAGGCAAATGGGAGATCAACCATAGGGGGAGCACATATAGTTGAAACTGCCCCAACTAATATGAAAAAGAGGAAAAAGGCATCGGGACCAAGGAACTATCCCAACAAGAAGAAATTCAAGGGAAACTGCCATAATTGTGGAAAAATCGGACACAAAGCTGCAGACTGTCGTGCTCCGAAAAAGGAAAAGAAGAAGGGTCAGGCTAATATGGTTGAAACAAACGAGGAGGTTGATGACTTGTGCGCTATGTTGTCCGAGTGCAACCTAGTGGGAAGTCCGAAAGAGTGGTGGATTGACTCTGGCGCCACTCGCCACATTTGTGCTGTTAGAGAAGCCTTTGCTTCATATGCTCCCGCCGGGCCCGACGAAACAATATATATGGGAAATTCTGCAACGGCCAAGATTGAAGGTTATGGAAAGATACTGCTGAAGATGACCTCTGGCAAGGTGGTGACTCTCAACAACGTCTGTCATGTTCCTGAAATTAGGAAAAATCTTGTATCTACCGGACTTCTAGTGAAGAACGGTTTTAAATGTGTTTATGTTTCTGACAAGGTTGTAATAAGTAAGAACGAAATGTACATAGGAAAAGGCTACCTCACAGAGGGCCTTTTCAAACTGAATGTAATGGTTGTTGCTAATAATAATAAAGTTTCTGCTTCGTCTTACTTGCTTGAGTCAAATGATTTATGGCATTCACGTTTAGGACATGTCAATTATAGAACCTTGCGAAAAATGATTAGTTTGGAAGTATTGCCTAAGTTTGAATGCAATCAATCAAAATGTCAAATCTGTGTTGAATCTAAGTATGCTAAACATCCTTATAAGTCAGTTGAAAGGAATTCAAGTCCTTTAGACTTAATCCATACAGATATTTGTGACATGAAGTCAATTCCATCTCGCGGTGGAAAGAAGTATTTCATAACTTTTATTGACGATAGTACGCGGTATTGCTACGTTTATTTACTTAATAGTAAAGATGAAGCAATTGAAGCGTTCAGGCAATACAAAACTGAAGTTGAGACTCAACTTAACAAAAAGATTAAAATGATAAGGAGTGATAGGGGCGGTGAATATGAATCTCCTTTTGAACAAATATGTTTGGAATATGGCATTATTCATCAAACAACTGCTCCTTACTCGCCACAATCAAACGGAATTGCGGAAAGAAAAAATAGAACACTGAAAGAAATGATGAATGCCCTGTTAATAAGTTCTGGTTTACCCCAGAACTTGTGGGGGGAAGCCATTCTAACAGCTAGCCGAATACTCAATCGAGTGCCCCATAGCAAAACAAAATCTATTCCATACGAAAAGTGGAAAGGAAGGAAGCCCAATTTGGAATACTTCAAAGTGTGGGGGTGTTTGGCCAAGGTGCAAGTTCCTAAACCCAAAAGGGTAAAAATAGGACCTAAAACCGTTGATTGTGTTTTCATAGGATATGCCACAAATAGTAAGGCATATAGATTTCTGGTTCACAAATCAGAAAATCCCGACATTCAGGTGAATACGGTAATTGAATCAGATAATGCTGACTTCTTTGAAACCATATATCCGTATAAAAAGGAATGTGCGTCGTCTAGCAAAGAATCTAAACGACCTCGGGAAGAAATAAAGGAAAACATTCCTGATGAGGAAAATCCAAGACGTAGCAAACGTCAAAGGACGACTACTTCCTTTGGACCAGAATTTTTAACATTTTTGTTGGAAAATGAGCCTCGAACGTTCAACGAAGCTACGTCTTCATCGGAAGCTCAATTTTGGAAAGAGGCAATCAATAGTGAGATAGAATCCATATTGAACAACCATACTTGGGAATTGGTTGATCTTCCTCCAGGGAATAAACCTTTAGGTTCCAAATGGATTTTCAAGCGGAAAATGAAAGCTGATGGCACTATTGAAAAATATAAGGCAAGACTAGTTGTTAAAGGGTTTAGACAACGAGAAGGTCTTGATTACTTTGATACATACTCGCCGGTAACGAGGATTACATCTATTCGGGTGTTAGTAGCATTAGCCGCCGTGTACGGTCTTGAAATCCATCAAATGGATGTGAAAACAGCCTTCTTAAATGGAGAGTTGGAGGAAGAAATTTACATGGAACAACCCGAAGGGTTTGTAGTTCCAGGGAAAGAGAAGAAGGTATGTAGACTTGTTAAGTCTCTTTATGGACTAAAACAAGCACCAAAACAGTGGCATGCAAAATTTGACCATACGATGCTGTCAAATGGATTCAAGATAAATGAATGTGATAAATGTGTCTACATTAAGAACACTCCGAACCACGTCGTCATTGTTTGTTTATACGTGGATGATATGTTAATAATGAGTAACAACATTGCTAACATAAATGCTACTAAGCGCATGCTTGCTAGTAAGTTTGATATGAAAGACTTAGGAGTTGCCGATTTAATTCTGGGAATTAAAATCCATAAGACTCCTCAAGGTCTAGCATTGTCTCAATCTCATTATATTGAAAAAGTACTTGAAAAGTTCAAGTATTTGGACTTTAAAGTTGCAAAGACGCCAATTGATATGAACCTTGCTCTTGCAAAGAATAAAGGTGAAAGTCATTCTCAATTGGATTATGCCAGAGTGTTGGGAAGTTTGATGTATATTATGAACTGTACGCGACCTGATATTGCGTGTGCTATAAGTAAACTAAGTCGCTACACGAGTAATCCCGACCAAAATCATTGGCTGGCAATGAAACGAGTTTTGGGATATTTGAAACATACTCAAAACTTTGCTTTGCATTATAACAGGTATCCTGCAGTTATTGAAGGATACAGTGATGCAAATTGGATCACCGGTTCAACTGAAACTAAATCCACAAGTGGATACGTTTTTACTATAGGTGGAGGAGCAGTGTCTTGGAAGTCATCCAAACAGACATGCATCGCCCGCTCTACAATGGAATCTGAGTTCATAGCTCTAGACAAAGCCGGTGAAGAAGCTGAATGGCTCCGGAATTTCTTAGAAGATATTCCATTTTGGCCCAAACCGTTGGCTCCTATATGCATACATTGCGATAGCCAAGCGGCAATAGGAAGAGCCGGGAGCGTTATGTACAACGGAAAGTCTCGTCACATACGACGAAGACATAATACCGTAAGACAACTACTCTCTAGTGGAATTATCACAATTGACTATGTTAAGTCAAGAGATAATGTGTCGGATCCACTAACTAAAGGCCTAACTAGAGAAGTGGTTGAAAGATCATCGAGGGGAATGGGACTATGGCCGAGGACAAGTCATCGTGGCGGTAACTCTACCTAGAAGACATGAGATCCCAAGATCTAGGTTCAAAGAGATCAAACAAAGTCATTGATGACGGTTCAACATTGTCACAATAACTTTTTGGTCCATTCTCGTGATGAGACAATGTTCAGTACCAGGATAAAGCATTAAGGCTTTTTAATGGTTTCTAAGTTTGATACGGGGTATATCAAATAGTGTATCTATGGGATGACACATTTAGGAATCACCTATGTAAGTGTGAAGTGTAAGCCGCTTCAAGGAGAACTCTGTAAGGCCAGCTCTCTACGCACTTATGAACCAGGAAGTGTTCATGGCTGAAACGAACAAAACAATGAGAACCAAAAACGGTTAAAGGGTTAATTGTGTGACATGTGGTTGTCTAGGTATACACCAAAGCTCGACGGTTCAAAGATATCAAATCTACCGATTGACCGAGTATATCCGACATATGCTCACTACGGAAAGTTCAAAGAGAAATCTACTTATCCAGATGCAATTAATCCTTGCTTACGAATCACACAGTTTTTTGTCATGCATGTTTTTCATCATATAGCCATTCCCCATTCATGTGGGGGATTGTTAAAGCTAGTTAATGATTAAAGCTAGCTAAGTTGGTGTGAATGAGAAATGGAGGGAAGAAGACAATAGAAGGAAAATGAAGTTTCAAAGCAAAGTTCCTTTGAAAAGGAGCTTTGTACCACATCGGTGGTAGAAAGGGAAAGTTATGTGCTTATATTAGAAAGCACTTCTTCTAGCTCTTAAAGGGTTAAGAAGAGGGACTCCCCTCGCGCCGTCGTCGTCGCTCGGCTCGGCTTCGGCTTCGGCTTCGGCTTTGGATTTGGTCAAATGATCTGATTGATTGATAATCTTTTTGGACCAAATTTATTTAAAATTCAATCTTCATTTTCTGAAATTATTTTTAATTCCCGCGGGAATAAAAAAATTAATTCGTTAAAAAACTTCCCAACGTTCTTATTTTTCAGAAAAAGGCATGGCCTTTCCCGAACAGGCACCAAGCCTTTCCGAATAGTCTCAATTCAAGGCTATATAAACTGAGGCAATGCCTCATTTTCGAATACTGGAAGCATTAAAAAAAAAAAAAAAAATTCTGCATTGTTTTCCTTCAAAATAAAAACATATCGAGTCATAGTGTGATTTCGTTCCCGAATTTGAGTTCGTCGAAATCGTAGGCGTTTGAGGTACCGCCACTCCTACGACAGGTATATCCGTTATATCCTGGGAGGAAATAATCCACAACCTCGGGTACAGTGAGGGGGTTAAATTCCTTAAGGACACACAGTGAATTCTGTGGTCTCGGATTTCTTCATTTCTGTGATTATTTTTTTTAACGTTACATACGTTCTGTTTGTGTTTCTTCTTATTACTGGTTTCCAGTTTCTCGTTGCTTTGAACACGGACAGTCGATAACAAGCTTAAGGAATTTAATTTATTATTTCCGTGTTCATCTGTTGTTAACGAACTTGTATGTTGTTTGGAGACTAAATCTTCGGATTTTCTACTCCGGTTGAGATTAAAGTTTTCAGAACTTTCTACTCATTTGGGTACTTGATTTGAAGATATAAAAACTTCATCAAGTATACTACATACAGTATATTACATTCTATTTGAAGTTTGTTTTAATTCTGTTTGTGTAAATTTGATTCGGTTTGAAGAAATAAAAACTTCACCGATTATTAAAGTGTTCTTTGGAGTATTTTTTCTCGGACCTACAAAGTGTAAAATTCCTTACTATAGTGATATCAGTTGCTCCTCTCAGGGCCGTGGTTTTTTCTTTTATTCAAAAGGATTTTCCACATAAAAATATTGGTGTCATTGTTACTCTTTTTATTCTTGTTAATTACCGTATCTCGATGCTACACTATTATTCCGCTTTTATTACCGTGAATATTATTTTGATAGGGGATTTTATTTCCAACGGGCTTATCACATGAAGATGCACCTGAAGCATTGATGGAACCTACACGGAAAATTTAAGCAAATCAAATAATAGGAGATGTTGAAGAAAAACGAGACGAGCATTTTGACTCGATCTGAGGAAGAGATCCAAGAAGAGAAACAGATGATTGGGGTTGAACTGAACCTTAATTTACAATTATTGGGTTCAACTCAACTCTAATATTTTCGACGCAGAGCATAAATATATACGTGAAAATGTACTAAAATTTCAACAAATAATGGAACCCATACTTTCAACGATACAACGAGCTCAATAGTAAAATTTAAAGGTTGAACTCATCAAATTTAAATTCTGCATTCACCTAGGAGGGGCTTGATGACATGGCTTGGGTAAATAAGAAGGTGGAAGAATCCCCATTGAAAAATCCAAAACCTAATACACACTCTTGACGTATGTACCCCACCAACCAATATAAACAGAAACTAGTGCTCTTTATACAGTTCTGCCATTTCAGACATGTCAACTTGGCCCCTGTTATATGATCACCACTGATTAAATGCATCAAAACCGCCTCATTCCATTTAAACTACCAGATTCTTAGTGGACTGGTGACTGGTGAACTTCTAATCCACAGTAATAAAACTTGACAAACATCTTTTTAATAGAAAACAAATTTTCACCAACAATATTTCCCAGGCTTGAAGGTAAAATCAGTGGCTAGAAAAGCCGACAAAACATAGGTCGTATTTTCTTTTGCTGACCTTAGCTTCAACAGCATCGTAGTATTTCAAACAATATAAGTTGTAAATCATTAGTTTTTTACCTGCATTGCAAGTTATTTTTCCCCTAGAATAAAGGAAATACGAAACAGTAATCAAGTAAAATATAAATATCCAACCTGCCAATACTCCCTAACCTCACCCCCCACCCCCCCACCCCCCCAAACAAAAGAAAAAAAAAGGTAGAGCGTAAACAGAAAATGGTACTCCTATCTCTTATGATTCTTGCAAGCACAAGAGTTGGAGATGGTTCAATGTACCGAATGATATCCAAGGCGGAATATCAATGAATTGTTTTCCGATAAAAACATTTCAGCCCACTTCAAGCCAACACCATGCAATGTCTTTAATAATGTGAGGTGCTCTTTCTGAACATCTGCAAGACGATCAAGACCTTCAACACGTGGCAACACTAAGAGGTGTTTCTGAGCCTGCAAGAGAACACATATATTTGTCAAATTCACAAGGGAGAACTGCCAAGCGGGGGGAGGGGGAGGAGGAGGGGGAGGGGCAGGGAGAGAGAAAGATTACCTTTGGATAAAGATCATTCAGTACAACAACATCATCTGACTTCTCTATTATATTCTTATGACTCTCAGGATGCATTGCAGTGTCATAAAGAGCTTGAGCCCGTGAGCCCCACGCCTTTCTTGTCTGTTCACCACTATTTCCATCTACAGAACTTCCAACATTGGGTCCAAGTTCTTTCACAAAGCTTTTGTACTTCTTGTTCATGTCAACTTCACGGACAGCTTCCCGCTTGGTTTTCTGATCACCATTTGTAGAACCTTGCTCTGGCTGAGCTTCTCTTTTCAGTTCTTTTCCAAAATTATCCTTAGACGGTTCTCCTTGAGTCCTAGCTATAGAAGCAAAACCATCAAAAAGAGATGAGTAAGCTTCTCGGAGTATTTGACAGCCCTTGACATAGTCATTGTTGAGATGGTTTGGTCTCTGGGGATTCATATTTGGTCCAAGGACATGTATGACATGAGTAACCCCTTCCCTACTAAACAAGGGAGAAGATGAAGGAAGAGCGACAACAATAGCTTTTCCAGGACTAAGGGATCCAGCTCTAGCTTTTGTTGCAGTTTCAAGGGCAGGACCAGCTGCACTAAATATAGCAGCATTTACACCTCCACCTCCTGGTTTTAGTCGCATGAGAAAAGTTGGCTTTTAGATGACAAGCAAATCAAGCAACAAACACACAATATCTTGGCAAGATAATATCACGCTTCAGTAAAAACAAAAAGAATATCTGTCGACGGAGTATTATATTACGAGTGGGTGAGCATACAACTATATTGGTATCGAGGACCTGCTGAACATTGTTAAAGCTAGTTAATGATTAAAGCTAGCTAAGTTGGTGTGAATGAGAAATGGAGGGAAGAAGACAATAGAAGGAAAATGAAGTTTCAAAGCAAAGTTCCTTTGAAAAGGAGCTTTGTACCACATCGGTGGTAGAAAGGGAAAGTTATGTGCTTATATTAGAAAGCACTTCTTCTAGCTCTTAAAGGGTTAAGAAGAGGGACTCCCCTCGCGCCGTCGTCGTCGCTCGGCTTTGGCTTTGGATTTGGATTTGGTCAAATGATCTGATTGATTGATAATCTTTTTGGACCAAATTTATTTAAAATTCAATCTTCATTTTCTGAAATTATTTTTAATTCCCGCGGGAATAAAAAAATTAATTCGTTAAAAAACTTCCCAACGTTCTTATTTTTCAGAAAAAGGCATGGCCTTTCCCGAACAGGCACCAAGCCTTTCCGAATAGTCTCAATTCAAGGCTATATAAACTGAGGCAATGCCTCATTTTCGAATACTGGAAGCATTAAAAAAAAAAAAAAAAA
Source organism: Nicotiana benthamiana (assembly GCA_034376525.1). Classification (NCBI taxonomy): domain Eukaryota; kingdom Viridiplantae; phylum Streptophyta; class Magnoliopsida; order Solanales; family Solanaceae; genus Nicotiana; species Nicotiana benthamiana. The sequence goes on from CM067327.1 coordinate 36,438,695, forward strand.
TTCTGCATTGTTTTCCTTCAAAATAAAAACATATCGAGTCATAGTGTGATTTCGTTCCCGAATTTGAGTTCGTCGAAATCGTAGGCGTTTGAGGTACCGCCACTCCTACGACAGGTATATCCGTTATATCCTGGGAGGAAATAATCCACAACCTCGGGTACAGTGAGGGGGTTAAATTCCTTAAGGACACACAGTGAATTCTGTGGTCTCGGATTTCTTCATTTCTGTGATTATTTTTTTTAACGTTACATACGTTCTGTTTGTGTTTCTTCTTATTACTGGTTTCCAGTTTCTCGTTGCTTTGAACACGGACAGTCGATAACAAACATCACTAAAAATGAAAATATCTGCAAGATTGTTTAGCACCCTGCTATTTAATGCATATAACGTCATCATCAAAACCACTCATGTGTACCACATTGATTCATGAAAGTAGATTTCTGCTAGAGAATCTCTCCCTCCACATTGCAGCTATGGCAAAAGAAGGTTAGTTTAGGCACAAGACAACACATAGTTCCATTTGTTTAACAAGCCATTAATCTACCTTCTTATTTTTTTCTTGAAAAAATAGTTCATCTCATTGAATATGTTGGAATACTTTCATTTAAATCCGACTTACAGGTAAATCTTGGAGCTTCCATAAAAGGTGTTGTTCAAATGAAATTAATGTATTACCACTTGCTTTCCCTCACCAACTTTATTTTCATTAAACAAAGCTTCCACCACAGAACATGCAAACAGAAAGAAAAAGGGAAGTTTCTGGTAAGGCTCTCGCAGAGTTAAATCAATTTTCTTGTTTTCCCTGTTGGGAATAAACCCCCTACCAAAATAATATTCTCGGTAATAAAAACGGAATAATAATGTAGTACCAAGATACGGCAATTAACAAGAATAAAAGAGTAATAATGACACCAAAATTTTTACGTGAAAAACCATTCTGAATAAGGGAAAAACCACGGCCCTGAGAGGAGCAACTGATATCACTATAGTAAGGAATGTTACACTTTGTAGGTCCGAGTAAAATACTCCAAAGACCACTACAACACTCAAAAGAAAATAACCCTCTTTTGATGTTTCCACCTCACTACAATATCGCTCACTCTCTATTTTCCTCACAGACTTTTTCTTATACCCTATCTGTAAAACCTTACTCTTTTTTCTCTCTTTTTGTTGGTGTATCAAAATGAGAGCCGAAACTCTCATTTTATAGGCAAACTTAGGCATCCTTTGTTGATTTGCAGCACTCCAAAACTGACCCAAAAAAAATAAAAAACGTGGGCTGATTAGCAGCCATTTTAGACAAAAAAAAAGGTGAGGAAGGAAGACATTTCTTCCTTGATTCAAGGGGCTGGACCCCATCAATTTCCCTCTCCAGTCCCATTTATCTAGAGGGAATAATACCGCAATTTCTAGTTTGAGTGTATGCAGACAAGTTCTTTGCATAGCTCAAACTTGTCTCTTGATATCACTTTGGTCAGTATATCCGCAGGATTTTCGCTTGTGTGAATCTTTTTGACATGTAAAGATTCGTCCGCCACTTTCTCACGAATCTAGTGATATCTCACATCTATGTGTTTGGTCCTTGCATGGTACATAGAGTTCCTGCTAAGGTCTATTGCACTTTGGCTATCACAATAGACGATATACTCCTTTTGATGCAATCCAAGCTCTTGAAGGAACCGTTTAAGACATTTCATTTCCTTGTCAGTTTCTGTAGCGGCAATATACTCTGCTTCAACTGTAGAGAGTGCGACACACTTCTGCAACCTCGACTGCCATGATATAGCTCCCCCTGAAAATGTAAACAAATATCCAGTAGTGGATTTTCTATTATCAATTTCACCTGCTATATCAGCATATGTATAGCCCTTCAAGATTGGATCCGATACTCCAAAGCATAAGCAATCTCCCGTGGTGCCTCTCAGGTACCTGAGTATCCACTTGACTGCTTCCCAATGTTCCTTTCCAGGATTTTCAAGAAGCCTGCTGACAACACCAACTGCGCGAGCAATATCAGGTCTAGTACATACCATTGCATACGTCAAGCTTCCGACTGCTGAAGAATAAGGAATTCTAGCCATGTTCCCTTTCTCCTCCTCTGTTGTAGGACACATCTTTTTGCTCAATTTTAGATGACTAGCGAGAGGTGTGCTGACTGGCTTAGCATTTTTCATGTTGAAGCGTTCTAGTACACGTTCAATGTACTTCTCCTGAGATAGCTACAACTTTCTTCTTGTTCTCTCTCGAACTATCTTCATCCCTAGAATTTGTTGTGCTGCGCCCAAGTCCTTCATATCAAATGACTTGGACAGATCTCCCTTCAACTTTGCTATCAACCCCTTGTCTTTTCCTACAATTAGCATGTCATCCACATTCAACAACAATATAATAAAATTATTCTCAGAAAATCTTTTGAAGTATACACGTGGATCGGAATAGGTCTTTATGTATGTTTGACTTTTCATGAATGAGTCAAACTTCATGTACCACTGCCTTGGTGCAGGCTTTAATCCATAAAGACTCTTATTCAATTTGCATACCATGTGTTTCTTTCCAGCTACTTCAAATCCTTCTGGCTGCTCCATATAAATCTCTTCTTTCAAATCTTCATGAAGAAATGCAGTTTTCACATCCAACTGCTCTACTTCAAGATCTAGGCTAGCTGCTAAGCTCAAAATTGTTCGAATAGAAGTCATTTTGACTACAGGTGAGAAAATTACATCAAAATTAATACCTTTCTTCTGTTCGAAGCCTTTAACCACCAATCGAGCTTTGTATCAGACCAGCTTGCCATTTCCATCTTTCTTGAGTTTAAAGACCCATTTGCATTTGAGTGGTCTTTTACCCTTTGGAAGTTCAACCAGTTTGTATGCCTTTTTTTGTAGAGATTCCATCTCTTCTTGCATGGCTTTCATCCATTGGTTCTTTTCTGGATGGGACATCACCTTCTTATGACTTTCTGGCTCTCCCTCATCACTGATGAGGACATACTCTGTGGAAGGGTACCTGCATGACTCTACCCTTGGCCTCTCCGATCTCCTCAGAGGTTGAGGTTGTTCTTCTCCTGAGTGGGGTGCTCCACTTCCTCGACACCTTCATCAAGTTGCTCCCCTGCTCAATAACCTAACCAGGTTGCTCCCCCTGCTCGGCAACCTCGTCGGTCGTACTTTCTTCGCCTTTTCTGACATATCGGCAGCAATTCCAACTTCACTTTCTCGAAAGACTACATCTCTGTTTCTGATGACCTTTTCTTTACAGGATCCCACAATCCGTACCCAAACTCTTCATCTCCGTATCCGACAAATATGCAGGGAATAGATTTATCATCCAGCTTTGTTCTCTTCTCTTTCGGCATGTGCAAAAACTCTGCAACCGAACACCTTCAGAAGTGAGTAGGACACCTCCTTATTAGTACAAACTCAAACGCCAATGGAACTGATGGACTCCTATTGATCAGGTAACAGGTTGTTTGAGCTGCTTCACCCCAGAATGACTTAGGTAGTTTAGCCATTCTAAGCATGCTTCTCACCTTCTCCACAATAGTGCGGTTCATCCTTTCTGCTACACCATTGTGCTGTGGGGTTCCAGGAACTGTCTTTTCATGTCTGATCCCATGACTTGAACAATACTCTTCAAATTCCCTTGAAGTGTACTCACCTCCATTGTCACTTCAGAGACGCTTTAGCTTTTGACCTGTCTCCCTTTCTACTAGAGCATGAAACTTCTAGAAAACTTGAAACACCTGATCTTTGGTTTTCAAAATATAAACCCACAATTTTCGTGAAGCATCATCAATAAAAGTAACAAAATATTTGTTACCGCCCATTGATTCAATTTCCATTGTGCCACAAACATCAGAATATACTAAATCAAGCATATTCAATTTTCTTTCAGACGATGTCTGAAATGAGACTCTATGCTGCTTACTAAATAAACAGTAGTCACAGGGTTTTATTATTGTACCTTTGGCATATTCCGAGGTTGGCAAGCTGTGGGATTAGTCCGTTAAACACATTTAAATGCGACAAAAAATTCATACATTCACCCATGTATAGGGCGTATAACTGCTTCTTCAGGTACAATTTATTTATCAACGTTTTGGACATGTATAGGCTTTCCAACCTTGTCCAAATTCCATGTGAGTGTCTTCATCAATGATGTTATTTACCACATCATCTGATAAGTGCAACCTGATTGCACTAGCAGCTCTTTCATCCAAGTCAGCCAAATCCTCAGCTTTCATGGTATCAGGCTTTTTGGCATCAGCAGCTAATACCTTGTGTAATCCTTGTTGGATGAGCAGATCCCTCATCCTTCTTTGCCATGTTGAAAATTCGTTATCTCCGTTGAATTTAGCTACCTCGTACTTTACTCCGGATATTTTAGTTTTCACCGAGTATAGTACTGCCGACAGTGAATAGTATTTTAGTGGACGAGCAGAACCTGTGCTCTGATTCCAGTACCGAGATACGGTAATTAACAAGAATGAAAGAGTAATAATGACACCAAGATTTTTACGTGAAAAACCCTTCTGAATAAGGGAAAAAACCACGGCCCTGAGAGGAGCAACTGATATCACTATAGTAAGGAATTTTACACTTTGTAGGTCCGAGAAAATTACTCCAAAAATCACTACAACACTCAAAAGAAAATAACCCTCTTTTGATATTTCCACCTCACTACAATATCGCTCACTCTCTATTTTCCTCACAGATTATTTTCTTATACCCTGTCTGTGAAACCTTACTCTTTTTTCTCTCTTTCTGTTGGTGTATCAAAATGAGAGCCGAAGCCTTCATTTTATAGGCAAACTTAGGCATCCTTTGTTGATTTGAAGCACACCAAAACTGATAAAAAAAATAAAAAACGTGGGCTGATTAGCAACCATTTTAGACAAAAAAAAAAGGTGAGGAAGGTTCTTCCTTGATTCAAGGGGCTAGACCCCATCATTCACTAGTACAGTATACTGGCGCAGAGATTTACCAATTAGTGGCATTAGCGATTGCGGTACAGTGCAAACCTCCTTCTAAGTATAGTTTAGTTATATTCCCCGCAAATGTACAAAACTTTTTGGTGTCGATGTTCTTCTCTGCAGCTTTATCCTTGACAAGGGACAGTTTCTGAGACAAATCCACCAAGACAAGTCTAGCATTTCCAAGCTTATTTACATGTTCTTCAACCTTTTCAATTATTATATCCGATGCTTTATCAAGATTGAAATGGAAATCAGCTGTAGAAATAGATGGAAATGCAAGTGTGGGGGTATTTTCTAAAGAAATGTTACTGCCAGCAGCTGTCATTTTAGGTTCTTCACGGCTCTCTACTACTTGGTTGGAGTCCTTTTCCTTGCTGGCATGAGATTGAATATTCTCTGGAGAGAGATTCGTCACAGTATCAGAATATCCAGGAGGATCCTTTTTCTTGAGGAACTTCATTATACCAAGTTGGACTTTGGCATCTAAGTTCTTCTGCCCGAAAAAGCCTGGTGGAAGTTTATCTGATAGACCAAGTGCAGTGTACGTGTTGATTGCAGCTTGAACATCTTTTTCATCTTGGCAAACTGTAATTCGAGCATATCCTTCATTCAGCTTAGGCAACTCTTTCTTTTGTAGCATCCTATTCACAACTGCAGCAGCCTTCCCACCTTGCAAGTTTCGTTCATGCACCGTCCTCTTAACTGACCGAGAAATACAAACGTTAGCTGGAAGATCAAGTACGACAGCATGCTTCTCAGCTTCTGGACCAACAAGCTTTACAAAATCGGCCCGCTGTTCTCTATCCAAGTTTCATCTATCTATAAATACACTTTTGCCTTCCTTTAGCGCACTAGCTGCACCAGTCAAGCATTGGTTCTTTGTCCCAGCCTTCCATTCCCAATGGTATCCTATAATAGCAGATAGAACTAGTCAATCTTCCAAAGTGACAACTTATCTTTCTAATAACATGTTTTGACATAGTATTCCATCGAATACTCTGCGAGGTGCTGATAAGTTCGGTAGAGAATAAACATAAACATGCTTCAAAGCCTACTAACCAGCAAAAAAACCTAAACTTGTCATGTGCATACATGAAATGCAACACTAAGCTACTCCGGCCAGACCGCCAGAGTGAAAAACTATAAAAGAACACTTCATTCTTTTTCTAGTACAAGCAATGAGGGGCTTTGGAAGAGGAGTGTAAGGGGGAACTGGCAGTACCCTCGCTTACTCAAAGGCAAGTGAAAATGAATCAAATGCCAATTCCGATAAAATTAGCACCTACAGATTTATTGAATATATGAACCATATAAAAGCAACTTTTTTAATTCACAGTGAAACTTTCTACTCCAGTTTTCTTACAGAACAAGCTGTAGATTCCCAGAAATCAAGACATGCATGCACGTTGTACAACAACCAGCAAATATATCCTCTTCGGCCCAAAAAGAATGGTGGAGTTCATTGTAGTAGAGGATCAACTCATTAAATTTCCCTGGTGAAATTCAGGCATAATTTCTTAGATTATAGAAACAAAATTTACACGTTTGGGAGTTCAGCTAACAAACTTTTATATCCAGATACATCTAAAATATTTGAAAACATCATAGTCGAGCGGAGCGCCAACTCAGAAACAACCTCTCTAACCCCTAAGGTAGGGGTAAGGTCTGCGTGTACACTACCCTCCAGCAGGGGCGGATTTATATGGACCAAATGACACTTATATATATATATATAAAAGTAAAACAATAATATAAGATAAAAGCATTAAAAGTGACTACTTGCAATGAAACGGGTGATTAGTCCAGCAATTGGTAGCGTCTATTTGCTGTGAGATGTCAAGGGATCGAACTCCGTTGGCGCAACAAAATAGTTTTTTACGTGTTTCACTTAATTTGAACACGTGGCTGCTAGTTGCGGGGGCCTATTGCTAAAGTTACTGTATTTAAAAACTACTTGACCTAGCAGCCACGAGGGCCTATTGCTAAAGTTATTGTATTTAAAAACTACTTGACCTAGCAGCCACGGGAGCCTATTGCTAAAGTTACTGTATTTAAAAATTACTTGACCCTAATTTGTTAAAAACCTTTCAAAAATAGGAATTGTTGCCCACTTTAAAAATAATTCTTTGCCCTCAATTAACATAAAAACTGCTTGACCCTAATTTATTAAAAACCTTTCTGAATTAGAAACTGTTGCCCACTTTAAAAACGATTCTTTACCCTACAACTCCAAAGAAGCTAAATTGCATCAGGTTAGTACTAATTCTTGAGATAGTAGAGCTTCGTGCTGATAACGTGTTACAAAACTTAGCTCAAAGTAATAAACAATAAGACAGACAACAAAGTAGAGAGAAAAAGAGAAGAGAATATATTTCTTCCATGTATCCAAGTGTATTACAAAATGATTTCTCATCCTCTATTTATAGTACTACATAGAGGTATACTAAAAGAATTCCATAAATATGTCATTAAGCTTTTGAGATCATGGAGGAAGATCATGGGGGAGATCATGGAGGTGTGGGAGTTACAACCATAAGTATTGGAGTAGTGGAAGTTATGGAGATAATGGATAAAAGTAGTGGGTGTTATAGGAGTTATGGACATCCACCATAATCTAATATTTCATAACAATTACAAAATTGTAGTAGTAATCTTTGAACAAATATTCAAAGCTTGTTCATAATAGATAATTGGTGACAAATAAGTATCCGTCTTAGAATTAGTTATAATTTGGCTACGAATTATTTTTTGTCACTAAAAGTTTTATATTTTTGTGGCCATAATTTTTGTCCCTAATAGCATAAACAAGTAGTGACAATCATCGTATCGTCGTTATTTCACGTTTTTTAGGACAAAAGTCACAATCATACTGAAATGCAGAAGTCACATACTTTAGTGACGAAATACATATTTCGTAGCAAAAGTTTTATCTATTAAGGTTTTCCACTAAAAAGATGGATTTTCGGCACTTATATAGTAACATTAGCCACAATATCATTATAAAAATTTTCAGGATCTACAGCTAACCAACACACTGCAAATTTGTTTCAGAAATTATTTTTATAAATTTATTTATAGCTACAATTTTAAAAAGCCCGTAGTATATTTCTTGTTAATTTCATCGTGGTTTGAATAATATATCTATACTTTTATAAAAGTAATAATAAAAATAAAATATTAATTGACTTTTTGCTATTTCATAATTAAATTTTATGTTCTCAAAGTTGTAGTATATCGATTTATTTATTTACTTATGTTAGAAATTGTTATGAATGCATTTGTATCTTAAAGACAATTTTATTCCTTCAAGAAAAGATATTTTCCTTTTCTATTTGTGTTTAGGTATATTTTAGGAGAAAAGGTTTTAATTTCTCTTTTTGCAAAATACGTGGTCCTTTTTTTTTCATTTACATCTAGAATTTTCGCAACTAAAATAAATTGATCATCCTCTAGAAAAAGTGATATTGGATTTTCGATAGCGGATTAGATTTAATATTATTTGACTATCGGGTTATTGTTTTGAACTTTTTGATTTCTCATTTTCATTCTTCAGTTTATATTTCTAGTTTAAAACTTCTAAGGAATTAATTTTTCAAATTTTTAGTTAAACATAGTTAAGCCAAATTTTATCCAATAGTTGTGCATATCCAATAGCAAGTCATAAAGTACTTTCAGCATCACTTGACATAATGACTGGCACTAATTTTATGTTAAAGTCATTGATGTGTTTATAATTTTAAAACACTGGATCCATCGCTGTATCCACTATAATAAAAGTATAAGTTGATGATATTAAATATTTTACACAATCTTAGATAATAATTTTTTGTAGGTTTTAATAAATGGCAGCAATTTGGTCTAATTATTGGTATAAATACTTTTAATAGTGAATTGCTACTTGTAAACAAAAAAAATTACGCATGTGGTATTTTGTGGTAATACAATAACTTCAAAGTGTTAATAAATTTGGCAACAATATTTTTGCAGTTAGTACATTAAAACTATGTTATCATTGGCAAAATACTTAATTTTCTTTCATCATAAAATAAAATACTTAATTCTTGAAAAAAAAAAAATTTGTTTATATTTTTTCTTCAGTTTTATAAAAAAGTAGCGGCAAGTTTTCCCTCTTTCCCTCCCAAATTCCTCTTTTAATTGACTATTGCCACTTATTTATAGTTCCCCCCTATTTTTCCTTCTCATATCAAGCTATGTATAATTTCTAGTAAAATCTGCAATTTCACCATCAATTTATTACCTCTCTCCCATGTGTCTATTTGTTGATTTAACAGCATGGAAGATCAAATTTAGGATGATGGGCATTTTAAGACAAGGTATATGTATTTAGGGCATTACAAATTAGGTATGTACTTATTAGGGTGTTCTTATTTTTCTTAATTAATTGTAAGCATATGAAATTTTTTTGACTACTCTTGTTTAATTTTTTAGAGATTAACTGCTCAAAAGTTTATCGCCAGTCTGAATTCTTGTGGTAATAGCTAAAGAACAATCAGAGAAGTATCTCTATCAATAGTTATTTCTCATTCTATAATTTCAATTAATATTTAATTTTTAATTATACTTTTACAATGTATTTTTTTCTAATTCATTTGATAAAAAAGTATGTATTAAATTTATATTCTAATTCATGTGATAAAAAAAGTATGTATTAAATTTATAACTTCTTTTCCTTTTTGCAGGTACATGAAGATTGAAATTTATTCAAGAATGAAGCCATTAGACATGTACTAGCATTTGGGGAAGCAACTTTTTTCTTCTTTTTTTTTCCAATATCAATATTCAAGTATTTCGATTAGATAAATTTTGATTATGTTTCTTAATTTAGGGATTTGTAATTAGATATTATTTTAATATTGTCCCTGATTTTATGATCACGGCTGCAAATTTTGTTGTTACCTTGTATGTTTTATTATGCAAGTATTCCCATTGATGCAATGATAAATTTTTGAATTAACAAAAAAAAGAAGTAAAATACTAATTGTAAATAGTACCATTACGGATCGAAACATAATCAAATGTTTGTAATTAGTGACCAAAATTTTACCTTTAGTAGCCTTTTTTTAGGAACTACATCATAATTCGACTACGAATTGCTTAGTTTTATGACAATTGCAATTGTCACTAATCATATGAAAGCAGTAATTTTGTGACGAAATAATAGTTTTCAACTAAAAAATCGTAAATCAATTGTACAAAAGCAAAGTTGTTAGTAATTTTTAGGGACAATATACTTTTTTGTATATAAAAGTTAGTATTTAGTGGCAAAATTGTGTTTGTTCAACTACAAAATATATATAGTTTTAGAGACGATCCATGCGGTCACTAATTAAGTTATATAGTTAGTGACAAGGTAATTTTGTCGGTATTAATGCACTTTTTAGTGATGAAACCATACTATTATGTACGACATTTTTTTAATTTTTATGATAAACAAATTCGTCATAAATATTATATATTTAGGGACGGAAAATTTTTTTGTAGTTAATATAATTTTATTTTGCAACGAAACACAGTTATTTTTGTATACTACTAGTGACGTGTTTTAGGGACGAAAATTTAACAAAAGAATTTCAGTCACAAAACTTCTTTGGTAATGAAAATGTATTTTAGGTGACAAAATAATTTATCAGTGATAATCAAATTTGTTGTAATGTTGGTAGTTAAGTGAGCACATAGTTACGAAAAGCTTAGTGCTGTTCCATTCTCAAGTGAATTTCAATCTTACAAACATAGAAAATAACATAATCAATCACACAATCCAAAATTAATTGAGGTAAGCTATATGGAAACCCTCTATAGTATTCCGGTCTATTCATGTCCATTTCATTCAAATACTAAATAATTTTCATGTTATTGCATATCATGAATTATCCAAGTCTACCACTCTTCCAACATCGATAACTAATTTAATCCATCAGTCTATCATCAATATGGATTCTCTGCTTCAAGAACTGCAGAACCCAAAAAGTACTTTACTGGTCATCCCCTAAACCAGATAGATTTATTTGATCTATCCTTGAAGAAAGATGTCTCAAATAATTTGCCTGTTGATATACTCCATGTGCAAGGCTACAGATATGATACAATGAGGTATTAACTGAGCAACCACCGAAAAAGGGAAATTTTCCACCAGAAACTAACATAAATCAATAGCTTTTAACATACCGGATAATATGGACAAGACCAGCTAAATATTAGGCTTTTGCCAGAGGCATGGCTGTAAGGGGTCGTTTGGCAGGAGGTATTAGAAGAAATAATGCGAGCATTAGCTCTATGCATTATCAATACCTTGTTTGGTATATTTTTTCAACCAGTGTATAACTAATACTTGTATTAGCTATACATCATACTTGATATTATCCTATGTATAAGTAATGCATAGAAAACCAAGACATTAGTAATACCAAGGCTATTAATGCATGCATTAGTAGACAGAATTGTCCTTAAAATCCCTTAAAGCTAGAGAGTATGGAGGGCATTTTTGTAAACAACTATTTTTCTTAACTATTATGCAATGTATTACGATTCTAATACACCACACTAAATAATAAATAAGAAATAATATCTATATAACTAATGCTTGTATTACCAACCAATGCATTACTAATACACCTTATTCCGCACTATTCTTATACACCCTACCAAACGGCTCCTAAGTTAGTAACCCGTCCATGATGCCTAACCAACACATCACACACTGCACTACTACCACTAGACCAAAGCCCCAATGCAAAGTAAAGCCAACTCCCATAGTCATAAGTCTTAGAACTGAACTCTTAGCCACTAGACCAAAGCCTCAATACGAAGTAAAGCCAACACACATAATCAATCATATCAAGGTAAGTCTTAGAACTTCAGGAAATCCAATTCCATGTTATAAAAGCAATAAAGCTCCTATAATGAACAGATCGATGTTATAAAAGCAATAAAGCTCCTATAATGAACAGATAGATGGCTATAACCTATCCATTGCAGCCAGTCTAAGTTCTATGTAGACACATAGAAGCATGCCTAGGATTTAATTCTAATTAGAGAACATCATATTGGATATATAAATTAGGGGAAAAAATTAACCATTCAAAAAACACACATAGCATTTTAGTATATAAATCACAAGGATTTACCATAATAATGAAAACGGAGTATTTTTCCATCAAAATAAACTCCAATCAGAACTTCCAAATGTATCAAGAAAAAGCGAATGCTCAAGATTTCATCAATAACTGAAAATTTTAACGACAAAAAAGAGGTTCAAAACCCTAGAACAGAAGCATTTGAAAGGACTACTTGGATCTCTGCCTCATCTTTCGGCGCTTCCTCTTCAACCTCCTCATTCTCTTCTTCTTCCACTGTAATAAATTACCCACAATACAGTTTATTAATTAAACGAAAGAAATAAAACAACGATACACTAAAAGCTTTATGTGAAAATGCAGAAGCAACTACGGGTGATTTGACATTAATTTTGCGAAGAAATCGTACCTTAGCTCTCATGGCGACAGAGATGTTGTGCGCGCGATACCGTTTGGTAAAACCCTAACCCTAGAGAACGACAGAGGGGTTTGGGGTTTCAATCATTTTTATACTAAGCTGAAGGATATGGGCCAAACATGAAGCACAACAAGGAATTTTTTACTGGACTTTTGGGCCTTGAGGATAATAGTAAAAATTATACCAGGTAGCGACCTTTACCACTTAGTGATATAGCCAGCATTTGCAAAATATTTGAACTCCACGCTTAGGAGTTCAATTGACTCAAATACGAGTATCTAACTATTATTATACATTAATCGCATCAATTTCTTTCATACAATTGCTGGATTTTGGTTTGTCAATCGAGAGGCTATTTCGGGTTCGTCCCTGATTTCTTTTGCTCTATTTTGATGCGATTAATGTATAATAATAGTTAGATACTTGAGCGGGTATTGCTTCGAGTGTAATCAATTGAACTCTTTTCAATATTTTATGCACGCTAAAACTATTGCTTCGAGTGTCGCATATGAAAGGCGTGATGAGATTTGGGAAGAAGGGAAAGCATAGCCCTAGGTTTATTGGCTCGTTTGAGAATCTTGATTGAGTGTGGGAGGTGGTTTATAGACTTGCATTGTTTCTGAGCTTATCAGTCGTGCATCCAGTGTTTCATCCATCCCACGTGCTAGATTTCAACATTATCCAGTTGGACAAGGACTTGTCTTACGAGGAGGAGTCGGTAACTATTCTAGACCGGCAGGTTTGTCACTTGAGATCGAATAGTTTTCCTTTTGTTTGTGTTTAGTAGTGAGGTCAGCCTGCTGAAGCATCAACCTGGGAGTCCGAGGTGATATGCGGAGCCGTTATCCCCATCTTTCTCTGACTCGGGTGCTTCTTTCTTCTGTCCGTTCAAGGACAAACGATTGTTTTAGACGTGGAGGATGATGATCCAAAAGGACATTACTTGTTTTAAAAGTGAATTCTGCATTACGAGACCTTAAAATCCTCTTTTAGCATCACCTCAATTTGCGTGCACAATCTGGGCGCGTAGCTGGAAAGCCAATATGTGAAAATCTATGAAAAATGATAAATTTTGACTATAAAATAAAGTAATTTGACTTCGATCAATGTTGTGGGTAAACGGACCTAGACCCATGATTTGACTGTCCTGGAGGGTCCGTAGGAAAATATGAGACTTGGGCGTATGCCCGGAATCGAATTTCAAGGTGTCAAGCTCGAGAAATGAATTACTAAAGAAAAATTATTTTCTAAAAGTATTTATAAGGTTTGGAAATTTTTTATTAAAACTTGATAGTATCGGGCCCGTATTTAGTTTCGGCGCATGGTACTGGTCTTATATGTGATTTAAGATAATTCTGTGAAGTTTGGTAAGGAACAGACTTGAAACGACGTGAATCAGATCATTTTTGAGAAAATTAGAATTTGAGGTTCTTGAGAAATTTCATTGATTTTGAGGTTTAATTCGTTGATTAAGAGGTTATTTTGGCGATTTGATCACGCGGATAAGTTCATATGATGTTTTTGAGTCAGTACCTATGTTTGGTTTGGAGCCCCAATGGCTCGAGTGAGTTTCAGAAGATTTTTGAACTCATAAAAATTGCAGGTTCTTTAGTTTTTGGTGTGATGGTATTTTGTTCTTCGTGTTCGCGGGAGGACCCTCGCGAACATAATGAGTTATTCGGGCTAAAGAAAATTTCCTTCTAAGCAAACGCAAGACCTAGGCCGTGAACGCGAAGCTTTGGGGGGTTTTTCCTTTGCGAACTCGGGCCTAGTATCGCGAACGCGAAGGCTATGAGCCTGGGGGGAAGGGAAAATTTCTATACGCGAACACCTGGTCGTGAACGCGAGGGCTCGAGGAGTTAATGCTCCACAAATGAGAGACCATTTCTGCGAATGCAAAGGTCATTCAGGCTTAATTCATCGCGAATGCGATAAGCTTATTGCGATCGCATAGACCGAATCTGTCAAGTTACTTTTAAGTTAAAAAATAGAATGTATTACGGGAAATTCACCATTTTTCACAAACTTCTTCTTCTCCACACCTCTTGGGCGATTTTTTTAAAGAGGAACTTCGCCATAGCTTTATAGGTATGTAATCCTAAGCTCGTTTTTTTTCATTTTTTATCAACACCCACTAGATTTGTAGGCTTAAAACATGAGATTAAGGGTAGAAAATTAGTGATTTGGGTAGAGTTACGGCTTTTTAATTATTTGGAAATTTGACCTCATTTTGGGGTCAAATTTCAAAATAAATTATACATTCGGGCCCGTAGTTTAATAGGTGATCGGGTTTTGGTCCAATCTTTGTATTTTGACCAAGCGGGCCCGGGGTCATTTTTTTACTTTTTGGGAAGAATGATGGAAAAGCTATAATTAACATTGGAATATGATTGTTTAGCATTTATTGATGTTATTAAGTTGATTACGTCTAGATACAATTAATTTGGAGCCAAATTCAAGAGAAAAAGTTGTGTTTGAGGTAGGGGTGTGCATTCGAATTGGTTTATCGATAAATCCAATCGATTATTTGTTATCGATTTATTGATTTCGACTTCAATTTCGAACTTTCCTTATCGAGTTATCGATTTTAATTTCGATTTTGTCCTCTTCGGTTATCGATTTATCGATAAACCGATAAGATATACTTTTTTTACCCGCATTCTATAATACCCTTTCCTTTACCCTAAGTCCATAACCCTATTATTTCATCTGCCACGTTTAAGGAATGATCATATTTAAAGCTAAAGGGAATGAAGGTTAAATTAATGGAAAATAGAATTAGTCGTGCTGATGCTTTTTTATTTTTTAATACCGTTGGAGGCATACATTTGATCCCTTACTTTATTTTCGTTTCATGTGCATGTTGAAACAATTTTTATGTTATAAACAATGTTCGTCTTATTTTAGTTTCTTCTTGTCCATATTAGTTAGTCATGTTTATAGCATTATACTTTCTGTGGAATCCTGTATATTTTTTTATTGGTATAATCGATAATTGAATCGATAAGACCCAAAAATCGATAAATCAAAAAAATCAAAACCTTATTGAAACGATAACGATAAGAATATGTACAAATTGATAATCGATAAGTAATTATCGATAAAGGTTAAAATCAAATTGATAAATCGAATGCACACCCATAGTTTGAGGCTTGAGTTGGCCGTAGAAGTTCGAGGTAAGTGTTTGTTCTAACCTTAGATTGAGGGATTAAGAGTTGTGTCCTATTTGCTACTTGTTTCTTGTTGAGTATGACATATTGGCATGATGATGAGTATCTACACATTGGTGTCCAGCATGACCGTGAGTCTTGAATTATAATTTATTGTGTTCTTAAATAATACTACGGATGCTTAAGTTGATGACCCTCTTTATTGAGCAAGGATCACGATTATTATCGTGAAAATTACTTATAATTGAGTATTGGTGTTAGCTGAGGTAGTTAGATGTTGGAACAAGTTTGGTCATAGCTGTTTCTCAATTGCCGGGATATTATTACTTATACTGTTGATTCCCTTGTCGGGATAGTGTAGTCCTTTATTGATCTCTTGTTGAGACTCTTGTTATGATTGTTGTTAATTGTATATGTGGATTGGGTTGCATGCCGCAACAATGAGATATTTGGATCAGGTTGCACGTTGCAACAATGGTATATTTGGATCGATTACAATTCTCAACAATGGGATATTTAGATCGGGTTGCATGCCGCTATAAGGTATATTTGGATCTAGTTGCACGCCGCAACAATGATATATTTGGATCGGGTTACATGTCACAATAATATTATATGTGGATTGGGTTGCATGCCGTAACAGCGTTGATATATATTGGGATCAGGTTGCGTGCTGCAATAATTGTTGATACAAAGTGTTTATAGATTGCATACAAATTTCCTATTGTTTTGGTGTGAAATCTAAGTTGTTTTTATGTTGTTACTCTTGATTT
Source organism: Nicotiana benthamiana (assembly GCA_034376525.1). NCBI lineage: Eukaryota > Viridiplantae > Streptophyta > Magnoliopsida > Solanales > Solanaceae > Nicotiana > Nicotiana benthamiana. The sequence continues at coordinate 36,455,125 of CM067327.1, forward strand.
ACTGATGATATTGGTATACCTCGCAGCATGTACCCCCCTCCCATATTTACTTGTTCATTTCTGTTTTATTTTTCGATGTATATGATATAACTGCACATGTTATTTGGTATTTTGGTCCTAGCCTCGTCACTACTTTACCGATGTTATGCTGGGCACTTACCAGCACATGGGGTCGGATTGTGCTGATACTACACTCTGCACTATGCGCTATCCCGGAGCAGCTCTTGGACTATAGAATTGGGTGGCTGCCTTCAGTCCAGCTAGAGATCCTGAGGTAGTCATGCAAGCGTCCGCAGGCCCAACGTTCTCTTCTATCTTATTATGTGCTTTGTTTTCACTTGTATTCGAGACAGACTGTACTTTCTTTTTCAGTCACTTGTATATAGTACTCATATATAGTCCGTGATATTGTGACATCAAATTTCGGGTAGAAACGTATGTTGGTGGCTTTTGTTATTTTATCAGGTAACGTCTTCTGCTTGTTTTATTTATCATTAATACCCAATGTTAATTACTTGTTAATTTCAATTGTTAAAAAGGGGTAAATGAAAGCGTGAGTAAATCTTCATTTGTGTGGCTTGCTTAGCTTCTACGAATAGGTACTATTATAACTCTCAAAAATGAAAAATTCGAATCATAACTAGTTCTCATCTATAACTGAAACAGGTATGCATAAAAAGGACAAAACGTCAACTTATTTTGGACTTTGAAAGAGAGTAAGGAGGACCTTCTTAGTCAAAATAATGATGATATCTTGATATGGACTAATAGATTTAGATATAGAAATTTCAGCCATGACTACCAAGAGAATGAAACAAATGCAAGAAGTCATGGTCTTGATCATCTTTTTCCGTAGAGGATATTTTCTGCTATCTAATAAGAGGGAGTTAGCAGCTGGATGATACGCCTATCTGGCAACTCGAAGGCGTTATAGTCATTTCACGAAAAATGGAGTAATATCGTTGGTCCAAAAGGAATTTTACTGTTGTTTCTGAATTAAAGTTTGAGTGCCCGGACTAATATGCCCCTTTGTGGGTCCCACTTTTCTCAAGTCAAGACAAACACCGCTGCTTCTGCTTTCGCTATTTAAATATGAAAAAGTGGGCATTGAGACGCAGTACTTCCCCTCCTTTTTGGCTTCTTAGCTGATACGGTAGATGTTTTTTGGTTAATTCTTCTTTCACATCTAGCTTATAAGGCGAGAAATGTCCAAGTCATATAAAGATATTAAGGACCTCAACTCCTTCCGATATGGGACAACTCAACAAGCTTAGCCATATCACATTTTAAATTATTGGTAATTTTATTTTGGTATTTCTTGTAATAGTGTCGCAAAAACTTGACTTTTTTATTGATAGATTCTGCTGGTTTCATATGTTAACAAAGTTAATTTTATTATTCAAATGTTACATTAGTATACTGGAGCTTCAAAATTTCAACTAATTCGTATGCTTATTTACGAGTTATCTTAAATTTAGTATTATTAAAAAAATGAACATAACTAATCAATTTTTTACTTAGTTTAGCAAAAAACTTGGTTAATAATCACCAATTAAAGGTTTTTTAACTCAAATTTTTAGCATAATATATACAAATTTGACTAAAAAGATTCCAGCTAAAGTAAGAAAAGGGAGAAAAATATCATTTCATAACATGCATTTTAAAGGACAGGAAAAGTTTACCACAATAACAACAACAACTATTATATATTAGTCCCAAATAAGTTGGGTCAACAATATGAATTCTTATTCCTTTTGTTAAGCTCAATTTATTAATTTATGTTTATAATAATAAATTATGTTTGTTAAAATTTCAATATCTTTTGTACGATCTTATTTTGAAAGAAAGTTTACAAGTATTTTGATATTAGAATCTGATTTTTAAATTGTCGAGGTTATGTTTACGTTTAATTAAGTTCATTAGTTATTTATTTATTAATAACAAAAATGGTTGTAGTTTATTATACTTTGAAGTTTCTTGAATATCGAATATTTTTAGTGAAGAATATGACTTAAGCAAGATTTGATTAGTCTAGAAAGGGAAGTCCAATCAATGTACATTTTAATTTGGATTTGAAAAAAAATTCAGATAACATATTTTAACTCCAATTAAATAAAAGAGAAAAAGAAACTTTTTTTCATGCATTTGTTTGTTCTATAAGCTCTATATGGGTTGCAAAATTTATCATAATATATATTTGGTAGAAAAGTTTCAGTTTGACGAAGCAAATTGGTAATTTTGTTACTTCCATTTTTCAGAAAATGTAAGTGTAAAGTGAAAAAAGTATTTTCCATTATATTTATGTTAAGTTGTTAAATGGGAAAAGTTAAGAGAAAATAAAAGTAAACCCAAAAAACAAGGACATTCGAAGAGCAAAAGGAGGAGAAAAAAAATTGCTTCCATAATTATTCTTAATGTTCCATGACAAAGCTACTGAAATTTAATTCCCTATCAAGAATTAGAGAATGCACAAATATCCAACATACAAACTAGTAGAAATGGCGTGGAATAATTATTTTTTATCCAGTATTTTTAATGCTGAGCAAAAATAATTATTATTTTATTAAAATTAATACGAAAATATGTTGTACCCTTTCTTCATGTTTGTTGGGTAAATATTAAGGATATCGTGTCTTTATGTCACGACCCCGGCCCCGATCATGATAACACCCAACATATTGCTAGGCAAGCCTGACCAACTAATAAACTCAACCCATTTCTTAAATTCATCACCACCTAACATAGTTTAAATACAAAATTAGCATAATAAAAGTCAGAAACAGTGAGTTAAATATGCAGAAGTCAAAGATAATACCACTACATAGCCCATCGATCCGGTGTCACAAGTCAAGAGTCTCTATTACAAGTCTGAACAACCTAATACAGAAATAGTCTAGAAAATGCGAAAAATAATAAGATAGAAGGAGAAAATCGGATCTGCGAACGCCGTGCATTTACCTCGATAACTCCGGCAAATGCTGATCAACGGGAAAACTCTCACTCAGTCTCTGAAACATCTGGATCTGCACACAAGGTGCATAAAGTAATGTGAGTATTCCGAACCAGTGAGTAATAATTATAAATGATGGCTGAAAGCATGAAAATATGTAAAGGCACAAAAACAATGCTATATCAAAGCAGTAAAATCACTTAATGTTGTAAACCAGAGAAGAAGTCAAAAGATATCTTTTTAAATTGAGTAAAACAGGTAGTTTAGCTAGTAAATGACAAGTAGAAATCCGCTCCCCGGGAACTGTATTAATCACTTAGTACTCATTTTCAGCACTCGGCTCATATATCTCTCACAATAACAGAAATCTGAATAACCGCTGCAGCATGCAGCCCGATCCGTACATTATTGCAGCGTGCAGCCTGATCCATATAGATAGTCGACTGCGCTCATTGGGGTGTGCAGACTTCGATGGGGCTCCTACAGCCCAAGCGCTATATTGCTGTGGGGCGCAACCCGATCCACAAAAGTATTGTTGCGGCATGCAGCCCGATCCATTACATATATAATATCCTCACCGTTGGGTTTTCAACCTCTCTCGATCATTAACCTCATAGCCTGTCAGGCAAAATAGTAGAAGATAGGGATCTCAACCCACACATTCCTCTACTAAATGATAAAATCGGCTCAAATCATTTAAAACAGATAGAAACATGACTTAGGATATGAATTTTAACAAATAAAGTGAGGGAGATAAGTCAAAATCCTCGAAGGGTTCAAATAGTTGGCACGAAGCCCAAATATGGCAACTAACCCAAATTATGATAAAAACAAATAAGTTTCAGTCAAATACGTGGTAAAATTATCAAATGGGACGGACCAGGTCATAATCCCCAGTAGTAATAGACCCCATGCTCATCATATAGTATGTGTCTCACCTCAATATAGCTCTACGATGTGCAACTCGAGGTTTTAAACCCTCAGGATATCATTTACAATCATTACTCACCTTGAACTGGCTACAACTTTAGCTCGTTATGCCTTTGCCCCTTGAATCAGCCTCCACGTGCATCAGATCTATTCAAAATCAGAACGAATATGTCACAATATGCCAAGGGAACAAAACCAAGCGAAAACAATAAAAAAATATCAAAAATCCCGAAATTAGCAAAACCCGAGCCCCTGGCCCACTTCTCGAAACTTAAAAATTTTCACATTAATGAGTTTCTTTTCCTCCCACGAGTCATATCAAAAGTTCTCAATTCCGACCTCAAATGATCCCAGCTCAAAAGTTCAACATTCCAAGCCCTAGTTCTTCAATTTTTAGCTTAGGTTCCATGAATTTCTAGGTTAATTCACAATAGAATCACGTTTTAGGTTCATAAACCTTACCTTCAATAAATTCTCTTTGAATCCCTCTTCAATTCCCCTCAAAGAGCTCTCAAAATACTCAGTTATGGTGGAAAAATGGCTCAACATTTTGGATGATATTCCTTATAAACTTTCTGCCCAATTCTGGTATTCCTTCTTCGCGAATGTGGTCAAACCCTCGCGTTCGTGATGCACAAATTAAACTTGACCAGATTTCCTTCTACGCGATCGTGACCAAGGGCTCGCGACGCGAAGCTTTAGACTCCTCAACCTATGCGAATACAGTCCTACTTGTGCGAACGCGAAGAGCAACAATTACGTGCCAAATTCCACTATGCGAACGCGACCTACCCACACCTGAATGTGAAACACTAGCCCACAGCCTTTCGCAAACGCGAGGCATCATATGTGAACATGAATGCCAAAATAAGACCACTCAAAAATCCTTCTACGTGATTGCGACTGGCCCCACGCGATCGCGAAGGCCAATTTCTTCTGTAATAACTGAATAGTTTATGCATTAATCCAACACCAAAACTAGCCCGATTGGCCACTCGAAACTCACCCAAGGCCCGCGAGGCCTCAACCAAAAGCACCAAAACATCCTAAAACCTCATTCAAACTTGTTCCAATTATCAAAATACCTCAAATAATACCCAAATCCATCGATTCACATCGAATTCAAGCCTAAGTTTTCTGAAACTTCCGGAATACACTTTCGATCAAAAAATCAACTACACCACGTCCAAATGACCTAGAATTTTGCACACACATCCCAAATGGCATAACAAAGCTACAACAACTCTTGGAATTTCATTCCGACTATCGGATCAAAATCTCCCATATCAACCGAAATTCGCCAAATACTAACTTCGCCAATTGAAAGCCTAATTCTACACCGGACCTCCACACCCATTTTCGATCACGCTCCTAAGTCATAAATCACCTCACGAAGCTAACTGAACCATTGGAACTCGTATATGAGCCCTCTAACTCATAAGTCAGCATCCGGTTAACTTTTCTAATTTAAACATATTAAAAAGAGACTAAGTGTCTCATTTCTTATCAAATCCACCCCAAACACAAACCAATCAAATCGACCACATAAAATACGGATAGAGAAGCAGAAATAGAGGAAATGGGGAGGTAACTCATTAGACGACTGATCGGGTGATCACACCTTAACTTTATGTATACAGTGTAAATGTTTGCGGGACACAGATAAAATATGCTTAATTTGAACTAAGATATGCTTCAATTAAATTAATGCGAGAAATTATAAGATGGAGGAAAATAGGCAAAGATCACTCTTTTCTTAAATCAAACACGCGAAACTTTGCGCAAAGTAAGTAGGTAAAACATATAGATTTGCCAAATAAAAAAATAGGTAAAGTATATAAAACAGTAATACATGTAAAGGAATTGGTGAGAATTTTACATGTAAAACTGCAGTGTACCAAGAGGATTTGCATACAAGTTAAGGGGGGGGGGGGGGGGGGGGAGTATGTATTCGAATAACATTATTTTATTTACTTTCTAATCCGTATTTGAGTCAATAAAATGAGGCGAAAATACAAACTACAAATTCACAAAATTTATGAGTTTATGAAAAGGTTTGATTTTATCATTGAGAGCTTTCATTCATAAAGTTGTGCATAGAGAAGGATCATCAATTAATGGGAATTTAATATATCCAACTGTCACACCTTTTTTTTTTATTACACTCCGAAAAGGGTATAATAAAGGGAATTTTTAAGTTTAAGTGACAATCGAAACATGATTAATTATTAAAAATCAGAGTCGCTACTTGGGATAATTTATGGTATACAAGTCACCGGTTTAAAATCCCGAATCGAGAAAATAATGACTATGTTATTATAGTCTGCGAATCAGAAATCCGGGTAAGGAATTCTGTTAACCCGGAAAAAGGTGTTAGGCACTCCCAAGTTCTGTGGTTCTAGCACAATCGCTTTGATCCTATTTGGATTGTTATATTATTTAATTACTGATTTTTAAACTTATGTGCTTTTGCTTCTTTTTACAGCTTTTAATTAGAAAATTATCTCGAAACGAGTTACGCGTATGTATACCCCCTTGTTTGGCGCGTCAAAAATCATGTCACGCAAACGTGTCCACAATTAATAATGCTTAATTATTTTTAAGAAAGTTTGAGCCGAAGTTGCGCGAACGCATACTCTAGTTTTGTTTTATAAGTGTAATTGTGTTACGCGGACGTAAACACAATCACACTAGTATTTTAAACAGCCCTAAAGGATATTCTACGAAATATTATATTTTACCTAACCTAGGAAATTACTAAAGGCCATATGTAATTTTAATGAACTTACGTAAACTAAGAATAATTAGAACTTGTAACCTATTTATTATTAAGAAAAGATTAGTCTAAGTTGCGCAAACAACATACTCTAAATTAATTTAGAATCATGGTCGTGTTAAGCGAACATATACGCAATCACAATTGTATTTGAAATGGCCCTAAAGGCTTTTCTACGAATGTTCATTTTTAATATCTAGGTTATAAGACAAGAGGGGTTGCTATGATGGTAAGCAACCCCCACTTCCAACTGAGAGGTTGTAAGTTCGAATCTCCCCAAGAGCAAGGTGGGAAGTTCTTGGAGGGAAGGATGCCGGGGGTCTATTTGAAAACAGCCTCTCTACCCAAGGGTAGGGGTAAGGTCTGCGTACACACTGCCCTCCCCCGACCCCACTAAGTGGGATTATACTGGGTTATTGTTGTTGTTGTAATATCTAGGTTATAAAGCTAATACGAGGGCTATGCAATTTCATTTTTGTTTGGCACGACACACTTCAATTCTAAAAAAGGTATTCAACTAGGCTCTAGAGGGCCATAAGCTATTTATATTATATATTATGGCACACCTCCAACTATATGTGCTACCTTCACCAACCGTAAATCTCTATACTAATAAATAAATAAACTTTAAATCAACCGAACTGAACATGATTATAATAGCTCACATCATTTTCATGCCAATATACCTTCACTGATTTCCTCACGACAAAAGGGGGAAATAAAAAGTTCGCAACACAACACCACCTAATGAGATATCTTAACCTTTGTCAATTCGGTAATTCCATTAATACCGATTGCAACAAACAAAGAAACCGACCATATCTCAATACAACACTGATTAGGGTGGATTGTAATCACACACACATTTCTGCCAAAATATTGTTCCTCAATTAAGTAACAAATTTATTATACTAGTACTGATAAAACATGATATTGCATCAGATTCCCACTCAAATCAGATTTCCACAGAGCATGTCTAAATTGTATCCTTGAATATGCTAAACTATTACCCCTTGCGTTGCCACACTCCATTTCAATCTCTTTCTCAACCTATTCTTACACAAAATCCTAGCATTCCCAAGCAATTTATGATTCAGTCCTACATCACAGCTGCTTTTCTTATCTAATATCCTGTAGTTCAAAACTTCACCACGATGTGAAGCATTCGGCTGCTATAAACAGTAAGCAAAACCCATCATCCTCTCCTCTAATACACTAAACGCCAAAAATACACCAAAACAATGCCGCCAGTTCTCATTATCTCAAAATCACTATTGTAGAACATCAAACAAACTACACTTAAACAGAAACTAATTCCAGTTTAACATCCATGCCAAAATGAGCGACAAACTAACATAAACGAAAACCACAAAGCCCAAGCACCTCATAGATGGAACTACATATGTAGCCATAACAGGAATCATAATCATTTTAGACCAATACAGATCCAGCTTTCATGAAGACAACGCAGAAACCAACAAAAATTCCATTATACCAACAACAACTAAGTTAGCTCACCCAGCTTATAGCATCTCAAACATGAATCAGTAGTCTCATAGATCAAATAATCATCGACAATAAATCACCAAATTATCCATTAATATTTAACAACTCAAGTATCTAACTATTATTATACATTAATCGCATCAAAATAGAGCAAAAGAAATCAGGGACGAACCCGAAATAGCCTCTCGATTGACAAACCAAAATCCAGCAATTACATGAAAGAAATGGAACCATAGCCTCAATCAAAAATCAAAAGGCCATCCGACCAGCTGAATCACCAACTCAAACCTCATGATTGGACCTCGAACTCAAACCCGGATCTCCTAGGCGTAACTCCGTCTCTGCTTCAATTTCATGAAGGAGATGGGGTAACGATTATGAGGGTCTGATTCTTTGGAGTTGCAGCTGGAGCTCGTTAATCCGGCGAACGGCTGGAGCTCGTTTCTCCGGCGAGTCTCAGGCAACCATGGTTAGCTTTGTTTACTATTATCTTGTTTGGCGTTGATTTGCTCTGGAGATATGGGAACACGGTCGATCCCTTGTTTGCAGGAGAAAAGGGCTGCTTATCGTCGAGCAGAAGAAGATCGACGGGAGGGTCCTGTGTTGGGCGCAGCTCCCTGCTCAGCCTTTCCAGGCGTGTATTGCTATATGTATCTCCTTCAAGACTTAGGCATTGGCCAAACATCACATAGCAAATCCACCACCAACTCATAAAAACATAAGGTGAAATCATTTAAGAAAAATAAGGATATATTCAATATATCTACCCCGTTCCAACACATAAGCAACATCAAAGGAAGACCCCAAAATACCCCATAACATCATCAACAATGCCATCATTATGTCATCGCGTGTGTGCATCACAATGAAATATTTTTCCTTGACAGCGCAGATTGTAAGAACTCAAACACCACAATTATAAATATTTAAACAACTGCAAATCCATTCTGGAGTCAAAATAAAGAAAAATATTAGCCTAATATTTTCCTTTTTAGGATGGTGGTGGATTTTGCTTTTGTTTTTCTATTGTCTGATGTTACGCTTGTGCAATTCTCCCTCTTTAGTCTTTTGGCTGATTCAACAGTCTTTCTATGGTCTTTTTTTTCACATAGTTTGGACCTTATAAATCAAATGTTTGTCTTTTCCACTGAATTATCTCCTAAAATATTGTGAAGGGTGTGATCCATGACACTTTGGGGATTGAAATTATTGTTTTATCTTAGAGTGATAATACTGATTGCATAGTTTATTGGTAAGATGTGCTCATACGATGATAGAGACTTTCCTGTGCTTCTATGTGAGAATTTATTCCTAAACTTAGCCATTAATACAGAAGCTAAGAGACTAAATATAGTACTAGATTTCAGTAGTGTAGAATAAATTATTTCCCTTGAACTTATCAAACATTAGAAACTGCTGCACTAGAAATTGTATATATTTATCAAGGGAAATTACAAACACGCTTAGGAGCTCAATTGACTTTCATCTTGATGCATTTGTTTATTCTGCAGTTTATTTACAACAGAAGCAATCAAAGCAAGGCTTAAGTAGCAACATAGTTAAATAAACTCCTCATTTGTTGGTTTAAGCATCACATTGTTGAAAACCAAAGCAAGCATTTCTCCATACGTATGGCAAACCATATCTTCACCGGCTCGTAAAACCACAGAAGTGCAATAGTATTTGCTGCCCCTACTATGTATCCAACAGCTGCAAAAATGAACTTCCAATCAAAATCTGAGTCATCTTGAGAAGTTGGTGGTGGTGTCAAATCTGGACCATTGCTTTCGCAACTGTTGTTGAGAGGGAATCCGCATAGGCCTCTGTTTCCTTTAAAGGAAATTGCTGAGAATGTTTGAAATTGATTACTTGATGGGATTCTTCCAAACAATTTGTTAAATGATAAGTTAAGAACTGATAGGAACGTGAGATTTGCAAGCTCTGCAGGGATATCACCAGACAGCTGGTTCTGAGACAGGTCTAGTGATCCAAGCATATGTAGCTTCCCAATTGATTTTGGAATTGGTCCCACAAGTGCATTGTATGACAGGTTCAGGACATAAATTGAGCTAAGATCACCGACTGTATCTGGAATCACTCCTTGAAATTTATTTGAAGAGAAATCAATAGATGTGAAGACCCTGAGAATCTTCACAAGCTCCATCTCCATCCCTTTGATGGTTATTGTCACTGTGTCCTGATAGTATAAGTTACTCAACTGGAGGAACTTAAACTGGATGTAGCGTCCTGACTCCATGTAATCATCTTCAACCATCATTCCTCTCCAATTTGAAAAGCATTCTGCGTTCAACATACCAGTGAAGTTGTTGGAAGCTATATCTATGATCTGGAGATTTTGCCAGCTATATCCTGTTGGATCACACTCAAGACTTCCAGTGAATAGATTGGAGCGCAGGACTAGGACTCTCAGACTGGTTGAGTTACTCAGCATGCATGGGAAACCGTCAACAAGTCTGTTATTTCCAACATTCAGGACCTCCAGCAATTTGCAGTTGGCCAGCGACTTCGGCAGCTTCCCTTCTAAGCTATTCCTACTGACGTCTAATGTTTTTAGAGCACAACTAATTGGAAATGAATTTGGCATAACACCATTGAGTCTATTATTTCCTAGATTCAGCACTCCAAGAGTTGTACTTTTTTCCAGTAGGCATGGTGGTATTGTTCCACTCAAGGCATTGCAAGACAAATCAAGAACTTGAAGTTGAAGGTAGCTAGCCTTGCATATGGATTCAGGAATTCTTCCGGTGAGTTCATTATTTGCTACTGAGAAAAAGGAAGCAAGAGCAAGAAAATCACCAATATCTTGTGGGATGGAATTGTTGAAATTATTGTTCGAGTAGTCCACAAAGATGGCAGAAGAAGGTGGAATTGGTAGGTCACCTTTTATACGGTTGGAATGCAAGTCAAAGACTAGAAGATTGCTGGAAACATTGTGTGGCTGTTCCATGTGCTCCAGCTGATTAAAGGAAAGATTCAGGTGAGTGAGAGCTCCATCACCAACTCCCCAAATCCAATTTGGTATTGCCCCCCGTATTTGGTTGTCAGAAAGGTCTAAGTGGATCATCCTTGACTGATTTTTAAGATCAGGGAACTTTTGCAACCGGCAAGAAGCTAGTTTCAGTACCCTTAACTGGGGAAAAGTAAACGATGTTAAATTGCTTCTGCTCGTATCAATGGTCAAGTTATTGTAAGAAAGCTCTAGTCTTGTAAGGTTAGTGAGCCTCCCAATCAGGTCAAGTGGCACTGTCCCACTAAAGAAGTTCGAAAAAAGTGAGAGGACCTTAAGCCTCTTAACATCAAATATGGACTTGGGAATCGATCCATTCAGATGGTTGTTGCTCAAATCAATAGTATCCAGCAGAGAGGAGGATGCATTGCGAAATTCTTTGACTTGGCCAACAAATTGATTGCCGTTAAGAAAAAGCTTCTGCAAGGAGGTGAGCTCAAAGATATATGCAGGAAGGATCCCGTTGAGCAAGTTGTTCCCTAGATTTATGTAGACAAGCTCCGAGAGTCCTTCAAAATGAGCTGAAGACAAGAGACAAGTTAGACCATTACGAGAAAGGTCTAAGTAGCTGAGTTTCTTGGACCGTTGGAAATATGGGATAGAACCAGTGAAATTGTTGGAGGAGAAATCTAAATAAACAAGATTGGTAAGGTTCGCTATTGTGGAAGGTATTGATCCACTGAAACTGCAATTGGTGAGCTCTAGCCTAGACAAGTTATGAAGGTTTGAAATGGATTCTGGTAATGAACTAGAAACGTTGGTGTAGCTTAGTACATGTAGTGGAAAATTTGGAATTCTGCCGCTAAGCAACTTATTATTTGTCAAGGCTAAAGTCTCTAGAGCTTGTACCTGAAAGATCTTTTCAGGAAATACTCCCTGAAGATTACAAGAACCGAGGGTCAATGTAGTCAAGTTTGTGAAATTGGCAAAAAATTCAGGAACTGTGGTAGAGAGATTATTCTGGTCAAGATGGATGATAGAAAGAAATTGAAGACTGGAAAGTGATTCATCAATGGGGCCTGAAATTCGACTAGTACGCAAGCTCAAGACTGTCAATTTCGGCAGATATGAAGACAAAGATTGACACCACTCACTCTTCTGAGCTGAAAGATCAACACCGTCAAGGTAAAGCTGTCTAAGTTCTGTTAAATTCTCAATGAATTGTTTCAAACTGGGATTCTCTAGTTTTAGAGGTTGAATTCCATGGAAAAGAGTTGAGAGATCAAGAGTAATTAGCCTTGTTAATCTTGATAGCATCATAGGAATTTGGCCAACAAAACCGGCATTCGATAAATTCAGGTACTTCAAGTTCGTTAAGTTGTCTATACCAACTGGTATTCCAACATTGAACCTGTTGTAAGCCAAATTTAGCTTCTCAAGATACTGGAGACTAAAAAGAGCACTTGAATTCTCAATTCCACCAGAAATTGCCTCATTATCCAATTCCAAGTTAATCACTTGACCAGAGCTATCACATGTCACCCCATCCCATTTGCAACAGTCACTTGTGTTCAGGTTCCAACGTGACAATTTATTTGACCCACTAGAGTCATATTGTAGGCTGCCCTTCAACTGCAGCAACAGTGATTTTTGATAATCAAGACATTGAGAGGAAACCAAGAAAAACTCATTACTTGATAAGATTTGCCAAAAGGGTATCAAGAAAAACCATAGAAAGTGTAGAGTTCTCATGTTCATGCAACTTGTATAGGTATATGGCTGAAGTGTAGGAGAATGAAATTAAAAAGGAGAAGGTGATTGAACATAAGCAGAGAAATGGTCAAAAGGAAAATAAGAAATTACGCGTTTCTGTGCATTATGGTGTCTGTACAGATTGCAATTATTCTTTCTACTTGTTTGATGTTGGACTTTTTGGTTCATTCAGTTGAAGACTTTGAAGAATTTGATTAACTGTGAAAAAAGTTGATCAAACCATGACTTCTTGCATTTGTTTGAATTTATGTTAAGGGATTTCTATGTTATTTTGCCATTGGATTATGAGATGCATGCACTTTCATTTACTAATACTATTTCTCTTTTTTCGATAAATTACTAAGGAACCCAAGAAATAAGCAACTTATATCGAATGGTTTCTTCACCTTTCATGGTAAATGTAAAGATATCATCACCATTTGGACTCAAGAGTAAAAGCTTATTGAATATGAACATTTTAATTTATTTTTGTGAAAAGAGTTGAATAAACTTATTTGAAAATCTTGCCTTATGACTTATGAGGCGTCTTTTGAAGAACAAACTGTGAGCTGCACGAGGTTAAATTGGGTAATAGCTGATAATTATAAATATATAATTAATGCAAATTAATTATTAAAACAAATTAATGATGAAGCCAAAACAAACTGTGAAGTTAATCTTCTTTATTCCTCCCTACGTTCCCTCTTTTTCTTTCTCCTTTTGTAGTCTTTAGTTGACTAGTGTAGGCTACGCTTGTGGAACAGTGGAAGTCTCCCTAGTTGTGTCCCTATTAGTCTTTTGGTAGGTCAGCATCCAAAAATGCATTTATGAAATCTTAAGGCCATCTCACTTCTTGCTTGTATTTTGTCCTCCGAAATTGAGTAAAGTTATTTCAATCATTATTTTATCTTTTTACTTAAAAAGAAAATATCACATTTTATATTCTTCTCTCTCTTTAATATTATATTATTATATTTTATTTTTATTTCTATTAAAGAAAATCCACTTTTAACATTTTTTACATGTTCATCACGTATAATTTAATATAAAATTGTTTTAGACCATAAATTTTTAAATAATATAATTTATTAGCAAATTTTATAGATTATATATATTAATAAAGCTATAATAATTTTAGTGTATCTGGAAACGACATACCTCCATGCTCAGTTATTATGCTATTTACCGTAGTTACAAGTTTTATGTATTTTGAGTTTTCATATATTTTCATTTAATGTATTTTTAATCTTTTATTTTTCAATTTTGGCAACATCTAACGTTTTATACTCGCACCTTTCAATTTTAGCAACATCTGATATTTTATATTCCCACCTTTCAATTTTAGAAACATCTAATATTTTATATTTGCAACATTCATTTTTTGAGACGATTATATATTTTTTGTACAACTATAACTTATAATAAAATTAACCTACAATTTTACATAAAAATAATAAATGCACAAAAATTAATTTACCAAAATTATACACTAAAGTTAAGATGTAAAATTAATATTATAAAGATATTACATAAATATAATTAGATATATATTAAAAGAGTTAAATAATAAAAATAATAATAAAATAAACATGGATAGTAATGAAAGGGATAAATAATGTTATTTTATATTTAGAGTAACTGTTATGAAATAATATAAAAGACAAGAACAATAACTCAAGAACAAGAGCAATAGAGAGAAGAGTAGAGAGAGTTCTTCTTATTGATACTTAGAGAATGTTAGGAGTTATTTACAATGGTAGAGGGCACCTCTATTTATAGGGAGGAGGATGATTTAGCTACCAAGAATAGAACTCTAGAATCTCTCTAATTAAAGACATTCACCTTAAATAGAAGTGTATTTATAACACTCCCCCTTGAATGTCTATTCAATGATGTGCCTCGTTAAAACCTTAAAACAAAACCCAATGGGAAAAATTAAAGTAAGGAAAAAGAGTACACATGTTTGAATATGCGCCTATTGGTTGCCTCGTTAAAAACCTCGCAAGGAAAACCCGGTGGGACAAACCTTGTAAGGGAAAAAGAGTGCAACGCGCATTTAACTCCCCCTGATAAGAACATCAATTTATGTCCTTTAAGTCTTCGCATCCCGATCTTGTGAACTAGCTTCTTGAAGGTTGACTTTAGTAGAGATTTTGTGAACAAATCAGCCATATTTTCGCTTGAACGAATCTGTTGAACATTGATATCACCATTCTTTTGAAGATCATGTGTGAAGAATAACTTTGGTGAAATATGCTTCGTTCTATCTCCTTTTATGAATCCTCCCTTCAATTGAGCTATACATGCTGCATTGTCTTCATACAAAGTTGTGGGTAGTTTATCACACTTCAAACCACATTTGTCTTGGATATGATGTATTATCGACCTTAACCACACACACTCCCGACTTGCTTCATGAATAGCAATTATCTCGGCATGATTAGATGAAGTAGCCACAATTGATTGCTTAGTCGATCGCCAAGATATGGCGGTTTCTCCACAGGTAAATACATAACCCGTTTGAGATCGGACAAATATCCAGCATCAGCATAACCAACAAGATCCGGGCTGCAATTCTTGCCATAAAATAAGCCCATATCGGTAGTTCCCTTTAGGTACCGCAATATGTGTTTGATCCCATTCCAATGTCTCCTCGTAGGAGCCGAGCTAAATCTTGCTAAGACATTAACTGAAAAGGATATGTCAGGTCATGTAGTATTTGCAAGATACATTAGTGCGCCAATTGCGTTAAGATATGGTACTTCAGGACCAAGTAGCTCTTCATTCCTTTCTTGTGGTCGGAATGGATCTTTGTTCACATCAAGTGATCGAACAACCATCGGTGTACTTAAAGGATGTGCTTCATCCATGTAAAACCGTTTCAGTACCTTTTCTGTATAGGTAGATTGATGAACAAAAATTCCGTTTGCCAAATATTCAATTTGCAAACCAAGACATAGTTTAGTCTTTCCGAGATCTTTCATCTCGAATTCATCCTTTAGATAATCAATTGCCTTTTGGAGTTCTTTAGGGGTTCCAATAAGGTTTATGTCATCAACATATACGGCAAGTACAACAAATTCCGACGTTGTTTTCTTTATAAAAACACTCGGGCAAATGGCGTCATTTATATAGCCTACTTTTAACAAGTACTCACTAAGACGATTATACCACATTCGTCCAGATTGCTTTAGATCATACAAGGATCTTTGCAATTTAATTGAGAACATTTCCCGAGATTTTGAGTTGTGCGCGTTTGGCACCTTGAGTCCATCGGGAATTTTCATGTATATCTCATTATCAAGTGAGCCATAAAGATAGGCAGTAACTACATCCATTAAGTGCATGTCAAGCTTTTCATGGACAGCAAAACTTATGAGATAACGAAAGGTTATCGCATCCATTACAGGCGAATATGTCTCTTCATAATCGACACCAGGCCTTTGAGAAAAACCTTGTGCAACAAGGCGTGCCTTATATCTTTGTACCTCGTTTTTCTCATTTCTTTTGCGTACAAAGACCCATTTATAGCCGACAGGCTTAACACCATTAGGTGTTTCAACTATAGGGCCAAAAACTTCACGTTTTGCCAGCGAATTCAATTCTGATTGAATTGCTTCTTGCCACTTTGGCCAATCATGTCTTTTTCGACATTCTTCAACAGATTGAGGTTCGAGATCCTCACATTCTTGCATAATGCTAGATGCTACATTATAGGCAAAGGAATTATCCACCACAATATCCACTCGATTAATATTTGCCTCAATATTAATTGGATTTAGGGATAGTTCCGTATTTTCCAGAGTCTCGGGCTCAATGGATTCTTCATGAATCTCAGAATTTGTTAAATCATGAGATTCTTTCGTGGTGTCATTTTGATCGTTCTTTTTCCTCTTTCTAGGATTTTGATCTTTGGAACCTAATGGTCTGCCACGCTTCAGGCGTGCATTCGACTCATTGGTTATGACACTAGATGATTGTCCAACAGGGACATCAATACGGATTGGAACATTTTCCGCGGGAATGTGGGATTTCGTTATCCTTTTCAAGTCCGTAAATACGTCAGGCATTTGATTTGCTATTCTTTGCAAATGGATAATCTTTTGTACCTCTCTTTCACAAATAGAGGTATGTGGATCAAGATGAGATAATGATGCATTTTTCCACAAAATTTCCCGTTTGGTTTCACCAACTTCTCCCCCTAATTTTGGGAAAAGTGTCTCATCAAATCGACAGTATGCAAATCGTGCAGTAAACAAGTCGCATGTCAATGTTTCGAGGTAGCGAATGATGGAGGGTGATTCAAACCCAACATATATTCCTAACCTTCTTTGTGGACCCATTTTGGTGCGGGATGGCGGTGCTATAGGCACATATACTGCGCATCCAAAAATTCTTAAATGGGATATATTGGGTTCATGACCCAAAACCAATTGCAACGGGGAATACTTGTGGTAATTCGTCGGTCTGAGACGAATTAGCATTGCTGCATGTAAGATGGCGTGACCCCATACCGAAGTGGGCAGCCTCGTTCTCATAAGTAATGGCCTTGCAATCAACTGCAGGCGTTTAATTAACGATTCTGCAAGACCGTTTTGAGTGTGAACATGAGCTACAGAATGTTCAACTTTTATCCCGATTGATAAGCAATAATCATTAAATGCTTGGGATGTAAACTCAGCAGCATTATCCAGTCTAATGGACTTGATTGGATTATCTGGAAATTGTGCTCGTAGTCGAATTATTTGTGCCATTAATTTCGCAAACGCAAGGTTGCGTGATGACAACAGGCACACATGAGACCATCTACAGGATGCATCTATCAAGACCATGAAATACCTAAACGACCCACTAGGTGGGTGAATAGGTCCACAAATGTCCCCTTGTATACGTTCCAGAAACGTGGGTGACTCAGTCTCAACCTTTGTTGGTGATGGCCTGATAATCAACTTGCCTTGATAACACGAAGTGCAAGGATATTCATTATTCGAAAGAATTTTGAAATTCTTTAACGAATGCCCATATGAGCTTTCTATAATCCGTCTCATCATGATCGATCCTGGGTGTCCCAATCGATCATGCCAAAGTACAAAGGTATTGGAATCAGTAACCCTTTGGTTAACTGTTTGATGTGCCTCAATTGCACTAATTCTTGTCCAATACAGGCCACAAGATAAAGACGGGAATTTCTCAATAACCCTCTTTTGGCCGGAGACATTCTTTGTGTTGACGAGATATTCAAGATTATCTTCATCCATTGTCTCAATATGATAGCCATTCCGCCGTACATCTTTAAAACTCAACAAGTTTCTCTTAGACTTGGAGGAGAACATTGCATTCTCTATGATTAACGTCGTGCCTTTGGGCAGAGTTACAATTGCTCTTCCGGAGCCTTCAATCAATTTACTACTTCTAGAGATTGTAGTAACGTTTGCCTTACACATATTTAGTTGAGAGAAATATTTCCTTTCTTTGAGTATTGTATGTGTAGTACATGAATCAACTAGGCAAATACTTTTACAGTTGGACGTTGATCCAAGTTCGCTTTGTGAGATATCCATATTTGCTATCCCATAGTTTGACATACAAAAGAGATATACGAATATAAGAATAAACAAGTTCAATTCGTTTGTGTCACATAATATTTTCAAAATCTGCTGCTAACAGTTGACTAACAAAATCAGATATGTTATCCATAATTGATTACTTTGCAGTTTGAAAATTTCAGTTTAAACATTTTCTTCAAACAATCGATTGTTAAACACAAACAATCGATTGTTGAACATTGATAATCGATTGTTAAACACACACAATCGATTATTTGCTATTTTGAAAAACTTCAGATCACACTGTCTTAAGACAATCGATTGTTATGCATAGACAATCGATTGTTGGCTATTTTGAAAAATTCCAGAGCACACTGTTTTAAGACAATCGATTGTTAAGTATAGACAATCGATTGTTGGCTATTTTGAAAAATTCCAGAGCACACTTTTTAAGACAATCGATTGTTAAGTATAGACAATCGATTGTTGGCTATTTTGAAAAATTCCAGAGCACACTATTTTAAGATAATCGATTGTTATGCATAGACAATCGATTGTGGATGATTTTTGAAAAATTCCAGATTACACTGTCTTAACGACAATCCATTGTTAGACAAAGACAATCGATTGTTGATCAATTATTTTTCAGCTTTAATGCGAAAATAGTAGATAATCGACTAGTTTTTCAGGCTAGTCGATTACCCCTACTGGGAAATAAAAATTTTATTGATATTTGAGCATATTGAAGATATTCGAAAGAACTACTGCTAACATTGCATCATGAACTAACTAATACGAGCTAATACTAATGACTATTAGTTTATTCACTAACTAATACAAATAAGTAGAACAAAATCAAATAACTCCATCTTCTTTCATCACGGACCCATCGCCGATTAGGTGGTCTATTTTCCCCTCGGGTTGCTCAAAGAAGTCTGCCACATCCAGGTGGGTGATGTCCGAGTTGTCGTCATAGACAAAATTTGTTTCAGGGCCTTTTCTCTTTCGAGATGCTTGATAAAGGTCAACCAAGTGTCTTGGTATACGGCAAGTCTTTGACCAGTGCCCTTTCCCACCGCAACGATAACATATAGTTTCTGAACCATTTGCCTTAGGATCTTCATGACCCCGTTTCTGCTTTCGGCGGTTATTTCTCCTTGGGGGTTGACGGACTTCATTGGAATTTCTTCCTTGTCTACGTCCCTGGCTATGACCCCGTTTACGACCATGACCATGGTCCTTTTCATGTTTGGCATAATGAGAGTGCACCTTATCTGCTTCAGGCAGTGGTGTAGACCCAGTGGGTCGATTTTCATGATTTCTCATGAGCAGGTCATTATTTCGCTCAGCCACTAGTAGAAGAGAAATCAGTTCAGAGTACTTTGTAAAGCCTTTCTCTCTGTACTGTTGTTGCAGTACCATATTGGAGGCATGAAACGTTGTAAACGTTTTCTCAAGCATATCATAACCGGAGATATTATCCCCGCATAGCTTCAATTTAGAAGTAATTCTGAACATTGCAGAATTATATTCAGAAACGGACTTAAAGTCCTGGAGCCTCAGATGAGCCCAATCATATCGTGCTTGTGGCAGAGTGACCAACTTCAGGTTGTCATATCTCTCCTTTAAGCCGTTCCACAAGATGAGTGGATCCTTGACGGTGAGATATTCAATCTTCAAACCTTCATCAAGGTGATGGCGCAAGAAAATCAAGGCCTTCACACAGTCTTGGGTGGATGCTTTTTCTCTATCTTTGATGGTGTCTCCGAGACCCATAGCATCTAAGTGGATTTCAGCATCCAACACCCATGTCATATAGTTCTTGCCCGAAATTTCAAGGGCAACGAACTTTCTTTTCGTAATGTCAGACATAATCGAAAATTAAATTAGGAAGAGGGAAATACCTTAGATTTTTCGAGAATGGTTCTTGAGACGGTAGAGTCTCGTGCTGATAACGTGTTATGAAATAATATAAAAGACAAGAACAATAACTCAAGAACAAGAGCAATAGAGAGAAGAGTAGAGAGAGTTCTTCTTATTGATACTTAGAGAATGTTAGGAGTTATTTACAATGGTAGAGGGCACCTCTATTTATAGGGAGGAGGATGATTTAGCTACCAAGAATAGAACTCTAGAATCTCTCTAATTAAAGACATTCACCTTAAATAGAAGTGTATTTATAACAGTAACATTATTCATCCCCCATTTTAAGTGAAAAAGGGAGAGCATTGAAGCTACATTATAGCAAAAAATACCCCCATTATGGAGAAATGGGGGAGGTTTGAAGATGCCCTGATGTCACTTTAACTAAACATGAACAGTTCCCTAATATTCTGCATTTAGCCTTCCTGATATAATCTTAGAGCCCATTTAAACAAGTAAAATAAAAAAATAAAAAAGTAAAAATTAAAAATTAAAATTCCTATCTTATAACTTATGCTTAAATATTACTTAAAATATAATTCAAACGGGCTCTTAGTCTTTCTTGCAATATTGTTGAGAGTCCAGGAAGAACTTATAGTTTTACCAGCTATCCGGGCAGTGATTCGCTTGGACTTCATTAGGCTAAAAGGTGATCTTGAACATGTGATTAATGATATGGCACATTCATTCCCTTATACAAATTTATGATTTAATTTTGATAAGTTCGACATATAAGATTTTAGCACTAAATTCATTGTAGCTTAAAATAGTTATAGCTTTATATTCAGGGTCGGAGCTAGAATTCTGGCTACGAGTTCGGCCAATAACTCTGTAATTTTTCTCAAATAATGTATTTCTATTAAAAATTCATAAAACATGTATAAATATTAAAATTATTACCAACCTACTACCACTCAAAATATCGTTCTAAAATTTAAAACACATAAAGTTGAAATCATAATTTTATCTTTATAATTATATTTAATATTGGTTGAAATTTTAGTAAACTTTCACATATAATTTATGCTCCACAATAAAAATATTAATTTTCGATGAACCCGTTATCAAACGGTGCATTCGCCTCTGCGTTCAAATATCAACGTAAATGTATCAGATAGAGGGTTGCGAAACAGTTCTTCTAATCCTAATAAGCCCATAAGGTTAGATTAGTGTTGGTAGAAACTTCATTAAACTAATCATAATCATAGGGAAAAGTGAAGCGAGTGATATATAAGGAAAAACATAAAAAAATATCTTACATGTTATACTTTCTCAATCATGATACAAGCGGGAGAAAAATATTTCAATGTGTCAGGTAGCCTACAGGGACATTTACATCTAAACTCGCTTTTTATATCATATTTTAATTTGTGTTTGCTTTATAAAAAAATTATAAACGTATTCATTTATTCGCATAACTTGAGCATACGAGGCTGAAATAGCAAAGACAATCACGCAAAATTTCAATATTCTAGTAGACGGGCCTAAACTAGCAAGTGTGCTGAAGTTCTTGTTTTGTAACTGATAAATTTCAACTCTCGAGCTGAGGTTTTTGTTTTGTAACTGATGAACTTTAACTTTAGAGCTGAAGTTTGTTTTGTAACTGGTTACTAATAATTCCTTTGATTGAGCATTGTCTTCTCCGGATAAGCTCCTTCTGTTCCATCTGTTTCACTAAGTTAGGTGAATATTTGTAATTTTAATTTATATTTAACTGAACTACCTTGAACCACAGAAAAACTTTACAAACTTACAAGAATACCTCAATAACTGAATGAAGATAAGTCTATGAATGATGATAATAACAATTGCAGCCACAGAAGAAGCAATAATAATGAATAGTGATAGTCATAATGTTGCTAGTAGTCACTGGTTAGGATTTTCGCTCTCACCCCACATGAAAATGGAGGTTACTTCTTCTGAACTTCAACACCAACATCATCAGTTTAATGATTTTGCTGTTTCATTTAGAAGGATAACATCAACAACAACAACTATCCAGTATAGTCCCATAAAGTGGAGTCTGGGGAGGGTAATATGTAGACGGGCCTTACCCCTACCCGAAAGGACAGAGAGGCTGTTTCCAATCGACCCTCGGTTCAGTGAAGGAAAGGAACAACAAGAACAAAAACAAAAACAAAAGAGCATTAGTAACTTCAGCAGAAATAGCGTAAATAATTATCTAAAGATAAGAACCATAAATAAAATAAAATAGAAGGATATTTAGTTATAATGGATTCAATATATTTTTTGTTTTGCGGAGTTCTATATATGATTCAAGAGAGTTGCAAAGCAAAGATGAGGAGAAATGAGGTTGAAGTTATTTAAAAAGTGATTACACGTTAAAATTTGTTTTAAAAAATAAATATAAATTAAATAGAGACGACCAAATAAAACATCGCGTGCGATTTTTATCCCCGCAAGGTCTCGATACTGCTTGAGTAGCGGGCAGCTCATGCCGGGCTCAACCGTCGTAGTTTCTGGTGGCTAAATTTGGCCCAAAGTGGGCCTAGCTCACCTTTAGTAAAAAATATATTGAGAAAATGACCTCTATGACCCCCTAAAATTTTTAATAGCCTATGTATTTTTCATTAATCCGAAATGGCTTTTATACCCAACTAATTGACAAGTTATAGCCATTATTCTCGATGTACAAATTTTTCTTCATTTGGTCCGCCAACATCCCATTAGATTTACGTTTCTATGTTGGCAAATCATCTTTAGTATAGTATATCCTTACTTTCGGAAACTAATGATGCAATTTAAGATATATAGAGTAGCATAATATTAGATGGAGGATGTTCGAGATAATATATATCAAGGGGCTTTTCATATGTTGTCAACTGTGAAACCTCTTATCGTATGCTTGAAACAAATAATTATGTTTTTTCTTCTTTTCGTTAATTTAAATTTTCAGTTAGAAACATTGAAATTTGCTACAATTGGAAAGGATCTTGTCAATCCTTTTATTCTAGACGATAATCTTTTTCTTAATTACTCCAAAAAGATAAAGTAAGCACTGGGCAAAGAATTGAAATTGGTTTAAGTGTACGTGAAAATGCAAGAAAATGACTTAAAATAATTTGTGTCTAATCCAAGAATCCCAATTCCATTATCCACCATCATATAAATAAATAATTAGTATTGTAAAATTAAAAATTAAATTAGTCAAAAAAAATAATTTGAAGCATATTAGATACTTGCTAAAGATGAGATTGAGTTGTAGCCCAATTACTCAAAAGAAGAATAACAGAATGCATGACTCTTGCTAAAGTCAATATTAATGGTAAGTGCAATAATTATCTATTTGCAGGATAAAAAGAGCTAATTTTTACATAGTAGAGGACATTCATGAGTCTTGCACTCAACCCCTAGTGTACTGCTATTATCTACTCTTTTAATTGTGGTTATAAGATGCAAGTGTAATTTATATAATATTCTACGATGTATCAAAATTGTATATATAATACATTATATATATATTTTGTATATAAAGTGTATCGTACATCTTGCAGAGTATCTATAATGTATCACTAATGAATTTCGAGCGTTTTTGTGTATCCAAAGTGTGTATATTGTTCTACGATGTATAAAATTTATATATATGAAGTGTATCATGCATTTTATAATGTATCATTAATGTATCCTCAGCGCTTTTATATATTTAAAATTCTACAATGTATAAAAATGTATATTTATTACTCTACAATGTAGCAAAATTATATGCATACTATATACATGGCATAAAATTTATATATAAAGTATATCATACATCTCGCATTTATCCATAATGTATTATTAATATATTTGATGATGTCCAAATCCATTATTAAAAAATAAATGGATACATTCGCGTGCAATATAATTTACCCAACTATGAGTCGGGATCAAATCCCAAAGAGACCAATATGTAGGCAATTAAAAATTGTCACACCTCCTTTTTTCACATCCACGATGGGGATGTATAAAGGGAGTTTTTTCCAATTTAAGTGAAAATCGAAACGAGATTATTTATTTAAAAATCAGAGTCACCACTTGGCATAAATTATGGTGTCCCAAGTCATCGATTTTAAATCCCGAATCGAGAAAATTTGACTCTGTTTATGTATGTGAACACAGAAATCTGGGTAATTTATTCTGTTAACCTAGAAGAATGTGTGAGGCACTCCCGAATTCCGTGGTTCTAGCACGGTCGCTTTGATCATACTTGTCTTACTGAATTTGTTTAATTACTCATTTTATTACCTACGTGCAATTACCTATTTCGTCACTTTTAATTAATAAAATTATCTTGAAACGGGTTCCGCATACATATGCCCATTTATTTGGCGCGTCAAAATCGTGTCAAGCGAATGTGTCCACAATTTATAACGCTTTATTATTATTAAGAAAGTTTGGTCGAAGTTGCACGAATGCATACTCCAATTTAGTTTTTTAGGAATCATAATCGTGTCATGCAAACGTATCCAAAACCACGATAGTGTATTAAACGGCCCTAAAGGCTTTTCTACGAATATTCAACATTAATGGTTAGTTAGTAATTGTGAGGGCCATGGATTAATTTCGATGGCACGCCTCGATCTAATTACAAGGGTTTAGTTGATAAGAGAAAAACCTAAAAGAATTTGAAATGCATTCTATGCTAAAATGTGAGGTTAGTTAACTACCACAAGCATTTTATTAACAAGCACCATCTAAAAAAACGTTACTTCCTAGCAAACGTGGGACTGGGCTAATAAAGTCAAACAAACCCAAATGACACAAAATACGTAGCGCTAATTTTTATTACTTGCAAGCCTCTTCAGACACAGGCCCAAGAGGAGCCCAAATTTCACGAGTGGGTAGATACCCCAAACCCCACGAACCAAGGATCGAATCCCTCCCTCGCACCCGGCACAAACGAATCAATGGAGCCTGAACAAAGCTCTAACGATGAATTAGTACATTATGATAAGGTAAATGCGATATTTTTAAATTTCAACCCCAATGACATGTTGTATATCTTTTTGAAGCATTTTTACTGAAAATAGACGCATGGGATTCGAACCTACTAATTAGTCATTCTCATACCATACTCAATACATGAGCTTAAATATGCAATGATCATCGAACAAGTGGTTTCCTGCTTGAATTATAACCCCCAAAACTAGGCAAACTTAGAGCCACATCCTAGAAAAACAAAGAAACTTAAAGCTGTGTAATCATGCTACATACTAATTATGAACTGGAATTAAAACATTAGCTTAAACGAATGTAAACCAAACCATCATGATAAGCGCTAACTGATTTAAACCTATACTACAAAAGCATTCACATTCTTTAAATGTTCGAATACAAAGTCCTTCGACTTAATCACAAATCCACATGATAAACTAGAAGCCTAAAACATACCTTTGAAGATGAAACATAAGAGTATCAACACAGTGGAATGGAGAACCCATGAAAGAGCTCAAATTATTATAAATACAAGGAAAAACTCTATTTGAACAGGGACTGATATTCAACAAAGTTGAGATTCATTCTCAGATCTTCTATTTTGGTTACATGTTATCAGATTTGAACTCCATATATCACTTAAAAAGCCAAGGACATACCTGGAAAGCCAAATAAACGGAAAATGAGGAATCAACCTTGAACGGTAACAGCCAGAAGCTAACCCATGCTTAACAATCAATAATTAGCAATGAAATCAGCTTGTGAAACCAATGGAACAGTAAATATCCAGCAGAATTTACCCCAAAACTTTCAGAAATCCAAATTTAAACCATCTCAACCTTAGAGAGAATCAGAAAATGTTTCAGTGTCTAAAAACTTCAAAACTCAAAGCAGGGAAATCAATGGACAAATTCTAGATTTTCAGTCGTTGGTATTCTTTCAGAATTTTTATCTCCTGATCCTCTTAAAAGTTTAGTAAAATGGGATTTTTATAGAGGAAGGGTTAGGGCAACATATATGATTATGTTAATTGTCATTTACCCCATCCTCAAATTCCCTTTATTTAGTTCGATCCCTATTCAAAGTCAGCTTTGCAAACCATATCCCCCCTCAATTACCTAGAAGCTTCCTAATGCAGTTATATAAGATTCCGTACCCAATTTCCCTAAACTACCCTAAGATGGCTATTATTTACACTGAAAATTGAACCAGCAGAAATAAACACTTGGGCCAAACGGTCCATGAACCTGTTACCCTTTTGGTTATTTTTGCAACGGGCTCATTGGCTAGGAAACAATCTGGTGGAGGGGGGGGGGGGGGAGGGAAAGAAAATGGATCAATATTTTGAAATATAGAAAATTGCTACTTTGTTTTGTTCTTTTATGACTTTCTGAATCATAATAGGACAATCAACCCATTTAGCCGACTTAAACAATTCTTTCTTCTTTTACTTGAACCAACCCTTTTTGATTAACTATTCGTCTCTTTAACTTGAAAGCGTCACTTAGAAAAGAAAGGGAATAAACAGAAGGCCCGACTAAGATCGGAACAAAAACAGAAAAAAAACTAAAAGAAACTTGAAGAGCAACACTCACTGCTGGTGGGCCAAACTCTGATGCACAAAACTCTTGGCCAATAATGAAAAGTGTAACACAAGCACTAGCCGTAAAATTTCCAAACGGCTAGTGCTTTATGTCACAACTTTTTGCCATTCGCCAAAGGAAAAGAAAAGAGGATGAAAAACTTCGACTCTTCGGGCAGTCGGCAAGGCATAATTCTAGCGATATCCTTGTTAGAATATACGCTTAACGCTAGAGGGGGGGTGAATAGCGTTATAATAAAAAACAGCGTAAACTTGCGGAATTTAAAAATTGCAGGAATGAAATAAGTGCGATAAGTAAATAATAAGGAACGAACGCACCGATGTTATCCTAGTTCACCACAACCCGTGGCTAGTCCAGTCCCCGAGAGACTCTCTCGAGATTTTTACTAACTTCGTTAAGCTTACGGGTGCTTAACAAACCGTTACAAACTGAGAACTTGAGTCACACAAGCCTCAACAACCTTTGCTCGAAGATACAACACTTCAAGACTTCAACCAAAGGAATCACAACGTTCCTTCTTATAATACAAGGGATTAACACTTCCCTTCAAGTGTATAAAAACACTTTGCACTCAAAACAAGACTCTCCTTAAGAGTAGATATGAGTAAAATAAATACGCTCAAGAACGCAACAACTTTCGTCAAGAATTTGGCTCTCAAAAACTTATGTAATGAATAGAAAATGATGAATAAGAGAGTATGCAAGCTTTAGCAATAATATGATCAGTTGTTGTGTTTAGAAGACTGGTTTGAAAATGTATTTATAGTGTCAAAGACATGCATAATCGTTGCCTAATTGCCAATAGAATTGCTGATTTTGTGCTACGACAATCGATTGTCTAATTGGCACAATCGATTGTTTTCCAATCGTTCCAAAAATCATTCCCAGATTTTACGCAGCATAATCGATTATCTAAGACGTATAATCGATTACTGGCAACGTTCAAAAAATCATTTCCAGATGTTACTTAAAACAATCGATTATCAGAAATATACAATCGATTACTTGGCAACGTTCAAAAAATCTTTTTCAGATTTTACTTCAAACAATCGATTATTAAAATCCTATAATCGATTATCTGACGGAGTTTGAAAATATTTTGGCAACGGTCATTTACATAATCGATTATGCTATATGGACAATCGATTATTTTTCAGTCTTGAAAGATCTAATAGACACTGCCTCAACACAATCGATTGTCATAAGGTTCACAATCGATTATTTTGTATCTATGAAAAATCTGATAGACACTGCCTCAACACAATCGATTGTCATAAGGTTCACAATCGATTATTTTGTAGCTTTGAAAAATCTGATGGACACTGTCTCAACATAATCGATTGTCATAAGGTAGACAATCGATTGTCATGCAGATTTCAAACGTCTGATGGAAACTGCCTCAACACAATCGATTGTCATAAGGTACACAATCGATTGTCTTGCAGCTGCCTTAACATAATCGATAATCATAAGTACATAATCGATTATCTTTGTCCAGATTTTAGAGGCATGTTTAAAAATCATTTTGCTAAAATAAATTTGCATGATTTAAAATCATTTTGCTCTAAATTGAATATGCATGATTTGATAAAAATGTTTTTACGAGAGAAGCCAAGTCTTGAGTTAAATTGTCGGATCAAGATCACAATTAAAGAGCGATTCATGTATAAATTTGTTTAATCTTGATCTTTGTTTGTCTTGTGCTTGAACTTCGTTACGTGACATTTGCGCGCTTGTGCTTGGACCTCGTCATATGTCAATTGCGCATCGTTTGTCATTTATCAAAACCTACAAATATGAACACACGTTTAGTTTAGTGCCTTGAGAACGTATTTCAACAATTTCCCCCTTTTTGATAATGGCAAACCTTAACCGGGATATGCATATTAGGTAATTCATAATGACGATCCAAGACAAGTATATATATATATGCAATTAGTTCCCCCTCAACATATGAATTCCCCCTCAATTTGTGCCAATAAGTATTAAGTGCATAGCCCTTATTCTTCCCCCTTTTGACATTAGCAAAAAATTGGTAAATAACTTGTTTATTGATTAATCAAAAATTTCAACTTCATAAAAGGGATAATAAAGCAAATAATGTCAACATAATCGATTATTGATACTTGATAATCGATTATATACTAAAGAGAAATCGATTATTCTAAAGAGGAATCGATTATTCTGCACCAGTCTTTATAATTCCCCCTGCTTTTAGGGCGATACCTGCAAAAATACGTTAGACGCCTCCGACGCTCAAGTTAGTAATCATGTGAAAGGGAAAATGCAATGCATGACTTAGATCAATGTGGAGTCAAGAATCCCGAGTTCACTACGAATTCGGAAGAAGGACTCTTTCTCTAAAGGTTTTGTGAAGATGTCGGCCAATTGATCTTTGGTTTCAAAAAATTCAATTTCGACATCACCTTTGAGAACGTGATCTCTTATAAAATGATGCCTAATTTCAATGTGTTTTGTTCTTGAATGAAGAACGGGGTTCTTCATCAAGCATATGGCGCTAGTATTATCACATCTAAGAGGGATATGATCGATACTTAGGCCATAGTCTAAGAGTTGCTGTTTCATCCAAAGAATTTGAGCGCAACAACTCCCCGTGGCTACATATTCAGCCTCGGTTGTGGACAACGCAACACTTACTTGTTTCTTGCTAAACCAAGAAACTAGAGAGCTACCGAGCAAATGGCAAGTGCCACTAGTGCTCTTGCGGTCCAATTTGCATCCAGCGAAATCGGAATCGGAATAGCCAACAAGTTGGCATGAAGAACCTTTGGGGTACCATAGACCCACATTTACAGTACCAACAAGATACTTCAATATCCGTTTCACCGCAGTTAGGTGAGACTCCTTAGGACATGATTGATAACGAGCGCATAAGCACACGCTAAACATGATGTCCGGTCTACTAGCAGTAAGATAAAGGAGAGATCCAATCATACCTCGATACTTCTTGGTGTCGACTTCCTTACCTTTCTCGTCTTTGTCTAGATGGTCGGATGTGCTCATGGGAGTGGCCATTGCTTTTGCGTTGCTCATTTCAAATCGTTTTAGCAATTCCTTGCAATATTTAGCTTGACAAATGAAGGTTCCTTCTTTCATTTGCTTTACTTGCAGCCCCAGAAAGAAGGTTAGCTCACCCATCATAGACATTTCAAATTCACTTGTCATTAAATCAGAAAATTCCTTGCACAAAGCATTGTTAGTAGCACCAAAAATATTATCATCCACATAGATTTGAACTAATAAAATATCATTGTTTTATGCTTAACAAATAGAGTGGTGTCAACTTTCCCCCTAATGAATTCATTTTCCAAAAGAAATTTGCTCAATCGTTCATACCAAGCTCGGGAGCTTGTTTGAGACCATAAAGCGCCTTTTTAAGTTTGAAAACATGATTGGGAGATTTAAAATCTTCAAAGCCCCGGGGTTGTTCTACATAAACTTCTTCTTGAATAACACCATTTAGAAAAGCACTTTTTACATCCATTTGATATAAATTGAAATTCATAGAAGAGGCAAAAGCAAGCAATAAACGAATAGCTTCTAACCTTGCTACGGGTGCATATGTTTCTTCATAGTCAATTCCCTCTTCTTGATTATAGCCTTTTGCTACAAGCCTAGCTTTGTTTCTAGTGATTACGCCATTTTCATCTAGTTTGTTTCGAAAAATCCATTTCGTACCAATTATGGTATGCTTTTCGGGTCTTGGCACCAAATCCCAAACGTCATTTCGTTTGAATTGGTTAAGCTCCTCTTGCATTGCCAAGGTCCAAAATTCATCCCCAATTGCTTCGGAGATGGTTGAAGGTTCAATTTGAGAAACGAAAGCAGTATGTCCTAAGGTGTTCTTAAGAGTGTTTCGAGTACTTACCTGTTGTTCAATGTTGCCAATTACCTGTTCGAGAGGATGGTCTTTGATTGTCCTCCACGCGTTTGGCAGTTTCGTTTCTTTTTCCAGTTGTGGCGCTTCCTCCGATAATTGTTCCAAGATTTCATCTTGAATTTCCTTAGGAGTTTCCTCTTGTACTTTGTCTTGAGGACTCATTGAGTTTAAACTACCTGCAAGTTCAAAACCAGAATCCTTTCTCGCCAAGCGAGCATTATTTTCGAAAAACACAATATGAGGGGATTCCTCCATTGTTTCGGTTCTATTATTGAATTCTCTATATGCTTTGCTACGTGAAGAATAACCAATAAAGATTCCTTCATCGGATTTGGCATCAAACTTTCCCAAATTATCTTTACCATTGTTATGAATAAAACATTTACAACCGAATACTCTAAGATGGGAGATATAAGGTTTCCTTCCCTTGTAGAGTTCATATAGAGTTTTCATGAGTATTGGCCTTATGACTACTCTGTTTAAAATGTAGCAAGCGGTACTCACGGCATCCGCCCAAAAATGTTTGGGAATCTTAGCCTCATCGAGCATGGTTCTAGCCATCTCTTCGAGACTCCTATTTTTCCTTTCCACCACTCCATTTTGTTGTGGTGTGCATGGAGCAGAGAAGGTGTGCTCGATACCGAGTTCGTCACAAAAATTCGCGAAGAGATTGTGATCGAACTCTCCCCCATGATCACTTCTTATTGAAGTGACGGTTGTGTCCTTTTCATTTTTTAACACGTTTAAGAAAACATTTAAAATTATGAAAAGCTTCACTTTTATGAGCAAGAAATATTGTCCATATAAATCTAGAATAATCATCAACAATAACAAAAGCATAACGATTTCTACCGAGACTTTCAATGCGAGATGGTCCAAAAAGGTCCATGTGAAGAAGTTGCAATGGTCTAGTAGTTGAAACAATATTTTTCGATTTAAAAGATGCTTTTGTTTGCTTCCCTTTTTTACAAGAATCGCAAATAGAGTCTTTTTCAAATTTAAAATTTGGAAGACCAATAACTAAATTTTGTGAAACCAATTTGTTTAAAAGATGCATGTTGATGTGAGCTACTCTACGATGCCATAACCACATATCATCTTCTTTGCTCATAAGACAATCCACATACTCAGATGAAGAATTTTCAAGATCAACCATATAGATGTTATCCATTCTAAAACCACGAAGGATAATTTTAAAATCGCTACGGCGAAAAACTAAGCATTCATGCGAATCAAATAAAACAAGATTTCCCTTGTCACATAATTGACTTATGCTCAAGAGATTATGTTTTAGAGCTTTAACTAGCAATATATTCTTAATGGAAGAAGGTTCATCCTAACCGACCGATCCAATGCCGATAATTTTTCCCTTGTTGTTATCTCCAAAAATAACACTTCCTCCTTCCTTGTGTTCTAGTTGAAGGAACTTGGATTCGTCTCCGGTCATGTGTTTGGAGAATCCACTATCAAGGTACCAAAGTACACTTGATCCCTTCAAACATACCTACAAGACAAATTAATGGGTCTTTGGTACCCAAGCTGTTTTGGGTTCTTGAGAGTTAGGTGTAACATGCTGTTGTGCTTGACATGCAGTTAAGTGTCTATGTCTAGTGAAGCAAGAAGGAGCAATATGTCCAATTCGATTGCAATAATGACAAATGACATTAGGATTATGCATTCGTCTAGGTTGATAGTAGTTGGACGGGCGAAATTTGTTTACTCTATTCGACAATATGACTATTGCGCATTTCATGAAAATCATTTCTCCTACTATTTGTTCTAGGATATGCAGCATTTCTAAAATAGTTATTTCTAGGTTGAAAGCCATTTCTAGGTGTCCTAAAATGTTCAACATTTCTTCTAGTGTTTGGTCTAGGATATGCATCATTTCTAGAATAGTTATTTCTAGGTTGAAGGCCATTTCTAGGTGTCCTAAAATGTTCAAAGTTTCTTCTAGTGTTTGGTCTAGCATGCATGTTGATTCTAGGATTGTTATCTCTAGGATGAACATTTGTTTTATTTGTCCTAGGTTGAGCCTTAGGTGGTTGGGGTTTGGCTTCAACTTTTTCTTTAGGCTCGTTTTTAAAACCTATCCCATGTTTGGTCGATTTCAAATTAATAAGAACTTCATTCAAATTTTTATGAGAAGAATTGAACTTATCTAAGGTGCCCTTAAGTCTTTCTACCTCATCTTTCAGATGCATGCAAGAAGTACAATTTTTACTAGAACTCTCGGGTTTGTCGGCGCTTCTTTTGCCGAAAAAATTGTTTTCTTCTTTCAACTTCTCATTTTCCAAAATCAGTTTTTCCAAATCCTTTTCTTTCAAAGAGAGTTGTTTTTCAAAATCTTTTTCTTTCAATGAAGCATTTTCCTTAATGTTTTTAACAGTTTTGGAAGCTTTAATGAATTCACTATACAACTCATCAAAGGCATTTTGCATTTCCTCAAGAGAATAGAAGTTTTTGGAAGAAATTTGACATACCTCTTCTTGATTGTTTTCGTGAGCCATGAGATAGAGATTTGCGGTTTCGTCTTCTTCTTCCTCACTCGACTCGTCTCCGGAGTCGCCTCCCCAAAATATGTATGCTCGTTGTTTCTTGAAGGGTTTCTTCTCCTTTTTGACATTTGGGCAATTTGATTTAATGTGCCCGATTTCTCCGCACCCATAGCACATTACTTGATCTCCTTGTTGTTTACCTTTTCGTTCATGTTAGATAATACGCTTAACGGTAGAGGGGGGGGGGGTGAATAGCGTTATAATAAAAATTAGCGTAAACTTGCGGAATTTAAAAATTGCAGGAAATAAATAAGTGCGATAGTAAATAAATTAGAACAAACGCACCGATGTATCCTGGTTCACCACAACTCGTGGCTATTCCAGTCCCGGAGAGACTCTCTCGAGATTTCCACTAACTTGCTAAGCTTACGGGTGCTCAACAAACCGTTATAACTTGAGGACACAAGCCTCAACAACCTTTGCTTGGAGATACAACACTCCAAGACTTCAACCAAGGAAACACAAGTTCCTTCTTACAACACAAGGGACTAACACTTCCCTTCAAGTGTACAAAAACACTTAGCACTCAAACAAGACACTCCTTTAAGAGTAGATATGAGTAAAACGAATACGCTCAAGATCGCAACAACTTTCGACAAGAATTTGGCTCTCAAAAGCTTATGTAATGAATATAAAATGATAAGCAATAAAGTATGCAAGCTTTAGCAATTGTATGATCAGTTGTTGTGTTTAGAAGACTGAATTGAAGCTGTATTTATAGTTGAAAAACCTTGTATTACCGTTGCCTAATTGCCAATTAAGAATTGCTGATTTTACTCTGTGACAATCGATTGTCAAATTACCACAATCGATTGTTTGCCAGATCTTCCAAAAATCAATCCCAGATTTTACGCATAACAATCGTTTATCTAAGATCAATAATCGATTACTGGCAACGTTCAGAAAATCATTTCCAGATTTTACTTAAAACAATCGATTGTCAGAAATCTACAATCGATTACTCAGCAACGTTCAAAAAATCCTTTCCAGATTTTAATTAAAACAATCGATTATAAGAAATCAATAATCGATTACCTGACGGTATTTGAAAATATTTTGGCAACGGTCAGTTATACAATCGATTATACTAAGTTAACAATCGATTATATATCAGTCTTGAAAAATCAATTTAGACACTGCCTCTTGACAATCGATTGTTATAGGTTCACAATCGATTATTTAATAACTTTGAAAAAGTCTGGAAGACACTGCCTCAACACAATCGATTGTCATAAGTTCACAATCGATTATTTTGTGACTTTGAAAAATCTGATGGACACTGTCTCTTCACAATCGATTGTCATTAGCTTCACAATCGATTATCTTGAGCTTTGAAAAACTTTGATGGACACTGCCTCATCACAATCGATTTTCATAAGGTTCACAACCGATTGTCATGCATATTTGAAAAATCTGATGCTCACTGCCTTAACACAATCGATTGTCATAAGTTCACAATCGATTGTCAAGCAGCTGATTTAAACATAATCGATTATCATAAGTACATAATCGATTATCTTACTCCAGATTTTAGAAGCATGTTTAAAAATCATTTTGACTAAAGTAAATATGCATTATTTAAAATCATTTTGCTCTAAATTAAATATGCATGATTTGTTAAAAATATTTTTACGAGAGAAGCCAAGTCTTGAGTTTAAGTTGTCGGATCAAGATCACAATTAAATACCGACTCATATAAAACTTAATCTCGATCTTTGTCTTGTGCTTGAATCTCATTATATATCAATTTTGCGCTTGTGCTTGGACCTCGTCATGTGTCAATTTGCGCATAGTTTGTCATTCATCAAAACCTACAAATATGAACACACGTTTAGTAGAATGCCTTGAGAACGTGTTTCCAAAAATTTCCCCCTTTTTGATAATGGAAAACTTTAAGCGGGATATGCATATTAGGCAATTCATAATGACGATTCAAGACAAGTAAAGATATGCAACAAGTATATAGATATGCAATTTGTTCCCCCTCAATATATGAATTCCCCCTCAATTTTTGCCGATAAGTATTGAGAGTGCATACCCGTTATCTTCCCCCTTTTTCCATTAGCAAAAAAAACATAGATCAATAAAAAAAAATTGTTTATTTATTAAATCTGCAATTTCAGACATAATAACGCAAATAATGTCAAGACAATCGATTATTGATACTGGATAATCGATTATATAAAAGAGAAATCGATTGTTCTGTGCGTCAAGCTTTATAATTCCCCCTGCCTTTAGGGCGATACCTGCAAAAATACGTTAGACGTCTCCGACGCTCAAGTTAGAAAACATGTGAAAGGGAAAATGCAATGCATGACTTAGATCAACGTGGAGTCAAGGATCCCGAGTTCACTACGAATTCGGAAGAAGGACTCTTTCTCTAAGGGCTTTGTAAAGATGTCGGCCAATTGATCTTTGGTTTCAACAAATTCAATTTCGACATCGCCCTTGAGAACGTGATCTCTTATAAAATGATGTCTAATTTCAATGTGTTTTTTTCGCGAATGAAGAACGGGGTTCTTCGTCAAGCATATGGCACTAGTATTATCACATCTAAGAGGGATATGATCAAGACTTAGGCCATAGTCCAAGAGTTGTTGTATCATCCAAAGGATTTGAGCGCAACAACTCCCCGCGGCTACATATTCAGCCTCGGTTGTGGACAACGCAACACTTACTTGTTTCTTGCTAAACCAAGAAACGAGAGAGCTACCGAGCAAATGGCAAGTGCCACTAGTGCTCTTGCGGTCCAATTTGCATCCAGCAAAATCGGAATCGGAATAGCCAACAAGTTGGCATGAAGAACCTACGGGGGTATCATAGACCCACATTTACAGTACCAATAAGATACTTCAATATCCGTTTCACCGCAGTTAGGTGAGACTCCTTCGGACACGATTGATAACGAGCGCATAAGCACACGCTAAACATGATGTCCGGACGACTAGCAGTAAGATAAAGGAGAGAGCCAATCATACCTCGATACTTTTTGATGTCGACTTCCTTACCTTTCTCATCTTTGTCTAGATGATCGGATGTGCTCATGGGGGTTGCCATTGCTTTTGCATTGCTCTTTTCAAATCGTTTCAGCAATTCTTTGCAATATTTCACTTGGCAAATGAACGTACCTTCTTTCATTTGCTTTACTTGTAATCCCAAAAAGAATGTTAACTCACCCATCATAGACATCTCAAATTCGCTTGTCATTAAATCGGAAAATTCCTTGCACAAAACATTGTTAGTAGCACCAAATATAATATCATCCACATAGATTTGAACTAATAAAATATCATTATTTTTATGCTTAACAAAAAGAGTGGTGTCAACTTTTCCCCTAATGAAATCATTTTCCAATAGAAATTTACTCAATCTTTCATACCAAGCTCGGGGAGCTTGTTTTAAACCATAAAGAGCCTTTTTGAGTTTGAAAACATGATCGGGAGATTTAAAATCTTCAAAACCGGGGGGTTGTTCAACATAAACTTCTTCTTGAATAACACCATTTAGAAAAGCACTTTTCACATCCATTTGATATAAATTGAAATTCATAGAAGAGGCAAAAGCAAGCAATAAACGAATAGCTTCTAATCTAGCTACGGGAGCATATGTTTCTTCATAGTCAATACCCTCTTCTTGATTATAGCCTTTTGCTACAAGCCTAGCTTTGTTTCTAGTGATTAGACCATTTTCATTCGAAAAACCCATTTCGTACCAATTATGGTATGATTTTCGGGTCTTGGCACCAAATCCCAAACGTCATTCCGTTTGAATTGGTTAAGCTCCTCTTGCATTGCCTAGGTCCAAAATTCATCCCCAATTGCTTCGGAGATGGTTGTTGGTTCAATTTGAGAAACAAAAGCAGTATGTCCTAAGGTGTTCTTAAGGGAGTTTCGGGTACTTACCTTTTCTCCGACGTCGCCAATTACCTGTTCGAGAGGGTGATCTTTGATTGTCCTCCACTCGTTAGGCATTTTCGTTTCTTTCTCCAATTGTGGCGTTTCCTCCGTTGATTGTTCCAAGATTTCATCTTGAATTTCCTTAGGAGTTTCCTCTTGTACTTTATCTTTTAAACTATTTAAAATACCTGCAAGATCAGAACAAGAATCCTTTCTCGCCAAGCGAGCATTATTTTCGGAAAACACAATATGAGGGGATTCCTCCACAGTTTAAGTTCTATTATTAAATACCCTATATGCTTTGCTACGTGAAGAATACCCAACAAAAATTCCCTCATCGGATTTGGCATCAAATTTTCCCAATTGATCTTTTCCATTGTTATGAATAAAACATTTACAACCGAATACTCTAAAATGGGAGATATTTGGTTTCCTTCCCTTGTAGAGTTCATACGGGGTTTTCATGAGTATTGGCCTTATGACTACTCTATTTAAAACGTAGCATGCGGTACTCACGGCATCCGCCCAAAAATATTTGGGAATCTTAGCCTCTTCGAGCATGGTTCTAGCCATCTTTTCGAGACACCTATTTTTCCTTTCCACCACCCCATTTTGTTGTGGTGTTCGTGGAGCGGAAAAGGTATGCTCGATACCGAGTTCGTCACAAAAGTCCGCAAAGAGATTGTGATCAAACTCTCCCCCATGATCACTTCTAATTGAAGTGACGGTTGTTTCCTTTTCGTTTTGAACACGTTTAAGAAAATATTTAAAATTCTGAAAAGCATCACTTTTATGGGCAAGAAATAAAGTCCGAGTAAATCTGGAATAATCATCAACAATAACAAAAGCATAACGATTTCTACCAAGACTTTCAATGCGAGATGGTCCAAACAAATCCATGTGAAGCAATTGCAATGGTCTAGTAGTTGAAACAATATTTTTCGATTTAAAAGATGCTTTTGTTTGCTTCCCTTTTTGACAAGAATAACAAATAGAGTCATTTTCAAATTTCAAATTTGGAAGACCAACAACTAAATTTTGTGAAACCAATTTGTTCAAAAGATGCATGTTGATGTGAGCTACTCTACGATGCCATAACCAAGAATTATCCTCTTTGCTCATTAAACAATTCACATATTCGGGTGAGGAATTTGCAAGATCAACCATATAAATGTTATCCATTCTAAAACCACGAAGGATAATTTTAAAATCGCTACGTCTAAAAACTAAGCATTCTTCCGAATCAAATAAAACAAGATTTCCCTTGTCACATAATTGACTTATGCTCAAGAGATTATGTTTTAAACCTTTCACAAGTAATATATGCTTAATGGAAGAAATTTCATCCTTACCGACCGATCCGATGCCGATAATCTTTCCTTTGTTGTTATCACCAAAAATAACACTTCCCCCTTCCTTATGTTCTAGTTGAAGGAATTTGGATTCGTCTCCCGTCATGTGCTTGGAGCATCCACTATCAAGGTACCATAGTACACTTGATCCCTTCAAACATACCTACAAAACAGATTAATGAGTTTTAGGTACCCATGCCATTTTTGGTCCTTGGGGGTTAGGCAAATCATTGTGATGTAATTGAGTGTTATGTCTATGTCGTGTAAAACAAGCAGGAGCAATATGTCCAATTCGTCTACAATAATGACAAGTCACGTTAGGATTATGCATCCTTCTAGGTTGATAGTAATTGGACGGACGAAATTCACTTACTCTATTCTTGACAATATGACTGTTGCGCAAATCACGAAAATTATTTCTCCTACCATTTGTTCTAGGATATGCATCATTTCTAGAATAGTTGTTTCTAGGTTGGAAGTCATTTATAGGTGTTCTAAAAGGTTCAAAATTCCTTCTAGTGTTTGGCCTAGAATGTGCATTATTTCTAGGTTGCGATTGATGAAAACCATTTCTAGGTTTGTTGTATCTAGGATGAACATTTGTTTTATTTATCCTAGGTTGAGCCTTAGGTGGTTGGGGGTTGGCTTCAACTTTCTCTTTAGGCTCGTTTCTAAAACCTATGCCATGCTTGGTCGACTTCAAATTAACAAGTACTTCATTCAAATTTTTATGAGAAGAGTTAAACTTATCTAAGGTGCCCTTAAGCCTTTCTACTTCATTTTTGAGATGCATGCAAGAAGTACAATTTCTGGAACTCTCGGGCTGGTCGGCGCTTCTCTTGCCAAAAAATTTGTTTTCCTACTTCTCATTTTCTAAAATCAGTTTTTCCAATTCCTTTTCTTTAAAAGAGAGTTGTTTTTGAAAATCTTTTTCTTTTAAAGAAGCATTTTCTTTTATACTCTTAACAGTTTTTGAAGCTTTAATAAATTCGCTATACAACTCATCAAAAGCATTTTGCATTTCTTCAAGGGAAAAGAAATTTTTGGAAGAAATTTGACATACCTCTTCTTTGTTGTCTTCTTGTGCCATAAGACAAAGATTTGCGGCTTCGTCTTCTTCTTCCTCACTTGACTCGTCACCGGAGTCTCCTCCCCAAGATATGTATGCTCGTTGCTTCTTGAAGGGTTTCTTCTCCTTTTTAGCATTTGGGCAATTTGATTTAATGTGCCCGGTTTCTCCGCACTCATAGCACTTTATTTGATCTCCTTACTTTTGGCCCTTTCGTTCATACTCTTTTCGCATGAACTTTTGAAATCTCTTGATAACGAGTCCGAACTCGTTGTCTCCGTCCTCATCATTTTGAGGTTGGCTTGTGCTTGCCTTGAGAGCGATTCTTTGCTTCCTTTGATCATCAACAAGAGGGTTAAGTATAGTAGATTCATAAGTTTTAAGATTACCTCTTAATGCGTCGATGGTGACATTTGAAATGCCAATGGATTCTTGAATCACGTCGGCCTTGGATCGCTATTCCGGAGTGACACTTCGGAGAATTTTTCGGACAAGTTCCTTATCCGTGAAGGTCTTCTTAAGAGCATGTAAATCATTTACGATTTTTGAAAATCGTTCAAACATCTCATCGACCTTTTCGCCTTCCTTCATGTGAAACAATTCATATGCATGGGTTAGGAAATCAATTTTGGCTTCCCTTACCTGGTCCGTACCTTCGTACGTAATTTCCAGCTTGTCCCACATTTGCTTCGCCGTTGTGCAACAAGATATCTTCCTGTAATCATCAGCATTTACAGCACAATATAATAAATTAATAGCTTTAGCATTATTTTGCACCTTTCGGATATCATCCGCATCGTATTCATCTTCGGATTTTGGGACCCATTCATTTTCAACCTTCTTGGTTGGAATTTGTTCTCCATTCATTATGACCTTCCAAAGATGAAAACTATTTGATTGTACAAATATTCTCATCCTCTCCTTCCAGTATGTATACTTTGTACCATCGAATAGCGGTGGTCAGGTGGAGCATTGTCCTTCACCTATTCCTGCAAAAGAATCACGAGTAGAAGCCATGGATATTTCTCTCAAACGGTTAAGTCTTCAGAGAGTTGGGCTCTGATACCAATTGTTAGATAATACGCTTAACGCTAGAGGGGGGGGGGGGGTGAATAGCGTTATAATAAAAATTAGCGTAAACTTGCGGAATTTAAAAATTGCAGGAAATAAATAAGTGCGATAAGTAAATAAATTAGAACAAACGCACCGATGTATCCTGGTTCACCACAACCCGTGGCTAGTCCAGTGCCCGAGAGACTCTCTCGAGATTTCCACTAACTTGTTAAGCTTACGGGTGCTCAACAAACCGTTACAACTTGAGGACACAAGCCTCAACAACCTTTGCTCGGAGATACAACACTCCAAGACTTCAACCAAGAAAACACACGTTCCTTCTTACAACACAAGGGATTAACACTTCCCTTCAAGTGTACAAAAACACTTAGCACTCAAACAAGACACTCTTTTAAGAGTAGATATGAGTAAAAAGAATACGCTCAAGATCGCAACAACTTTCGACAAGAATTTAGCTCTCAAAAGCTTATGTAATGAATATAAAATGATAAGCAATAAAGTATGCAAGCTTTATCAATTGTATGATCAGTTTTGTGTTTAGAAGACTGAATTGAAGCTGTATTTATAGTTGAAAAGCCTTGTATTACCGTTGCCTAATTGCCAATTAAGAATTGCTGATTTTACTCTGTGACAATCGATTGTCAAATTACCACAATCGATTGTTTGCCAGATCTTCCAAAAATCAATCCCATATTTTACGCATAACAATCGATTATCTAAGATCAATAACCGATTACTGGCAACGTTCAAGAAATCATTTCCAGATTTTACTTAAAACAATCGATTGTCAGAAATCTACAATCGATTACTGAGCAACGTTCAAAAAATCCTTTCCAAATTTTAATTAAAACAATCGATTATAAGAAATCAATAATCGATTACCTGACGGTATTTGAAAACATTTTGGCAACGGTCAGTTATACAATCGATTATACTAAGTTAACAATCGATTATATATCAGTCTTGAAAAATCACTTTAGACATTGCCTCTTGACAATCGATTGTTATAGGTTCACAATCGATTATTTAATTACTTTGAAAAAGTCTGGAAGACACTGCCTCAACACAATCGATTGTCATAAGTTCACAACGATTATTTTGTGACTTTGAAAAATCTGATGGACACTGTCTCTTCACAATCGATTGTCATTAGCTTCACAATCGATTATTTTGAGCTTTGAAAACTTTGATGGACACTGCCTCATCACACTCGATTGTCATAAGGTTCATAATCGATTGTCATGCAGATTTGAAAAATCTGATGCTCACTGCCTTAACACAATCGATTGTCATAAGTTCACAATCGATTGTCAAGCAGCTGACTTAAACATAATCGATTATCATAAGTACATAATCGATTATCTTAGTCCAGATTTTAGAGGCATGTTTAAAAATCATTTTGACTAAAGTAAATATGCATTATTTAAAATCATTTTGCTCTAAATTAAATATGCATGATTTGTTAAAAATATTTTTACGAGAGAAGCCAAGTCTTGAATTTAAGTTGTCGGATCAAGATCACAATTAAATACCAACTCATATAAAACTTAATCTCGATCTTTGTCTTGTGCTTGAATCTCGTTATATATCAATTTTGCGCTTGTGCTTGGACCTCGTCATGTGTCAATTTGCACATAGTTTGTCATTCATCAAAACCTACAAATATGAAACACACGTTTAGTATAATGCCTTGAGAACGTGTTTCCAACAGTTCGTACTCTTTTCGCATGAACTTTTGAAATCTCTTAATAACGAGTTCGAACTCGTTATCTCCGTCCTCGTTATTTTGAGGTTGGCTTGTGCTTGCCTTGAGGGCGATTCTTTGTTTCCTTTGATCATTAACAAGAGGGTTAAGTATAGTAGATTCATAAGTTTTAAGGTTACATCTTAATCTGTCGATGGTGACATTTGAAATGCCAATAGACTCTTGAATCGCGTCGGCCTTGGAGCGCCATTCCGGAGTGAGACTTCGGAGAATTTTTCGGACAAGTTCCGTATCCGTGAAGGTCTTCTTAAGAGCATGTAAGTCAGTAACGATTTTTGAAAATCGTTCGAACATGTCATCGACCCTTTCGCCTTCCTTCATGTGAAACAGTTCATATGCATGGGTTAGAAAATCAACTTTAGCCTCTCTTACCTAGTCCGTACCTTCGTACGTGATTTCCAGCTTATCCCACATTTGCTTCGCCGTTGTGCAACATGATATTTTTCTGTAATCATCAGCGTTTACAGCACAATATAATAAGTTGATGGCCTTAGCGTTGTTCTGCACTTTTCGGATATCATCCGCATCGTATTCATCTTCGGATTTTGGAACCCATTCATTTTCAACCTTTTTGGTTGGAATTTCTTCTCCCTTCATTATAACCTTCCACAGATGAAAACTATTCGATTGAATGAATATTCTCATCCTTTCCTTCCAGTACGTATAGTTTGTGCCATCGAATAGTGGTGGTCGGGTGGAGCATTGTCCTTCACCTATTCCTGCAAAAGAATCACGAGTAGAAGCCATGGATTATTTCTCTCAAACGGTTAAGTTTTTCAGAGAGTTGGGCTCTAATACCAATTGTTAGAATATACGCTTAACGCTAGAGGGGGAGGGGGGGGGGGTGAATAGCGTTATAATAAAAAACAGCATAAACTTGCGGAATTTAAAAATTGCAGGAATGAAATAAGTGCGATAAGTAAATAATAAAGAACGAACGCACCGATGTTATCCTGGTTCACCACAACCCGTGGCTAGTCCAGTCCCCGAGAGACTCTCTCGAGATTTCTACTAACTTCGTTAAGCTTACGGGTGCTTAACAAACCGTTACAAACTGAGAACTTGAGTCACACAAGCCTCAACAACCTTTGCTCGAAGATACAACACTTCAAGACTTCAACCAAAGGAATCACAACGTTCCTTCTTACAATACAAGGGATTAACACTTCCCTTCAAGTGTATAAAAACACTTTGCACTCAAAACAAGACTCTCCTTAAGAGTAGATATGAGTAAAATAAATACGCTCAAGAACGCAACAACTTTCGTCAAGAATTTGGCTCTCAAAAACTTATGTAATGAATAGAAAATGATGAATAAGAGATTATGCAAGCTTTAGCAATAATATGATCAGTTGTTGTGTTTAGAAGACTGATTTGAAGATGTATTTATAGTGTCAAAGACATGCATAACCGTTGCCTAATTACCAATTAAGAATTGCTGATTTTGTGCTACGACAATCTTTTGTCTAATTGGCACAATCGATTGTTTTCCAATCGTTCCAAAAATCATTCCCAGATTTTACGCAGCATAATCGATTATCTAAGACGTATAATTGATTACTGGAAACGTTCAAAAAATCATTTCCAGATTTTACTTAAAACAATCGATTATCAGAAATATACAATCGATTACTTGGCAACGTTCAAAAAATCTTTTTCAGATTTTACTTCAAACAATCGATTATTAAAATCCTATAATTGATTATCTGACGGAGTTTGAAAATATTTTGGCAACGGTCATTTACATAATCGATTATGCTATATGGACAATCGATTAATTTTCAGTCTTGAAAGATCTAATAGACACTGCCTCAACACAATCGATTGTCATAAGGTTCACAATCGATTATTTTGTATCTTTGAAAAATCTGATAGACACTGCCTCAACACAATCGATTTTCATAAGGTTCACAATCGATTATTTTGTAGCTTTGAAAAATCTGATGGACACTGTCTCAACATAATCGATTGTCATAAGGTAGACAATCGATATTCATGCAGATTTCAAACGTCTGATGGAAACTGCCTCAACACAATCGATTGTCATAAGGTACACAATCGATTGTCTTGCAGCTGCCTTAACATAATCGATTATCATAAGTATATAATCGATTATCTTTGTCCAGATTTTAGAGGCATGTTTAAAAATCATTTTGCTAAAATAAATATGCATGATTTAAAATCATTTTGCTCTAAATTAAATATGCATGATTTGATAAAAATGTTTTTACGAGAGAAGCCAAGTCTTGAGTTAAATTGTCAGATCAAGATCACAATTAAAGAGCGACTCATGTATAACTTTGTTTAATCTTGATCTTTGTTTGTCTTGTGCTTGAACTTCATTACGTGACATTTGCGTGCTTGTGCTTGGACCTCGTCATATGTCAATTGCGCATCGTTTGTCATTTATCAAAACCTACAAATATGAACACACGTTTAGTTTAGTGCCTTGAGAACGT
This sequence comes from Nicotiana benthamiana, assembly GCA_034376525.1. Lineage (NCBI taxonomy): Eukaryota > Viridiplantae > Streptophyta > Magnoliopsida > Solanales > Solanaceae > Nicotiana > Nicotiana benthamiana. Next base: position 36,500,089 of record CM067327.1, read on the forward strand.
ATTTCAACAATTCTTTTGTCGAGGGTTCGATGTCAAACATGGCCATCTATTGGGAAACCAAAATAGGAAGAGAAAACGGAAAAAGAAACGGTACAAGGTTGGATTCTCGACCAATTTTGGATTTAAGATTTGGATAGATTGGGGAGTCTTTGGCTAAAACTAATGGCAGATTCGGGATGCAGAGACGACGAGGATGATATGGTCAAGAGTTGGTGGAATTTGAAGGTCCGCTGCTACCGTTGGTGAATTCCGGTGGGTGGTGGGTGGTGGGCGGTGGGCGGTAATGAAGATAGAGAGGCGAGAGAGAAGATGAATTATGTCTTAGGTTACTCAAGTTTCACACATTCTTAATTACAATAAAGGGTGGATCCACAGCCTTTGGATGATGGACAATGATCGACTAAGATTAGTTTAACATAATTGAACTCAAAACGGTGTAGTATCGCCCTTATACTAGTTGTTTCAAAGGTCTTGAAGACTAACAGCTTGGACCGGGTCTTGGCTGGGTCTGGGCCAGATTGAGACGAGTTTGAGGAAAATTTGGGCTGGGTTTGGGGAACAAAAAAAAATAAGAAGGCCCAAGAGACTTCTTCTACAATTCCTTTTCTTTTCTTCTTTTCAAATCAATTATTTTAATTTCCAACTCTTTTTAATTTCTCCTTTTTTCAAAATTAGAAATAAAATCGTAAGTTAAATCACAAAGCCAAATTAACCTAAAAAAACTAATTAATTCTATATAATAATTATCACAAATTATTAAAACCAAATTAAAAGAAAAATTACCAAAATGCAAAATTAAAATTAAAAAGTGCAAAATAAACTATTTTGTGATTTTTCCCATTTTTATAAAACAACTGATTTGCTAATTAATTCTAAAATGTAGATTTATATCCTAAATACAAATGCACCATATTTTTGTATTTTCTTAATTAGTTAAACAAAGTTAACATGCTTAGACAAATACAAAGAATTAACGGAAAAATTCTACAAAATCTACAAAATTGCATAAAAAGGGGAAAAATTATTTTGTGTAAATTTATTGGAGTAATTCACGTAGGGCAAAAATCACCTGCTCACAGCTGCCCCTCTTTGCTTGGAAACATAAAGAGTTTTCGTGCAAAGATAAAGTGAGCATATAAGAGCGATTTTTGCCCGCTTGAGTACTCCGTAGGAAGCATTTTTGCAAGAGTTGACCGTACCATGCTTCTGAGGTTGTCTACATATCCTTGGCTATAAAGGAATCAGGTTAGTATAGTTTGGAAAGTTTTGGTAGTGTGGACTACCGTAAAGCTAGGATTTCACTGCTGCTACTGCTTACTGACCGCTTATTATACCATGACAAAATAAAAAGAAGCTAGACTAAGCTATGATCTATGAATTACAAAAACCTATCTATATCTTCAAACTTAAACTTGTGATTCTTGTTGACTTGTATTCTCCTGATGAAATTACTTTATTGTCGACTTGAGTCATAATCTGAGATGATTTCCATTTCTTAAGATGGACGCCTGATTACTAAACTCAAATGGTATTTTGAGATGTTTTTCCTTTCTCCAGGTGGGCGCCTGATTTCCAACACATGAACTGCTTTCCCTTTGTTCTCCAGGTGGGCGCTTGATTTCCAACATATGAACTGCTTTCCGTTTGTTCTCTAGGTGGGTGCCTGATTGCCAAAACCTTAACTGTATTCTCTTGTTCTACAGGTGAACGCCTGATTCCGAAAAGTTTAATTGTATTCCTTTGTTCTCTAGGTGGGTGCCTGATTGACAAAACTTGAATTGTATTACTCTGTTCTCCAGGTGGGTGCATGATTTCCGAAACTTGAACTGTATTCCCTTATTTTCCAGGTGGACGCCTGATTGCCAAAACTTGAACTTTATTCCCTTGTTCTCCAGGTGGGCACCTGATTTCCAAAACTAGAACTGTATTCTCTTGTTCTCCAGGTGGGCGCCTGATTGCCAAAAACTTGAACTGTATTCCCTTATTCTCCATGTGGGTGCCTGATTGCCAAAACTTGAATTGTATTCCCTTGTTCTCCTGGTGGGCGCCTGATTGCCAAAACTTGAACTGTATTCCCCTGTTCTCCAGGTGGGCGCCTGATTGCCAAAACTTGAACTGTATTCCCTTGTACTCCAAGTGGGCGCCTGATTGCTCAAACTTGAACTGTATTTCCTTGTTTTCCAGGTGGGTGCATGATTGCCAAAATTTGAATTGAATTCCCTGGTTCTCCAGGTAGGTGCCTAATTACCAAAACTTGAATTATATTCCCTCGTTCTCCAAGTGGGTGCCTGACTGCCAAAACTCTAATTGTGTTCCCTCGTTATCTAGGTAAGTTCCTTATTACCAAAACTTGAATTGTATTCCCTCGTTATTTAGGTGGGCGCCTAATCGCTAAAACTTGAATTGTATTCCCTTGTTATCCAGGTGGGTACATGATTATAACAAAACAGAAAAAATAAAGGAAATTTTCTGCCCTAGTTCGGAAGCTAGGCACATATGTGTGTGATAAGGTGAATCATGTTACCAAATATTACTAAGAATTTGAAAGCTATATCCCATTATCCAGGAGGGTCCTAACAACTCTTAATTAAACTATAATTTTAAAAATAAGTTATATTTTCTAAAGTTATTACTTTCGCTATATCTTGTTGTCTAAGAAAGTATTAAAGCTACATCCCATTATCCAGGTGGGTCCTGAAAATCCAACGTCAAATTTCATCTTAAGAGTGACAATTCTTTATGGCTGAATTATACTACCCTATAGCAGAAATTACGCTAAATATTGTTATCTAATGGGAATCTTAAATCTAGGTCTCATTATTCAGGAGGGTCCTGAGAGCTCCTAACTGAATCCTATCTTAAAAATGCAAACTTTGAAACCAACGTATATTCCCTTGGTGTACATTTATGCTACTCATGATTGTTTGGAATTTTAAACTAGGTCCCATTTTCCAGGACGGTCCTGAAAACTCCTAATAGGATTCTATCTCAAACATGCAAATTTTTAAGCCAACTTATATTCCTTTGGATACATTTATACTAGATTATGCTACTCATGATTCTTTTAAATTTTAAACTAGGTCCCATTTTCAGGAGGGTCCTGACAACTCCTAACTGAATTCTATCTCCAGAATGAAAATTTTGAAACCAACCTATATTCTTTTGGGGTACATTTATGCTAGATCTTGCATACTCATTTTTTGAAACTATGTCCCATTTTCCAGAAGGATCCTGACAACTCCTAACTGAATTCTATCTCCAGAATGAAAATTTTGAAACTAACTTATATTCTTTTGGGATACATTTATGCTAGATCTTGGATACTCATTTTCTGAAACCAGGTCCCATTTTTTAGGAGGGTCCTGAAAACTTCTAATTAAATCCTATCTCAAGAATGAAAACCTCGAAACCAACCTATCTGCCTTGGGGGGGTGGGGTACATTTATGCTAGATTATGCTACTCATGACTGTTTTAAATTTTAAACTAGGTCCCATTTTCCAGGAGGGTCCTGAAAACTTCTAATTGAATCCTATCTTAGAATGAAAATTTTGAAACCAACTTATATTCTTTTGGGGTACATTATAGATCTTGCATACTCACATTTTGAAACTAGGTCCCATTTTCCAGGAGGGTCCTGCAAACTTCTAATTAAATCCTATCTCAAGAATGAAAACCTCGAAACCAACCTATATGCCTTTTGGGGGGGAGGGGGTACATTTATGCTAGATCTTGCATACTCATTTTCTGAAACTAGGTCCCATTTTCCAGTAGAGTCCTGACAACTCCTAACCGAATTCTATCTCCAGAATGAAAATTGTGAAACCAACTTATATTATTTTGTAGTACATTTATGCTAGATCTTGCTGTTTATGATTGCTTCGATTTTTAAACTAGGTCTCATTTTCCAGGAGGGTCCTGACAATTTACAGTCATAACTGTATGGTGCTTGCTTTTCCCCTACAGAGGGTTTCTCCGAAACAAACAAAATTTTCTGCCCCAGTTTCAATCAAAGAAAAATCTTGTCAGTTTAAACATGGTGGTTGGTTTGTTGTCTTGAACTTTGAGGGCGATTGCTCCTTCACTTCCTATGGTATCTTTAGTTTCAACTTGAAAGACCTTGCTTGTTTATTGACCGACCACTTTCTCTATCATCTTCACAAAAAATACTTCTTCTCCGTTCAAACCGAATATCTACTATCTGTTGCATTGCTCATAAACCAACAATTACCAAACCTTTGTGTTTCGCATGAACCCCAAATCATGTCAATTACCACCCACTCCGTGTGTATGCTATTCTTTGTTGACTTAAACCACTGGCCTTGGCCTTGAGTTCTGTTGCTCCTTCACTTTCAACAATAACTTTGATTTCCATTCGAATATCTTGCTTGTTTATTGATTACCCACTTTCTTGGTCATCTTTATCACATAAAATACCTTTTCTCCATTCAGATCCAATACCCTCTATCTGTTCATTGCTCATGACATGATATTTACCGAACCTTCGTGTTTCACCAAAATATACCTTTGATCCATTCACCTAACACCCTCCATTTATTGCCTTGTTCATTAATTGATGTGTACCAACCTTTTGTATTTCACAAGGATCCCAAAGCATGCTGATTGTTACCAGCTCAGTGTGCTTGTTGTTATTTCCTGACTTATGACACTTTGATGTGCTAGCCAGATTCCGTTTTGTGCCATTCGAAAGCTGGTGGAAAATTTTAAAATCATTTCTCACTTGTTATGACCAAACTGACTCTGGAAGGGGAAGTAAACAAGACAAAAAGAATAGGTAAAGGACAATGGAAAGAGATGATTCGTAACAAGAAAACTAAAAAGTAGAAACCTATCAGATGTAGATACCAACTCTACTAACCACGACATACACCTGTGGCCTATTTCGTCAAGCATGGTTGATATTCAACTTTTGTTGCACCTCCCAACCCGTGAAACTAGGCTTCGATGCTCCGTTATTAGTCATCTTTCACAATCTCCGTATGGTGATTTCTCATCTGATTCTCAATCCTTATTCGACTTGTAGTGCCCGAAAGGTTTTCACCATCAAGCCTCTCTCATTTTGTTCTTTCTCTCAACTTATAGTTGCTTCAAGGTGACCGTGAAGGTTTGCACCAATAAGACTCTCTCATTTTAATTTCTCTCAACTCCCGTCACGGAGGGTTTTCACCAATAAGAGTCTCTCATTTTCATTATTTTTTATGCTTATACCGGAGTGTTACCCCTGACATGAATTACCTCTACTTGCTCGACTTGGCATCTCGCGAAGATTGATCAGAATGTTTTTCTTTGGACTGTAACGCCGGCTTTTGGATAGGGTTAGAAAGAAAGAGTATCAAAGGCTCAAAACAATTTAAATGGGTTCAAAATTACAACTTTTGGAATAAGATTTCTTACAGCAACCACAATTTCTGCCCCAGTTTCTTGCTGGGGGACTTTTGGATTTTTATTTTGATGGGACCGAACCGTGAGGCTGCCTACGTGTCTTTAAAAGGAATCAGGTCAAACATAGTTCATGACATAGAAATTATTTTGTTGTGGTGATTTTCTCTCTTCTCTTTCTTTTCTTTTTTCTTCTTCGCTTCTTCGCTTCTTCCTTTTATCTTTTTGTTTTTTTGTTCTTTTCTTTCTTCTTTCTCTTTTTTTCTTTTCTACTTGTCCTTTTTTTCCAGTTTTTATAATTTTGTTTCTCTCTTTTCCTTTACTTATCTTTCGTGCTTCTCTGATCTTTGCTACTGATTCCAAAAAGGGGGTACGAAAGGAAATAAATAAGGCTCAAAGGGGGTAACAAAGGATAAAGTGTTTAGGTAGCAGAACAAAATACCTTCGTTATTCCATTCTTTCGAACATGCCAAGTACAAACAAACACAATTTAACCAAAGAATCATGCATAACATCTCTTGACCGCATCAGAATGTATAGCCATTTATACATGCTTGCCTTCTATATATGTTAAATACAAAGCATCATTGGGCAACACTCTAGTTACGATGAGCGGCCCTTGTCAGTTTGGGAAAACTTGCCTTTGACTTCAACCCGATATGGCATGATGTATTTTAATAGTGTTTCTTTATGTTCTATCTGCCTAGTTTCACATTGTTCCGGCTTCAAACGATCTCAAAATGTCCAAATCTGTACTTATTTCCCTCAAGTGCCCCTATCATCTTCCAAATTGCTTCATTATTGAACTAACCTTTAAGATCGGGCCTAAAATTATTTGTGCATGTCATGTCACTAGAACTAACATGAAAAGAACATTAACAAGAGAAGAGAGCTAAACAAAAGAAAATAACAGAAAATAGGAAATTGTATTAAACAGACGGTGAAAGGGTTCGAACACAACAAGCAAACTAAACTGGGGTCATAAACCCGGGAATATCCATGGGGCCTGTGTCGAGAGAAGTAACATTGGGAAGGGGTCATCTGGTGTGCAAGGATATCCATGGGGCCTGTGTCGAGGTTGGAGGTGTTGAGCAGGGACGGCCAGCGGATCATCGTTTCTATTTCTCTTTCTTCCACCCAAACTTACTGGGATATTCTGAACGTATTTCGTAGTATATTTCAATGCCGAACAACTCATGATTTTCCCTGACTTGATTCCCTCTTCTACCATCTCCCACCATTTTTAAAACATCACTGAAAGTCTTTCCCAAGGCTGGGATCAAATGACGTAACTAGGTGGGCCCCTAGGCTTATAGGAAAAGCTCAACCATTTCTTTTTCGCCAATCATGGGACTGACTCGAGCAGCTTGTTCCCTCAATCTGAGCCAAACTCTCTAAAGCTTTCCTCCAGCTTCTTTTCTATCTTAGATAGGGAGGAGCAGTCTGGGGTAACGCCTGATTTGTATTGAAAGTATCGAACAAAATCTTGAGCCATGTTATGTAGGCCACTTACCAACATCTTGACGAGTATGCCAGTCCGAAGCTGCCCCAGTCAGGCTCTCACTGAAATACACCATCATCACGTCATCTTTCTCTCCAGCACTTCTCATTTCACTACAATTAACCTTCAGGTGGGCTACCAAATCTCTACACCCATCATACAAGTTAAATTTTGGCACCTTAAACCCCCCGGGTAAGCGAATTCCAGTGGACACAGACAATTCTTTGTAAGCCATGTTACCCTGGTCCCCGTTCCTTGCTTGTCCTTTAAGGATTGTTTTACGCCTTTCAAATCCTGGATATTTCATCTCGCCCAGTCACCTTTTTATTTTCAGCATGAAGCTCATCCCGAGGGCTCTTCTTATTTGATTCAGGGACCTTGTGGGCAATCTCTGAGAGGTGATATTGGGCATCATGAGCTTTGAGTGGGTATTCATTGTTGGGGATAGTGGATATGACATGGGGGAATTTAGGAAGAGGTAATTGGAGGATGAGTGATGGAGTTACTAGGCTGATTGGGAAGTGCCAAAGTTTGGGTAAAGGTAGCATCTAAGAAGCCAGGTGGTGGTGCCTTCCCATTCATCCAGGCCCGATACATGTCTATCGTATGTTGTCTTAGCATCTTTACCTCGTTAGCCAAACCAGTGTACTGTTCAACCAACTGCTTTCAAGCACCGGTATCAACCAACCCAATTTTGTTGTTGTTCACCATCGCCTTTGACATTATATTGCGGAGAGGAGTTACTACTTCGGGAACCACAAAGCAACTACCTTTCTGCTATGAAGATATCAAAAGAAACAAAATGGGGTCATCCCGTTAGAGCTGGGGCATTTAACAGCAAAAATAATCTCACTTTATAGCAATGCACCTAGCCACAATTATCGGTTCTATAATAACTTCGAGGGTACAAAGGTCATTTGGCATCATCCCAATTTGTTTATTTCAACTCTTTTTTCTTTGCTTTTCTAGCACTTGCTTGCTCATTTACTTTCTTCTTTTCCCTTCTAATTATCACGCTTTTCTTTCCTCTCATTTCTCATATTCCATGATTTCACCTCTTTTTTCCTTTTCTTTCTTTTTCTTTCTTTTTTTCTTTTCTTTTTTTTTTTAAATAAAAAAAATGATTCGATCGAACCCTATGTATATTGTCTAAGTATCATGACCCCGCATGAATCTGATCTTTGCATAGTTCGGAAAGATCGTGAATAACGTAAATAAACTAGCATTCTTATTTTTCTTTTCTTTTTCTTTATTACTACTTTAATGACTACTTTGATGAGAAAAGAGAAATAAAAGAAGAAATTCTTTCTTTTAAATTTTATAAATTTTAATGTTTTGTAACCTATTCCAAACTCAAGCTTAACGAGAATATATTTTTTTTGCTCTTTTTTTTTTGAAACAAGCACTCAATGGAAAATTATTAAGAAAAAAATCCTAGAAGAGAAAAAATATTTTTTGACCCTTTTTTTTCAGGAAGAACATCTAAGGAGTAAACCACATAAAAAGTATTTGAATTTTTATTTGATATCCTGACGCGAGATTTCGAAACAAGCAATAAAAAAAAAAAATATTTTTTGATTTCAATTTTGATTGCCTAAAGGAGAAATTGTAATGATAAACAAAAGATAAAGTATATTTTTCTTTCTATGTACAATGTCCTAAAGTTCTAGTAAAATAAAATAATTTTTTTATTAATTTCCCAAAGAATAACCTCAAAAGAGAATCTTTTTGGATTTTTGAAAGTAGTATCTTGAAGAAAACTTTTAACGAGGTACTACAAGGAAATTCTCTGCTCTTTTTTTGAATTCTTAGTATTAATATACTAAAAAGAAGAATAAAAGTAATTTTTTTGAGTTCTAGATATTAATTCAATAAAGGAAAACCACCTCAAATGATTTTTTTATTCCTAGAATTAGTATTCTAAAGAAAACTTCCAATGAAAATATAAAATGCAACATCTCTCTTTTTTTGGATTTTTGATTTATAACACACTTTTTCAGATATAAAATAGAAAATACAATAGTAATAAAAAAATTCGACATTCCTATACAAAACTAGAAAGTAAAAGATGACATAAAAAAATATAATCTCTTTTTAAGAAACCTTTGAATGCATTGGCCCTGTGGTATCTGCCGTGCTCAAACTCCAGTAAGTAATCCATACATGTATGAAAAAATTTAAACCAACACTATGTGAGAAAATGACATTCCATATTAGACATATGCAAGACATGGTTGCGATTATTTTTGCAAAATGACTTATTTATCCAAAAGGTGGCTAAAAGTAAAAATTTTGGCTAAGACCCTACAAAGCGTAGAATCTAAGATTTACTAGGAAGATGGGACCCTATGTGGGTTGCCTACGTATCACGGCCAAAAAGACGAGAATCAGGTTTGCATAGTTTGGGCGGATTGGATACGTGCGAGAATTTAAAAATAACTAATTTAGAGAATTTTTTTTTGCTTTTTCTTGAAAATGATGAAACATTTCAAATCTTTTTGGATTTTCTATTATACTATTTTTTTAATTTTTAATTTTTTTGAAAAATGATAAGAAGTGCATTATCTTTTGAATTTTCAAGCTGTTTTCGTTTTTCTTAAAAAAAAAAAAGTGACAGAAAACATAATTTGGCCAATTTGCTTTAGCTTTACACTTCATCCTCTCTTTTTTTTTTTAAATTATTTTTTTCTTCCATCTTCTTTATTATTTCATTGTTGTTTTTCATTTTTTTCATTTACCCTCAGCTATCATTGGTCTTCCAGATAACCATTTTACCCTTGAATAAATGCAACATGTAGCACATAAGATGTATCAGGATGGTCTTTTATTTTTTGGGGTATACCTGTCCTAGACGGACCCAACCCCTGTATTGAGTCCCCTAAGTCAAGTGCACATGATGCAAATAAATATTCCTACCGAGATCCTGCATGAGACTGAGTTATTTTAGGTTCAAAACCTGGGCATTTGTTCTAGATTTGTGTACCCGAGCAGACAATTGGGGCCGAAGAGGAAGCGACGTACCGGGAGCACTGAAGTCTTCCTGACCTTGTCGCTTGCCCAACCTCGTTCTATTTGGTGTGACTTCTCATAGAAAGTGGTCCACGCGTACGTGTGCACCAAAATTTGGAAGACTCAGATGGATGATGTAAGAAGACACTTATATACAAGTCAAACAATATTAAAGTGATAAAAAAATAGCATGTAGCACAAAAAGTTCACAAAATACAATAATATTAAAAATAAGCAAAGCCAAGTGAAAACCATTAAAAGCTCAAATTCTTGAATCCTGAACCAGAAGTTTTGGATTCGATCCCCAGCAGAGTCGCCAGAGCTGTCATACTTCTTTTTTTCAAACACCCCCGGAAGGGATGTATAAAGGGAGTCTTTCCAATTTAAGTTATAATTGAAACATGATTATTCATTTAAAAATCAGAGTCGCCACTTGGGATAATTTATGATGTCCCAAGTCACCGGTTTTAAATCCTGAATCTAGGAAATTTGACTCTGATTATGTCTGCGAACACAGAAATTTGGGTAAGGAATTATTTTAAGTGGAAGAAGGTGTGAGGCACTTCCGAGTTCCGTCGTTCTAGCACGGGTGCTTTGATCATACTTGGCTTATTGAATTTGTTTAATTACTCATTTTGGAACCTATGTGCATTTACATCTTTCATCGCTTTTAAATAATAAAATTATCTTGAAACGGGTTATGCGTATGTGTACCCATTTGTTTGGCGCGCCAAAATCGTGTCATGCGAACATGTCCACAATTAATAACGCTTTTATTATTATTAAGAAAGGTTGGTCGAAGTTGCGCGTACGCATACTCTGGTTTTGTTTTTCTAAGAATCGTAATTGTATCACGCAAACGTATCCACAACCATGATAGTATATTAAACGACCCTTTTTTCAACATTAATGCCTAGCTAGTAATTGTGAGGGCATGGTCTAATTTAGATGGCATGCCTCGATCTAATTACAAGGGTTTAGTTGATTAGAGAAAAACCTAAAAGAATTCGAACTGCATTCTATGCTAAAATGCGAGCTTAGTTAACTACCACACGTATTTTATGAACAAGCACCATTTAAAGAAACATTACTTCCTAACAAACGGGGGAACTGGGCCAATGAAGTCAAACGAACCCAAATGACACAAAATACATAATGCTATTTTTATTACTTGCGAGTCTCTTCAGACTCAAGCCCAAGAGGAGCCCAAATTTCACGGGTAGATACCCCCAAACCCACGAACCAAGGATCGAATCCCTGCCTCGCACCCGGCACAAACGAATCAATAGAGCCTGAACAAAGCTCTAACGATGAATTAGCACATTATGATAAGGTAAATGCGATATTTTGAAATTTCAACCCCAATGACATGCTGTATATCCTTTTGAAGCATTTTTACTGAAAATAGACACCTGGGATTCGAACCTGCTGTGAGCACGTGATTATTGCCCTATATGAATTACTCCCAGAAATTCAAGCAAATAATTTCTCTTTATTGTCTTTAATTATTTTTAATTTTGTGGCATTTTTGTGTTATCTGTTTGCATTTGTGTGTGTATTTTTAATTCGTATAAAAATACAAAAATATGCATTTCATTTAGGGTTTAATTTTACTTATTTTTGGAATTAATTAGCAATTAGAAGTTTACAAAAATACAAAATCACAAAAATAGTTTACTTTTGTTTTAATTTTGACTTTTGGAATTTTGGTAGTTTTTCTTTTAATAGATAATTATTGATGTCAATTAATTGGATTTGGTAGGTTAGATTAATTTTAGAATTAAAATTAATCTACGATTTTTTAGCAATTTTTTAAAAGGAAAAATGAAAGAAACATGAAAAGAAACCTGAAAATAAAGAAACAAAGGGGAAGAACCAAATTTGGGCCAAAACAATTAAAATCACCCAGGCCCAGACCCAAAACCCACCCAAACCAGTCCATACCCATTACCCAAACCCGGTCCAGCTTCAGAAATTCAAAATGACGACGTTTCGCTCCAATTAATCACAACCATCCATCCCCATCGATCCAACGGTGGCAAAGCTGGGATGTATAAAACACCCCCACCCCAAATTCCACCTTGTACCTTGTCGAAACATCAAAAACCTAATACCACCACCATCTGTCGTCCGCCACCGGTCAGAAATCGTCACCGCCGGCGGCGATGTTCCAAACTGTACCAAATTAACACTGTTTGTACATCTCGACTCCCTCTACCCAAATACCCAACTATCATTCTTCGAATCATGCCCAGGTTCATTGAATTTTCAAAGGAAGGACCGCTGGCTCAGCCATCTCCGGCGGCGCCACTCCAAAATGGCCTCAAAATCACACTAAATAACCCGTATGCTTCCTTCTCTATGAACCCATAGTATATGGATTTCGAAAATAGCTGGAGCTTCTCGAATTTCAAATCTCAGAAATGGCAAAAACCCTAGAGGCCTGATTTGCTCAAGCTCTTCAGCCCAGAGACTGATTCGAGGCACGAGGTAATGTGCTTATTTGTTCTTGATGAAGAACAAACATTCATATCATTCGGACCTCTAATCAAAATCCTTTTTCGTCCAACCCTTCACCAGTAAGGTTTATTTTTTTCTTTGATTAACTGCTCACATGATTAGATAATTTAGAATTTTTTTGGGGTTTTTGATTAATGATTCTGTCATGGGTCGGTTTTGTTTTAAATTTTGTTTGAATGTTGATTTTTGTATTTGGTTTCAATTAAAACAATCTTACATAGGTGGTTTCTCTTTTTCTTTCTCTTGTTATGTGAATTCCATACTTTAGTTTAAATTTGTTGACAAAACTAGTTGCGTATTTTAGGTTAGTTTCTGATTTTGTTCATATTAATTCTAAGTCACAACCAGTGCTGCTAAGCGAATTAGCTTGAATTGTCGAGTTTAATCAGGGTTTGTTACTGTTTTTTTGAATTGCTACATTTGGCCTTAAGGTGCACATTAATCAGATTTAAATTAGGTTACAAGTTACTAGTTCAATTTTAAGAATTGTTTGGTTATAACTGAATCTCTCCAACCTTAGTTTGACTAACTATGGTCAGTTTTTCACCAAGTTAACAGGATTAGGGGTTAGTAAGTATAGTTTGGTAATTTCAGGGACATTTGACGGCAATATAGGTAACCTAATTCAAGGAATCTTAGTGCAACTGATTTTGAACCTTCTAATTGGGATTCAAAAATGAGGTTTCAGTAGTTTGGTGGTAAAACTTGGGCAACAAGCCACTAATAAAAGGATGCCTAAGCTAAAAATAAGAAATAAAAGAGGACTAAAAGGCAAACTTAAAAATCTGAAGGTTTCCCTAATTGTTGGCATATAAAGGCATCAGTCTTGCCTTTGAAAATGGGGGTTGGAGGTTGAAAATCTAAGAACACACAAAAGGTTTTAGAGGCTAAAATTTTCAAAAAAAAAGTTCTACTTTAGAAGTTTGAAAGAGGCTAAAAATTTCAAAAAAAGAAGAAGAAAACAACTCAATTTTACTATTCCATTAGTTTTGCAATCCTATTCCAGTTTCTGTTAGTTCGTGGGTTCATGTGCGAGTTATTTGGGGTTTCAGGATAATCTAGCTTAAATTATGATTTTAGTTTGAAGTTAAGTTTGATATTTGGAGTTTGATTTCGACATTAAATCTTGGTTAATTGACCTAAGTTGCTGCTCTATTGATTGGCTCACTATTGATTGTTGTGGCTCCTCACTGCTATTATCCTCATTTCTCTATCATTTTGCTCTCCGGGTATCTCTATAGCCTTTGGACATTTGCAGAATATTGGATATGTAATCTGAGTGAGATTCAATGGAATGCAAGCTTATGTGATTTAGTGTTTTTTCTTTCTTTCTCTATCCTTTTGTTTGTTTCAAGTTGTGTCGTAGATCTGTAGTAATAGGCGCAACCTAAGCTTTTTATAAGGCTGTGTTTGGGATCGAGCACGAGATTCAGTTTCAATAGCATGCTTATGAATCTTTGTTTAAGTTCAGTTGTTTTTAAATGTATGTATTCACGTAACAAGTAGGGCTAACAAGTGAATATTTGTTTAGTTGAGTTTAAGCAAATAGGTATGCAAAGGGATTGGCTTATTAGCCATCCGGGCTTGTGCTTTGGGCCCATCAGCTTATTTATTTGGTTTACATTGTGTTCTTTGTAAGGAGGTTTGATTGATGCGTGCTAAAAATGGAAATAGAATTGTAGGTATTCAGTTCTTGCTAATCAGCTAAGGATCAAAGCGAAAGTTTATTTCAATTTTGTTTTCCTGTATCATGCGTTAATCAATTTGTGGCTGAATGGATTGGGTAAATGTGAACACCGATTTTCCTATCAGAGTTGTTTGGTGTTTGCGTTAGTTTAAGTTTAACAGATGAAATATTAGCATTAGTCTGTTAATTCGAGTTTGGGAAAGCTTTCCACTCTCACCTGGAAGGTTTCACTCGATTTGGGCATGCCTTGAGCCCAATTTCAATTCTGGTTCAGCGTGTTAAGATGGGCCTATTTTTAGCTTTTGAAAGCCCTTGGCTCTTACGTGCCTCTCATGTGGACTGGATCCTTTTAGGCTCAGAATTGAAATAGAATCTGGTCCATTGACAATTAAATGGTAGGCTTTGCGCCCTTTAAGTTAAGTAACACACTTGAGTTAAGAGGCGTTCCCTTTTGCTCAAGTATGGAATTGAGCTTGAGGCTCATCTTCCTTGATCACTTTCACTAATAGCAATTAACCTTGCTGATTAATTAGGCCCTTTTGAGACAAATATAGAAAATCATAATTCTTTTAGGTTGGCCTTTAAAATTGAACGAGGTGCGCCACGCCAAACAAAACCCATAAATTGCGTGGTCCTCGTTAATGTGTTATATTAAAGATACTTAGAATCTGGGACGTGTCGTTTAGCGAATTTTGACGGCCTCCCGCAAAGTTAATTACACATTAGTCGCTTTAGGCGCGTTCTTTAATAATTTTACCTCCTTAAACTTGGGTGTGCATTTCATGTGACCCAAATCCAAGTGCCAAAATGTTGAATAAAATATATTTCGGATCCGGGTGCATTTTATGTAGTGCGATCCAAAGACATGTTTTAAACGAGGTTCAATATTCTTTAAAATTTAATCAAAAACGGTAAATAATTTTTAGAATTGCACTATAGGGTAACATGCTTAAAAATCAGTTTTTTTCCAAATATGATAGTCGAGCGACCATGCTAGAACCACGAAACTCAGGAGTGCCTAACACCTTCTCCCGGGTTAAGAGAATTCCTTATCCGAATTTTTGGTTCGCTGACTGTTACAGAGTCAAATTTTCCTCGATTCGGAATTTAAAAGTAACTTGGGATACTATTAATTATTTCAAGTGGCGACTCGAATAATCTCTTAAATAGATAGATCCCGTTTTGATTGTCCTTAAATTGGAAAAACTCCCTTATCCACGACCTTCACGGAGTTGTAGTAGCCAAAAGGAGGTATGACAGCTCTGGAGACTCTGCTAGGGAACGGACCCAGAATCTCTAGTTCAGGGTTCAAGAATTCGAGCTTAGAGTAACTGTTATATTTGGCTTCTCTGATTGTTCTACCTGTTTCATGCTGTGTGTGCTAAATGCTTTACCGCTTTGATATTTGTTGAACTGTATATAAACTGCTACGAAACCCTTCCTCTCTCCGAGTCTTCTAAATCACGGAGAAGGTGCACTTCGTGTGACTTCTATTCTGTTTAGAGTCATACCCCATTTATAACGAGGTTCGGATAAGTTTCTAAGTTGGCAGAGCTTCTATATCCCGGTACCCTGCCCCTCCTCGACTCGAGTTGTCCGCTCCGGTAAGCCAGGTCTAGAACAATAAAAACAGGGCTTAAACCTAGTATAAAAAAGCCTCATGCCGAATCCCTAGTAGAAACGTTTGTTTGCATCACATGCATTTGACTTAGGGACTCAACACAGGGGTTGGGTCCGTCTAGGACAGGTAACCTGAAATAAAAAGACCATCCATATGCATTTTACGTGCTACTTGTGCATTTATTTGGTCAGCTCTGCATATTGATCGTCTTATAAATAATGGGAAAGAGTTGCAAGAAAATGGAATAAGTGAGGATAACCAACCTTCTTGGAAAACCAATGCCCAAAAAGTACCGAAATGCTGCCGGATTTTTGACAAGAAAAAAGACTTTTTAACTTCCCTTTTACAAGAATAGCCCAAAAATTTCAAATTTTAATTGTTATCCTACATAAAACGGGTGATGCCCTTCTTGTTAAAACAAATCGAATGTTCCCAAAAGGAAGCCAGAAGGCTATTTTTGCAAGAACAACCACCCCGATTCATTTTTTTAAATGGTCTGTTGGCACAACATTAAAATCTTCCTTCCCGAAGTGTTGAAAGGCCGTATCGGCAAAATCAAGTCTTGGTTTTCCTAAATAAAGAAATTTTTGCAATTTTTCTCTTTTAGGTCAAAATAAATCTTTAAATCCCCTTTAAAATAAATGTGCAGGATGAATACCATTGACATCGAACCTTTCTCAGTCCTGAGTAAGATACCTTTGCAACTTCACATGTGAAGGAATGAGTTGAGAAAAGGTAGTAGAGAAATCGTGGTCAAAATTTTGGGCGGTCTCGTTGGATTGTTAGACATCAAACCAAGAACATATATTATTGAATCACTGATACCATTCTGGGATACAACTTATAATGTATTCCGGTTCTCGATCTTTGAGCTTACATCCACATTAGAAGATATTGTGGGATATGTGGGTCTCAACGGGAACCTCAGGAGTAGATATCCATTGGCACCGAGACCAGTAACCATCCATAGATTTTTGGACTTGTTGAGCATTCATCGGGACGTTCAAGATAATCATCTATCAGAAGGGTGTTGCACACTTCATTTCTTATACCACCGATATGGCAACCCGAAAGGTTTTGAGGAGCCCAATACTGGTTTGACACATGCTGGGAAAAAGGATAAATGGGAGGCCCGACGAGGATTGGCATTCATGGTAGCATTTCTCAGAATCGTGGTCTGTCCAAGAAAAGATGGTCATAGAGACATTGGCCGTGTAGGAATAGTGGATGTTGCCATAAAAAGGCCTACTGGCACAGTGGTTCCTTTGATTGTAGCGAAAATGTATCGAGCCTTAACCCTGTGCCGGGAGGGTATGAAATTCTTCCGAGGTTGCAGTTTGTTACTACAGTTATGGATATAAGAGCACCTTTGTCATCACACGGGGTATATGAACTATTGTCTAACCGGGTTAAGTTGTATTGCGGAGTTCGGAACCAGGGTAACATGTGTTGAGCTCCACGAAGGAGCTGAGGCTTGGTTGTCATGCTTGAGATCTTTGATTGCGGATAAAGTCAAATGGGCTTTCGAATAGCTCCCTGCTACTAAGGCTGTGTACACATCGGCAAAGGTACCTTATATTCTTTTGATGGGCGTTCGTAGTATCCAACCTTACGCTCCCTACTGAGTCTTGAGGAAACATGGAAGATTCCAAACCGTCCACGGTAACGAAGACCTAAGCGGACAAATCATTGAGTTAGGTCCAAATGCTACATTTCTGTAAGAGAAAATCCGGCAAATATGGAATGAGTGCAGATAACTTGAGCCTAAGACCATGGTACATGATTTGGCTAGAGGCGAAGTAGATCCCAAATACCCGACCAGTTTGGCAAAAGATTTCAAATCCCTAAGAGACCCGCCAAAAGGCCACATATACAACAATTCATAGATGGGACCCATGTGCAATGGGAATGGCTAGCCAAAGAAAAGGAATATCGAACGAGAATAGGGAAGTTGGAGCAACATGTTCGAGATCTTCCATTTGAGAAGAGTTTGCAAGTCGCAGCTGATGAAGGTGATAAAAAGAAACTGGACCAAGAGAATGAAGCTCTCAAGGCTCAAATTCAACAAATGAAAATAGCCACCGGAAATCAATAAAGAAGTCGGTCTGATTAGAGGTTGATAAAAGGGTTGAAGAAGAAAGTCACAGAATGCAGGAAGAGTTGGAGAAATATGAAGGAAACATGGCAAGACTTCGGGCACAATAGGCAAAGAAAACAGTGGAAAGAGCCCAGTTTGTACAACAAATGAAAAGGAATTATGAGGGAACCATTGCTAATATGAAGAGAAAAATTAGTGCCTTTATAGATAAGGCAGCCCGGTAGGACAAAGAATTTCAGGCTGAGAGGGAACAATGCTATAGGGCTAATTGCGGAAACGGAGAAGGAAATAAAACTATTGCAAGACCATCACTTCCATGACTCCCATGTATTAGTGGCTCGTAACCAACAGATAAGCTGACTACTCCAAGAAAAGGGCTGGATCAGAGAAAGAATCAGAGGCATTGCAAATTATATCATCATGAAATGTTAGGACGGTGAACGAATGGGTCGTACCACTTTCTTTTCTATAGTGATGATATTTGTTCGTCAGGTTATGAATGATTTGGAGCAGTTACAAAGGGGTATTGCAAGTAGGCCCACGGCAATGCTGAATGACGCTCCGCGGGCCCCAGGATTTGAAGCTTTAATGTACTTTTGATTTAGTTTAGTCATCGAGTCTGTAATTTTTTCATTTCGACTATGTTTTGTAATTTTCCTTTTAAGAAAAACAAATAGTCTATCATCTTTGTAATCAGAGTTTTATTAATGAAAATTTGAAAATCCCAAAAAATTTGTTTCCTTATTTTGCACGAACTACGCCCGATCTGATTCATGTGGGGTCATGATACGTAGGAAATCTATATGGGATTTGACCGTAACCAAATAAAATAAATAAAAGGAGAAAAGAAACAAAGAGGGAGAGAATAGGAGAGAAAAGCAGAGGAAAGGCAAGAAACAAACGAGGAAAAACAAGAGAGAGAGTAAGAAGATAAAGCTAAAAAGGGGCATTGCAAATAAAGAAAAGGGAAATCCGGGAGGACGCAATAAACCGATGCATGTAGTAACCAATATTTTCTTAGGTGCGTTCATTCCCAAATATGTGGCATATTACATGTCGAAACCTAACCATTAACAAGTTTTGGTGTTTTTGTATCCAGCCTAGACAGGTGGTTAGTACTTGCGGCATTCTGACAACCCACTCCTACAACACGCGGTCTAAGAGCAAGCAAGTCATAGTGAATCAGGAAAATGATGTTAGCGTTATTGACCCCTCGAAAGAGGTAGATGGATTGGACGTTAATTCCATGAAGGAGGAAATGTACAAACTGAAACACCAAATGGCTAAGATGTAGCAGGCCTGGGCAACAGGACAACTACCACCAACCTATCCTGCTAACCCAACCTTCATTCCACCACTGGCCTAAGCTCATGACCATTTCACCACTGATCCACCTCCAGCTCCGCTACCCAAAGCCGCTCCTCATCCCCCTCCACCAATTGCTCCCATTTATGTGGCTCCTCCTCCTATCGCACTCCATAGTTCAAGTGAGCCCTTGATTCAAGATTAAGACAACCAGTAATATCCACCAGAACCTTCTTACAAAACCCATGAACCTTATTCCTATGCTCCCCATTTCAAAATCCCGGTGGGAGGTTAAATGCCATTCAAAAATCCTGAGTAAGAGGAGGTGCTCAGAAAGGTCAGAAGTTTCGGACATCGTTCAGGGACATGCAAGGGTTAGGTGGCCAGGTGAGTGTGGTGTTCAAGGACCTTTATTTATTTCCAGACGTGCAGTTGCCTCCAGGTTTTAAGATGCCTAAATTTGACTTATATGATGGACATGGCGATCCCGTCGTGTATCTAAGGGGGTTTTGTAGCAAAATTAGAGGATCAGGGGGAAAATATGAGTTGCTAATGGCATACTTTAGCCAAAGTTTAAGCGGGTCTGTGTTAGAATGGTACGCCCAACAGGATCACAATTGGTGGTACACTTGGGAAGACTTGGCACAAGAGTTCGCTTGTCACTTTCAATATAATCTCGAAACTGTCCCAGACCGTCTATCTTTGACAAAATTGGAGAATAAACACAACGATATCTTCAGAGAATACGGTTTTCGGTGGAGAGAATAGGAAGCCAGGGTTGATCCCCCAATGAAGAGAGTGAGATGGTGGATTATTTCCTACAAGCTTTGGAGCTTACCTATTTCGGGCATCTGGTGTCGGCAGTAGGAAAATCTCTGAACGAGGTAGTTAAAATGGGGAGTATGGTCGAGGAATGCCTCAAATCCAACAAGATCACAAGCTACTCTGCAATCAAGGCGACTACTCAGGCCATCCAGGGTGGAGCCGGGGGAAAATTTGGTAAGAAGAGCAAGTAGCAACAGGTTAGTCGGGAACTTTGTTCAGGCCTCGGGCCCCATCCCATTACTCCCAACCCCGTCCTCACTACCAAACATGCCCACACATTCCATACGGCCTACCACAACATTACTATCCACCATTATAACCTCGCTTCTCAGTCCTTCACATAAAAGCGTATACCCTACCTCCTGCCCATGCTCAATGGTGTGCGCCAGCCCCACAGAATACCTACCCAACTGCACAAAATCATTATCTACCTCCAAGAGCCGACCAACAACCCCCGAAACCCGTCTTCCGAGCCAATCCAGTCTTGAGAAATGAAAAGGTGTAGAAGAAGAAGACTTTCACTCCGTTGGGAGAATCCTACACTAGTTTATTCCACAGGCTGCGACAACTGGAAATGTTGAGACCAATTGAAGCAAAATTGCCAAATCCTCCTCCGAAGCATCTAGATTATTCTGTTAGCTGTGAATACTGTTCCGGCGCACCGGGGAATGATACCAAAAAGTGTTGGCATTTGAAGAATACTATCCAAGAATTTATTTACTCCCACCGGATTGAAGTGCAGACTCCAGTGGAACCCAACATTAACCAAAAGCCACTGGCAGCCCATCATGAGACCAACATGATTGAGATCGTAGAGAAAGGGGGAGAGCCTAAAAAGCCCTCATGAATGGTAATGATAATCAAATCCAGTGAAGTCAAGCCAACTGAGAATATGAGCAGTAAGAAGTCAGTGATAGAGATGAAGGGAAGAGACAACAAACCTGTTGTAGTTCAAAGGAGGTCATCATGCATGGTTGCACCAAAACAGGAATAGTCAAAAGTGATAGTACACGGGGCAGCTAGAGAACCCGTTTTAGTTGTGAAAGGTGCTCGCATAGAGCCTGTCATTGTAAAACCAGTAATCCAACCGCCTATCATCAACAGTAAAGCCGTTTCTTAGAGATATAAACAAGTACTAGTGATGTACAAAGGGAAAGAAGTTAAGGAAGAGGTTTGTGAAGCCCGGGGTTTGACTCGTTCAGGGAGATACTTCACCCCTGAGGAGTTGAGGAGAAGTAGGATTCCCAAGGATAACCCAATATCGGTAAAGAAAGCTGTATCAATTGTTATTTCTATCTGCTTGGATGTGTAAACTCTGTTATCTTTTGATTCTAATGAAATGCAATTTCTTTTCCACCAGTGCTGATAGTTTCCATTTTTCTTTACTTCTTTTCCTTTTCTCTTTTAAAAAAATTATTTTTATGCTGGTTCCAACGATCGGACGTGCATAAGGACCCTTCGGCCCAGTCTTAAAGGTCGTTCTAGTTCAGAAATAATAATTCAAGAAATAGAACAGAGGATGAACTAGAGTATGACGGGGAAGGAGCATGAGATGAAATTAGTCAAGAGTTGAGCCAATTCGAGGAGAAACCCAAACCAAACTTGAGCGATACAGAGGCAATCAATTTAGGGAGCCAGATAATGTTAGAGAAACCAAAATAAGTGTCTATCTGGTGTCACAACTTAGGAAAGAAATAATTGAAGCACTGCTTGAATACAAAGATGTCTTTGCATGGTCGTATGATGATATGCCCGGATTGAGCACTGACTTGGTGGTTCATAAATTGCCCACCAACCAAGCCTGTCCTCCCGTCAAACAAAATTTGAGAAAGTTTAAAACTGATGTAAGTGTGAAAATCAAAGAGGAAGTAACCAAGCAGTTTGAGGCAAAAGTAATCCCAGTCACACGATATCCCACCTGGTTAGCTAATGTTGTGCCCGTGCCAAAAAAGGTTGGTAAAACCAGGAATGTGTTGATTATCATTACCTCAACAAAGCAAGTCTGAAGGAAAACTTCCCCCTGCCGAACATCCACATATTGATTGACAATTGTGCGAAGCACGAGATTGGGTCATTCGTGGATTGTTACGCAGGTTACCACCAGATCCTAATGGATGAGGAAGATGCGGAGAAAACATCATTCATCACACCGTGGGAAACATATTGCTATAGGGTCATGACTTTTGGCTTGAAGAATGCCAGGGCGACATATACGAAGGCCATTACAACCATTTTCCATGATATGATGCATAAAGAAATTGAGGTATATGTGGATGATGTGATTGTGAAGTCCAGAAAGCGATCTGATCATGTCAAAGATCTGAGGAAATTATTCCTGAGGCTCCGCAGGTATGATCTCAAACTTAACTCGACAAAATGCTCGTTTGGGGTCCCCTCAGGGCAGTTGCTAGGGTTCATAGTCAGCAGACGAGGCATTGAACTAGATCCATCATAGATCAAAGCTATACAGGAACTACCGCCACCGAGGAACAAAACAGAGGTGATGAGTCTATTGGGAAGACTGAATTACATCAGTCGATTCATTGCTTAGCTCACAACCATCTGCGAGCCCATCTTTAAGCAATTGAAAAAGGATTCAGCGATAAAATGGACGGGAGAGTGCCAGGAGGCTTTTGATAAGATAAAGGAATATTTGTCAAACCCACCAGTGTTGGTTCCTCCAGAACTAAGAAGGCCCTTGACTTATATTTGACAGTCTTGGACAACTCATTTGGATGCATATTGGGTTAGCACGACGTCAGCGGGAGGAAAGAACAGGCCATATACCACATCAACAAGAAATTTACGGCCTATGAGGTTAAGTACACTCATCTTGAAAGGACATGCTGTGCCTTGACGTGGGTAGCCCAGAATTTTAAACATTACTTGTCATTATATACCACTTATCTCATCTTACGCCTGGACCCGTTGAAGTACATTTTCCAGAAGCCTATGCCCATAGGAATGCTCGCAAAATGGAAAATCTTGCTTATTGAGTTTGACATTGTCTATGTGACCAAGACTGCATTGAAAGCACATGCATTAGTTGATCATTTAGTTGAGAATCCGATAGACGAAGAATATGTACCCTTAAGGACATACTTCCCGGACGAAGAAGTGATGCATATTGATGAATCGAAACGGGGTAAGGAATCGGAATGGAAATATTTTTCGATGGGGCTGCCAACATGAAAGACGTCGGGATAGGAGCAGTGCTCATTACTGAAGAAGGGCATCATTACTTAGCCACAGGTCAACTTTGCTTCTATTGAACCAACAACATGGCAGAATATGAGGCATGTATTTTGGGGATGAGGTTAACAACAGACATGGGTGTCCAGGAAGTCTTGGTCTTAGGAAACTCAGACCTTCTGATACACAAAATTCAAGGGGAGTGGGAAACAAGATACTTAAAGCTCATACCATACCGGCAATGCTTGCATGATATTTGTCAATGATTCCGGTCAATAGAGTTCAGGCGCATCCCTAGAATTCACAATGAGGTTGCTGATGCCTTGGCTACTTTGGCATCAATGTTACATCATCCAGATAAGGCTTTTGTTGACCTGATACATATCCAAGTCCATGATCAACATGCTTACTGCAACATAGTGGAAGAAGATCTTGACGGTGAGCCTTGCTTCCACGACATCAAAGAATATATCAGGATAGCTGTGTACCCGGTGCAAGCCACAAGTGACCAGATGAGAACAATCCGTCGCTTGTCAAGTGGTTTCTTCTTCAGTGGAGGGATATTATACAAAAGAACGTCGGATCTTGGTTTGTTAAGATGTGTAGATGCTGGGCAGGCTACAACCATCATGAATGAGGTGCATGCTGGAGTCTGCAGGCCGCACATGAGCGGATATGTTTTGGCAAAGAAGATTCTCCGGGCAGGATATTATTGGTTCACCATGGAGCGGGATTGTATCAGTTTCGTGCGCAAGTGCCATCAATGTCAGGTGCATGGAGACGTGATTTACTCCCTGCCGTTTGAATTGCATATGATGTCTGCGCCATGGCCTTTCATTGCTTGGGGCATGGACTCGAGCCAGCAGCTTCTAACGGACACATGTTCATCCTGGTTGCTATTGACTATTTCACCAAATGGATTAAAGCCAAGACCTTCAAGGCAGTGACCAAGAAAGTAGTGGTCGACTCTGTACATGCAAATATTATTTTTCAGTTTGGAATACCCAAGACTCTTATCACTGATAATGGGACAAATCTCAACAGTCATTTGATGAAAGAGGTATGTCAGCAGTTCAAGATTAAACATCGCAATTCCACCCTATACCGCCCCAAGACGAATGGAGCGGTCGAGGCAACCAATAAGAACATAAAGAAGATACTTTGCAAAATGGTGGAAGGGTTCAGGCAGTGGCATGAGAAGTTACCATTTGCACTGCTAGGCTATCGCCCTAGCGTCCGCACTTTGGTAGGGGCAACCCCATATTTGTTGGTATATGGCACAAAAGTAGTAATCCTGGCTGAAGTCAAAATCCCATCCCTTCGGATCGTGGCCGAAGCAGGAATCAACAATGAAGGTTGGGTTAGCCTGTCTGGAGCAGTGGAGTTTGATAGATGAGGAAAGATTGGCGGCAGTGTGTCACAGCCAGTTGTACCAACAAAGGATGGATAGAGCATATAACAAGAAGGTACGTCCAAAAAAGTTTGAAGTAGGTCAATTGGTACTGAAACACATCTTTCCTCACCAGGCCGAGACAAAGGGCAAGTTCGCTCCAAACTGGAAATGACCATTTGTCGTGTCGAGAGTGTTGTCCAATGGGGCATTGTATCTAACAGATGTGGAAGGAAAATGTGTAGAAATAGCTATCAATTCAGATGCAGTCAAAAGATAATATGTATGACTTTCTTCTGTTAGAATCGTTGTCTATACTTGGCATGTTTGTTTGTACTTGGCGTGTTTTAGAGATTGAAATGACGAAGGCATTTTATTCGAATATCTAAACACTTTACCCTTTTGCTAACCCTTTTGAGCTTCAATTATTTTCTTTTCATATCTCTCTTTAGAAATCAGTAACGAAAGTCAGAAAAGCAATTATAAGAAGGCAGTGAAAGGAAAGGAGCAAAGGAAAAATAAAGGAAAGAACAAAAGAAGAAAAGATAGCAAAAATAAAGAAAAAGAAGAAAAGGAAAAGAAAAAAAGAAAAGAAAAGAAAAGAGAAGAAGAAAAAAAAAGAAAAAAGGGAAACGATAAAAAGAAAAAAAATAGACAAAGAACAACAAAGCAATAAAAGTAAGGAATCGGTATGAACTACGTTTGACCTGACTCCTTTTAAGGATACGTAGGTGGCCTCATGGCTCGGTCATATTCAAATAAAATCCAAAGGCCCCAAGCAAGAAACCTGGGCAGAAATTGCGCTTGTTATGATAAATTGGATTCCGAAAGTTGTAAATTTTTAACGCATAAGAGTGATTTTGAGCTTGTTATACCCCTTTCTTTATAACCTTATCCAAAAGCCTACATTACAGTCCAAAGAAAGACCTTCTTATCAGTTCATAAGAAATGCCAAGGAAAGCAAGAAAAGATGGACATTGCCCTGGGACATCACTCTAGTTCAAGCAGGAAAATGATAAAAATGAGAGAGTCTTACTGGTGAAAACCCTCCCGGGCACCGTAAGGCGACGCGAGTTGAGAGAATTAAAAGTGAGAGAGTCTTATTGGTGAAAGATCTCACAGGCACCATAAGGCGAAGGCAAGGCAAGGAATGAACAATTGGAAAAGGGGCCGTTGGTGGAAATCTGTTCAGAACACCTAAGTCAAGCAAAGTTAGGGTTTGATTAGAGGAATTCAGTTAAAATGGTCGCAAAAAAAGGAAATGGAAACAGAAGCCCGGTCATCGGGATATACTGGGTTGACTAGGCCGAAGTGCATGTCATGATCATGAAAAACCAGTTGCTCTTCCTCAAATAAGTTTCTTTTCTCTTCCCTTCGATAGTCTTTAAATGTGGAATTCTTTACCCTAAAACAGTTCTGAGTCATTGAATTTCAATTTTCTTTCGAGTCTCTAAAATCTTTGGTTTAAGAAAACGAGAGAGAAATCTCAACGCTTACTGCCAGCTCCCAAAGGGATGAAGAACATGACACCCAAAAACATAAAAGAAGCAGCAAAAGTGTGATCGGAACGGGAGGGATTCACAAAATCTTCAATGATAAATTTGAATAGAGAGACAAGGGTCTAGCAAAAGAGTCACGAGCGCAACACAAAAATAAAAAAGGCCAAAAGGGTTAACCAAGCATGATACATTGACTCAAGTTCTAGTGAGAGGGTTGAAAGTGCAACACAAAGATGGGGAGCAGAACGAAGCCACAAGGGCCAGAAGGTCCGCCGAGCTTAGTACACTGACTCAGAAACCTTAGGAAAGGATGTCTGAATTCTACCAAGAGGGTCGAAAGTACAACACAAAAATGGGGATTAGAAAGAAAGACACAAAGGTTCAGGGGTCAGACAAGCACAATACACTGACTCGGTTAATCCCAAGAAATATGTGAAAGTTTTTCAAAAGGGCCAAGAATGTAACACAACAACAAGCAGGCAAAGTAAAGCCATAAAGGTTCGGGGGAAAGCCAATCAACTCAGGCAACTCATATCAACATGGGAAGTTGAACACAACGGAACACGACAGTGAGGAGGCTGCTTCCAACAAGAATGCCGCAAGCTAACCACCACTTTTCAAACTGACAAGTTTTCTTTGATTGACACAAGGGCAGTAAAATTCTAGAAGAGCCTCAGGGGGGGCCATCCACACAGGAAGGCAGGCACATGGAAAGTATGATCAAAATCTCAGGGCCCACTTGGAAGTGGGACCCAGTTAAAAATCAAAAGGAACACAGTCTATCATAAATGTTCTCGCAACAAGAGTATAATGGGACGAAACTTTAATTAGAAACCCCTAGCAGAGACAACCGAGAGTTAAAAGGGGCATGCAAGTTGAAATTCTCAAGACCCCCCCTGGAGATGGAACTCACTTTAAAACTCAGACAGGCGCAGCTAACATGGGCAAGCACCAACAACTTCCCCAGTAAGAGTCGCCGAAACCCTCCTGAACAATGATCACTAGCAGAAACAACTAGAAGTTAGAATTGGCATTTAATCTGGAAACCTCAGGACCATCCTAGGAAATGGGACTTATTTAAAGGTTAGAGGTAGTCATGGATAATAAAGAGCATAAAGTGACTTGCATAGGATTCATTTAGAGGTTGTCAGGACCCTCCTAAAAATGGGACTTACCCTAGAACACAAACAGTTTGGGTGGCATGGTCAAACCCAAATGCTTCCCCAACAAGAGTCATCAGGATCCGCCTGGATAATGGGATTTAATCGTAGGAGTTGTCAGCACCCCCTGGATAATGGGACGTAGCTCTAAATACTAACCCCCAGCAGACACATTTTGTCATCTAATTAAGAGTTGTTGGGACCCCCTAGATAATAGGAAGTAGCTTTAATCACCAGTCCCCGGTAGATCCCCAGTAGACATAACTCAGATAACAAAACATAGTGGAAAATACTACCTTTTTGAGAACAAAACCTAATTTTGAAGTTGTCATGGGATTTGATTAACACTCACAGATCCGACCAACACCAAACTGGGGCAGAAAGAATTTCTTGTTTTTTGTTGTGATCAGGTACACAGGCAACAGTCTCAGGGAATACTTTTCGAGATGCAAGTTTTGGTAATCAAGCGCCCACCTGTTTGAAAAAGGGAGTACATTTCAAGTGCAACAATTCGGCATCTAACATAGAAGAAGAAAAAACAAGAAGTCAACAGGGCAATATTAAGTTCTACAGGAAGAAATACGAGTCAACAAGGTAGCGAGGAGTTTATTGGAAGAAACACAAGTCAACAAGGCAACAAAGATCAAGGAGCATGATTGAAGACGTAGATAGGTTCTTTTGTAATCCATTGTTCATAGGTTAGTTTAGCTTCTTCATTTTTCACAAGGTGTAATAAGGGGGTCTAACGGTAGTAGTACCAGCAGTGAGATCATAGCTTCGGTAGTCCCAGCTACCAAATACTCCTGAACTACACCGACCTGATTCCTCTTTAGCCAAGGATATGTAGGCTACCTCTAGAGCAGGGTGTGGTCAAACTTTTCAAAAATGCTTCACACGGAGTATTCAAACGAGCAAAAGTTGCTCGTATTTGCTCACTTATCTTTGAACAATAACTCTTCATATTTTCGAGCAAAGAGGGGCAGCTGTGAGCACGTGATTTTTGTCCTGTATGAATTACTCCCAGAAATTCAAGCAAAATATTTTCTCTTTATTGTATTTTATTATTTTTAATTTTGTGGCATTTTTCTGTTATCTGTTTGTATTTTTGTGTGCATTTTTAATCCGTATAAAAATACAAAAAATATGCATTTCATTTAGGGTTTAATTTTACTTATTTTTGGAATTAATTAGCAATTAGGAGTTTTCAAAAATACAAAATCACAAAAATAGTTTACTTTTGTTTAGTTTTGACTTTTGAAATTTTGGTAGTTTTTCTATTAATTTGGTGTTTGATTAGGTTGAGATAATTATTAAACTCAATTAAGTGGATGTGGTAGGTTAGATTAATTTTAGAATTAATTTACGATTTTTTTATCAATTTTTGAAAAGGAAAAATGAAAAGAAATTTGAAAATAAAGAAACAAAGGGGAGGAACCAAATTTGGCCAAAACAATTAAAATCACCCCGGCCCAGACCTAAAACCCACCCAAACCAGTCTATTCCCATTACCCAAACCCGGTCCAGCATCAGAAATTCAAAACGACGACGTTTCACTCCAATTAATCACAACTATCCATCCCCATCGATCCAACGGTGGCAAAGCTGGGATGTAATAAGTATATAAATGTTCCAACACCCCCACCCCAAATTCCACCTCGTACCTTGTCTAAACATCAAAACCTTAATACCACCACCATCTGTCGTGCACCGCCAGCCGAAAATCGTCGCTGCCGGCAGCGATATTCCAAACCGTACTAAATTAACACCGTTTTTACATCTTTCTATCCAAATACCCAACTATCATTCTTCGAATCATGCCCAGGTTCGTCGAATTTTCAAAGGAAGGATCACCGGCTCCGCCGTGTCCGGGGGCGCCACTCCAAAATGGCGTCAAAATCACATTAAATAATCCCCATGCTTACTTCTCTATGAATCCATAATATATGAATTTTGAACATAGCTTGAGTTTCTCGAATTTCAAATATCAGAAATGGCAAAAACCCTAGACGCCTGATTTGCTAAAATTCTTCAGCCCAGAGACTGATTCGAGGCATAAGGTAATGTGCTCGTTTGTTCTTGATATTTGGTGTTTGATTTCGACATTAAATCTGGGTTAATTGATTTAAGTTTCTGCTCTATTGATTGCCTCACTATTGACTGTTGTGGCTCTTCACTGCTATTGTCCTCATTTCTTCTAACGTCTTGCTCTCCAGGTATCTCAATAACCTTTGGACATTTGCAAAATATTGGATATGTAATATGAGTGAGATTCAATGCAATGCAGGTTTATTTGATTTAGTTTTTTTTTGCTTTCTTTCTTCCTCTATCCTTTTGTTGTTTCAAGTTATGTAGTAGATCTGTAGTAATAAGCACAACCTAAGCTTTTTATAAGGCTATATTTGGGATCGAGCATGAGAATCAGTTTCAATGGCATACTTATGAATTTTTGTTTAAGTTCAGTTGATTTTAAATATATGTATTCACAACAAGTAGGGCTAACAAGTGAATGTTTACTTTAGTTTAATCAAATAGGTATGCAAAGGGATTGGCTTATTAGCCATCCGGGCTTGTGCTTTGGGCCAGTAGCTTATGTATTTGGTTTACATTATGTTCTTTGTAAGGAGGTTCGATCGATGAATGCTAAAAATGGAAAAAGGATTGCAGGTATTCAGCTCTCTGTAATTAGCTAAGGATCAAAGCGAAAGTTTATTTCAATATCGTTTTCCTGTATCATGCTTTAATCGATTTGTGGCTGAATGGATTGGGTAAATGTGAACACAGATTTTCCTATATCAAAGTTGTTTGGTGTTTGCGTTAGTTTAGGTTTAACAGATGAAATGTTAGCATGAGTGTGCTAATTCGAGTTTGGGAAAGCTTTCCACTCTCACCTGGAGGGTTTCGCTTGATTTGGGCCTGCCTTGAGCCAAATTTTAATTCTAGCTTAGCGTGTTAAGGTGGGCCTATTTTTAGCTTTTGAAAGCCCTTGGCTCTCACGTGCCTCTAATGTGGACTGGATCCTTTTGGGCTTAGAATTGAAGTAGAATCTGGTATATTAACAATTAAATGGTAGGCTTTGGGCCCTTCAAGTTAAGTAGCACACTTGAGTTAAGAGGCGTTCCCTTTTGCTCAAGTATGGACTTGATCTTGAGGCTCATCTTCCTTGATCACTTTCACTAACAACAATTAACCATACTGATTAATTAGGCCCTTTTAGAGACAAATTTAATAGAAAATCATAGTTCTTTTAGATTGGCCTATAAAATTGAACGAGGCGCGCCACACCAAACAAAACCCATAAATTATGTGGTCCTCTTTAAATGGTTATTTTCAATATACTTAGAATTCAGGACGTGTCATTTAGCAAATTTTCACGGACTCCTGCAAAGTTAATAACATGTTAGTTGCTTTAGGCGCGTTCTTTAATAATTTTACCTCCTTAAACTCAGGTGTGCATTTCATGTGACCCAAATCCAAGTCCCAAAATCTTGAATAAAATGTGTTTCGGATCCGAGTGCATTTCATGTGGCGCGAAAAGACATGTTTTAAACGACGTTCAATATTCTTTAAAATTTAGTCAAAAGCGGTAAATAATTTTTAAAATTGCACTATAGGGTAACATGCTTAAAAATCAGATTTTAGCTAAATATGATAGTCGAACGACCATGCTAGAACCACGGAACTCGGGACTGCCTAACACCTTCTCCCGGGTTAACAAAATTCCTAACCCGGATTTCTGGTTCGCTGAATGTTAAATCGAGTCAAATTTTCCTCGATTTGGGATTTAAACCAGTGACTTGAGACACCATTAATTATTCCAAGTGGCGACTCTTAAAATCTCTTAAATAAATAGATCCCATTTCGATTGTCCTTAAATTGAAAAAACTCCCTTATCCACGCCCTTCGTGGGTTTGTAGCGGCCAAAAGGAGGTGTGACACCTACTAATTAGTCATTCTCATACCACACTCAATACATAAGAACTTAAATATGCAATGATCATCGAGCAAGTGGTTTCCTACTTGAATTACAACCCCCAAAATTAGGCAAACTTAGAACCAATTCCTAGAAAAACAAAGAAAACTTAAAGCGGTGTAATCAAGCTACCTACTAATCATGAACTGGAACTCAAACATTAGCTTAAACGAATCTAAACCAAATCATCATGATAAGCCCTAATTGATTTAAACCTACACTACAGAAGCATTCACATTCTTTAAATGTTCGAATACAAGTCCTTCGACTTAATCACAGAATCACATAATGAACTAGAAGCCTAAAACATACTTTTGAAAATGAAATATAAGAGTATTAACACAGTGGAATGGACAACCCATGAAAGAGCTCAAATTATCATAAAGTTAAAGAGAATCTCTATTTGAACAGGGACTGATATTCAACAAAGTTGAGAGTCATTATGAGATCTTCCATTTTACATGTTTTCATATTTGAACACCATATGTCACTCAAAAAGCCAAGGACATACCTGAAAAGAGAAATAAACAGAAAATGAGGAATCAGCCTTGAACAGTAACAACCAGAAGCTAACCCAGACTTAACAATCAATAATCAGCAGTGAAATCAGCTTGTGAAACCAATGGAACAGTAACTACCCAGCAGAATTCACCCCAAAACTTTAAGAAATCCAAATGTAAAGCATCTCAACTTTGGAAAGAATCAGAAAATGTTTTAGTGATTAAAAACTTCAAAACTCAAACCAGGGAAGTCAATGGGACAATTTCTAGATTTTCAGCCGTTGGTATTTTTAGAATTTTTATCTCCTGATCCTCTTAAAAATTTAGTAAAATAGGGATTTTTATAGAGGGAGGGTTAGGGCAACATATAGGATTATGTGAATAGTCATTTACCCCTTCCCCAAATTCCCTTTATTTAGTTCGATCTCAATTCAAAGTCAGATTTGCAAACCTCATCCCCCCTCATTTACCTAGAAGCTTCCTATTGCAGTTACATAATATTTCCTACTTAATTTTCCTAAACTGCCCCTAAGATGACTATTATTTACACTGAAAATTGAAACAACAGAAATAAACACTTGGGCCAAACGACCCATGAACCTGTTACCCTTTTGGTTATTTTTGCAATGGGCTCATTGGCTAGGAAACAATCTGGAGGGGGGGGGGGGGGGCAAATGGATCAACATTTTGAAATACAGAAAATTGCTACTATGTTTTGTTCTTTTATGATTTTCAGAATCATAACAAGAGAATCAACCCATTTAGCCGACTTAAATAATTCTTTCTTCTTTTACTTCAACAAACCTTTTTTGATTAACTATCCCTCTCTTTAACTTGAAAGCCTCACTTAGCAAAGAAAAGGAATAAATAGGCGACCTGACTGAGAACGGAACAAAAATAGAAAAAAAAAACAAAAAGAAACTTGAAGAGCGACACTCACCGCTGCTGGCCCAAACTCTGATGCATAGAACTCTTGGCCAATAATGAAAACTGTAACATAAGCACTAGCCGGAAAATTTCCAAATGGCTAGTGCTGTATGTCACAATTTTTTGCCATTCGCCAGAGGAAAAGAAAAGAGGATGAAAAACTTCGACTCTTCAGGAAGTGGGCAAGGCATAATTCCAGCAATATCCTCTTGTTGAGGGTTTGATGTCAAACTATCATGACCCTAGTTCACCAACCGTGAACTCGTCATGACGGCACCCATTCACGAGGACTAGGTAAGACTAACGGTGCGGAAATAACAACATTCACGATAACAATATTAACTTGAAACTAAGTAACTTAAAGAAATATATATAATTCGCCGTTTGGCACATACACTTCACACCATAACTATGAAGCAAAATCCCAAAAACCCGAAACCTCACAGGCAACACAGACTATAGAAAGTATACAATACGACTCTAACTCTGGAAATGAGTACATCAATGAAAAGCAGGAACAAGCTAGCTGACTATAGGATAGAATAGGAAGGAAACTCTTCGGTCTGCGGACGCTGCAGATATACCTCGAGTCTCCACTAGATCTCTCCGCCTCGCTGATGGTGCGCCTGAGATGAGCTACCTGGATCTGCACATGGAAAACATGAGCACAAAAGGCTGAGTACACCACAGCGGTACTCAGTAAGTGCCAAGCCTAACCTCTGTTGGGTAGTGACGAGGAAGGTTAAGGCCTTACTGAGGTAAATATAATATATAATGAGATAAGAAGAAGAGTATAAATAACTCTACAGCGAGAGCTAAACAGGATAAATAAGGGAAATAGTACTAGAAAAAACGGAACAAACCGATACAAGGATCATTAATCACAACATGAAGTAATAACCGGGGATCTCTTAGTATCCTCATCAAATTCACTAGGGATCTCTTGTATCCAGAGGATCTCTTGGTATCCTCATATATTCACTAGGGATCTCTTGGTATCCTGATGATCTCTTGGTATCCTTATTATATTCACTAGGGATCTCTTGGTATCCTCCTTACATTCACTAGGGATCTCTTGGTATCCCGAGGATCTCTTGGTATCCTCATTATATTCACCAGGGATCTCTTGGTATCCCGATGATCTCTTGGTATCCTCATTATTTTACAATCTCATGTACCAGGGATCTCTTGGTATCACCCACCCTCGGTCCAGAACATATGCAGTGCAGGGGGATCTCCCGGGAATCAAACCCGTAGTCCCAAAGTAAATAGGCAGTAGGGGGATCTCCCAGGATTCAAACCCGTAGTCCCAAAGTAAACATGCAGTGCAGGGGGATCTCCCAGGAATCAAACCCGTAGTCCCAAAGTAAATATGCAGTGTAGGGGGATCTCCCAGGAATCAAACCCGTAGTCCCAAAGTAAATATGCGCAACCACAATAAAAGAATATTCATAATGAAGTAAAAGAATACAAGCAACAGATAATTCCAGCCTAACATTTTTCACACCATGTAGTTAAGGCAATTTAAGGAAGTAGGCAAGCTAAATCAACAAAACATGACTTTCTCGACTAACACATGTAATAATTGCAAGTAAGGTAAGTAGGCATAGAAGAAACTCAATCTCAATATCTAAAAAAAAGAATCGGATTTTTCAACAATTA
Source organism: Nicotiana benthamiana (assembly GCA_034376525.1). NCBI lineage: Eukaryota > Viridiplantae > Streptophyta > Magnoliopsida > Solanales > Solanaceae > Nicotiana > Nicotiana benthamiana. The sequence continues at coordinate 36,534,353 of CM067327.1, forward strand.
TCTCAAGCACGTGCTCGTCACCTCACGTACAAGGAACTCAATTACCAAATAACATCTCCTAGGGGAAAGGTGGACCCCACAAGGTTAGACGAGTCACTTACCTTAATCGGTTCCAAAATCAACTTGAAATCCTTCTTTTTCCACGAGTATCCGACTCCAAATGGCCCAAATCTAATCATTCTAATCACATCTCATGAATAACATCTCAAGCAACCAATTCTACTATGAAATTTACAGCTAAGACGAAATTTTCAGAAAAATGACCAAAACTCCCCTCGGGCAAACATGGTCAAATCCCGAGGTTCGAACTAAAATCCTGTTACCCATTCCTCCACGAGTCCAATTATGTAATTAGTTTTGAAATCGGACCTTGAATTGAGGTCTAACCCCCAAGTTAGCAAAACCCTAGGTCCTACCCAATATACGCAAATTTAACCATTAAAACCTTTGATTTGATGTTGAGATTATGTAAAAAGGTTTTAAAGAATGAAGAAAATGAGTTAAAAACCACTTACGAGTCGTTTTGAAGAAGAAATATCGCTAAGAAAACCGCCTCCTAGGTTTTGGATTTTTGAAAAGTGAGAAATAACTGAAAAATGCCGAATATATATATCCTTTGAACCTCCAACACGGACCGCGAGAGGGTGATCGCGTCCGCACTGGTGTAGCTGAAATTTGCAGGGCTTCTGAGGTCGGTAACGCGGGCCGCGCGAAGGTGACCGCGGCCGCGCGACTCAAGCCGCGGACTGCACTAAAACGGACGCGGCCGCGCGAGAGAATCAGAAAGTTGCAGGTCCTCTGAAGCGTGCAGCTCGGACCGCGGCCGCATGGCTCACGCGTGCGATAGTGACTGCGGCCACGTTGGGACCTGCAGCTCGCACCCAACCTGCAACATCTGGTGTTTTAAGTCTAAGACACTCCCAGAACCTACTCGAAACTTACCCGAGCCCTCGGGGCTCCAAACCAAGCATACACACCACTTCAGAAACATCTTAGGAACTTGTCCATGCGATTAAATCGCCAAACAACATCATATACCTCGGATCGAGCCTCAAAACTCATGATTTTCTTCCAAATTTTCATAATACATAAAATTCCCATTTTGGGTCCGAAACACATCAAACGACGTCTATTTCCAACCAAACTTTACAGAAAGTGCGCCAATCATATATAAGACTGGTACTGGGCACCGGAACAAAAATACATGCCCAATACCCCAGTCTTCCTATCAAATTTTATTTTCATTTTTCTTTAATTAATTTCAGAAAAAAATTTCACATAAAAATTCATTTCTCGGACTTGAGACCTCGGAAATCCGATTGCAGGCATATGCTTTAGTCCCATATTTTCCTACGGACCCTACGAGACCATCAAATCATGGGTCTGGGTCTGGTTACCCAAAATGTTGACCAGAGTCAATTGTTAATTACATTAATATCAAAATTCATCATTTTTTTGCACAGAATTTGTATTTATGCTTTCCGGCTAAGCGCCGGGATTGTACATGCAAATCGAGGCAATCCAAATGACTTTTTTAGGGCCTCGAAAGCACATAACAGAGAATAAATAAGTGATGACCCCATTGGGTCGTCACATCCTCCACCACTAAAATAATTGTTCGTCCTCGAACGGACAAAAGAAAGGAGTACCTAAGTACGGAAAAAAGGTGAGGATAACGGCCCCGCATATCAGACTCGGACTCCTTGGTCGATGCCTCAGGAGGCTGACCTCTCCATTGGACACGAACAGAAGGAAATCTCTTGGACCTTAACTGACAAACCCGCCGGTCTAGGATAGTTACCGGCTCATCCTCATAAGACAAGTCCTTATCAAACTGGACAGTGCTGAAATCTAACATGTGGGCTGGGTCGCCGTGATACCTCCGGAGCATGGATACATGAAAAACTAGATGCACGGCTGATAAGTTAGGCAGCAATGCGATTCTATAAGCCACCTCCCCCACTCTATCATGAATCTCAAATGGACCAATGTACCTAGGGCTAATATTGCTCTTCTTCCCAAATCTCATCACGCCCTTCATCGTCGATTCTCGGAGCAATACCTGCTCCCCAACCATAAATGCTACATCTCGGACCTTGCGATCTGCATAACTCTTCTTCCTAGAGTGAGCTGAGCGTAGCCTGTCTTGAATGATCTTGACCTTGTCCAAGGCGTCCTGAACCAAATCTGTACCTAGCAACCGAGCCTCCCTTGGCTCAAACCATCCAACCGGAGACCGACACCGTCTACCATATAGAGCCTCATAAGGAGCCATCTAAATGCTTGACTGGTAGCTGTTGTTGTAGGCAAACTTCGCTAATGGAAAGAACTGATCCCATGAACCTCTAAAATCAATGACACACGCACGGAGCATGTCCTCAAGTATCTAGATAGTTCGCTTGGACTGTCCGTCCGTCTGGGATAAAATGTTATACTCATCTCCACCCGAGTACCCAACTCCTACTGCACGGCCTTCCAGAACCGCGATGTAAACTGAGTACCTCCGTATGAAATAATAGAAACTAGAATGCCATAAAGACGGCCGATCTCCTGGATATAAATCTTTGCCAGCTGTTCTGATGAATAAGTGGTACACATAGGGATAAAATTAGCGGACTTGGTCAGCCGATCCACAATGATCCAAATGGCGTCAAACTTCCTCAAAGCCGTGGGAGTCCCGTTACAAAATCCATGGTGATGCGCTCTCACTTCCACTCTGAAATCTCTATCTGTTAAGAAACCCACCTGGTCTCTGGTGCTCACACTTCACATACTGACAGTTAAGGCATCTAGCTACATATCCAACTATATCCTTCTTCATTCGCCTCCACCAATAGTGCTGCCTCAAGTCCTGATACATCTTCGTGGCACCCGTATGGATGGAATACCGTGAACCATGGGCCTCTGCTAGGATCAACTCCCATAGCCCATCAACATGGGGAACACAAACACGGCCCTGCATCCTCAACACCCCGTCATCTCTAATGGTCACGTCTCTGGCATCGCCCCGCTAAACCTTTTCCTTAAGGGCAAGCAAATGGGGGTCACGTCTCTGTCGCTCCCTAATATAATCCAATAGGGAAGGCTGGGAAACCACACAAGCTAGAACCCGGCTGGGCTCCGAAGATCCAATCTCATGAACTGATATGCTAAGGCCTGAACATCCATCGCCATAGGCCTCTCTGAAGCTGGTAATATACCAAACTCCCAACTCTCTGCCCGACGACTCAAGGCATCTGGTACCACATTGGCCTTGCTCGGGTGATATAGAATAGTGATATTGTAGTCTTTTAGCAACTCTAACCACCTCCTCTGGCGCAAATTTAGGTCCTTCTGCTTGAAAAAATGCTGCAAACTCCTATGATCAGTATAAATCTTGCAAGGCACACCGTACAAGTAATGACGCTAGATCTTCAAGGCATAAACAATGGCAGCTAACTCAAGGTCGAGGACAAGGTAGTTCTTCTTATGTGTCTTCAACTGTCTGGATGCGTAGGAAATCACCCTACCATGCTGCATCAACACCGCTCTAAGGCCGACTCTCGAGGCATCACAGAAGAAAGAGTAAGACCACGAACCGGTAGACAATATCAAAATGGGGACTGTAGTCAAAGCAGCCTTGAGCTTCTGAAAGCTCGCCTCACACTCCTCTGTCCACTAAAAAGGGGTACCCTTCTGGGTCAACCTTGTCATAGGAGCTTCAATCAATGAGAATCCCTACACAAAGCGACGGTAATAACCCGCCAAACCAAGGAAGCTGCGAATCTTTGTAGCTGAGGAGGGCCTGGGCCAACTCCGCACGACTTCTATCTTCCTCGAATCCACCCAAATGCGCTTGCTTGAAATCACGTGGCCTAAGAATGCCATTGAATCCAACCAAAACTCACACTTTGAGAACTTCACATATAACTGCTTTTCCCTCAGGATTGAAGCACGACTCTCAGGTGCTGCTCATGATCTTCCCGGCTCTAGGAATATACTAGGATATCATCAATAAAAACAATAACGAATGAGTCGAGATATGGCCTGAACACACTGTGCATCAAATGCATATAAGCTATTGGAGCGTTGCTCATCCCAAACGACATGACAAGAAACTCCTAATGACCATACCGAGTGCTGAAGGCAATCTTTGAGATATCTGGCTCCCAAATCTTTAACTGATGGTACCCTGAGCACAAGTCAATCTTAGAAAACACCCGTGCGCCCTGAAGCTGGTCAAACAGATCATCAATACGAGGCAAAGGATAACGGTTCTTCACTATAACCTTGTTCAACTAGCGGTAATCAATGCACATACGCATAGAACCATCCTTCTTTTTCACAAACAAGACACAAGCACCCCACGGTGAAACGTTGGGTCAAATAAAATCCTTATCAAGAAATTCGTGCAACTGGTCCTTCAACTCCTTCAACTCAGGGGCCATCCAATACGAAGGAACAGAAATGGGCTGTGTGTCCGGCAACAAATCAATTCCAAAATCAATGTCTCTATCGAGCAACACGCCCGGAAGATCATCTAGAAACACATCGGGAAAATCCCGTACCACTGGGACAACATCAACAGAAGGGGTATCCACACTAACATTTCTGACATAGGCTAAATACGCTACACATCCCTTCTCGACCATACACCGAGCTCTAAGAGAAGAGATAACTTTACTGGGAGTGTGGTATAAGGTGCCACTCCACTCAATACACGGAATACCTGGCATAGCCAGCGTCATGGTCTTGGCATGACAATCAAGAATGGCAAAATGGGGCGACAACCAGTCCATGCCCAAAATAATCTCAAAATCAACCATACCAAGTAACAATAAATCCGCTGTGGTCTCAAAACCACGGATAGTAACTAAACATGACCGGTAGACGCGGTCCACAACAAGAGAATCTCCCACAGGAGTAGAAACATAGATCACTCAAAGAATCCTGAGGCATGACTAAATGCGGAGCAAAATAAGAAGACACATAAGAATAAGTAGAGCTCGAATCGAATAGAATCGATGCCTCTCTGTGACAAACTAGTATGATACCTGTGATAACAGAATCAGAGGCAACAGCCTCGACACGAGCAGGAAGGGCATAATACCTGGCCTCCCCTTTGAGGGTGACCTCTACCTCCCCGGCCTCCACCTCTAGCTGGAGGAGCGGGTGGGGCGGAAACTGGAGCTGTGATCATAGCCTGAGAGCTCTGTTGAGCACGTTGTGGCTGAGAAGGCTGTGGGGGTGTACTCCTCCCAAGTCTAGGGCAACCCCTCACCACATGGCGGGTATCACCACACTCAAAATAAGTTTGGGAGGGCGCGATGGCTGAGACTGACTAGGGCAAGGTCTGCTGGACTGACCTCTGAAAACACCCCGCGCAGGAGGCGTGCTAGAAACTAGAGTTGCATAGTAAGGATCCTAAGGTACAGGCGGGGCCCGGGCACTGCTGGCTGCTGGAAGGGCTGAATGAATGGGGCGGCCCATAAAACCCCTACCATGTCGACCTGTACGGCACCAGAGTAGTAGCCCGACTCTCGAGACCTCTTGGCCTCCCTCTTCCCTTGCTCCCTAGCGAGCATACTCTCGATCCTCCAAGCAATACTTACTACCTGCTGATGAGGTGTTTCCATCTCCAACTCTCAAGCCATGCTAGATCTTATGGGTGGGATAAGTCCCTCGATGAACCTACGAACTCTCTCGCAGATTGTAGCAACCAAAGTCGGTGCATGTCTGGCCAATCTGGTATAACAGATAGCACATTTTGAAACGGCCATAGTCCCCTTATGCAAATGCTCAAACTCTATGAGCCATACATCTCTGAGGCTCTAGGGAACAAACTCTCTCATGAACATATCCGAGAACTGGGTCCAAGGCAGCGAAGTAGCCTCGATCGGACTGTCTATCTCATAAGTGTCCCACCAGTCATAGGCAGCTCCCTGAAGTTGGAAGGCAGTAAAGGAAACCCCATTGGACTCTACTATGCCCATAGTGAAAAGAATACAGTGGCACTCCTCTAGAAATCCCAAGGCATCATCCATCGCCAGTCCATTGAAAACGGGAGAATCATACTTCTTGAACCTTTCCAACCTCCGCTGCTCATCCTCAGAAGCAGCTGCCCCATCCATGGGCTGAATTGGCACTGCGGGTGGAATGAGAATGAACCCTGGGGCCTACTCAACTGCACTCGCTTCTCAGGAGTGCGGACGGCGGGAGTCTGTGCTCCTCCCCCGGCATGGGATGCGGCTACAGCAAGGGGAAGCAACCCTTCCTGAGCCAACGTGGTGTACATCGAAGCTAATGTCTCCTGAAGGGCTAGCATAGTAGTGGCAGTAGTAGGCGTTCCAAGAGCTTAGGCTCTAGCTAGATCTGCTGGAGGCGCCTCGGGGTAGCTTGCGTAGGTGCTCTGCTGCACCACGTGCGCGTCCTCGACCTCCACCCCGGCCCCAGCCTCGGACGACTACGGTAGGGGGCGCGAGTGCCTGATCATCGCGGGTAGCGCGTGTCCCCACCATCTATGAGATAATAGAAGATAGAAGTTTAGATTTGACACAGAAATATTACACGACAAGGAAATGAATGAAGTGAAGATTCTTCCTAAACGGTTACATAGCCTCTCGTAGATAAGTACAGACATCTCAGTACCGATCAGCGGCACTCTAATAAACCGGCCTGTGTTCCGTGAGTCCTTTGAATCTAGAGCTCTGATACCAATTTGTCACGACCTTAGTTCACCAATCGTGAACTTTTCATGACGGCACCCAGCCACGAGGACTAGGTAAGCCAAACGGTGCGGAAATAACAGCATTCACGTTAGGAATGTTAACTTGAAACTAAGTAACTTAAAGAAATGTATATAATTCACCGTTTGGCACATACACTTAACACTATAACTATGAAGCAAATCCCAAAAACCCGAAATCCCACGGGCAACACAGGCTATAGAAAGTATACAGTACGGCTCTAATTCCAGAAATGTCTACATCAATGAAAAGCAGGAACAAGATCGCTAACAATAGGATAGAATAGGAAGGAAAATCTTCGGTCTGCGGACACTGCAGATATACCTCTAGTCTCTGCTAGATCTCTCCGTCTCGCTGATGGTGCACCTGAGATGAGGTACTTGGATCTGCACATGGAAAACATGCGCAGAAGAGGCATGAGTACACCATAGCGGTACTCAGTAAGTGCCAAGCCTAATCTCGGTTGGGTAGTGACGAGGAAGGTCAAGGCCCTACCGAGGTAAATATAATATATATAATAAGATAAGAAGAACAGTATAAATAACTCTACAACAAGAAATATAAACAACATAAATAAGGGAAACAACAGTAGGAAAAATGGAACAAAACCGATACAAGGATCATTAATCACAACAGGAAATAATAACCGGGGATCTCTTGGCATCCTCATCAAATTCGCTAGGGATCTCTTGTTATCTTGAGGATCTCTTGGTATCCTCATTATATTCACTAGGGATCTCTTGGTATCCCGAGGATCTCTTGGTATCCTCATTATATTCACTGGGGATCTCTTGGTATCCCGAGGATCTCTTGGTATCCCAAGGATATCTTGTTATCCTCATTATATTCACTAGGGATCTCTTGGTATCCTCATTATTTTACAATCTCATGTGCCAGGGATCTCTTGGTATCCCGCACCCTCGATCCAGAACAAATTCAGGGTAGGGGGATCTCCCGGGAATCAAACCCATAGTCCCAAAGTAAATATGCAGTACAGGGGGATCTCCAAGGATTCAAACCCGTATCCCAAAGTAAATATGCAGTGCAGGGGGATCTCCCAGAAATCAAACCCATAGTCCCAAAGTAAGTATGCAGTGCAGGGGGATCTCCCAGGAATCAAACCCATAGTCCCAAAGTAAATATGCGCAACCACAATAAAAAAATATTTATAATGAAGTAAAACAATACAAGCGACAGATAATTCGAGCCTAATATGTTTCACACCGTGCAGTTAAGGCAATTTAAGCAAGTAGGCAAGCTAAATCAACAAAACATGACTTTTCAACTTACATAGGTTATAATTTCAAGCAAGGTAAGTAGGCATAGAAGAAACTCAATCTCAATATCTAAAGAAATATAACCGTATTTTCAACAATTAGCTCAAGCACGTGATCGCCACCACATGTACAAGGCACTCAACTACCAAATAACATATCCTAGGGGAAAGGTGGCCCCCACAAGGTTAGACGAGTCACTTACCTCGATCGGTTCCAAAATCAACTTGAAATCCCTCTTTTGCCACGAGTATCCGACTCCAAATGCCCCAAATCTATTCATTACAATCACATCTCATGAATAACATCTCAAGCAACCAATTCTACTATAAAATTTACAGATAAGACGAAGTTTTCAGAAAAATGACCAAAATATCCCTCGGGCCAAAATGGTTAAAGCCCGAGGTTCGAACTAAAATCAGGTTACCCGTTCCCCCACGAGTCCAATTATGTTATTAGTTTTGAAATCGGACCTCGAATTGAGGTCTACCCCCTAAGTTAGCAAAACCTTACGTCCTACCTAATATACCCAAATTTATCCATTAAAACCTTTGATTTGATATTGAGTTATGTAAAAAGGTGTTAAAGAGTGAATAAAATGAGTTAAAAACCACTTAAAAATCGTTTTGAGGAAGAAATATTGCTTAGAAAATCGCCTCTTAGGATTTGGGTTTTTGAAATGTGAGAAATAATTGAAAAATCCCGAATACATATATTCTCTGAACCTCCAGCGTGGACCGCGCGAGGGTGACCGCGGCCACACTGGTGTAGCTGAAAGTCGAAGGTCTTCTGAGGTCGGCAGCACAAGTCGTGCAAAGGTGAATGTGGCCGCGCGGCTCACGCCTCGGACCGCAAAAAAACGGACTCGGCCGCACGAGAGAGGCAGAAGGCTGCAGGTCCTCTGAAGCGTGCAGCGCGGACCGCGGCAGCATGGCTCATGCTGCGGACTGCGCGATGGTGACCGCGGCTGCGCTGGGACCTGCAGCTCGCACCCAACCTGCAACATCTGGTGTTTTAAGTCTAGGACACTCCTAGAACCTACTCGAAACTCACCCGAGCCCTCAGGGCTCCAAACCTAACATACTCACCACTTCAGAAACATCTTATAAACTTGTTCGTGCGATTAAATCGCCATATAACATGAAATACCTCGGATAGAGCCTCAAAACACATGATTTTCTTCCAAATTTTCATAAAACATAAAATTTCCATTTCGGGTCCGAAACACGTCAAACAGCGTTCTTTTCCAACCAAACTTTATAGAAAGTGCTCCAATCATATATAAGACTGGTACCGAGCCTTGAAACCAAAATGCGGGCCCGATACCCCAGTCTTCCAATAAAATTTCATTTCCATTTTTCTTTAAGTGATTTCATAAAACAATTTCACATAAAAATTCATTTCTCAGACTTGAGACCTCGGAAATCCGATTCCAGGCATATGCTCAAGTCGCATATTTTACTACAGACCCTCCGGGACCGTCAAATCATGGGTCCAGGTACGGTTACCCAAAATGTTGACCAGAGTCAACTTTTGATTTTAATATCAAAATTTATCATTTTTCGCAAAGAATTCGTATTTAAGCTTTCCGGCTATGCGCCAGGACTGTACACGCAAATCGAGGCAATCTCAGATGAGGTTTTTAGGGCCTCGAAAGCACAGAATAGAGAATAAATAAGTGATGAACCCATTGGGTCATCACATCATGGCCATCTCTTGGGGAAACCATAATAGGAAGAGAAAAGGGAAAAAGAAATGGTACAAGGTTGGATTCTCGGCCAATTATTTATTTACGATTTGGATAGATTGGTGAGTATTTGGCTAAAATCAATGGTGGATTCAGGATAGGGAGACAACGGGGATGATATGATCAAGATTTAGTGGAATTTGGAGGTCAGCCGCTATCGGTGGCGAATTCCGGTGGGTGGTGGGCGGTAATGAAGATAGAGAGACGAGAAAGAAGATGAAACATGTCTTAGATTACTCAAGTTTCAGACATTCTTAATTAAAATAAAGGTTGGATCCACAACCTTTGGATGATGGAAATGATCGGCTGAGATTAGTTTAACATAATTGAACTCAAAACGGCGTAGTATCGCCCCCATACTACGTCATTTCAAAGGTCTTGAAGACTAACAGCTTGGACCGGGTCTTGGCTGGGTCTGCGCCAGATTGAGATAGATTGGAGGGAAATTTGGGCTGGATTTGGGGAATTAAAATTAAGAAGGCCCAAAAGACTTCTTCTACATTTCCTTTTCTTTTCTTCTTTTCACATCAATTCTTTTAATTTCCAACTCTTTTTAATTTATCCTTTTTTAAAAATTAGAAATAAAATCCTAAGTTAAACGACAAAACCAAATTAACATAAAAAGAACTAATTTAATTCCAAATAATAGTTATCACATATTATTAAAGATTAAACTAAAAGAAAAACTACCAAAATGCGAAATTAAAATTAAAAAGTGCAAAATAAACTATTTTGTGATTTTTTTCATTTTTATAGAACAACTGATTTGCTAATGAATCCTAAAATGTAGACTTAAATCCTAAATGAAAATGCAACATATTTTGTATTTTTTATTAATCAAACAAAGTTAACATGCCCAAACAAATGCAAATAATTAACGAAAAAATGCTACAAAATTGCAAAAAAAGGGAAAAATTATTTTGTTTTGATTTTATGGGAGTAATCCGTGTAGGGCAAAAATCATGTGCTCATAGGAATGTAAGAGAGTTATCACTTGTCATGCAATACCAAAAAATAAGAATATATTTGAGAAAAGAATTATACCGAAATGTGGATATGTAAACTAACCTAGAAAACAAATAAAATGATCAATGTCTACAAGTATGGATGCATCGGGAATTACACTCAAGTAAAGACAAATATGAGAAAGTTTATGTTAATTAGCCATGGGTAATAATTCTATATTTTTTTCTTCCAAAGACTAACAAGACTTCCTAATTGAATTATCTCTAAGACAATTAAGAGATTACGCACACTTGAATATGTACAAGTAGTTCGATCCTATCTCTAGGTAGAATCTATAAAATGAGGGTTAAAATCTCAAGTTCTTGTTAATTAATCTTTTCCAACCCCAAATAATCTTTCCCAAAATTAATTTTGAGTTAATGGGCGAGTCCTAGGGTTAGCTAATTTTTTTGGAAATATTAAAGAACAAGAATAATTAAAGAAACAATAACTCACTTCATAAGAGATAAAAAATAATTCAATACATAAGCACAAAATGGTATTTAGTCCACACTTTAAATATGATTATTTCCATAAACAAGATTCAAGTATTGAATAGAATACTACACACAGATATATAATACAAGGTAAGAAAATGAAGAAATGAACATAAATGGGTAAGAAATTCTTAAACAAAAGCTTCAAATCATCAAGGCCAAAGTGTGTGTGCAAACCCTAGCTTCCAACCTTTTTCTCTCTAGTCCTAAGATAGAAAATAAGCCAAAAGATATGCCAAAGATTTGTTCCCAACATGCTAAGTCATGTATTAAATGGTTTGGGGGATCAAAAATGTAAAATTCCATTTCTGCGCAGAAAATGTGCTATGTGTTCTCATAAGTACACCTGCGTTCGCGGAGAATAACTTCTCCAAGGTATGCGATCGCGTATAGTGTCCCGCGTTCGCATATATTAGTTGACCAGTCGCTGACCAAGATTTCTTCTTCGCATTAGCATAGCTTTTCCATCATTGACCTCCGCGAACGCATACAGATTCTTGCGATCGCATAGGGTAGGCACTGGCAGTGGTCCATATTTTTTTAGCACCTTTTAACTTATTTTATTCCATATCTTCTCCAAATCATATGATGCCTGAAATAAAAACCAACTTATCAAACCCCCAAACTTAAGCTATTGTTTGTACTCAAGTAATTCAAAACTAAGAACATCCTTCAATAAAATGACCAATTAAGCTCAATGGCAAACCAAGCATCATTTCAAATAAAAAAAGGGTACAAATTAAATATCATTTAATGACTTTTGTTGGTACCAACAATTAATCCAAAGCATATGCATCACCAACTTCTCACAAATTTTATTTCAATTCAAGTGCTCAAGCACTATATGTGATGACCCGGCCCGTCTTCTCATAAGAACCGCTCCGTTTCCCCCATTTTCTTCTTCGTTATGCTTCATTATCAGAGTCTTGTGTAAATGAGTTGAATTGGGTTGATTTTTGGAAGGAAATAATACACTTAGTCTCTTCAAGAAAAGCTTAGTTTGGAAAAGTCAATCGGATGTTGACCTATGAGTTAGAGGGCTCAGATGCGGATTCCGACGATTTGGCTAGCTTCGGGGGATGATTTGTGACATAGGAGTGTGATCGGAAGTGATTTTGGAGGCCCAGTGTAGAATTAGGCTTGAATTGACAAAGTTAATATTTTGGCAAATTCCGGTTGATGGGTGAGATTTTGATCCGGGGGTCGTAATGGAATTCTGAGAGTTTCTGTAGCTTTGTTAGGTGATTTGGTATGTGCGTGCAAAATTTTAGATTTTTTGGACGTCGTTTTGTTGGCTTTTAATCAAAAGCGTGTTTCGGAAGTTTTAGAAGAACTTAGGCTTGAATTTGTTGTAATTTGATGGTTTTGGTGTTGTTCGAGTTGTTTTAATGATTTGAACCAGGTTGAATAATATATTAGGATGTGTTGGTGCTTTTGGTTGAGGTCCCGGGGCCTCGGGTGTGTTTCGGGTGAGTTTTGAGCAATTGCAGACATTACGAAACTTAGAAAATGGAAGGGGCATTCATTTTAGTGCGGGGTGCGCTGGCCTAGTGTTGGGCGCGTAAAAGTGACCGCGCCCGCGATCATGAAGATCTGTAGGTCGTCGGTCCGATTTTCCAAGCTCATATCTTTTGATCTACAAGGAATTTGGGAATGATTCAAAAACAAAAGTTGTAGCTCTTTGAATCTAGTATACAGAAACATACTATAATAGGCATTTGGACATCTGTGGGGAAAGTCATGGAAAAATACTAAAGCCTATCACTGTAGAGAAAACCTATGCGACCAGGGTCATTTTTGCGACAACACTGGTTTTGTGCGGCTGCGCTTGCGGAGGAACCCTTAGGTTTTCGGGGCATTGGATTCTCACCAACAAGAAAGGGGTGTAGAAAAATACTTTTTTCTTGTGTCGAAACGAAAGAGTAATGATTCTTGATCCTGTTTGTTAAAAATCCCTAGTCTTCGGCTAACTAAGGACGATGATGGAAACTATCCCAGAAAGGTGAGCAAGAAGAGTCTTCACTACTAGCTAGTATTGAAAGAAAAGAAGGCCTACCTTCGCTTTGTGCGCTAAGAGCTTTCTTTCCTGTAGGATAGGTTAGGCGCCCTTTGCTCGAACGAAAGAGGGGTCTTTGCCGGGACCGATGCTAGTAGTTAGATTCAATATTCAAAAAGTCTTAAATAGAAGCCAAATCCAGTTGAGAAGAGACAAGCACGGTGACATCCATCGAAGGGATCTCGGTCGAGAAGCGGCCCAGGTAAAGCCAGATTTCAAAGGTAGAATGTATTGGTTGAGAAGGCCTTAGTGCCACGTGAGGATATCAGGAATGAGGAAAACGTGGTTGATATTGCATTAGTACTACACAAGAGCTCGTTGAGGGCCCCCACTACTCTGGATCCTGCGAAGAACACAGCAGTAAAGTTGGGTACGGAGTATGCAGGGAAGGAAAATCTGTTGGGTCCCTTGAATTTAAATCCGAAGAGCTTGGTCCCAAGGTAAGGAATAACCAGTTACGCCAAAAGATGCGGTTAATACAGCCAGAACCACACCTGTAACCCAAGTCAATTCGCGAGGTTTTTTAAATCCGCCGGTGAGATACACACGAAATACATGCAGGATCATCATTAGGACCATCATACTTGCCGACCATCGATGAACTGATCGGATTAACCAACCAAGGTTGGCTTCAGTCATTATGTATTGAACAGAAGCAAAAGCCTTTGTTATAGCATCTATAACCGCTTCCGGTTTAGGTGGGCAACCTGGCAAATATACATCTACAGGAATTAGCTTATCGACTCCCCGAACAGTACTATAAGAATCGGTACTGAACATCCCGCCTGTAATTGTACAGGCTCCCATAGCAATAACATATTTTGGTTCAGGCATTTGCTATTTGCAGAATTCCATTAAAAAAAAATTCTATATTTCCATTCTATTTCCATATCTATAGAAGAACGTATATAAAAATCTTTAGTGAAATTAGTAAAAGTTAAGAACTCATTGAAACTAATTGATTCTATTTTGAAACCTTTTTGTTTTGTCTAACTTTCTAACTCTTTATTTTCTCTGAATTATTATATAGATCCAAAGGTTGATTTTGTGCGGCTGCGGAGATGGAAATATGAGGGGTTACTATAGAAATATAGAGGTTTCGGGTTTTATTTGATATTTTGACCTAGAGAGCTCGGAGTATGGCAATTTTTCAAAGGGTTTTCAAGGAATTCATCGGGGTGAGTGATTCTAACTTAGATTTGGCTAGAGTACATGAATCTATCATTGAATTCATTATTTAATTCATGATTTGGGATGGAATTTGGAAAGAAAATTGTGAAATCTTTCAAAAATGTAAAATGATGATTTACAAAACCAAATGGTGTCGGAATTAGATAATTTTTATATGGTTAGACTCGTGGCGAGATAAGGAATCCGTTGATGTAAAATTTTCTGGAATTTGGGAAGTGGGTCCAGGGCTTGAGTTTTGCTAATTTTGAGATTTCTTATATTTTTCGATTATTTTCGATTGGGTATTGATCCAATAGCATAGTGTGACGTATTCGTTGTCGTTTTGGTCAGATTCGACGCGCGAGGAGGTCGATTTGAGATGCAAGGGCATAGCAAGCTAGGATTTTGGTTAGCTTGAGGTTAGTAATAGATGTAAATGCTATTTTGAGGGTTTGAAACCCCGAATTTGCACATCGTAGTGTTATATTGAGGTTACTTGCACGTCGGATAACGGGCATGGGGTAGTCCACCATTGGGGATTGCGACTTGGTCCTTCCCGCATAATAAAATTACTACCTAATTGATTGAAGCTTAGTAGATATCTTTATAAAAATAGATTAATTTATCATAATTGGGCTTCGCGCCAACTGCTTGAATCCTTCAGGCATTGTTCTAATGGTTTCTTACCATATTTAAAGATAATTGAACTCAGTCCTAGTATTTAATATTATTTTGCAAACTCAGCCACTTCTCTCAAAACTTGGAACTTAAATAATATTTTTACTGAAGTTTGGGCTGAATATTATATACGCTATTATGCCCATGAGGCTTACGTGATTCTGGATTGAGTGCGAGATCGGGCGGCACGCCACAGCAGTATTATATTGATATTGATATGAGGTCTAGGGCCTAGTGGATGCCACGAGATGAGTTGATATTGCGCTTGGGCCGTAAGGGGCCCCTCCCGGAGTATGCACACCCCCAATAAGCGCTGTTGACGATAAATAAATGGAGCGGGTTGCACGCCGCAGCGGGTACTAGAGAGTACCATACGATTTGTTGCATTTCTTAATTGATTGTCATTCATTTACTTATCTGTTGCAACATCATTGTTTTTGTTGGTTTATTGAGGTGATATTATCTGGATTGAACTGCTATAATTGTAGCTTACATTGTGCCTATCCAGGATTTCTTACTCTCAGCCTTTATTTATGTTTATTACTATCTGGGTTGGAAGTACTTATATTACTCCCTGCACCTTGTGTGCAGATTTAGGTGCACCCACTGAGGTTGAGTGAGGATTTCTCTGCCGAGCATCATATTTGGGAGCATCAAGGTAGCTGCATGACGTCTGCAGTCCTGATCTTCCCATCTAACCTATTTGCTTTATTTACGCATTTCTTTAGAGCAATATGTAGTAGGTTGACAGCTGCATATTAGACACTCAGACTTGTGACACCGGATTCTTCTGGCTGTATAGTAGTATTTCTACTTGGGTTTTTCGCATGTTTTAACTATATTTCAGAGATTTAATATTATGACTTAGTAATTATTTGTGTTAATTGAATCATGAACTATATAAAAGGGTTAAGGTTGTTGAATTGGTTGACCTTGCCTAGTAGTATGTTGGGCACCATCACGACCGAGGTTGGGGTCGTGACACTACATTAATCAAAGTGGCAACCAAGTCAAGACACGAAAGCTTCAAAATTTGCCTCGTTATCACAAATAATTTTTTTTGTTCATCAATTGAAGATTGGATTAAGTTCACAACTCAAAATTTTCATTTTCCCTCACAATTAAAAGAGAATCCATTTTATAAATTACAATTTAAACACACGTGGGATACCAAATGGAAACAAATTAACTCTCACTCTCAAAGATGTTTAAATGCACAAAATAGCACCATAGGCTTGCCCTTCATGTATTTCTCCACCAATATAGACACACTTGGTTCAAAATCAAGTAGAACTTAAAGGATTGTATCGTATGATTTTGGTTAAGGTAGGGCACAATTTGGATAAAAGTGACTCAAAACCTTCGCAAGCGCTACACTTTAATTAAAGCACACTTCCTTAAAAAATAATTTCCATCCTTTCTTCACTTTTCATTCACACTTAATCTTCCCTTTATGCATCATTTTTTTCTTTTTTTCTTTTTTTTTACTTTTTTTTTCAAAATCAAGAAAGGTTCCAGTTTTTTTATTATTTACCTTTCACCTTTTAAGAAACTTCCACATCACAACCTTTCTAACTTTCACCCCCAAACTTAGGCTTTTAGCCTATTTACACTTTAAAAGTACTTAGGGTGGTAGGGTGCCAAAAGCTAGATCAATAAATAATCAAGGGTTAAAGCTAGTAACATGGTTGTCAAAGAAAAAGTTTAAAGGCTCAAAAGGGGTTGACTAGGGAAAATATGCAAGGGTGGAAAATTTAAGGCACAATGACGGTCCAAAGAAGGCCTAATATCATTTTTCAAACCAAGTTAGCCTAAGATTTCGACTTGAAGCACATTCTGGACAAGTCCTGGACTACAAATAATGCAAAAGAATTCACAACAAATCTCATCACACATAGCACATGCAAACTCGATTGACATATAAATCCAAAACCCTATTAAAACCAATGAACCCAAAGAAAATCGCCTATAGCCTAAAAGACTATTTAATGAATCAAAGAACCAAAAATAGAACCTAAAAGTCACATAAGAATTATCACTTCAATTATTTTTCATTTTAAAAATCAAATCTTAATATGCCAAAGTTTAAATTATATTGGTACCAAACAAGCCATACACTGGTTTATGGATAAAAGATTACACCCAATAACCTCTTTATTCACTGATAGCTACTAAACTAACTAAAAATTATAGTTACCTAAACAAGATTAATTCCTTAAGAAAGTTATCACGTCATCCATCATAAGAAAAAGTCACCTAGTTCGACAAAAATTATTTCCTTGCAAAAGAACTACGTCATAAAGAAACATCAAAGATTTTCATTAATACTACTATAAGTAAATAAAAGTAGCAAAAGAACAAATAAATAACAACAAAAATAATAATATAAGAAGTAATGCTAATATGCTAGAATTAAACTTCAAATTATCACTAATAAACTACAAAGTTAACCAATCTACACAAGTTATCACAAAAAAATATAATCATGCTCCAACTACATCATCATATGTAAATGAGTCACCCCCAACCTAAATTATCGCACTGTCCTCAATGCAACTAAACAATACAAGATAAAATGATGGGGGTTCTCCATGAAACTACATCACTCAGAGCTGGAGATGGTGGGAAATTTAAGCTCCAAATCCTCATCATCACCGTTCTCTGATTCATGTGAGTCACAGAATGAACTCAGCTTGTGCATCATTTTGGATAGAAATTTGCTTTTCTTCTTCTCATGCTCCTTGAACTTCAACTGTCGCCTCTCAACCTTTCCTTGTCTTCGGCTCATGTCTTCTAACCTATTTTTTATTGCTTTTTTATTCCTGAACTACATCATCCAAAGATGGCTTTTTACAAGTCGTAGTCTAGTGCTGACCCCAGATGGACCAGAAGGAGGGTCAGCTACAAATTGTCGAATATGAGCATCTACGCCATATATATGACTGGAAATATGTCACATAGTAATAGGTCCATATGTTAATGGAGAAATGGGGTCACGTGGTCCTCGTGTAGTTGTGGAAGAACAACCAGACCCATCGGCAACCTCACTGAACTTCCGAAATAAAGGGGATAGTACATCAACGCTTCTCTTCTTCTTCCCGCTAGTTGGCCCTTTTCTGAGCAATGGATAAATAGTCGTGCCTGGGTCCTTCTTAGAAATGCGGGTCCTATAGCAGCCCAACATCATAGCATAAACTAAGTGATTATTGAAGGAAAGAATAGACTCTTAGACCTCCCGTTGCATGCTTCTTCAATTTCACCCACTATATGCTGGCCCACGTTCATTAGCAAGTCATCCATAATAGCAGCAATCATCACTGCCTTCTCAGGCATCACCTCAGTCTTATGTCTAGCCGGCACAATTCTGGCACAAATAATGGAAAGCCATGTCTTGGATTCAAATGTGAATTCATAAAAATCAACCCCTTTGTGTGATCTTTCCCAATTCGGTTTTATCCCCATGAAGCTTCTCCACCAACCATTGGCTTCCTCTCTTTCTTACTCTGGATCTGTATACCTCATTTGTCAGCATTGGTAGCATGTAGTGTGCATTTATTACCTCGGGGCCAAAGTTGACCTGCTTGCCCCTAACAAAGGTGAATATTTCCCCTTGGAAATCTGTCTTCAAGGCGTTGGCATAAAACTCATGAACTACTGTGTAGTTCACTTTTATTAGCTCAGGAGCAAAGCATATCCATCCATTGTCAGTCAATATTCAAAAAAAATCCAGCATCTTAGCCTCAAGGTTGTCCAAACGGATTCCCATTTCTTTGACAATGCTCTTCGACATGAGTTTGTCATAATTTCTTTCACATTCAGCAGCTATGAATCTGGCCTGATCAATATATTCTTCTTCCAAAGCTTGGGGAGCAGGATCTTGTGAAATTAACATTTTCCAAGGCCATTTTATGCTCAAAGTAACTCTGAGATTAAGCCTTGATTAGTGATATGGAATTGAAGAGAGTAAAGCTTTGAGATGATTTTTGAGGGGCAGGGGAGTGAGAAAACTCGGTTCTATTGTTTGGGCAGAAGTGTTGGCTATATTCATATCCATTATTTAAAATTCATGTGACTTACCTGGACTCCGCGATCACGGATAAGATGATAAAATTGCATAGAGCAACAGCTCCTAATTTTACATGATTGCTTGACTTGTTATGGGACCGTATAGAGTTAGCTGAACCCTAATGCTGTGTGAATACGTGGCCTTTGTGCGATTGCATAGTGCAACAATTTTCTGTTCTGCAATTTTCATCAGCTACTCCTTTTGGCTGCCCGTCCACCTCGACCTGCTCAAATCAACTCCAAAAATTTTAAAACATGCTAGATTAGTCAAAAATAATATACGAAGATATTCTAAAAAAGAAAATTTTAAAATACGGCTACAAAATTTTGAAAACGATGGGTTGCCTCCCACCAAGCGTCGTATTTGATGTCGTAGCACGACGCAAATCGCTTTATCACTTTTTTGCCACTTGGATGACATGTACTGGGTACCTAACTTGGAATCAAGCTTGTGACCACGAGTGGCGGGGGTGGTGAGTAGATGATCAAGCCAAGCCTTAATTTCTTCATTTTTCTCTGCTTGGATTTCATGTGAGGAATGTCATTTTTCCTTCTTGTTCCCTCAAATTGTAAAATTTATGGTCTTTATATTTCCTCCTCGCAATCCTTATTGACCTGTGTAGTTAAGTTCCCATGTCACCACACAATTTCAATGTTAAAAATGCTTGGAATGTGACATCAAACCTCTAAATTTCAATTCTTCCCGAATTTTGACATCCTCTTTTTCCCCCGAACTAGAGTCAATCTCAACCATATTTTCATTTACACTGGTTTACTCTAATTCCATATTTTTTTTGGCATCATTAACACTTATGGAGTCGGTTGGCGGATGTCCAATTCTTGATTCCTCAAAGTAGAGCTCACTTTCTTCCTCATAGTCGGACTCTTCTTGACTTCTTTCCACACTCTCAAGTTGGTGGGCATAGTGAACCTCAACTAATATTTTCATTTGATCTTCCAAAGTGTGGATATGTTCGTCATTGTAAGTTAAGCGTTATATTAAGTCCACGAGTGCCAACTTTTGCTTCTCCTAATTTTCAATAATGGCCTCCAACATAAGCATTATTTTCTCATTTTGAACATTTGAGAGTTGTTCTTGATTTTGATCAAGTGCCAATGAAGAATTTTTGGGTTCAGTCTCCAAGGAAGATTTTTGGCTATCATTAAATTCCTAATCATTTTGAATCCCTAAAGCTTCAAGCATTTCTCCCAGTTGTGAGTGCAACCTTTCAAGGGCCAAGTCATTTTGGAGATTATTTTCCAAAAGCTCCTCAAAATCACTTTGTTCTTTGTTTCATCCTTCAATTAGGTATTCTAACATGATCTTTAACTCTTCATTGTGACCATGCTCAACTTTTTTTCCACTTTCATAGCCCTATCATTTTCATCATAAAAAGTAGAATCATCATAGCTGGGGCTTGGGGAAGGGAAGGACAAATAAGCACAATACTCCCAATGACCATTTTGACGATCACACTTATCACAAATACTCCACTCATGGGTTTGAGATTCTGTGTACAATCCGCCCCCAGGAGAATTTAAACCATTTTGCCATGAGTGTGGTCCAACACAATAAGGACATGGACCATCAAAGTATGAACAACTACCATCCGACCCATTTTCATTATATGATGCCATTTTTTAAAACTTAAGAAAATAAACAATAAATAAACAAGAAAAATAGATCAAGGTAAGAATAATAATTGCACAGATATTCACAAGTTTGAACCAAAGCACTTACGCTTATCTCAAACAACCCAAATTATGCCAAATTTTTCCCCGGCGACGGCATCAATTTTAATGATGTCCAAATCCACTACTAAACAGTAAATGGAAACGATTCTATGCGATAAAATTTACCCAACTATAAGTCGGGGTCGAATTCCACAAAGAACAATATGTAAGCGATTAGGACTGTAAGAGAATTTTCACTTGTTACGAAATGGCAAACACTAAGAATAGATTTGACAGAATATTTATACCTAAATGCAGAAATGTAAACTAACATAGAAAGTAAGTAAAATGATCAATGTCTACAAGTATGGATGCATAGGAAATTACACTCAAGTAACCATCCAATGTATTTCACGATTTTACAAATATGAACGAGTTTATGTTAATTAGCCACATGTAATAATTCTATATCTGCTTCTTCCAAAGACTAACAAGACTTAATAATTGAATTATCCCTAAGAGAATTAAGAGATTAAGCACACCCAGATATGACTACAAGTAGTTCAATCCTATCCCTAGGTAGAATCTATAAAATGAGAGTTAAAACCTTAAGTTCTTGTTAATTAATCTTTCCCAACCCAAATAATCTTTTTCAAAATTAATTTAGAGTTTATGGGAGAGTCCTAGGGTTAGATAATCCATTTGGAAATATTAAAGGGCAAGAATAATTAAAGAATAATAACTCACTTCATAAAAAATAAAAAATCATTCAATACATAAGCATTAAGGTATTTAGTCCATACTTTAAATATGATTATTTTCATAAACAAGATTCAAGTGTTGAATAAAATACTACACACTTAGATATATAATGCAAAGCAAGGAAATGAAGAAATTAACATAAATTGGTAAGAAATTCTCAACCAAAAGATTCAAATCTTCAAGACCAAAGTTTGTGTGTAAACCCTAGCTTCCAATCTTGTTCTATTTAGTACTAAGACTAAAAATAAGCCAAATGATATGCCAAAGATATGTTCCCAATAGGCTAGGTCGTGTATTAAATGGTTTGGGGATAAAAAATGTAAACTTTCATTTCTGCCCAAAAAATGTGCTATGCGTTCGCGTAAGTACACCTGCGTTCGCAGAGAATAACTTCTCCAAGGTACGTGATCGTGTACAGTGTCCCACATTCAGATATATTAGTTGACCAGCTGCTAACCATGCTTTCTTCTTCGCGTTCGCACTGATTCACACGCGTTCGCGTATGTCACGATTCGAATTTTCGATCCTCGAGACTTATGATGGCGCCTACTCATGAAAGCTAGGAAATCAGCGTATTATAGAATAATTAACTCTTTTACTTACCCCTTTTTAAAAATTTAAATCAAAATGCGATCAACAATGAAAAATTAACAGTAAATAAATACATGTGGAAGATATAATGTGATAACTTAGCCAAAAACCAGTACGACAATACCAATTGCATCTCTACCTGGGACCGGTGTCACAATATCACCGACCAACAACAAACACTTCATACAAATATCTGGAAAGAAAGGTACAATATGTCTCTGAAGTAAATGAAAACATAATACATATAAAGATATAAGAGAACAATGGGCCTGCGGACGCCTGCAGGACTACCTCAGGATATTTGACTGGACTGAAGGTAGCTACCCAAAGATACAGTCTAAAAGCTACCACTCCGGGATATGTACATAGTGTAGAATATAGAATCAGCATAACCGACCTCATGTGCTGGTAAGTGCCTGGCCTAACCCCGACAAAATAGTGACGAGGCTAGGACCAGTTTACAAAATAAACATGTGTAGTTATATATTATATAGAAAAAATAAAATAAAAATAAACTAGTAAAGATTGGAGGGGGAACATGTTGCGGGGGAATACCAATACCAATAGTAAATTAAGAGAAAGGCATAAGGACAAATTAGAATTTACAGCAAAACAATAAGGAACTCGTAACCCATCTATAAACACTTCATATTATCTATTTTTGCGGCGCGCATCCCGATCCATATCATTTATCACTGTTGCGGCATACAACCCGATCCAATCATATTCTTTTTACAGTGTGCAACCCGATCCAAACATAATATTATTGCAACGTGCAACCCGATCCATATATATAATTCAACTTCAAATCACAAAGAGAGTCTCACCAAGGGATCAATAAAGAAACAATACTATCCCGGCAAGGGAATCAACAGTAAAAGTAAATATGTTCCGTCAAGGGAAAACCAACTGTAACCAAACTTATTTCGACATCTAACTTCCTCAACTAGCACCAATATTCAATCATAATTAATTTCCACGAGAATAGTCTGTCACCACCCAACCAATCGTCTCATGAGTTACCACTATGTTTCCCCTATTTTCTCTTCTTTATGCTTCGTTATCCGTGTTTTGTGGTATTGTGTTGGTCAGATCAAGTCTGGAATAATTTTGGTAAGGTTTGAGATACTTAGTCTCTTTTAAGGAAGTTTAAGTTGAAAAGGTCAACTGGATGTTGACTTATGTGTTAGAGGGATAGGATGTGAGTTCTGATGGTTCGGTTAGCTTTGGGAGGTGAATTATAACTTAAGAGCGTGATCGGAATGGTTTTCGGAGATTTGGAGCAGATTTAGGCTTGAATTGGCAAATTTAATATTTGGGCAATTTCCCGTTGGTTGGCAAGATTTTGATATAGGGGTCGAAATGGAATTCCGAGAGTTGCAATAGCTTCGTTGTATCATTTGGGATGTGTGTGAAAAATTTTAGGTCAGTCAGACGTGGTTTGGTTGGGTTTTTAATCAAAAGCATAATTTGGAAGATTTTTAGAAACTCGGGCTTGAATCTAATGTGTTTTGAGTGATTTGATGTTGTTTGAGGTATTTTGATGATTGGAACAAGTTTGAATAAGGTTTTAAGATATGTTGGTGCCTTTGGTTGAGGTCTCGGGGGCCTCGGGTGAATTTCGGGTGGTCAATCGGATTATTTTGAAGTTGGAAAAATGCAGAAGTTGCAAGTTCAGATGTTGCAGGTTTTTACTCTTCGCGTTCACGAGTGGACCCTTGTGTTCGCGAAGAGTCAGAGGAAGTCAGTGGAATTTGGCCTTCGCATTCGCGAGAAGGGCTTTGCATTTGCAGAGGGCGGGGAAGTGGTGCATCGCATTCGCGAGAAGGTCTTCGCGATCGTGTAGAGGAATTTGGGTCAGATGTGTTCGAGGTCAGGTGTTCATCGTGTTCACGGAAGAGTGAGTGCGTTCGTGAATGGTAAGGTTAAGGAAGCATCGCATTCGTGATGGTCATGTCTCGTTCGCATAGAGGAAAATCTGGTCAAAGTGAGTTTATGCTTCACGAACGCGAGGGTTTGACTGTGTTTGCGAAGAAGGAAATTAAGGCCTGGAAAGAATATTTTTAACTCGTCTTGTCCGCGATTTTGGGGCTCATTTCCTCTATGCCATTTTGGGAGATTTTTGAAAGGGATTGAAGAGGGATTCAAGGATATTCATTGGAAGGTAATATTTTCGGACTTAAAACTCAATTATTATGTGAATTGTACGTAGAAAGTCATGGAAACTTAAGCTAAAAATGGAAGAACTAGGGCATGGAATATTGGACTTTTGCTTGGGGATTTGGAGGATCATTTGGGTTCGGATTTAAGAACTTTTGATATTTATGAACTTGTGGGGAGATAGGGAATCTATTGTGAGAAAATTTTTGAGTTTCAAGAAGTGGGCTCGGGGGTCGGGTTTTGGTAATTCTAGGATTTATGCCCTTTATTGATTGTTTTCGCTTGGGCTTTGTTCCCTTAGCATATTTTGACGTCCTCGTTCTGATTTTGGATAAATTCGATGGGCGTGGAGGCCGATTCGAGGGACAAAGGCATTGCGAGCTAGATATTTAGCCGGTTCAAGGTGAGTAATGATTGTAAATGATGTTCTGAGGGTTTGAAATCCCAGATTGCACATCGTAATGCTATGATGAGGTGAGACACATGCTTGATGACAAGCATGAGGTCGTGAACTATTGGGGATTGTGACTTGGTCCGTCCCGGTTGATGATTTTACTGCGTATTTGACTGAAATTTATTTGCTATCATCATTATTTGTTTTGAATGCCACATTTGGGCTTCATGCCAACAGTCTGAACCTTTCGGGGATTTTTATTACTATTTCCTAACTGTTTTGGCTTATTTCTTGAACTTAGTCATGTTAATTTCCATTGTTTTACTACTCAGCCATGTTTACTCAGTTTTAATACTTAAATGATATTTTAAATAATGTTTGGGCCGACAAACACTATTTTACTATTGTCCGAGAGGCTTGTGAGTTTTTTTGACTGAGTAAGACCGAGCGCCTATGTTGTGAGGAACCACCGATACTAATTTTAGGCTGAGAGCCTATGATATATATGCCACGTGGTGGTTTGATTGATATGAGGCTGAGGCCTAGATTTAATACCATGAGATGGCTTGTTATTGCGTTTGGGTTGTAAGGGGCCCCTCCAAGAGTCTACACACCACCAGTGAGCGCGGGTACCTATTGTGATGTGAGATCGAGTCCGATAGGCTAGTACTGCTCTGAGATATTGCCCGAGGGGCTGAGTTGTTGATACGATGCGCGAGAGGTGAACCTCTATGTGTTTATTCTTCCTTAATTACATGTCAATTACTTGTTGAAATAATTTTTGCTTGATTTTTGACTAGTTTACTACTTTTAAATGAATTTTACTGCTTCATTATAGAATGACTTGTGCCTTACGTGTATTGTTACTTTCAGTCATTATTTAAATTTATTACTGACTAAGTTAGAGAACTCATTTTACTCCCTGCACCCTGTGTGTGATTCAGGCATAGCTGGTCCTGCTCCCAAGTGCTGATTCATTCCAGCTTCAGGCGGATCTTTGAGGAGTCTTTAGGTAGCTGTTGGTGTTCGCAGACTGGAGCTCCTTTTTATCTGTTTCTTTTATGTTCTTAGTCCTATATTTAAAACTTTGTAGTTAAATTTGAGGATTTGGTTTTGTTAGATGCTTGTGACACCCCGATTAGGGCTGTGTCGGGTTGTATTTCTGCTACTTATTATTATTAAATCATGTTTCAGACTGCTTTTACTTTGTGTAATTGCTTTAACAAGTGAATTGGGTTTAGTCGGATGGTCTTGTCTTCACAAGAGATGCCATCATGACTGGGCTCGGGGTTAGAGTTGTAACAAGTTGGTATTAGAGCCTAGGTTACATAGGTCTCACGAGTCATGATCAAGTTTAGTAGAGTCACGCAGATCGGTATGGAGACGTCTGTAATTATCCTTGTGAGGCTGCAGAACCTTTAGGAAAAAAATCATATTCTTGATACGAGTACTAAACTTCTGTTATTCTATTCTCTCATAGATGGTGAGGACACGAGCTACCATACAGGGTGGAAGACCACCAGTTCCACCAGCTGTGGCCACCAGACGCCATGGACGCAGCCGTGGTCGTGGTAGACGCATAGCAGTGAGGGCAGCACCTGTAGATCCACCAGCTGCCCCAGCTCAGGATCAGGCTCCAGCTATGGATGCTCAAGCAACACCAGTTCAGGAACCAAGTGTGCCCATCGTGATTCTGGTTCTTCAGGAGGTCTTGGAACATATCTTATCAATTTGCACTAGACTAGCTTAGGTGGTTTTAGCCACTACAGCCAAAACTACTTTACAGGCGGGGGGAGGCAATCAGACTCTCACCGCTCGCTTACCTGAGCAGATCATGCAGTGACTTCAGATGTCGGAGGCACATCCAGTCCAGCCGGTTGCAGCTGCTCAGGATTATGTGCTTCTTGTGGAGGATGAGCAACATAGGCTGGAGAGATTTGGTAGATTACACCCTCTGACCTTCAGCGGCGCAGAGGGTGAGGATGCCCAAGGCTTTTTGTATTAGTGTCAAAGGAAGCTTCATATGTATTCTGGAGACAGTGGGATTGCTTTTACCACCTATCAGTTTTCAGGAGCTTCTTTCACTTGGTGGGAGGACTTTGAGAGGTGTAGGCCTGTTGGTGCATCACCCCTTTCCTGGCAGCATTCTCCATTCTCTTCCTAGAGAAGTATATGTTGTAGTGTCATAGAGAAGAGTTGCGTGGGCAGTTTGACTGGTTGTATCAGAGAGAGATGACAGTGTCACAGTATGAGTTGAGGTTTTCTGAGTTGGGTCATCATGCCATCTAGTTGGTTCCGACAGATCAAGAGAGGATTAGTAGATTTGTTGATGTTCTTATTTATCAGCTCTGTATTCTTATGACTAGGGAGAGGGTATCTTGTGCTACGTTCGATGAGGTGGTTGATATCGCTCGTGAGATAGAGTCGGTTTGCCATCAAAAGTGAGAAGAGAGGGAATCCAAGAGGCCTCGAGAATCTGGCAGCTATAGTAGTGCTCCTTTGAGGGGCTAGTTTCAGCACAACAGAGGTCGTTCATTTAGGCTGATCAGTCAGGTAGCCCAAGTTATTGTGGGGCATCTTTGGTCATGGTTATCATGGATCTCAGCAGGGCCAGTCATCTCTCAGCACCCTTCCAACTTAGAGTTCGACCCGTGCTCTATCGGTTCAAGGTTCTTCTATGCTGAGCGTATCTGCTAGTCACTCTAGTTCTAGGAGTTCCTTTCAGACCCATTATCCAGTACCTGGGAGTTGTTATGAGTGTGGTAAGATAGGTCACATGTAGAGGTATTGTCCTCGTCGTGTTTCTAGTTCCTCCCAACAGAGGGGTTAGTCCTCGACTTCAGCGCCAGTTTCTTCACAACCACCCACTCAGCTAGCTCGAGGTGGAGGTCAGTCAGCCAAGGGTCACACCAGAGGTGGAGGTCGATCAGGGGGCGGTCAGACTGATTTCTATGCACTCCTAGGCAGACCCGATGATATTGCTTTAGATGCTGCTATTAAATGTGTTGTTTTTGTTTGCCACAGAGATACATATGTATTATTTGATCCCGGTTCCACCTTTTCTTATGTGTCATCAAGGGAAATGTTTACTATTGCCCGAGGGGCTTGTAAACGTTGGGAGAGGGATTCAAGGTAAACGTTGGGAGGTAAGATTCTTGGACTAAAAACTTGATTATTATATGAATTCCACCTAGAAAATCAGAAAACCTAAGCCTAAAATTGAAGAACTAGGGCTTAAGAAATTGGACTTTTATTTGTGATTTGAAGGACCATTTGAGGCCGTATTTGAGAACTTTCGATATGTATGAACTCGTAGGGGAGATAAGGAATCTATTGATGTGAAAATTTCTGAGTTTCAAGAAGTGAGCTCGGGGGTCGGGTTTTGGTAATTTCGGAAATTGTGTCATATTTTGATTGTTTTTTCTTGGGCTTCATTTGCTTAGCATATTTTGACGTCCTTGTTCTGATTTTGGATATATTCGATGCATGTGGAGGCCAATTCGAGGGGAAAAGGCATCACGAGCTAGTGATTTAGCCGGTTCGAGGTGAGCAATAATTGTAAATGATGCTCTGAGGGTTTGAAACCTTGGGTTGCACATCGTAGTGCTATGTTGAGGTGAGATACACGCTTGATGACGAGCGAGGGATCATGCACTATTGGAGATTGTGACTTGGTCCATCCCGATTGATGATTTTACTGCAATTTGACTGAAACTCATTTGCTATCATCATGATTTGGACTGAATGCCATATTTGGGTTTCATGCCAACCATTTGAACCCTTCGGGAATTTTTATTACTATTTCCTCATTGTTTTGATTCATTCAATCATGTTATTTTTCACTATTTTACTACTCAGCCATGTTTACTCAGTTTTAAGACTTAAATAATATTTTAAATAATATTTGGACTGAGAAACACTATTTTACTATTGCCCGAGGGGCTTGTGATAATTTTTGGATAGAGTAAGGACGAGGGCCTATATTGTGAGGAAAAACTGATACTGATTTGAGGCCGAGGGCCTGAGATATGTACGTCACAAGGTGGCTAGATTGATATGAGGTCGAGGGCCTAGTTTGATGCCACGAGATGACTTGTTATTGTGCTTGGATCGTAAGGAGCCCCTCCAGGAGTCTGCACACCCCCAATGAGCGCGGGTACCCATTGTGATGTGAGATTGAGCATGAGGGGCTGGTACTGATCTGAGATGTTGCCCGAGGGGCGAATTTATTGATACGTTGCCCGAGGTGTGAACTTCTATTTGTTTACTTTATCTTAATTATCTGTCAAATTACTATTTACTGGTTGAAAGAGGATTTTACTTGATTTTTTTCTGGTTTTGTTGATTTTAAATAATTTTGACTGCTTCATTATAGATTGCCTTGTACTTTACATGTTTTCTTACTTTTAGTCATTATTTACATGTGTTACTCACTGAGTACTCACTTTATTTCCTCCATCCTATGTGCCCAGTTCCAGCCGAGCATTCGGAGACTACGAGGTAGCTGTTGACGTCCGCAGCCCCGTGTTTCCACTCTTTTATCATTTGTATTTCCCTGCAAACACTTGTACCAGTTCATGGGTTTAGTAGACTTGCATTATGGCATATAGATGCTCATGACTTGTGACACTCTAGTTAGAGTTGTGTCGGGTTATATTTTTTGCACTTATTTTCTGCTATTTAGTATTATTAAATCATGCTTAGACTATTTTCAAGTTGATTATATGTTTTAAAAAGTAAATTGGATTTAATTGGTTGGCCTTATCTTCACAAGAAGCACCATCACAATCGGGTTCGAGGTTATGGTCGTGACATTTCTAAATAATATGATACCTAAATATGCCAATAAACCTCAGAAAATGCCTTAATTTCTCATCAAAATCATACAAAAGCCTAAGTATTAAGAAGAGATAAGTTGGCAAAATACCAACTTATCAGTATTACTAGCGCTTTTGTGTACCCAATATAGACTGTTCTACAATATATATATATATATATATATATATATATTTGCTTATGTAATATCATATATTTTTTTCCAAATTCATATCAATAAATAAAAAAGGGATTAAATTGAAAAAAATTATTATATTGCTTTCCTTATTCTATATTATTTAATTTTATGGGTGGAATAGAAGCAACCATATAAACATAATATTTTCGTAAAATCATAATTATATTATTATAGACATTAAAAAAAGGAACAAAAATAGAAAGGACTTATTATCATACACAATAATTAGTGTCACGAGTTACACGACGAGAATTAATTATAGGTAGTTCTTCCCTTCCTGCCATTTCCGCACAAAAATCGATAAATATGATGAAGTTAGGACAAGAATTAATCATAGCTAAGTCACCTATTTTCTACAAGGATATATACTTTCAAATAAGAGAAAAAAAATATGAAACATGTTATCTCTGTAGCTTGGAACAAGAAGTAAAAAGAATAACACAAATAAAGGCAAAATAAATTGGATATAGTAGTGCAAAGAAGATGAATTCAAGCTAGCCACATAAATAGGCACATGCTATTTTGAATTATGCAAGTCTAATATTTGTCGGCATGCGGAGAAGACTAATTTAAGTTAGCCATTATAATTTATTTGGAGCTATGAATTATATTTCCTTAATTTATGGCTGGCGAATGACAATTATTTTCACCGACCGGCTATAAATGAATTTCACCCAATTTTCTTCCTTCTCTTTTAGCCTTTTGGTAGATTCAACTATCAACAAATTGAAACACAAAATATGTCTGAAAATGAGGTTAAATATAAATATGTTCATAAAATGCAAATTCGTTTAGGCGAGTCATACCAACATACTTGAATTAAGTTTTATTAACATGATTTGTTTTTTTGTTTGAAAATAAATATGACGTTAAAATAATTTTTTTTATGTATTTTCTTCTTAATGCCGACACTATGTACAAAAAATTATGCATACACTATTGATTGAGTCCCTCCATCCTTAATAATAATTCTCCTATTCGAATCCCAGAAATAAAGATTTTATTGGTAAAGAATATTTCCCCTTAAATAGCCCGATGCAATGCCGATCTTGATTAATCGAGCTAGTGAGTACGAGATGCCAATTAATTGCACTAAAGAAGAAAAAAATTAAACTTCCATTTCACATGGCCGATAATATAAAAATTTGGGATGTTACGATGGGAATTGAGATATTTTATTCACTAAGTTGTTCCTTAATAAACATAATTTTAAAGATTGAAAGGGTGATGACACTCGTAGGGAAGAAACTATTATTTTACTCCTAGAATGAAATTGATAATAACACTTATTACATCATTAATGGTAGATTAAGGCGTGCTTATGCGACGATGGGTACTTTTTCGTACTTTTTATCTGAAATTGTATACAACCTTATTAGACAAGAGGAGTTGCTCTGAGGGTAAGAAATCCCCACTTCTAATCGAGAGGTTGTGAGTTCGAGTCTCCCTAAGAGCAAGGTGGGAAGTTCTTGTAGGGAAGGATGCCAGGATTCTATTTGGAAACAGCCTCTCTACCCAAGGGTAGGGGTAAGGTCTGCGTACATACTATCCTCCCCAGACCCTACTAAGTAAGATTATACTGAGTTGTTGTTGTTATTGTTATTGTTGTTGAATACAGCCTTATAGATTATAAATAGTGACCGCAGAGTGAGAGGCTTATAACATATAAATTTTGTCACCACTTGCCTGTAAGTTTTATTCCGTTAAGTTTCAGTGATCCAAACTATTCGAAACAATCATCGTGGAAATAATCACATTCGACAAAAGATCCAAGTAATATATATAAATGATAAAATGAGAAAACTGTGCAGGGTAAAGTTGGCTAGTGATAGTTGGACGAATGACGAGATGACACGTCGAGCTGAAGACATGTAAGATGTGAATCAGCAAATAGTTAACACCGAACACAAGCATATAACCAGTGCTGAGTAAATTTTGAAGGCATTAAAATCGAGAACAAATAATTAAAAGGAAGACGTCGCTTGGGATAGAAAACATTCAATAAGAAATCGTTACAAGAATCTCTATATGTATAGCCAACTATTACGTAGCCTTCAATTTCGATTTTATTATGATTCAAGAAGAGCTTGATTTAAGGATTTTGTCTCCCTAAATAAAGCTATAAATAGAATAATGTAACTATCCAGCTAGTCATTTTGAGAGTTATAGCCTCGTTCCCCATATACTACTCATTTTATGCTTTATAGATGCTGTGTGACTTGTCGGTGTAGCTGGTTCGGTTCCGGAGAGGTTTCAGAATGAGTTGAGACACTTAGTCTCAAGGTTAGAATCTTAAATTGAAAAGGTTGATCGGATATTGACTTATGTATAAACGACTTCGAAATAGAATTTTGATGGTTTGGTTAGCTCCGTTGGATAGGCTTTCTTTTGATTCTAATTGGATTCTAAGACGTGGGCTAGGGAGCCGACTTTCGAGTTGACTTTTGAACTTTTAATTATGAACTTAGTATTTTCTTATGTAATTGATTCCTTTTGCTCGTGCTGATTGTATTGAATTGTTTATTGCTAGATTCAAGCCATTCATAGGCTAATTCAAGAGGCAAGAGCTTGCTAGCGGAGTGATTCAGGTTGCTTGAGGTAAGCATCGTATTTAAACTAAGTTCATGGACCAATTGCCTGAATTGTTGTGATAACCACATACTATTGGGTGCGCATATGTGTGCAGATGATCCCATGTGTGGGCACCATGATTATATATTCATGTTTGGATTGTGCTCGAGCTCCTATAAGCCCAGAAATGACTGTTAAGCTTTCGAGCTTTAATATCTAACATGTGGTAACAATTTATGTTATCTAATTGAGCCATGATGAGTCTACTTAGAGGTTTAATCCCTGAACGAACTTGATAAATGCTTTTCATTGATGAAATTGCCAGATTGAGCTAGGATACATGCCTACGCTTTAACATATTATTTACACTAGTCATGGAATAGGAGAATCATATTTCATACATTATATACATGTATACTTGATTTATTGCTCTTGTATGGTATTTTGGACTAGGGCATATGCTATGCTGGGTGGATTATGTTATTGCATGTCAGTTCTCCGTGTTTCTTTCCTCTACATTCTATGATACTGTTGAGAAGGGTATTTAAGAACCAGTGCACATGCACACACGTATATTTATTTCACAAAGACATATGAGCTAGCTTTAAATTTTATACTAGGTTAATCAAAAGAGACAGTATTCCACTGATTTAACCAGTGACCTGAACAAAATATGCTTCTTTTACCTTGACTTGTTTATTTGCGATACTTATTGTGTTGGTTATACTCATACTACATCATGCACCTCGTGTGCAGATCCAAGCATTTTCGGGTATGTCGATTGCTATTTCCTGGCATTTCATCAGTTCGGATATCATCAAGGTAGATGCCTTGGCATCCGCAAACCTTAGCTCTCCCCTTTTATATTTTAGTCTTAGATATACTATTCTACATTACTAGGTAGTGTTCCATTGGTAAGACTATGTTGATATATAGATGCTCACGTACTCCGTGACACCTAGATCTTTTGGGAGAATTTTATATTGAGTTTCGATGTTTATATCTAGTTTTTATGAGATTCTTAATTATTTAAATCTATTTCAGTATATATGGGTTTTAAAACTGTTGGAATATGTGAGATGTCAACTTTCCTAGTACTATGATAGGGGCCAATATGACATGTTGGGCTTTGGGTCGTGACATGTTAGTATCAGAGCTTAGGTTACATAGGTCTCATGAGTCATGAGCAGGTTTAGTATAGCCTTGCAGATTAGTATGGAGATGTCTGTACTGATCATTGAGAGGCTGCCAAACCCATAGGAAAACTTCACATTCATGTATTCTCGTCGTGTAGATTTATTGATTCCGGTAACTAAACTTCTGTTATTCTATTCTCTCGCAAATGATGAGAACACATGCTACCGGTCAGGACAGACGGCCACCAGTACCACCGGCTCGGGCCAGGAGTGGTTGGGGTCGTGGTATGGGCTGTAGTAAGGGTAGAGGTGCAGCTTGTACAACAGCTAGAGCAGCACCTGCAAACCCACCAGTTGGTCTAGCTTAGGAGGAGGTACTAGATATGGGTGAGCCAGTGGGGCTAGCTCTGGCACCAATTGTGCCCATTGTGATTCCAGGCTTTCAGGAGCCATTGGCTCATATTTTTGACTGTGCCCTTCCTCAAGCAATTTTTGTTCTTTCCCCAGTAGACAGTTCTTAGGTCGAGGGAGATAGTTAGACTGCCGCCACCCATACTCTAGAGCAGGTGATGCAGGGACTTCAGATATCCGGGGTACTAAGAGCCCAGCCGATTACAGTCCCTTAGGCCCAGGTGGGTCCCATTATGACTGAAGATGAGTAGAGGTGACTAGAGAGATTTGGGAGACTCTATCCTCCATCATTCAGTGGGGCTGAGTCTAAGGATTCCCAAGACTTTTTGGATAGGTGCCAACGGATTCTTCGCACAGCGAATATTCTTGAAACCAGTAATCTCTCATTCATTACCTTTCAGTTTACTGGGGCTTCCTTCAGATGGTGGGAGGCTTATAAGAGGCACATTCCGGTCGGTGCAACACCACTTACATGGAATGAGTTCTCTATTTTCTTCTTGGAAAAGTTTGTGCCATAGTCTCACAAGGAGGAGCTGCACTATTTGAGCAGCTACATCAGGATGGCATGTTTGTGGCCCAGTACGAGGGGAGGTCCTCAGAGTTGGCTCGTCATGCAGTTGCTTGGTTCCCACACAGAGGGAGAGGATTAGGAGATTCATGATGGCCTCACCTATCAATTGTGGTTTCCTATGACTCGGGAGAGGATATCTGGTGCTACGTTTGATGAGGTGGTTAATATTGCTCGGTAGATAGAGATGGTCCACAGTCAGAAACGTGAGAAGAGGGAGGCTAAGAGGCCTCATAGTTGGGGTGGTTGTGGTTTTCCTTATGGGGATACTCCTACCACAACAGGGGTCGTCCTTATAGGCCCACTCAAATGACTCGTCCAACTCATCATGGTGCATCATCTTGGGTTGTGCTCGAGCTCCTAAGTCCATAAATGACTGTTAAGTTTCAAGCTTTGATATATAACATATGGTAACAATTTATGTGATTTTTAGGCCTTGGCCAACCAGTTCATGAGATTAGGTGTTTTGGAGCCTAGTTGGGTTCTAATTTATGTGGTTTCTCGGTCTTCCTTATTTGATTGCAGTAGAGAGCGTCAATATGATAATCCATATTTACTTTCCCTTTATGACACATTTTAGCATAATCATGCTAGGGGTGTTCCAATTAGGGATGATGGGGCCGTTAAGGATGTTATGTGAATTGATTCATGAGGAGTCCCGTAGTTTGCAACATACTATTCATCCGGGTGCCGCAGATATGTACCAGGATTTGAGGCAATATTATTGGTGGAGAAGAATGAAGAAGGATACTGTGGGGTTTGTAGCTCAGTGCCTAAACTGTCACCAGGTGAAGTATGAGCATCAGAGACCCGGCGGGTTGCTTTAGAGGCTTGAGATTCCAGAGTGTAAATGGGAGCATATCACCTTGGATTTTGTAGTTGGGCTCCCACAGGCTTTGAGGAAGTTTGATTTTATTTGGGTGATTGTGGATCAGTTGACAAAGTCCACACACTTCATTCCAGTTAGGACTACCTATTCTTTGAAGCAATTGGATAATATTTACATTCGCGAGATTGTTCGCCATTACGGTATGCCAATATCTATCATTTCAGATTAGGGCACACGGTTTACATGACAGATCTGGAGAGGCGTATAGCGAGAGTTAGGCACCCAGGTTGAGTTGAGTACAACATTTCACCATCAGACAGACGGATAGTCCGAGAGAACTATTTACATATCTGAGGATATGTTATGTTTTTCTGCCATAGATTTTGGGGGTTATTGGGATTAGTATCTGCCACTCACGGAGTTTGCCTAAAACAACAGGCACCAGTTGAGCATTCATATGGTTTCGTAAAAGGCTTTGTATGAAATATGATGTCGATCTCCAGTTGGTTGGTTTGAGCTGAGGGAGGCTAAGCTATTAGGTACTGACTTGGTTTAGGATGCTTTAAACAAGGTTAAATAGATTCAAGATCGGCTTCGCACAGTTCTATCTAGATAGAAGAGTTACGCCAATAGAAACGTTCGTCATGTCGCTTACATGGTCGAGGAGAAGGTATTTGCCAAGGTTTCACCCATGAAGGGTGTTATGAGGTTCGAAAAGAAGGGCAAGTTGAGCCCTCGATATATTGGGCTGTTTGAGGTACTTATTACCAGCTTGCTTTGCCACCTAGTCTGTCGAGTGTGCATCCAGTATTTTATGTTTCTATACTCCAGAAGTATTTCAGCGATCCGTCTTACATTTAGGATTTTAGCACAGTTCAGTGTGATGGTGATTTAACTTATGATATGGAGCTGGTGGCCATTTTGGGTCAACAGGTTAGAAAGTTAAGGTCAAAGGATATACCTTCAGTGAAGGTGCAATGAAGAGGTTAGCCAATTGAGTAGACTGCTTGGGAGACCGAGCAGGAGATGCAGAGTAGATATCCAAGCTTATTTGAGACTCCAGGTACATTTCGAGACCCGTTCGAGGATGAACGTTTGTTTAAGAGGGGGAGAACGTAACAACCCGGCCGCTCATTTTGAGAGTTGTTGCATTGTTCCCCCCATTTACGCTCATTTTATTATTTGTAGTTGCTATCTAACTTGCTGGGATAGTTGGTTTGGGTTTGGAGAGGTTTCGGAATGAGTTGAGACACTTAGTCTAAATATTTGAATCTTAAGTTGAAAAGGTTAATCGGATGTTTACTTGTGTTTAAACGACTATGGAATGGAGTTTTGATGGTTCCATTAGCTCCGTTGGGTGATTCTAGACATAGGAGCATGTTCGAAAAGTTATTTAGAGGTCTGTAGTTAAATTAAGCTTGAAATGGCATAAGTTGGAAAATTAAAAGTTTGACTAAGAGTGGAATTTATGGTCACCGGGCTCGGATTGGGAATCTGGGAGTGCACAAAATTTGAGGTCAATCGGACATGATTTGATAGGTATTGATATCGAATGTAAAATTTAGAAGTTCAAAAGCTCATTAAGCTTGAATCGATGTGTGATTTACCGTTTTAGCATTGTCTAATGTGATTTAAAGGCTCGACTAAGTTCATATCGTGTTTTAGGACTTGCATTTATATTTGGTTGATGTCCCAGGGGCCTCGGGTGGAATTCAGATGGTTAACAGATCAAGGTTTGGAGTTAAAGAGTTGTTGAAGCTAATAGTCTTTTGGTGCTATCACACCTGCAGAGCTTTGATTGCAGGTGCTAGCTTGCAGGTACAAGCTGGGAAGCGCATATAGGGACAGGAGATAGTAATTCTGATGTAGCAGGTGCGAAGTATAGTTCGCATCTGTGTAGTCGTAGATGCGATGAGATTGAGCACCAAAGTGAGGGGTCAGCGTAGGAGCGGGAAAGCTGGTTGCGCCTGCATTTGTGCAGAAGCGAAGCATGATCCGCATGTGCGAAAGCTTGTTTCTAGTGGCTCATCGCAGACGTAGAAGAATTGTCGCTTTTGCAACACCACATAAGCGGGTAAGTTGTCACAGGTGCGAAAAGACTTGTGTAGTGTATTAAAGTCGAGGGTTCCGTGATTTTCATCATTTTGGACATGATTTGATAGGTATTGATATCGAATGTAGAAGTTAGAAGTTCAAAATCTCATTAGGCTTGAATCGATGTGTGATTTACAGTTTTAGCATTGTCTGATGTGATTTGAAGGCTTGACTAAGTTCATATCGTGTTTTAGGACTTGCTGGTATATTTGGTTGATGTCCTGGGGGCCTCGGGTGGAATTCAAATGGTTAACAGATCAAGGTTTGGAGTTAAAGAGTTGTTGAAGATAAGAGTCTTTTGCACCAGTGCAATCACACCTGCAGAGCTTTGATTGCAGGTGCTAGCTTGCAGGTACGAGCTGGGAAGTGCAGATAGGGCTAGGAGTGAGGAATTCTAATGTCGCAGGTGCGAAGGACAGTTCACACCTGTGTGGTCGTAGATGCGATGAGCTTGAGAACCAAAGTGAGGGTTCAGCGTAGGAGAGGGAAAGTTGGTTGCGCCTGCATTTGTGCAGAAGTGAAGCATGATCTGCAGGTGCGAAAGCCTGTTTCTAGTGGCTCATCGCAGACGTAGAAGAATTGTCGCTTTTGCAACACCACATAAGCGGGTAAGTTGTCACAGGTGCGAAAAGACTTGTGTAGTGTATTAAAGTCGAGGGTTCCAAGATTTTCATCATTTTGGACATTTTAAGCTCGGGATTAGGCAATGTTTTTGATGAATTTCGAAGGGATTCTTTAGGTAAGCCACTTATGGTTAAATTTATTCAATAATTATGTTTCTCCATTGAATTTTCCATCTAGATTATGTGGTTTTGAGTGTAAATTTGGGAGCTTGCAGCTAGGGCTTTGGAGAATTTAAATTGGGGATTTGAGTGTTGATTTGGTGTTGGATTTTTGTAAATTTGGTATAGTAGACTCGTGGTTGAATGGGCTTCTGTATTTTTTGACTCTTACTGGATTTTGGGACGTAGGCCATGGGGCATACTTTTGAGTTTACTTTTTGACTTTTGATTAAGAACTTAGTATTGTTTTATGGAATTGATTCCTTTAGACTGTATTGATTGTATCGAATTGTTTATTGCTATATTCAAGGCGTTCGGAGGATGATTCGAGAGGAAAAATCTTGCTAGCGGAGTGATTCGAGTTACTTGAGGTAAATACCGTATTTAAACTCGATTGAGGTACCAGTTGCCTGAATTGTTGTGATAGCCACGTGCTTTTGGGTGTGCACATGCATGGGGATTAAACCATGTGCGAGCACCAGGATTGTAAATTCATGTTTGGGTTGTGCTCTGGCTTCTATAAGCCTAGAAATGACCGTTAAGATTCAAGCTTCAATATCTAACATGTGGCAACAATTTATGTGATTTAATTAAGCCATGATGAGTCTACTTATAGGTTTAATCCCTGAATGAAATTAATGCTTTCCATTGATGAAATTGTCGGATTTAGCCACGATTGCACACTTTGAACATGCTACACTTTAGCATATTATTTTCACCAGTCTAGGGATAAGAGAATCATATTTCATCTAATATATACATGTATACTTGCTTTATTGCTTCTGCATGATATTTTTGGATTGGGGCCTAATGTTACCTACATTAGGGTAATTAAAGACATGTATGATGGAGCTAAGACTCAGGTTAAGACAGTAGGAGGCGACTCCGAGCATTTTTCGATTGTTATAGGATTGCACCAAGGGTTTGCGTTCAGCCCTTTCCTTTTTGCCCGGGTGATGGATGCCATAACACATCATATTCAAGGGGAGGTGTCATGGTGCATGCTATTAGCTGATGACATGGTCCTAATTGACGAGACACGATGCGGCGTCAACGGGAGGCTAGAGGCTTGGAGACATGCACTTGAATCTAAGGGGTTCAGGTTGATCAGGACGAAGACAGAATACCTCGAGAGCAAATTTGGGACTAAGCCGACGAAAGCGGGAGTGAAAGTGAGGCTTGACTCTCAGGTTATACCTAAGAGGGGTAGTTTCAAGTACCTTGGATCAGTTATTAGGGGATCAGGGAGATAGACAAGGGTGTCACACACCGTATAGGGGTGGGGTGGATGAAGTGGAGGTTAAAGACATGAGTCATGTATGACAAAAAAGTGTCACCGCTACAAAAAGGTAAGTTTTATAGAGCATTGGTTAGGCCTGCCATATTGTATGGTACCGATTGTTAGCCGGTTAAGAACTCACCCATCCAGAAGATGAAAGTAGCAGAGATGAAGATGTTGAGATAGATGTGCAGGCATACAAGGATGGATAAGATTAGGAATGGAGATATTCGAGAGAAGGTAGGCATGGCCCCCATGGAGGACAAGACGCAGGAAGCAAGAATCAGATGGTTCAGGCACATTTAGAGGAGGAGCACTGATGCATCACCGAGAAGGTGTGAGCGAATGGCTGTGTGTGCAAGAAGAGAGGTAGAGGGAGACCTAAGAAGTATTGGCGAGAGGTGATCAGGCAGGACATGGCACGACTTAGTATTACTGAGGACATGAACCTTGACAGGGAATTGTGGAGGTCGAGCATTAAGGTTGTAGGTTACGGGGAAGTTGTGGATATTTCTACAGCGCACTAGAGTGAGACTAGCTAATTAGGAGTTAGTCTAAGGATGCTATTGATCAGCTACTGATGCAGGGCTATATCTGTTGGATGTTAGTATATCTTCCATCTTTTTTGTATTTCCTATATTTCTTATATTGCTGTTATTTTATTATTTTATGTTATGTTATGTATTTTATGTTATTTTAGTATGAGTCTATTTATAGCACTAATATATTATCTCTTGTTGCTTTCTTGAACCGAAGGTCTCCTGGAAACAGTCTCCCTGCCCTCGGGGTAGGGTAAGGTATGCATATATATTACCCTTCCCAGGCCACGCTTGTGGGATTATATTGGGTTATTGTTGTTGTTTTTGTTGTTGTTGGCCTATGATTATGCCTGGCGAATATGTTATTGGCACGTGAGTTGTTCGTGCGGATCCATGTATTGATGTTATTGGCACGTGAGTTATCCGTGTAGATCCATCTATTGATATTATTGATGCGTGAGTTATCCATGTTGCACGTGATTTGTCCGTGAAGATTCTATTGTTAGAACGTGAGTTGTTCGTGCAGGTTCTATTGTTAGCACGCGAGTTGTCCGTGCAGTGTGAAACTTGTATTTCTTGATCATTTAAATGATTTATGTGTTTCTTTCCTATACATGCTATGATACTGTTGAGCGGGGTATTTGAGAGCTAGTGCATATGCACACACGAATATTCGTGTCACGAAGCCTTATGAGCTAGCATTAAATTTTATACCAGGCTAATCAAAAAAGGCAGAGTTACACTGATTTAACTAGTGACTTCAACAAATTAAGCTTCTCTTACCTTGCCTTGTTTATTTGTGATATTATTGAGTTTGTTGTATTCACGTTAACGGTAGGAGCAAGAGTAGGTAAGTTAGTATCGATCCGGTGAAGAAAAGAGAATTTAGTTGATAGAGACGTTAGATCTGGAGGAAGCATCTGGTCACATATCCCAAAACCTTCACGGGAAAAGAACGGACTCACTCGCCCTACTTCTAAAGATAGATAGAAAAGGTTAGGGAACAACTCTTCAGTCTAAGCTATCTAAGCTAGAACTTAAGGCCAACCTCTTTTCCAGGGATACCCCACTTCCCGGTCTAGCTTCACTAACTGTATTCACAGCTCTCCAGATCTCGGAACCAGATCTACTTTCTCATCGGCATTCTCTAAATGAATTACGTTATGGTCTTGAACTCTCGATACACCTCGTGTGCAAATCCAGGGATTTTGGTGCATGTCGGTTGCTGATTCTTGACATTTCATCAGTTTAGAGATCATCGAGATTGCTGCCTTAGCGTCCGTAGACCTTGAATCTTCTCTTTTATCTATTAGTCTTATTATTCTACATTCCTAGGTAGTGTTCCATTGGTCAGACTATGTTGATATGTAGATGCTCATGTATTGCGTGACACCCAAATATTTTGGGCGAATTTTGTACTGTGTTTCAATGTTTATATCCAGTTTTATGAGATTCTTAATTATTTAAATCTATTTCCGTATATTTGGGTTTTAAAATGTTGGTATGAGTGAAATGTCAGCTTATCTAGTACCATGATAGACGTCATCACGACAGGTCGAGTTTTGGGTTGTGATAGAGAATTAGTATCCATTTATCTTCTGTAATCAAAGGCTATAATTTTCTCTCATACTATAAAATTTCTCACTTATTTTTGTTCTTAATATTGTTCATATTATTGCTTCAGGAGAAGCTTATTGTACAACTAGTACTTGTATTTCTTTCAAGTTATTCTTATAATGTTAACTTTATTCTTATTTATTTCATACTTTTGGATCAAGATAATTCGCGTATCTATAAACTACTTTGCACATTTAACTATATTGTTTTACGAGTAAATATTTTGGCACCTACCGTGGGTCATAGACAATTGTGTAATTGCTTTGATGCATTCATCTACTACTAACAAATTTTGATTCCTTTCTTAATAAAAGAAAAAATCAGATATGGAAGCTAATGATGGGAACGTTTCCTATAATATTGGAGCACACAATGACTGTGAGAAATGTGATGATTCAACTAGAGAAACCCGCAATTAAGGAGATGAAACATTTCTAATTCGCGAAGGACCAAACCCTCGGCATGTGAGGAGCCCAAATCCTTATGATGTGGGTGACGAACACGTTGTGGAAACGGTCAAAATCTTGAGAGAGAAACAAAGGAAAATTATGAAACACCTCTCAAAGTAAGATCACATGATGACAGGATTGAAACAGGCGTTTTCGATTGCTTTCAATAATTCTGATAGAGGGGTTTGAGTTCCTTCCAGCGTCCCTACAAATCAAACAGTTTAAAGAACCGATAACAATGATCCAAGGGATAAGTTTGATTTTAACGAAAGAGGAGGTACAAATATGGGAAAGACAACAATGCTAACGACCCTTTCAAAACTGAGATCATGAGATTCATAAAGGAAAAAATGAACGAATGAACAAAAATACAAGGAATTCCATGCTTGGATGGACCAGATATAAGGAGCGACATCGGTGTTAAAGGGACCGAATTCCAAGAAGTATATACAACTGCCATTTAAACTAAGTGCAGACGTAGAGTTTATTTTGAAAAAGTTTAAGTTGCATGATATTTCTAAGTATGATAGGAATTTGAATCCACAGGAACATATCACGACCTAAGATTTGGCTGTAAAGGGAAATTACTTGGCCCAACACCAGATCGAATTAGTCTTTTTGAAGAAATTTGGTGAAACTCTGACGAGTCTTTTACCCGATCATTCCATTATTTTTTAAAAATGCTTGCTGATTCTTTTATTAAATCTTATGTGGAGTAAGAAAGGTACAAGAAAGGAAAGTAGATATATTTAGAATAGCCTAAGGTGATTCTGAACTATTATAAAAGTTCGTAATCCAAGTTCAGAAGGAAAATATATTTTTGCCGGTAGTACCAAATGAGTGGGAAGTGGAAGCTTTCACAAAAGGTCT
This sequence comes from Nicotiana benthamiana, assembly GCA_034376525.1. Lineage (NCBI taxonomy): Eukaryota > Viridiplantae > Streptophyta > Magnoliopsida > Solanales > Solanaceae > Nicotiana > Nicotiana benthamiana. The sequence goes on from CM067327.1 coordinate 36,577,310, forward strand.
CAACACATTGAGCTCCGATGTTTCCATGAAACTGAAGGAAAGCTTGTTAGAATTTCACACAACCACTTGCTCAAATGTCCACAATCATTACGAGTCAAAGATTAGAATAAAAGGTGATCAACCGAGTTCCTCAATGTCGTCCAAATGGTGTAATCGTGATTGAAATTTGGAAAGGTTACAATTGATGTTGATATATATATATATATATATATATATATATATATATATATATATTGGAGATATTCCAGAGGTCAATTTTAGCCTTACAAGAGGGCCGATGGGCGAGGAAGTAAAGGTTTTCAGACGTCAAATAGGTTTTCTTCCGATAGATTAATGGATCGTGCTCAGAGTAGTAGAACTTTACAGGAGAAAAAAGCATCAAGGTCATGAGATTCAACATAGAATTGGTAGAATTGGTGTCGGTTATGAGGAACATAAAGGAGGCAACGTTACCGAAACCAATTCAATCGAAAAATAGCCAAAGGGATACTAATCTATGGTATGATTTCATGGACTACATGATCACAAGACTGGGGACTGCCGGCACATATGTAAAGAGGTGGCAACATTGTTGAAAACCGGTCACCCCGAGAATTTTTAAGAGATCAAGCCAAGAATAACTATGGGGAAAATGGGGATGTTGCAGAACCATCAAAACCGACTATGAGGTCACCTAAGTATGAGAATAAACATGATCTTTGGTGGAGACGAAGTAAATGGGGTAACATTTTCAGCAACAAAGAAGACGTAGATATTAGTAACTCATGGCAAAAGGATACGAGAAGTTTCAAAAGGTAACATCACCTTTACCAAAGAGGAAGTTTATAGACTTCTAACATACAATTATGCTCTAGTAATTTCTCTTAATGTTTTTATTTTTGAAAATTAAATGTGTGTTGATTGATCCGAGAAGTTCATGTAACATCATACAAAGGAGAGTTTTGGAGCAAGCAAAGTTAACTGGAAGCATATTTCCGACAACAACACTTTTAGATAGGTTCAACTTAACGAGTGTTACGACCTGAGGAAAGATGTTTATGCCCACGCATGCTGAAGGCGTAACGAAAAACACTCTATTCAAAGCGGTAGATGATGACATCGGATACAATGTGACATTTGGGAGGACTTGGATACATGAAATGAAGGATGCTCTATCAACATATCAACATCTATTGAAATTTCCCACACCAGAACAGGTCAAAAAGATCAGAAGAGATCAACAAGTTATGAGAGAGATGAACGCAATTACCTTACCCAATAGCAAGGGCAAAGAAATGAACAAATAGCAATTATAGGAGCCGGTACCTTCTTCTACCCCGATTGAAGATAAGGATGAAAATGATTCATCAAACTTTACCAGGTACCAGGATATTTCTAGGCACCGAAGGAAACGGATGAGACCAAATCAAATGTTGAAGAGCTCGAACAAGTGGCCTTGTTCACGGAATTCTTAGAAAGAAAATTCCATTTAAGAATGGGTTTGAGTCCTGTACTAAGGTTAAAAATTATTAATTTTCTAAAAGCTAATGTCGATTGCTTTTCATGGTTGTGTTTAGATATGACAGGTATTCTATTGGATATAGTTGTCCACAAGCTGAGTTTGCATCCTAATTTCCCTCCGGTAAGGCAAAAGTAATGATTGATATAAAAGGTCAGAAATAGGTTCGTCAAGGAAGAGGTAACCCGGTTACTAAATATAGGTTCAGTTCGATAGGTAAATTACCTTGATTGACTAGCTAACGTAGTGGTACTACCTAGAAAGAATAATAAACTTAGAATGCATGTATATTACAAAGATTTAAATAAGGCATGCCTAAGACTCTTTCATGTTGAAAGATATTGATCAAATGATTGATGCTACTCTCGCGGAAATGTGCCTTCGGAGTTGGTTATGGTAAGTTCCTGGGGGTTTTGATCTCTAAAAGAGGAATCGAAGAAAACCATGATAAAATAAAAGCCATCAAGGATATTCCAGATTAATTAACAAGTGTGAAGAAAGTACAGCGATTGACTGGCAGGTTGGCAGTCCTAAGTAGGTTTATCTCAAGGTCTTCAGTGTAATTCCATAATTTCTTTTCACTTTTGAAAAAGAAGAATGATTTTTTGTGGACTCCAAAATGCCAACAAACATTGAATGAACTGAAAAGGTACCTGTCTATCCCTCTTTTGTTTTCAAAATGAAGGAAGGAGAACAATTATTGATCTCTATGGTGGTTTTAGAAATAGCGGTAAGTGTTGTTCTAGTCCAAGAAGAGGAAGGTACACTACTTTTTGTTTATTATGTTAGTAAAGTTTTATCTAGAGTGGAGACACGTTATCCGCACATTGAAAACTTGGCCCTAGCTCTCGTAATCGCCTCTCGAAAGCTTAGGTCATATTTTCAACGTAATCCTACAGCCGTTGTGACAACTTTTCTCTTGAGAAATGTCCTTCATAATACTGCATTATCGGGTTGTTTGGCTAAATGGGCAGTCAAAATTGGTGAATTCGATATTGAATATAAGACCATGACTGCGATCAAGTCACAAGTTTTGACCGACTTCGTAGCTGACTTTAGTCCAGGATTAATTCTTTTAGCTTTTAAAGAAGCAATGTTGGTATCGGGGATGGTATCAGATGTTTGAACCTTGTTTACGGATGGAACTTCCAATATAAAAGGATCCAATCTCGAGATATTTTTAATCACTCCTTCGGGAGAAACCCTAAGACAGACCATTAGAAACGTGTCATTCACTAATAATAAAGTCAAGTATGACGTTTTGGTTGTAGGACTTGAACTAGCCCAGGGACTAGGCTTCAGGGTGACAGAAATAAAGTGCGATTCCCAGATGGTAGTGAACTGGGTGTACGAAATTTTCGACACCAAGGAGGAGCATATGATACAATAATTGAATAAGGTTCAAGTATTACTTTCCCGATTTAGGGATTGGTCAATTATACATAGTCTGAGAGAAGAAAACATGAAGGGAGGCGCATAGACCAATTTGATTCGTCCACAGAAATCAAAGGAAATAATTTCGATGCGGTCGTTCAACTACTACATTCAATATTGGACGGGACATATATTGTGAAGTTAACTTAACAAACCTAATCAGGAATTGAAGGAATGAGTGATATGTTTTCAATGTCTTTGCCTTATATTTTGATGATCTAACAAACTTACTTAGCCTATATTGCAAGTCCAGAGATTCCAATTAAATGTGAACTGCTAACTAATCAACTATAAATTCTAAATTCATTTTTTAGGAAAAGTGCACCCAGAAATTTTGGATCCGCATATTTTAGGAGGGCCTTATTAGTCAAAATGGTGATACTATGTTGTTGTTTCATCATGAAAGGTGAGGCAACCCTTTGAACAAGTTGCTTTGATTCTTCTGGTTGGTTCATTTTTCTCATGATTTAAACTGTCCTCATATTCTACCTTTTTTAATTTCAACAAACATATTTGATACGACGAATGTAAAGTTATTTTAGGAAGATGTATTAGATAAAGAAGTCATTATTTGTATTTGGTTACCGGAACATGTTTTTGTATCTGAAAACATTCTCGTCAATCAAAAGAAAAGAATGACTTCCCCTCACTTGTCTTACTTGTTCCTGCTAACAATTCGACATTATTATTATTTTTATTAAGTTTCATTAAAATACTCTCTGGTTTATTTATGTTGTTATTAATTTCTAATATACCTTTTTCGAAAATAGTTTCGTTCACCAATCAAATACGGAAAAATATTTTTGTTTTACAGAAATTATTTTTGCATCACCAAAAAATACTACAATCTCTCAATTCCTAAAAAACCTGTTTAAATTTAATAATTTTAAAAAGTATTTTGGTGACAACAAACACTTCTTCGATTGGAAAAAAGAAAAACAAGTAGTAGTCTTTTGCGTTTATTCTCGCTGGTAGTTCTCCAGTTTCATCATCAATATTTAATTAATAAAATTAATTTACAATAAAGAAAAAGATAAAAAGGGTTGCTCTGACGGTAAGCAACCCCCATTTTCAACCGAGAGGTTTTGAGTTCGAGTTTCCCCAAGAGCAATGTGAAAAATTCTTGGAGGGAGTTAAAGCCGGGTTTCTATTTGGAAACAGCCTATCTACCCAAGGATTGGGGTAAGGTCTACGTACACACTACCTTCCCCATACCCTACTAAATGGGATTATACTGGGTTATTGTTACAATAAATAAAGTTAAAGCCTGTCACAGAATTTCTATTTTGAAGTTATGTCATAGCGAGTACGTACGAAAAGATAAATTTAACGTAAAAGAAGTAATTTAAGAATATAAGTTGAACCTTCCATTAGTTTTCTTTTAAAATTTAGAGTAGGATTTAAATATTGAAAAAGAGAAAACAAGTAAAAAAAAAAAACTAAACCTAATGATTCCTTTCAAATATATGATTACTGCCTTAAAAATTAGTTTGGTTTTCATTGGCAGTCCGGTGCTATAATAAATGGCTCAATAGAAAGACACAGTAAACAGTATTTTTATTTAGTACTTCTTTTGTAAATAGTATTTCTAATTCATAGAGTACATTTTTTTACGTTTTCTTTTTCTTGTAATGGTTATGCTCGAATCGGTTTGCGGCACCATGACTATTTGAAAAACTTCTATTATCATAAATATCTATCAGATAACTCTTGTCGAGTCGAGAGTTTCCGTAAAATAGTTTTTTTATTTTTTTCGGGGTAAGAATAAAATTTGTATATTTTATTCTCCCCAAACCTCACTAATAAATTTTATTAGATATATTATTGTTGTTATATCTATCAGATCGCTCGATTCACCAAAACTTAGATAGATTGAAAAACCCACCTTTTACTTTTACATTTTTGATTCTTTTTCAGTTTGTGTAAGATAGTTCGATGAGAAATATGAAATTAATTCAAATTATAATATCATTTCAATTTAATGACCTTCTCATAACTAGTGTTACCCAATTAAGTTTTTCTGCTAATTAGGTAAGTAGAAAGTTTGTTCACATAAAAAAACCTGCAGATAGCTAGATTGTTAAACTAATGAAAATGATGTAGGAAGGAAAAAAAAAATAGACTGATTTGGTTGGTTTTTTAAAATATTTTCTTATTTAATTTTTTTTTACGAAATCAACCAACTGTGATTGATTTTCTTTGGAGCAAAAATATTGGAAACCATTTTTGAGTTCCGCAAAATTTATTTTTCATCAAGAAACCGACCAACTTCGGTCAGTTTTTCAATTAAAATAAATAAAAATTAATATTAACAAAACTGACCAAAATTAGTCAGTTAATTCAGCCGGTCATTTTAAAACCGACCAACTTTGATCGATAATTTTATTTTTAGTAAAATCAACCAACTTTGATCAGCTATTTTCGTGAAAAATATAATTAAAGAGTATAAATTAAATTTTAAAAAAAAGACAATCTTAAAACAAAATGCACCAGGTCTAGTGGTAGAATAGTATTCTGTCACAGTACACACCACGGTTTAATTGCCAAAGGGTGAATTTTATTAATACATAATCAAAATACCGACCAACTTTGATCGGTATTTTTTTTTTACTGTATTTTTTTTTTTTGAATTTAATATACCGACGAACGTTGGTCGGTAAATTCCGACCAAACATCACTCGGTGTATTAAAATGACCATTAAAATACTATTCATGTTCTGAAATAATATAAAAGACAAGAACAATAACTCAAGAACAAGAGCAAATAGAGAGAAGAGTAGAGAGAATTCTTCTTATTGATACTTAGAGAATGTTAGGAGTGTTTTACAATGGTAGAAGACCCCTTTATTTATAGGGAGGAGGATGATTTATCTACCAAGAATAGAACTCTAGAATCTCTCTAATTATAGACATTCACCTTAAATAGGAGATTTCATAACACTCCCCCTTGAATGTCTATTCAACAATGTGCCTCGTTAAAACCTTAAAACCAAAACCCAATGGGAAAAATTAAAGAAAGAAAAAAGAGTACACATGTTTGAATATGCGCCTATTGGTTGCCTCGTTAAAAACCTCGCAAGGAAAACCCAGTGGGACAAAACCTTGTAAGGGAAAAAGAGTGCAACGCGCATTAACTCCCCCTAATGAGTACATCAATTTATATCCTTGAGCATTTGCATTCTAATCTTGTGCATCATCTTCAAAACGATCTTTGATAGAGATTTGATAAATAAATCAACCATATTGACTTAAATAAATATTCCGCACCTTGAAATCATCATTCTTGATAGATATGAACATCTTCATATAATGTCGTGGAATAACTCTTCAATATCTCCATAGATGCATTCTCAATGCCATCATGCTTATAGTTATAGCAAGATACATATGTACACAAATTGTACTAAGGATGTGGTACTTCAGGACCAAGAATTGCATATGCTTCAAGCAACTTAAATCTTTCAAGTTAAGTCATATAAGCCATATAATAGACTTTAGATGCATATCAAGTTTTCCATGTCGTGCTAGACAAATAAGATACCGAAAACTGACTATACATACCTTTGACTTTTATACTTTCAAGCATTTGAACTATAGGTTCAAAACTACATGTCTTTCATATGGAATCAATTCTTCTTGAATTGTATCTCTTCCAATTAGTTACTTTCTTTGGGTCAGCAAATGCGTATAGCATGCTTTGCAATATGTTGCAATTGAATTATCCCTTTTATGAACTTCAGGTTCATATCATGATATTCGGGGATATACATATACAAATGATAATTCATCCCATGTAACCTTTTCTCAAGCGTTTACCATGTCTCCCCCTCATGTTAGTAAAGCTAACTTGTTTCCTCAACTTTGGGAAATCATCTTTGTGCATTATCATGTCAATATACATGGCACATTAATAAAAGAGAAGGAAACTGATATATATAACTTTGTTCTCATAAGAAACAGTTTAGCTATTAAGTGGAAGCACTCAATAATTATCTTGCTAAACCAACTTTGATATAAACCAACTTATCAAGATGAACTATCTTGAGTAGAAAATCTGGAAATTATGCTCGAAGTTAGATTACTGAGCGATTTACCTCGCAAGCACCGGCCAGGCTGCGGGTTAATAACTATTGCGCATGTAACCATTTCATAGATGCATCATATGTGGTATACATGGCAGGTAAATGGGCCCATATTCACCTTTGATATTTCCAGAATTTATGGGCTTCAACCCGAACTCTTTAGTTGGTCAGTTCATTAATGAGAACAAGTGATACAAGAGAATTCGTAAAGAACTTTCTAGTTCTTTGATATTCACCTATGTGAATTTGCACATCATACATAAAATGAGATGGCTAACACGAATGTCAACTGAATAAATTATCAATATTGGTAAACTTCAAATTTACACCATGACATGTGCACTTATCAATAAACTTCAGGTGTATTATGACATGGGTTTTATACCAATAGATATCCATTTTATTGTGGCATTCTTTCGTTTGTGTAGTACAAACTGGAGAACAAAGCGGGTAGCTTTTCATATGCAAATTACCCCGCTACAAGTTGTAGTAATAGGAGATATCAAAGCCTTCCTTTATAGTCTCAATATAATCAATCGCTTTCGCGTGTACTTTGGAAACTGAATAAGTTTCTTTGAGACTTACTACAGCACAATACTCAATTGTGTTTCTCCAATATAGTAATAATTGGCTCTTCTAGAGCTCTCAATTAATTTTGTACTACCACAGATTCATCAACATCCATGTGGTGAATATCTTTCTTAAAGAGAAAGTTATACCATTATGGTCATGTCAAACTTATATGCAAGATATGTTTCTTGCATTATCGTTGTCTTTTAATAGTCATATTTCCAAAATACTTTGGCGTACAATAGGTACGTGACCAACGATCATTCATGCCATATATCATCTCAAACCTCCTTCTAGGGGTGAGTGTGGTATATTTAATACCAATTTCATGTTCATATTCTTCCAATAATGAATATGTATTCGTGAATCAAATGTTGTCACATTCACTTCGAGGATATGTGATTTTGTTATCCTTTTCAAATCTATAAATGCGTCAGGCATTTGATTTGCTATTCTTTGCAAATGGATAATCTTTTGTGCCTCTTTCTCACAAATAGAGGTGTGTGGATCAAGATGAGATAATGATGCATTTTTCCACAAAATTTCCCGTTTGGTTTCACCAACTTCTCCCCCTAATTTTGGGAAAAGTGTCTCATCAAATCGACAGTCTGCAAATCGTGCAGTGAACAAATCTCCTGTCATTGTTTTGAGGTAGCGAATAATGGAGGGCGATTCAGCCTCAACATATATTCCTAACATTCTTTGCAGACCTATTTTGGTGCGGGATGGCGGTGCTACAGGCACATATACTGCTCATCCAAAGATTCTTAAATGGGATATATTGGGTCCATGACCCAAAACCAATTGCAACGGGGAATATTTGTGTCAATTCGTCAGTCAGAGACGAACTAGCATTGCTTTATGCAAAATGGCGTGACCCCAAACCGAAGTGGGCAGCCGACGAACTAGTATTGCTGCATGCAAAATGGCGTGAACCCAAACCAAAGTGGGCAGTCGACAAACTAGCATTGCTGCATGCAAAATGGCGTGAACCCAAACCAAAGTGGGCAGCCGACAAACTAGCATTGCTGCATGCAAAATGGCGTGAACCCAAACCGAAATGGGCAGCCTCGTTTTCATGAAGAATTCAAGATTATTCTCATCTATTGTCTCAATATGATATCCATTTTGAATGATATCTTTAAAACTCAACAAGTTCTTCTTAGACTTGGAGGAGAATATTGCATTCTCTAAGATAAACGTCGTGCCTTTGGGCAGAGTTATAGTTGCTCTTCCGGAGCCTTCAATCAATTTACTTCCCATGGTTTGACATATAAAAGAAAATATACGAACATGAGAATAAACAACTTCAATTCGTTTGTGTCACATAATATTTTCAAAATCTGCTGCTAACAGTTGACTAACAAAATCAGATATGTTATCCATAATTGATTACTTTGCAGTTTGAAAATTTTCAGCGTTTTTCATAAGACAATCGATTATTAAGCACACACAATCGATTGTTTGAACATAGACAATCGATTGTTAAACACACACAATCGATTATTTGTTATTTTTGAAAAACTTCAGATCACACTGTTTAAGACAATCGATTGTCAGATACAGACAATCGATTGCTGGTTATTTTTGAAAAATTCCAGACCTCACTGTATAACGGCAATCGATTGTTAGACATAGACAATCGATTGTGGATGATTTTTGAAAAATTCCAGATTACACTGTCTAACGACAATCGATTGTTAGACATAGACAATCGATTGTTGACTGTTTTTGTAAAATTCCAGATCACACTGTTTTAAAGACAATCGATTGTTGATCATTGACAATCGATTGTTTTGCAGTTTTTATGCGAAATATGAGATAACCGACTAGTTTTTCAGGTTAGTCGATTACCTCTACTGGAAAGTAAAAATATTATTGATATTTGAGCATATTGATACATTCTAAAGAACTAATACTAACATTATATCATGAACTAACTAATACGAGCTAATACTAATGGCTATTAGTTTATTCATTCACTAATATAAACAAGTAAAATAAAATCAAATAGCTCCATTTTCTTTCATCACGGATCCATCACCGATTAGGTGGTCTATCTTCCCCTCGGGTTGCTCAAAGAAGTCTGCCACATCCAAGTGGGTGATGTCAAAGTTGTCGTCAGAGACAAAATTCGTTTCAGGGCGTTTACTCTTTCGAGATGCTTGATAAAGGTCAACCAAAAGTCATGGTATACGGCAAGCCTTTGACCAGTGCCCGTTTTCACCGCAACGATAATATATAGTTTATAAACTATTTGCTTTTGGGTTCTTATCGTATCGTGCTTGTGGCAGAGTGACCAACTTCAGGTTGTCATATCTCTTCTTTAAGCCATTCCACAAGATAGCTGGATCTTTGACGGTGAGATATTCAATCTTCAAACCTTCATCAAGGTGATGGCACAAGAAAATCAAGGCCTTAGCATAGTTTCAAACCTTCATCAAGGTGATGGCGCAAGAAAATCAAGGCCTTAGCATAGTTTCAAACCTTCATCAAGGTGATGGCGCAAGAAAATCAAGGCCTTAGCATAGTTTTGGGTGGATGCATTATTTCTGTCTTTAATGGCGTCTCCAAGACCCATAGCATCCAAAATGGATTTAAGTATCCAACACCCATATCATATAGTTCTTGCCCGAAATTTCAAGGGCAACGAACTTTCTTTTCATAATGTCAGACATAAACCAAAATTACATCAAGAGCGTGTTCATACTTACGGGCTCTATTACAATTATCACATTCACTTCAGGGAATGGATCAAAATCATGTGCTTTACACAATCTCATGTCAAATATTACTTTCATAAAGTGAAAGATTATTTTGAGAATCCTTATTGTTCTCATTACCACAATAATGACGATTATAACTTCGTCTATTGCCATGTCCACATCCATTGATACCTTTACGGTAATTAGTCTTCTTTCAGACTTATCACATACTGCTACCACATTCTCTAAAGGGAATGGAGCAAATTCAATTGGACGGAATTCTTTGCCACGTCCACATTCATTGATACCTTCATGGTAATATTTTAGTCTTCTTTCAGACTTATCATATACTACTTCCAAATTCTCTAAAGGGAATGGAGCAAATTCAATGGGACGGATTTTCAATTATTTGCCCACAATCATACATGAATTTAATCATGGCAGGACATAGAGATTTTACCACTTCATGTGGTTATAATTTCTTACAAACTCCATTAGAGTTATAATCAAACTTTTGTTGTCTATGTTTGTATATAAAATTAGATTATAGAATTCCAAGAATTTGAAAGGGAAAAATAAGTTACTTACCTTTAAGGTATACCAATTATATTTTCAATGTTTTCTTCCTTTTCTCTTTGTTTTTCGTTTCTTTTCCTCCCTTTTTTTTTTCGTTTCTTTTCCTTCTTTCTTCATTCTTTCTTTGAAGCAAAACCTTGCACAAACAAAAGTTAAGACAATCGAAAATTAAATTAGGAAGAGGGAAATACCTTAGATTTCTCGAGAATGGTTCTTGAGACGGTAGAGTCTCGTGCTGATAACGTGTTATGAAATAATATAAAAGACAAGAACAATAACTCAAGAACAAGAGCAAATAGAGAGAAGAGTAGAGAGAATTCTTCTTATTGATACTTAGAGAATGTTAGGAGTGGTTTACAATGGTAGAAGACCCCTTTATTTATAGGGAGGAGGATAATTTATCTACCAAGAATAGAACTCTAGAATCTCTCTAATTATAGACATTCACCTTAAATAGGAAATTTCATAACAATTCAAATATACGTGGCGTTTTAATTGGTAATTGGCCATAACCCACTTTTTTTGGTCGATTTTTGGCGTATTTCTAGAAGTGAGAATATTACTCAAAATCATAACAACCCACTCTCTACCACACCTATCAAATTCAATTTTTTCGACTACATCTTACTTGAAGCATGTTTGGTAGAACACAATTTGTACTTTTAGTCTAATATAATAATATAGTTATTTAATCAAATTATTGTAAGTTAGTTAGAATCCAATCAAACATATATAGCTTATTCTTATAATAATGATAATAAGTGAACTTATTCAATTTATCTCAGCTAACAACATAATTAAATTGCAACGGATGTTTGTGATTATCATTTCCCACTTTGGTAGAAAGCATTTTTTTCCCGAAATAATTAAGTTTATTACTTATTTAACAACTTAAGTTCTATATATATATATATGGTAGCGACGTGAAATTTGTCTACACAATAACAAGTTATTTAAAAGTCAACGGCGGGTAACTGAATATAGTGATGTGGTTAAACAAACCAGAAAAGCTTTAAATTATAGTATGCATTAACTCTGTATTAAAGTAGTTTAAGCAATTGTTGACCATATTATTTTTCAGATCCACCAATTGATCGGACTTTACTATAGGCATAACCTGTATTTTATAATTGCTACTAATCACAAGGAAGTATTACTCAGTCAGTTTGTTCTTATGCAAATACTAATGTCCTATATAAAAATACAGTTAAAACAATGGGTGCTGCAGTACAGAATACTTTGTATGTACGTCTGGTAATGCTATTATTAACTTTAAGTCACTTGATAGTACAGAAATATTTTACATGAAAAAGTGTAAACTATTAAACCTAGAGATGAAATGAGGATGAATAATTTGCTATAATTGATTGGGAAAATGCATAAATACCTCTATAATATAATTCAGATTCACAACTATATATTTTTTTGCGGGAATCTTATTATCCCCTAATTTTTTTAAAGTAGAATTATTTGCACATTTAACGCTAACAACCAAACTCTTGGCAACTGGTGAATTACACGAGCCCCCACATGTATTTTTAGTACTTTTTTTATTATTTATTCTTTTTCTCATCCTTTTTTCTTATTTTTTACTATTCTTATTTTTTTGGTTATTTCATTCTATTTCTTTTTATTTTGGTCATCGGCGGCATAAAATGGTGGTCGTCAAAATTTTACGAACACCATCTTTTTCGGTGAATTTTTTTCCCGGCGATAAATTTTTATCCTGATCAAAGTGTGTTTTGTTATATATATATATATATATATGTGTGTGTGTGTGTGTGCGCGCGCGCGCGCGCGCGTGTGTGTGTGTGTGTGGGGGGGGTGTGTGTGTGTGTGTGCAAATAAAATTTTAATATATTATTTTTTTCCGGCATGGGAAGGTTTTTTGATGATGAATTTTTTTCCCCAAATCTGAGTGTATTTTGCTTTGCTTATGAATAGATCTTTTTGAGAGTTGAATTTATGTGTGAAAAGACAAAATGAAAGAAAAACAGTTAGACAAAGTCGCCGATGAATGAATATTCGCCGGAATTAGAGAATAAACGAAAGAAAAAAGTAAAAGAAAAAATACAAAGAAAAAGTAAAAGGAAAAGGAAAAAAAAGTAAGAAAAAATGGCAAATAAGAATAAAAAATAATCTGAAAATATTTTTTTCTTGCTTCTCACACTTTTTTGGGAGAGTGAAATATACACATTGTGTCACGTCAGTGTTAATGGTGCCAATAATTCTATTAAAAAAAGTTTAGGGGGATAATAAGAATCTCGCAAAGAAAAAATGTATAGTTGAAAATTTGAGTATTGTATCGGTCAAAATTTGACCATACGACCATGACGGTAATGACTCCGTCCTAATCATCTTATGAAAGTAGTCAACAAACTCAACTCTGTCTTATCATTGTTACTTTCAATACAAGCGATGAGGTAAAGGCCTCTCCACGAGGGGAAAAACCTACCCGACCTGACCATGATAAATCATGATAAGCCTGAGAAGTTCTCGACAATAAATACAAGGTAAAAGAGCTAAAATAGGGCTTCGGCCCTGGGCTTCTTCTCCACTTCTCAGATAGCACGAAAAATGAGTGGCAGAACTCTAAGAATAGAATTCTTGACCTATGGAAAAGGATAGAGATTCCATTTTCGATCATCCAAGAAGGTGGTAATATTATTGTAATTTCCTAAACCTCTTTAAGGAGAGGCAGTACAAATTTCAATAATCAATAGAACTCCCCAAATATTGTTTATGTCCAATATTTCAATGTTTCGATTTTGTCTTTCGATCCAGTATTAACTATGATTGGCTATGATTTACCCTTCATATCTTTTGATTGATTTGCTCAAAAAGTATTTAACAACTTGTGAGTCAAACAACTTTGCACCGTCAGTGGGCATTTCCTAGTGAAAATACCTAGTTCTTCCTGGATCGAAGCCAAAGATACACCAAAAAGAAAATCCAACTCAAACCAGATTCAAAGGCAGGACATCGAGAAAAGAAGAATCGAATGCGTCAACGGGAGCTAAAATCCTCTGCCCTATCGATCTCGAACAACCCAAATAAGGAGAGGAGTGCTGTAATTTAACCTCCCCTGCCCCTTTTAAGCGCTAGGCAGAAATATGAAGCTTCCCCTCTTCATCTTCCATACTGTGTCGGGCCGAAAACTGGCACACGGATAATTTGAACAAGGAATCGGAAATCACCTTGAAACGACCTGAATGCGCCAGTCAGGCAAACAACTGTAACACGTGTACGATACAGGACCACAAGTCCAAACAAAGTCTTGACATTTAACGCTCATGGCGTCGAACCATCAATGTAAACAATACACTCATGTTAAGTGCCTTCGCCATAAAAGTTTGATAAGTTCGACCTCGCTCGAACTGAGTTTAAGGCTATGTACCTTCACCATCAAATTTTGAGAAGTTCGACCTCGCTCGAGCTGAGTTTAAGGCTAAGTGCCTTCGCCATCAAAGTTTTGACAGAGTTCGACCTCGTTCGAACTGGGACTCAGGCTAAGTGTCATTGCCATCAAAGTTTGACAGAGTTCGGCCTTGCTCGAACTGAGTTTAAGACTAAGTGCCTTCGCCATCAAAGTTTTATAAGTTTGACCTCGCTCGAACTGATTTTAAGGCTAAGTCTTTTCACCATCAAAGTTTGATAAGTTCGACCTCGCTCGAACTGAGTCGCCAGCAAAGTTTGATAGAGTTCGACCTCATTCAAATTGAGACTCAGGCTAAGTGCCTTCGCCATCAAAGTTTGACAGAGTTTGACCTCGTTCAAACTGGGACTTAGGTCAAGTGCCTTTGCCATCAAAGTTTGATAGAATTCAACCTCGTTCGAACCGAGAGTCAGGCTAAGTGCCTTCGCCATCAAATTTTGACAGAGTTCAACCTCGTCCGAAATGGGACTCGGGATAAGTGCCTTCACCACAAGAGTTTGATAAGTTCGACCTTGATCAAACTCAAGACGGGTTGTTACTTTGATAGATTCAAAAAACCACCCTTAAGGCTAGGTGCCTTTGACACGAGAAGATGCAAAACTAGGACTCGTATGACGAGCCCTCACTTCACGACAAGATCATAAATCAACCGAAAGAAAAACTACGCAAGACAAGTAGCAAAAAAGAGAATTTATTGTTCATAAAGTCAGGAATGCGGGCTTTTTCCGTTTACACCCGGTTCAATCCAGTCAACTAAAAAAAAGAGAAAGGAAGGAAAAGAAGGAAAACAACAAGAAGCAAACAAACGCCAACCGACGAACGAAATGTAAAGAAAAAACACAGTACAATTTTTTCTACTCGGCGCCATCACCTTCATAGTCACCACCATCCCTTTAGGGCTCCTCATCATCACCGCCCGCATCTTCATCAAATTCGGGCGTCACCACATCATATCCCTAGTTAGCACGAGCTTCCCGAGCCTTCACTCGCGCCTCCTCATAGCCAACCTCTGTCACGATGCCTGCTTCCCATAAACTCTTAAATATGTCCCTCTGGAATTCAGCATAGATCCAAAGCTCATAAGTCTGGCGAGGGATGGAAACACAGGACAGTCTAGCCTAGGCCCTCAGCTGCTGGTTCTTTGCCTTCTTGCTGGGACTGGAGCACGTGAATAGTCTCTTCTGTTAGATAATACGCCTAACGCTAGAGGGGGGGCGAATAGCGTTATAATAAAATTAACGATAAACTTGCGGAATTTAAAAACTTGCAGGAAAAATAAGTGCGAAAATTAAATGCAATAAAGAACGAACGCACCGATGTATCCTGGTTCACCACAACCCGTGGCTAGTCCAGTCCCCGAGAGACTCTCTCGAGATTTCCACTATCTTCGTCAAGCTTACGGGTGCTTAACAAACCGTTACAGTTGCTCAAGGATACCACACCTTAAGACTTCTCTTGCTTGAGGATACCTCACCCCAAGACTTCAACCACTAAGACTTTGGGTACTTAGCAAACCCGACAAATGAGAAGATATGTTCTTCTCAAACAACTCTCTTTTACAACAAATACTCTCTCAATAGAGTGTATAAAGAGAAACAAAATAAGCTCTATGAACAACACAAAGTTGTCTATCAAATGGCTCAACAAAAGCTCTAAAATGATGCTTGAAAATGATCAATATGTATATCAATATATACAGGAGTTGTGTGTTTAAAATCAGCTCAAAAGACCTCTTTTTATAGGTGAAAAAGTGGTGCTGACCGTTGCTTAATTGATAAATAAAATCCCTGATTCTGTGCTCAGACAATCGATTGTTTGGAGTAGACAATCGATTGTTTGACCAACGTTCAAAAACAGATTCCTGATTTTAGGCTAGACAATCGATTGTTAACCCTGAATAATCGATTGTTCTTCAACGTTCAAAAATCAATTTAGGATTCTGTGGGAACGGTCAAAAAATAATCGATTGTATGAAAATGACAATCGATTGCTTATGAGTATAATCGATTGTATGATAACAACAATCGATTGTCTTGATGTTTAAAAACTTCCGTTGCACACTATCTCAAAATAATCGATTGTAAAAGTAGACAATCGATTGTTTGCTATTTTGAAAAACTTCAGATCACACTGTCTTAATACAATCGATTGTTAAAACTGTATAATCGATTGTTTGCTATTTTGAAAAACACAATCGATTGTAAGGAGCATATAATCGATTGTTTGGGTCCAGATTTAAAAGACATGTTTAAAAACCATTTTCACTAAAATACAAATCATTTTGGTTTAACACAAAGATGCATGTTTATGATAAGTATATTTTAATAAAATATTTTATGCATGTTTATGATAACCTAATGTTGAGCCAAAGGATAAGATAACTTAAATGTTGTCCTTACATTGGTTCTACCAAACGACCTACGTCTTGGGTCTTCGGTCTTGAACTCTTTGGCTCGTTCATGCAATTCCATCATCAGTATGCTTCTCGCCATTTGATTGATTATCATATTATATCGTTGTTTGACACTTGACTTTATTGTTTGTCATTCATCAAAACCTATACCTGAAAATCATGCTCATACAACCAAAGCGCACATATCATAGATATACATGATTTCCAACAATTTCCCCCTTTTTGATAATGACAAACAACGGAAGATATGCATATTGAATTCCCCCTAAATTCATGCTATATCTCAATATACAATTTATGCAACCAATTAGATGCTATATCTCAACATACAATTTATGCAACCAATTCAATTCAATATAATTCCCCCTCAATTAAAGCATGCATATCGCCCATATTCTTCCCCCTTTTGGCATTAGCAAAAAGAGTATACCAAAAGTTATTTAAACCATTGACGATACCAATCGTTATACACAAGATCATTTAAAAAGTTAGTAAATGGCATACTAATAATAACGATCATTTTTCTCAACTATGCCAATTGTTATTTAAACTAAAAAATATTCATCAAAACATGAATCAATCATTTATTATAAAACCAATTGATACTAATTGTTATTAAAAAATAAAACAATTGTTATTTAAACTAAAAAATATTCATCAAAACATGAATCAATCATTTATTATAAAACCAATTGATACTAATTGTTATTAAAAAATAAAACTTGTTAAAGCATGTATCAACCAAAACTGATATAGATTATTTGCACATATCAACTCATTGCGTTTTTATTCAAAATACGATAACTAACCGACGTTCCCCCTTAATGCATTAAGGTTTCGTGCTTGGTGCATCCGCTACAATATTGTAGTCTTCAAGCACACCTGCAAAAAGAACCTAAAAATAGGTTTTTGGTACCCAACTTCTTTTGGGTCCTTGGGGGTTAGGATAGTAATAAAAATAATCAATGCATAAGTCTCTATGTTTAGCAAAACAAACGGGTGCAATGTGTCCTACCCGATTACAATAGTGACATACAACATTAGGATTGTGCATATGTCTAGGTTGAGCCAAATGCGTTCTAGGTGATCTAAAGTTGTTCCCCCTAGAAGCGTTGAATTTCCTAAAGTCATGTCTAGGTGGTCTAAAATTATTCATTCTAGACTCATTTATAAAAGTCCTAGAGTTGTTTCTAGGTTGTCTATAATAATTAATCTTAGACTCATTTGTGAGGTTCCTAGAATTCTTTCTAGATGGACCAACCTCATTACTTATATCCTTTTTATTCTCTTCAATTTTAGGACTATCAACACTACATTTTTCTAGTGCGTTCCTAAGTTCTATGTTCTCTAATTTTAAAGAACTACAAGAGGAACAATTAGAACATTTATCAATAGAAGAGGCTTCATTCAATTCCTTGATTTTATTTTTGAAACCAACAATGTCATTTTCCAAAAAATTATTTTCTTTTTCTAAAACTTCAATTTTATTTTTAAGAACACATTTTCATTAGTCAATTTTTCCAAAATCTATTTCTTTCAAAGAAGAGAATTTTTCAAAATCTTTTTCTTGTAAAGAAAGTGTTTTCTGAAAATCTGTTTCTTCCAAAGAAAGTGTTTTCTGCAAAGAAAGTGTTTTCTTCAAATCTTTTATCATTTTGGAAGCATTAACAAATTCACCATACAATTCATCATAGGCATTTTGCAATTCTTCAAACGAGTGAGAGTTAGATGTACTTACCTCTTCTTCATTTGCAACGAGACACAATGCGGCGGTTCCATCGCCTGAGCTGTCCGAATTCCGTGATACGCGCCTATGGTGTTTCTTCTTTTTCTTGTCCTTCTTCATAGACTTACAAAACTTTTCAATTATATAATTGGAAATATTATCATCATCCCTTTCCGAATCACTTACCTCTTCTCGTTTAGAGGATGAGGCTTTGAAGGCTAAATTCGAATTGCTCCTAAGATAGGGATTAAGAATTGTGCTATCATAAGTTTCGAGGTTACCTCTTAGTCCATCAATTGTGATATCTGTGAATTCCATCGACTCTTGGATGGCATTGGCTTTGGAGCGCCATTCGGGAGTGAGACTCCGTAGGACTTTTCGAACAAGATCTTTTTTTGTGTAAACTTTCCCGAGAGCATGGAGATCGTTGACAATTTTTAAAAATCGTTCAAACATAACACCAATGGGTTCCTTCTCCATTTTAAAGATTTCATATTTATGTGTTAGAAAATCAATTTTGGCTTCTCGGACTTGAGACGTACCTTCATAAATGATCTCGAGCTTATCCCACATCTCCTTGGCGGTTGTGCAGCAAGAGATTTTTCGATAAGCATCTGGACTCACCACACAATATAATACATGGATGGCCCTTGCATTATTTTCAACTTTCTTGATGTCCTCGGCATCATATTCATCTTCCTTCTTTGGAACCGTGGTTTCTCCAACTTTCTTTGTCGGCATTGGTTCACAATTTTTGATGATTTGCCACAAACTAAAACTGTTTGCTTTGAGGAAGATACTCATCCGTTCTTTCCAATATGTATAGTTTGTTCCGTCAAATAGTGGAGCACAAGTGGTGGACTGTCCTTCATCCATCGTTCCTGCGTTCAATAATCTCAACAGAAAAAATATATATTTCTCTCAACCGGTTAAGGCTTTCAGAGAGTTAGGCTCTGATACCAATTGTTAGATAATACGCTTAACGCTAGAGGGGGGGTGAATAGCGTTATAATAAAATTAACGATAAACTTGCGGAATTTAAAAACTTGCAGGAAAAATAAGTGCGGAAATTAAATGCAATAAAGAACGAACGCACTGATGTATCCTGGTTCACCACAACCCGTGGCTAGTCCAGTCCCCGAGAGACTCTCTCGAGATTTCCACTATCTTCGTCAAGCTTACGGGTGCTTAACAAACCGTTACAGTTGCTCAAGGATACCACACCTTAAGACTTCTCTTGCTTGAGGATACCTCACCCCAAGACTTCAACCACTAAGACTTTGGGTACTTAGCAAACCCGACAAATGAGAAGATATGTTCTTCTCAAACAACTCTTTTTTACAACAAATAATCTCTCAATAGAGTGGATAAAGAGAAACAAAATAAGCTCTATGAACAACACAAAGTTGTCTATCAAATGGTTTAACAAAAGCTCTAAAATGATGCTTGAAAATGATCAAAATGTATATCAATATATGCAGGAGTTGTGTGTTTAAAATCAGCTCAAAAGACCTCTTTTTATAGGTGAAAAAGTGGTGCTGACCGTTGCTTAATTGATAAATAAAATCCCTGATTCTGTGCTCAGACAATCGATTGTTTGGAGTAGACAATCGATTGTTTGACCAACGTTCAAAAACAGATTCCTGATTTTAGGCTAGACAATCGATTGTTAACCCTGAATAATCGATTGTTCTTCAACGTTCAAAAATCAATTTAGGATTCTATGGGAACGGTCAAAAAATAATCGATTGTATGAAAATGACAATCGATTGTTTATGAGTATAATCGATTGTATGATAACAACAATCGATTGTTTTGATGTTTAAAAACTTCGGTTGCACACTGTCTCAAAATAATCGATTGTTAAAAGTAGACAATCGATTGTTTGCTATTTTGAAAAACTTCAGATCACACTGTCTTAATACAATCGATTGTTAAAACTGTATAATCGATTGTTTGCTATTTTGAAAAACACAATCGATTGTAAGGAGCATATAATCGATTGTTTGGGTCCAGATTTAAAAGACATGATTAAAAACCATTTTGACTAAAATACAAAATCATTTTGGTTTAACAGAAAGATGCATGTTTATGATAAGTATATTTTAATAAAATATTTTATGCATGTTTATGATGACCTAATATTGAGCCAAAGGATAAGATAACTTAAATGTTGTCCTTACATTGGTTCTACCAAACGACCTACGTCTTGGGTCTTCGGTCTTGAACTCTTTGGCTCGTTCATGCAATTCCGTCATCAGTATGCTTCTCGCCATTTGATTAATTGTTATATTATATCGTTGTTTGACACTTGACTTCATTGTTTGTCATTCATCAAAACCTATACCTGAAAATCATGCTCATACAACCAAAGCGCACATATCATAGATATACATGATTTCGAACATCTTCCAGAGCCGCTGCCTTCGCTAGGGCCTCATACCAGGCTCTCTCAATGCGCTCCAAATCGGCAACCCCGCCTTCTATAACAGAAAGCTTCCCTCTCCATACGGAGCTCGCCTCCTCAAACTATGCCCGGTGTCGATCTATCTCCAACTATATCTCCCTCAACTTGCCCTGCAAGTGCTCGTATTCGTTGGCGACCCCCTTTCCCAGCTCAAGCTCCTCGTCCTTGAGGCGAAGTCGCTCTTCGAGCTCGCTCTTGTTGCGGATCATCTGTATCAGCTCACGATCCCACCTCTCCAATTCCTCGCCCAAATCCTGTTGCGGGGGTCCATCCTCAACCTTTCATGCAACTCACGACACCTATTATGATAGCGATGATACTTCCCCAACATCTACAAGAAAATCTGCGACCTGATATTGGCCCTATGGATGCACTCCGCCTCCACCAGATACGTCTGAAAAAAGAAGAAAATAGTTAGACCAATATTCGTTCGCATCGAAGGGATAACAAAATTCAGAAATAGCATACCCGCAAACCTATAACAGCCACTTCGTCCCTCAATTCAGCATCGAAAACTTACGGGAAAAATTCCATGCTTCAGGAAATCCAGTTGGGTCCGCCACGAGGTGCTCGGTCCGCACATAGAAAAAGTTCTCAAAAAAACGACAATTGGTCTTGTCATCCATCTTGACCACCAGACCTTTTGACCCTCGGGACGCGCATGGATCATCGTGTCGCAAATCTTCTGAGGAGTGGATAGGCTGAGCACGTGTCCTAGAGTGACGTCGACCGACATATTATTTCTGTCCAATATTTCAATGTTTCAATTTTGTCTTTCCAGTATTAATTATAATTGGCTATGATTTACCCCTTTATCTTTTTTGATTGATTTGTTCAAAAAAATATTTAACAACTTTTCAATCAAACAAATATACATTAGGATGTACTTATGTATTTTCTCATAATTGATTTGTTAAACGATCCACATACGTAACTTTAAGTCTTTATTTATATAATTCACTTTTGACAATTCAGCACTGACAAGAAATATTTTGCATGGAAACATTTTTTAAGTCCATATAGTTGACCAGAATTTTCTAAAGAAGATGGCTGGCGGATTGGCAATTGCTTCTTCTACAGAAACGGATTTGCAAATGTAGTTTCACTTTTTATTTTTAATATGTATTTTCTACTAACAGATCTTCTGTAATTGTTTCAATGACTTCCTATTTTTCCAGTCCGTTTCCTCTCTATATATATATATAATAACTTTTTACTGCTTTTTTCAATTTAATCTTTTATACTATTATTTTTTTATCAAAAGGGATAAAACGAATATATATTATACCAACAAGTTACACTTTTTTTTTTTATAAACAGTAACCATTTCATTTCATAAAAAAAAACTTACAAAGCATAGATGCTGGCCATCTATTGTTCGTATGCTATACATAAACACTAACCTATTATCTATTTAAGAAGTAAGCAATACATACAAAGATAATACGTGTGATACAGTTTCGTAATTTATGCCATCTCATTTGACTAGGGAAAATTATCTAAGCTATGAAGAGTCGTCCTCCATTTGTGTCTAGGAGCTCCTCTGCAATGAAGATGGACCACGATTTCCTTACACACGGTATCCCTCATCAACCTGCCACCTTGGAATCTCAATTTATTCCGTTCTTTCCATATTGTCGGCACCAGAATCCCAAACAGGCATGCTGTGATTTCTGCTAAGCTATTTCTCCTCTTCGCCAGCTTACTAATCCACGCACACTCCTCCTTCCAGTCAGCAATGATACGCTTATGACCCATCAAGTTAAGGAGGCGATTCCAGAGCTCTTTTGTTTTCGAACATTCAAAACATAAATGCTCAAAGGTCTCCTGATCTACACCACAGAATATCATTCTTGCGGAACCACTATATTAAACTTTTGGAGTCGCTCCACAGTTGCGAGTCGCTTATGTAAAGCCAGCCATAATATGAACTTGTACTTGAGATGGAGTTGAGGTTGTAATATGATTGATTTCCATTGAACTTTTCTGCATTGAGGGAGGAGTTGTCTGTAAAGTTTGTTGATGCTGAACAGCTCACCCTGTTGCACCTGCCTTAGCTTATCCACTAGACTTCCAGTTAATGTTGCTAATCTATTAACCAGAGTTCTTGAATCGAAAATTTTTCTGATTACCCAGGCAGCATACCCTGGAACTATCATGTCATCCAAGCATTTGTTCTTGATATAGAAGGAATGAACCCATTTGATCCATAGGCTATCCTTCTTCATTGTTAATGCCCACAAATGCTTTACCACAGCTGCTTTGTTCCATTTAACAAGGTCCAACACATTCAGCCCCCCTGTACTATAAGGTAAGCACATAGTGTCCCAAGAAATAAGAGCATTCCTTGTTACTGTGGCAGCTCCGGTCTACAGATAGGATCTACATATAGCCTCTGTCATCTTCAAAATCTTTTTGGGTAGCAAGATAATCTGGGACCAGTACGCTTGAATACCAAATAAAACATATTTTATCAATTGAAGCCGACCAGCATACGATAGGAGCCTTGATGACCAGCAGGTGACTTTCTGTGTAATTCTCTCCACCAATGGCCAGCATTGTGCAACAGACAGCTTCTTAGAATCCAGTGGCATCCCCAAGTACTTGAATGGGAGGGTATCTGTTAGAAAGCCCAGTACCTGAAGTATCTGTTGTTTCAGCCAATCATTCACCCCAGCCAAATACACTGCACTCTTGTCCACATTTGCGTGAAGACCATATGTATTTGAAAATTCCAGCAGAATCTGTTTAAGTAAGTTTACTGATTGAAAATCAGCCTTACAGAATAAGAGAAGGTCGTCTGCAAAGCAAACATGTGCTACCCCCAGTTTTTTTCATTTAGGGTGAAACTTGAAGTCTTTTCTCAGCATCACTTGCAAGAGCTGTCTATGTAAGTACTCCATTGCCAGGACAAAAAGGTAAGGTGACATCGGGTCGCCTTGTCGCAGCCCTCTCTTCCCTTTGAATGGAGCAGTGAGACCCCCATTAAAGTTGAGAGAGTAAGATACAGTTGAAATGCATTCCATTATCCACCCAACAAATTTGGAAAGAAAATCCCAGCCCTTGCAGCAGTTTACTCAGAAACACCCATTCAACAGAGTCATACGCCTTCTTTATGTCCACTTTTAGCACACACCTAGGAGAGATACCCTTCCTAGAATAGCCTTTGAATAACCCTTGTGTGAATAATATGTTATTTATGATGCTAAGACCCTCAATGAAAGCAGATTGTGATCTGCCTACTAGAGTATCAATAACCTTTTTCAACCTGGCAGTAATGATTTTTGTGATGATCTTGTATACTGTTGTGCAGCACGCAATTGGCCTGTAATCTTTGACTGTGGTTGGATTCTGTACCTTTGGAATGAGAGTCAGTGCAATGCTACTGACTCCAGCATGTAATTTCCCTGTTGCAAAGAAGGCTAACACAGCTTCACAGATATCATCCCCCACAATGTGCCACTACCTAATGAAAAACTCCACTAGGAACCCATCGACCCCTGGTGCTTTGTCATGTGGCATGTCCTTTATTGCCTGCATTATTTCCCTCTTTGTTACTAGTTGGACAAGCTCATCCTTCTGCTGTAGGGTAATACATTGCCCCTGCTGTATGATTTCAGTGTTAGGACATTGGACAGTGCTGTTGTTTCCCCACAGAAGAGACTTGAAACAGTCCACGAACTCTGCTTCCACCATCCTGGGATCTGTTAGTTTAATCCCCCCATTAGTATATATGGAAGTGATTGTATTAAAGCTGGTCCTCAACTTTAGTTGGGCATGAAAGTATTTGGTGTTAGCATCACCACAGGCTATCCATTGAGCTCTAAATTTCTGATGCAGTATCTGCTCCTCAATATTGCTCCACCTCTACACCTCCATAAGCAGCAACTTCTCCTGGTCAATCAACCATTTGTCCAAGAAATTTGATTGCAGTTGGACTTGAATGGTTTCTAGTTTCTACCTTGCCTCATCTAGATATATTCTGTATTTAGCCATATGTGAATTCAGCTCCTTTAAATCCAGTTTTAGGGTCTTCAGTTTACTCCATATTCTGTGCATTGGCCCTCCCTGTTGGTCTATATTCCAAGAACCTTTCACAATGTCAGAGAAGTCAGCATGGTTCATAACAGAAGCATAAAGTTTGAAAGGTTTTGGGTGATTGTTCCTTCTCTGCTGCACACTGTTACACTTCATAAAGATAGGGGAGTGATCAGACACTCCCGGGTTCAATACATCTGCTTCAATGTGGCTATACTCCTGCATCCATTGAACATTTCCAAAGGCCCAATCAATTCGACTATAGATTCTTGTTTCAGACTTCTGCTTATTACACCAGGTGTAGAAACAGCCCATGGTCTACAGCTGCGAAAGTTGAAGGATATTGAGGGTATCCTGGAACCCCTGTATCTCCTGTTGTACAACTGGAGCTCCAATTCTGTCCTCCGAGTGAAGTACATTATTGAAGTCACCACTTATAAGCCAGCAACCCTGAATATTAGCTCCCAGTGCCACCAGTTTTGCCCACAGTTGCTGCCTCTTACAGAAATCATTATTGACATATACCACAGTTAGCATTGTTCTGAAAGTAGTACCCCTCCCTTTAACCTCACAATGGATAAATTGCTCGTCTACCATCAAGACCTGTAACTCCATATTTGCCTTCCATAATATCCATATTCTACCATTAGCATGCTCACTGTAATTGCCAGTATGCCTCCATTCATTGCCTAGCTTTGTTATAATCTGATTTACCCTAGCTGCCTTTACTTTTGTTTCTACACAACCAATACAATCTACCTTATGTTTATTTAGAAAGAGTCTCAACTCCTTCTGTTTATGGGCCTTATTTAGGCCCCTTATGTTCCATGTGCAGATAATTATGTTTGGGTAAAGCTGGAAGGGCCAGCGTCCCCTGGATCAACACCTCTCTGCAGTAAAGAGAAACTGTTGGTTGTATTCACTGGAGCATCAACAAATTGTTGTACAGTCTTGCCTTTTAACGATCCTCTGCTGCTTACCCTGTTATCAGCATGTTCCTTTTGTTTTCCAGCCTCCTCTGATTCTATAGTTGTTATCATTGCACTTTCCTTCCTTGTTCTAGGTACCCACGGCCATATATCAGTCTGTGCTTTCTGTTTAGGCACAACAGCCTTGTGTTGGACCTTTGCTTCCTGCTCATTTCCTTGCCTCTTCTTATACCAGCAATCCTCAGTACAATGACCAAACCTAACACAGTCTCTACAGAATTTGGGCCTCCATTCATAGTCAATCTCTTGTACAAGAACCCCCCTCTTGGTATGCAATTCCAGTGTCTCTGGCAGATGTTGGGAAATATCTGTTTCCACCAACACTTTAGCAAAGGAAATCCTCTCTTGTTCAGCTGTGATCTTATCAGTATACATAGGCTTTCCCACTACACTTGCCAGCTTCCCAAGAGCTTCACTGGACCAGTATCCTAGAGGTAACCCAGGGAATGTGACCCATAAGGGTACTACACTCACATTTCCTGGTTCATATTTAAAGTCCATACTCCATTGTTGCAGCACCAGTGGTTTATTGTGGAAAGTGTAGGGGCCAGCTTGGAGAACTCGATCTCTTTCTTCATCAGTATCAAATCTAAAGATGTCGTCATGATGCAGAATCTGAGGTTTCGGAACAAAAGCCCAGACTGTTGTAACGAAATTCTCCATAGCGCGCTCATACAGATCCTCTCCTAGTACAAACCCTATCAAGGCATTTCCCCAGTAGGACTCCTGTTCTCTAGTATCATCTTCATCAATTTGTACCACAAACGTACCCTCTCGCATTGCAGGTGGTACATAGCTGAGTGATTTCCCTTTTTGAGGGCTTCTGTTCTGATGCATGGTGCCTTTACTGCCATTTTCGGTCAGAGGAACTCCTTCTGTTGGTTCATTCTGAGTTAACTTTGTTTGCGCAGTGAACTGAAGTCGACGATGAACTGATTCGACTCGTTCCTGTTCCTGCAAAATTCCATCGCCTTCAACAATTTCCTCTCTGATAGGGTGGAACTTCAACGGTAGAAAGCCGCCAAAAGTTACTGGTATCCTCTGCTGGACACCAATTTCCGGTGTTATCTCTGTCCTGGTTCATCCATTTCTGCTAGGGTTCTGAAACACTGTCGGTGCCGATCCCATTCCCGGTAGCCATTGTGGATGTTTAGTCACAGCTGGTGTTACCTCCTTCGCCAACTCCGGTGATACCTGGTTCACCGGATTTCTCTTCCTTCCCCTCGCCATTGCTGGAGGCGTAGGTTAGCGCCCTGCTAACATGCGCCGAGAGCTATTAGAGAGAGAAATTGCTTCTTAAACTGTGATTGTCCAGTTACACTTTTTCATAGTAGTCCCAGAGCTAATTCCATTCGCTTAAGTTTAAAATTTCTACATTTCTCTACCAATTATTTTAACTTGTTACTTACTAATTTTCTGTTTTTTCCCCTTTAGTTAAAAGATGAAAATGGAAATTCATAATTGGACAAAAATAATCAATTTTGCTAGAGAACGTAGGCAAGCGGTTGCGGAGTAAGAGATCATTTGGTTTGAGGATAAAATAATATTGAGATTATTATAATGTCGAAATTATATTATTAAAATATAATAATCCCTGGAAATTTTTAGTATTTATGATTTGTTTGGTTCTTGCATTACAAATGAGATATACAATGTAGAATCTAAACTTGTCTTCAATTTTAAACTAGATAAATTGGATGAATTTTTATTTCTAATTTTAACCGGTACAAGAGTGATATCTTACTTGTTTTATTTAGGAATAACTAATATTTGGATTGTTATCCCTTGCTGAATTTGATACAAAATTATGTCGGAGTTATTTACATCGAAAATAAAAAATGCAACCAAATAAAAATTAAAATAACCATGAATTTATAGAGTATTTTCAATCCCAATAATCAAACGAGCCTTAAGACTTTTAGGCTAACCTACTTTACTTTGGGTTGTTCATCTACACACAAAAGAGAGATTAAGAGACACCAATAACAATAATAACAAATTTAATGTAAATTTCATAAGTGAGATTTATATACATAATCTTACCCTTATTTTAAAAAGATAGAAATTGTTTCCAATAGACCATGAGTTTTAAAAGAAAACCAATAACGACAGGCAATAATAACATTAAAATTATAAAATAGACAAAGCGAAAACAGAAAAGAAAAAGAAGAGACTAAGAGGACGAAAGGGAAAAAAAGGTGGGAAGAAAAAGAGCTGCATGGAAATTTCACTAGCGCAAAAGATCCTGAAATATTCCTCTACTATTAAATTTTTTTTAAAGTTACCCTCTATTATATTATTAGATCAGAAGAACCCTTGGCGTCTTATTATTCAAACACATGTACTCCTTCTTTGACGAATTGGACACGTGGCATGCATCAAAGACTTTTGGTATATCTAGTCTTAAATTCAACTCCACCCACCCTATTACCCAAGACCCAGAACCCATATCCTAACCCTCTTCTTCTTCCACCTTATTCCCTCCATTCCTTTTTTCTTCCGACCCATGACCACACCCAATAGAACTTATATATAGTTAGTATAAATAAGGTGAAATCAAATTGTTTATCTTTTAGGAAATCAGAAACGAAAGTAAAAAATTTATACTAATTAGAAGAAACCAAGTTCATGAATCATGATTCATCTTCCAAAAACAAATTCAAAATCACATACAACTTAACTTGATGGTTATTTTCTTTCAAAGAAATTGTTTCAAAATCACACCTAAACGAAAATTCAAAAGAGGCTTAAAACCACATGATGAAAAGTAAACAATCTCTGCCTTACAAGACAACTAATTTATAAAAGAATAAGGGGCGATCAAAGAAACCAAGACAAACTGTAGCTTGTGAGTTAAACTAAAATTATATTGGCATATATTTATGAGGTGATATATATATATATATATATATATATATATATAAATTTGGGATTCATAAGTTTAATGAACTCGATAAGTTTTTGGGATTCATAAGTTTAATGAACTCGATAAATGTCATTAGTTCTTTTGGATGTGGTCATGGAAAAAGAAAGGAATGGAGGGGATAAGATGGAAGAAGAGGAGGTTAGGTTATGGGTTATGGGTCTTGGTTAATGGGGCGGGTCGAGCTGAATTTAAGATCAGATATACTAAGAGCTTTGAATGCGTGCCATATTTACAGTTCGTTAAAAAAAAGGGTACATGTGTTTGAATAGTAAGACAGCAAGTGTTCTTTTGATTTAATAGTATAACGGAGGGTAATTTTGAATAATTTCTAAAACTAGAGGGATATTTTAGGACCTTTTTCATTTCACATATAACTATTTTAACAACGGAATAAATGCCCATAAACTATTAAAAAGGGTTTTAAAATACAATTCATTCATCTATTGGGCTAAAAATAGCTCTTCATCCACTTTTTTAGCTCACTTATGTCCTTTGACCGTTAGGTCAATGCTATATTAAAAAATACTTGTTATTCTTCTTGTAAAACTTAAAAAGAAATTATTTTGCGAAATACTATCGTTTTCTAAAACTAATGCACCGATAGTCCATTAACTTAGTAAAGTATATTTTATTTTTATAAAAAAATTCTGTTTTTACAAAAAAAAATCAATTTTTTAAAGCATTTTTTTGTAAAAACTGAAGAAACAAATTGTAAAAATTGAATAAATAATAATGTTTTCAATAAAATATTATCATTTATAAAAACTAAAAAAAAAATTTAACGAATTCTATTTTTGAAAAATATTTTTTTTCAGTCTTTTTAAAGCATTTCGTGTTTCAGTTTTTTCTAATGAAAAAATAAATTTGTTTTGAAAATGTTTGGTTAAATTTTTTTTTCCAGTGTTTTAAAAACTGAAATATTTTATAAAAAATATGTTTCTATTTTTACAATTATTTTGTAAGAAGAAGAAGAAGAAGAAGAAAGAATTGAATGAACTCATGCTGGATCTGTTGTGGATCAGTAATCCTCATCTGGTTGTCATTGAGAATGCTACTCACCATGTTTCTTGCTTGTCTGGACTTCATATGCGCATGGAAGTACTTTGTATTGCTATCACCTAGCTGGATCCAATTTGCTCTTGATTTCTGTCTCATTATTTGTTCTTGAATGCCTTCACACTTTTCAATGTTCTCTAATAGTTTTTTTTCTTCTTCAATCTCTGCTTCATTGAAATAATCTTCATCCAGTTTTCCTTGAATTACCCTCAGACCTTCTCTCATTTGTTGCAGCTTCTTATCAATAGATGAATGCTCCTGGTGAATGGTTCTGGTCTCCTGCTCAATTTTTCTCAGTTTGCTCCAAATAGAATACATAGCGTAGCCTTGGACTTGTTGTCTCCACACTCTTTGAACTGTTTCCTTGTATTCTTTTTGTTGCATAACTGTTAGTAGTAGCCTGTATGATCTATTTACTTTAACTTTAACTATTTCAGTGTCTATCAATATAAGGGTGTGATCTGAACATCCAGGTAACATGTATATTGCTTCCACTCCTGTGTAAGAATTGAACCACGGATCATTACCAAAGGCCCAGTCTATATGGCTATAGACTCTGGCTTCAACATCCCTTTTATTGCTCCATGAGAATTTATTGCCTCTTTTGGTAAGCTACCCCACTCCAATGTCATCAATACACCTCTGAAATTCAGCTATCTCTGAAGGATGCACTGGCTGACCATTTATCCTATCCTCAACCCCTAGTAGACTGTTGAAATCCCTCATTATAAGCCAAGGGCCAATATGTTGGACAGCTCTCAAATCCCTCCATAGTGGTGCTCTGTGTTGGGTAGTGTGTAGGCCATATACAAAGGTGATGTAGCTAGTAAAGGTTGAATTATTATCTTTCACCTGACAATGGATTAGTTGATCAGTGCTTTCCAGCAGTACCACCTGAACATTGACATATTTCCATATTATCCATATCCTTCCATTAGGAGCATTTGCATAGTTGTTCCCTATTGTCCACCCACCTCCTACCTTCTTTACTAAATTAATAGACTACTAGTGAATTAGTTAAAAAATAAAAATATTTTATAAAATATTTTTTTACGGTTTACAAAAAAACAATAATTATTTTTAATTCAATATTAACCTAACAGTTAAAGAGTATAAGTAAATCAAAAAAAGTGAATGAAAAACTATTTTTACCCAATAAATAAATAATATTATTTTAAAAATATTTTCTAATAATTTTAGAGCATTTTAAATCCTTTTCGTCTGAACAAAGAGGCGAAAGAGGGGTTAGTGAAATTGCATGTGAGAGACTACAATGAAAAATAGCCAACCCCACTCCCAGCGTAGAAACTAATTGCTAAATACTTGGTCGTATTTGATGTTTAAATTATTCCACGCATTGTAACATTAATATTTAAAAATTAAAATAATTATATATATTATTAATAAGATTAAAAATATAAAGATTTGTGATCAAAACATATAATTTATATATTAATTTGGTGTTTCGAATAAGTTATTGAAAATTTTCAAACAAAGGCAAAAGGTCAAGGTTATGATTAATTTATTCAACATAGACAAATAAGATACCAGTAGCGTCAAAGTCATCCAAAGAATAAAGAAATAAGCCGACATAAAAACGCGTAGAAAATAAAACAATACACAACCAATAGTTCGCCTATTTTCCTTTTGACCATTTCTCGCATCATTTCTTCTTCAAACTTCCCTGCAATTACTCTGTTTTCTATCTTCTCCTTTACTTTAGTCAGAACGTGAATAAGGGTGAACGTACAAAGTGGAAAAAAGAAGTTTGATGGGTTATAATTCTATCAAGACTTCATTTTTCAGTCTTATGGGAGTCTATGCAAGTTATAAGCAATGAGAATTATACACTTTCTATGGTTTTCCTTGATACCCTTTTGGCAAATCTTATCAGGTAATGAGATTTTCTTGGTTTCCTCTCAATGTCTTGATTATCAAAAATCACTGTTGCTGCAGTTGAAGGGCAGCCTACAATATGACTCTAGTGGGTCAAATAAATTGTCACGTTGGAACCAGAACACAAGTGACTGTTGCAAATGGGATGGGGTGACATGTGATAGCTCTGGTCATGTGATTAACTTGGAATTGGATAATGAGTCAATTTCTGGTGGAATTGAGAATTCAAGTGCTCTTTTTAGTCTCCAATATCTTGAGAAGCTAAATTTGGCTTACAACAGGTTCAATGTTGGAATACCAGTTGGTATAGACAACTTAACGAACTTGAAGTACCTGAATTTATCCAATGCCGGTTTTATTGGCCAAATTCCTATGATGTTATCAAGATTAACAAGACTAGTTACTCTTGATCTCTCAACTCTTTTCCCTGGAATTCAACCTCTAAAACTAGAGAATCCCAATTTGAAACAATTCATTGAGAGTTCAACAGAACTTAGACAGCTTTACCTTGATGGTGTTGATCTTTCAGCTCAGAAGAGTGAGTGGTGTCAATCTTTGTCTTCATATTTGCCAAAATTGACAGTCTTGAGCTTGCGTACTTGTCGAATTTCAGGCCCCATTGATGAATCACTTTCCAGTCTTCAATTTCTTTCTATCATCCATCTTGACCAGAATAATCTCTCTACCACAGTTCCTGAATTTTTTGCCAATTTCACAAACTTGACTACATTGACCCTCGGTTCCTGTAATCTTCAGGGAGTATTTCCTGAAAAGATCTTTCAGGTACAAGCTCTAGAGACTTTAGCCTTGACAAATAATAAGTTGCTTAGCGGCAGAATTCCAAATTTTCCACTACATGGATCTTTGAGGACGATAATACTAAGCTACACCAACGTTTCTAGTTCATTACCAGAATCCATTTCAAACCTTCATAACTTGTCTAGGCTAGAGCTCACCAATTGCAGTTTCAGTGGATCAATACCTTCCACAATAGCGAACCTTACCAATCTTGTTTATTTAGATTTCTCCTCCAACAATTTCACTGGTTCTATCCCATATTTCCAACGGTCCAAGAAACTCAGCTACTTAGACCTTTCTCGTAATGGTCTAACTGGTCTCTTGTCTTCAGCTCATTTTGAAGGACTCTCGGAGCTTGTCTACATAAATCTAGGGAACAACTTGCTCAACGGGATCCTTCCTGCATATATCTTTGAGCTCCCCTCCTTGCAGAAACTTTTTCTTAACGGCAATCAATTTGTTGGCCAAGTCAAAGAATATCGCAATGCATCCTCCTCTCTGCTGGATACTATTGATTTGAGCAACAACCATCTGAATGGATCGATTCCCAAGTCCATATTTGAAGTTAAGAGGCTTAAGGTCCTCTCACTTTTTTCGAACTTCTTTAGTGGGACAGTGCCACTTGACCTGATTGGGAGGCTCACTAACCTTACAAGACTAGAGCTTTCTTACAATAACTTGACCATTGATATGAGCAGAAGCAATTTAACATCGTTTACTTTTCCCCAGTTAAGCGTACTGAAACTAGCTTCTTGCCGGTTGCAAAAGTTCCCTGATCTTAAAAATCAGTCAAGGATGATCCACTTAGACCTTTCTGACAACCAAATACGGGGGGCACTACCAAATTGGATTTGGGGAGTTGGTGATGGAGCTCTCACTCACCTGAATCTTTCCTTTAATCAGCTGGAGCACATGGAACAGCCATACAATGTTTCCAGCAATCTTCTAGTCTTTGACTTGCATTCCAACCGTATAAAAGGTGACCTACCAATTCCACCTTCTTCCGCCATCTTTGTGGACTACTCGAACAATAATTTCAACAATTCCATCCCACGAGATATTGGTGATTTTCTTGCTCTTGCTTCCTTTTTCTCAGTAGCAAATAATGAACTCACCGGAAGAATTCCTGAATCCATATGCAAGGCTAGCTACCTTCAACTTCAAGTTCTTGATTTGTCTTGCAATGCCTTGAGTGGAACAATACCACCATGCCTACTGGAAAATAGTACAATTCTTGGAGTGCTGAATCTAGGAAATAATAGACTCAATGGTGTTATGCCAAATTCATTTCCAATTAGTTGTGCTCTGAAAACATTAGACGTCAGTAGGAATAGCTTAGAAGGGAAGCTGCCGAAGTCGCTGGCCAACTGCAAGTTGCTGGAGGTCCTGAATGTTGGAAATAACAGAATCTTTGACGGTTTCCCGTGCATGTTGAGTAACTCAACCAGTCTGAGAGTCCTAGTCTTGCGCTCCAATCTATTCACTGGAAGTCTTGAGTGTGATCAAACAGGATATAGCTGGCAAAATCTCCAGATCATAGATATAGCTTCCAACAACTTCACTGGTATGTTGAACGCAGAATGCTTTTCAAATTGGAGAGGAATGATGGTTGAAGATGATTACATGGAGTCAGGACGCCACATCCAGTTTAAGTTCCTCCAGTTGAGTAACTTATACTATCAGGACACAGTGACAATAACCATCAAAGGGATGGAGATGGAGCTTGTGAAGATTCTCAGGGTCTTCACATCTATTGATTTCTCTTCAAATAAATTTCAAGGAGTGATTCCAGATACAGTCGGTGATCTTAGCTCACTTTATGTCCTGAACCTGTCACACAATGCACTTGTGGGACCAATTCCAAAATCAATTGGGAAGCTACATATGCTTGGATCACTAGACCTGTCTCAGAACCAGCTGTCTGGTGATATCCCTGCAGAGCTTGCAAATCTCACGTTCCTATCAGTTCTGAACTTGTCATTTAACAAATTGTTTGGAAGAATCCCATCAAGTAATCAATTTCAAACATTCTCAGCAATTTCCTTTAAAGGAAACAGAGGCCTATGCGGGTTCCCTCTCAACAACAGTTGCGAAAGCAATGCTCCAGACTTGACACCACCATCAACTTCTCAAGATGACTCTTATGATTGGCAATTCATATTCACGGGTGTGGGATACGGAGTAGGTGCAGCAATCTCCATTGCACCTCTGTTGTTTTACAAGCAAGGGAGAAAATACTGTGACGATCACTTGGAGAGAATGCTTAAACGGATGTTTCCAAGATTTGGGTTCACTTATACCAGATATGACCCCGGGAAGGTTGTGGCAGTGGATCACTTTGAAGATGAGACCCCAGATGACACTGAAGATGAAGACGAGTTCGAAGCTGAAGCATCTCTTGGGAGGTATTGTGTCTTCTGTAGTAAACTAGATTTCCAAAGAAAGATAGCAATACATGATCCAAAATGCACTTGTCATATTTCATCGTCCCCTATTTCTTTTCCTCCTACACCATCCTCTTCCTCTCCTTTATTAGTCATATTACACAAAAAGTTTTGATTTTTAAGCTTTCTCTTTGCACATTTGTAATCTGTATAT
The DNA here is from genome assembly GCA_034376525.1 of Nicotiana benthamiana. Classification (NCBI taxonomy): domain Eukaryota; kingdom Viridiplantae; phylum Streptophyta; class Magnoliopsida; order Solanales; family Solanaceae; genus Nicotiana; species Nicotiana benthamiana. The sequence goes on from CM067327.1 coordinate 36,612,518, forward strand.
AATTACAGGTAGCATAGGATATTGATTCAAAGCAAATTCAAGTCTCTCTACAAGACATTTATTATCTCTAAAGTACAATTGATAATTCATCCTTAAATTTGCATGCGGGGATGGAGTAAAAGGGTTGCAGTAGGTTGATGGAGGCAAAAAATTGTTAAACTACGAGAAATCAGTTATCTATTCATACATATACACCTAGATAAGATGATAAGAAATTCACCTCAGGCCTAACTCAATTCTAAGAGTTAATTCATGAGGTGAGCAATGCAAAATCATATGAGCAGACCAATTACACATGAGACTTCTCACACCGCTGTATCTCCAAGACATTGGAGCGTGGACAATATAACATGTGGACCCAACATCAGATAAACAATGAATTAGGATAGGTGTAACTCGGATACTATGATAAGAAATGGACATTGGGCTCAACTCAACTCCAAAATTACCTATTACCTATACCACAACAGGGACTTCTAAGTTCTAACACACTATGAACTTGAATAGGCAAAAATAGATACAAAAGATTTATATAGCCGGCTCTAACTAATTCGGGATCGAAACATAGTTGATCTTAATGAAATCTGACGTATAGTTGATTGGACAGTTGGAATTATGATCTTAGTATAATCTTCATTACGGCTCTTATACTTGCCTGCCTTCCAGAAATTTCAATATGCCAATTACAGTGGTTCAGGAATTTTGTCGAACAACTGAAATTCAGGTTATTCCCATTAAATATTGGGGAAGCAGAACATGGCTAAAACAAGAAACTCGATAGAAGGGCTATAAACAGAAATGGAAAATTACCTGTGAGTCTGTGATTGTAAGTTCTCTGTCTAAGGGTTCTAAAAAGAATATATGGAAATGGACCAAAATGGAAGCATAATAGTGATTGTAAGCACATTCGTGAATGTTTATGGGCAAAATTATCGATAGTGATTGGTGCCAAACATTGGCGATCAATTTACCCTTCAAAACCCATTTTGAAACTCAGCTGAGTGTTTAGCCGATAAATGCTGATAAGCACATTTTTAGCTTAGGTAACTTAAATGCCCTTAAAATTATTTATATTAATAAAAATGTGACTTTTACAAGATTTTGGATACCAAATTGATTCAAGTACAAAATAATTTATTTCTCTTTTTTACTTAATACAAATTTAATTAGATAAGATTATTTTATATGAATTTAAATTAGTTTATGATAGGCTAAAAAACACTCATAAGCTATAATATAATAATTATTATATTTGGCACTTTGCTAAAACTTATGCATCAAGTACATTAGTTCTTTGCTAAAAGCTTATACATCTACCGGGTTTCTTTTAATAACACAGGGCAAACAAAAATTTTAAAATAAAGAAGAGAAACTAATTAAGTGAACGTTTCGACATAAGAATTCTAAAATTCCAAGATAAGTGAAATTTTTTAAAAATAAATTGATATTTAAAAATTAGAGTTTTGCTTTGACATAAATATAATTTTGGGTTATTTTTAAATTTTTGTAAGTGATCTGAGTAAAAAATTTTTAAAATTAACCTTTTGGAGTTCTCATATTTCAAAAAAATTTAAAAGTTTATTTTAAAATAAAAATTAAAAATTTTACGATCAAATATTAATTTTGAAAAAAAAATTAAAAATAAAAACAAATTCATGGCCAAACAGGCTTTAGGAGTTTCTAAACTAGAAAGCTTTCCCATGCCTTTGACGTATCGAAGAGCTTCAGAACATGCTTGTTTCTTGAGGTTGGCAGCAGAATTGTTGGTTTCGAGAAAAGTCTGTAAAAAAGGTAAAAGAATGAAGGTAATTAATTCAAAAAAGAAAAAGTTAACTATCTACATTATCTATTAGAAATATAATTAATTTATCAAAAACGAATCAAATATAGATAAAAATTATATTATTCATTTAAAAAATGAATAATCAATGAGTAATTAATGGGTTTAATTTTTATATTTGTAAATTTTCAGTTGAAGATTCCTCTAGGGAGATTAAGAATTTTTCTAAAATTGATCATATATAAAAAGTCATGGATAATATGGATAACTCATACTATCCACCGATTAAATTACTTTTTATCCGTATTAAATATGGGTCGAGTCGAATAATTGATACGTTTTTTTATTACCTATTTTTATCCGAACTATATCCAACCCGATCCACCCGCCTGTCACTTCTACCCAGAATTATAATTCAGGTACAAACTCATGCCACATAAAAGATGGGATAAAATAATCTCACAATTGATAGTATAAAGTGGGATAAGATATGGAATTATGTTTATACCTTGTTTATACCACATAAAAGATCGGATAAAATAATCTCACAATTTATAGTATAAAGTGGGATAAGATGGGATAAGTGCGATAAGATATGGGATTATGTTTATACCTTGTTTGGTTAGAGGTATAAATTTATCCCAGAATAAATGTATACCCCAAACCAAACAAGGTACAAATTTAATCTCAAATCTTTTCCCACCTAATACCTTATACCAAACGACCACTTAGGGTTTTATTTATATATGGGTGTTTTGGAAATTATGAAACAACATTAGGGATAAAGTAATAAAAACTTTGGTTAAACCTAAAATGTTTATAAGTTGAAAAATAATACGTTGAGGGTGACCAATTTTTGACTTATAACTTATTTTGCCTTATAAGCACTTTACTAATAAATAATTTTAATTTTTTAAAATATGCAGATAAACCAAAAATAACTTATAAGTTGGTCTGACCAACTTATAAGTTTAGCCAAACACTATTTAATAAAATAAGAATTGTGATTACACTTGTTCCTCATGTTTGTTAAATGATTTTTTAAAGGAGTTTTATAATGGTCCTTGCTACTCCACTTAAGGTTTTTGGCTGAGGCTAGCATTCTTTCACAACGAGTAAGTGAATTAAGCCTCCGCAAAAAAGTGGAAAAAAGAAAAAATTGCAAGCAATAGACTTAATTTATTTAAATTATTGTCTAAGGCCCCTCGTAAAATATAAATTTTGTTATGAAATAATATAAGAACAAGAACAATAGAGAGAAAAGTAGAGAGAGGAGTATTCTTATTAATACTTTTGGGATGATTTACAATGGGGTAAGACCCCTTTATTTATAGGAAGATAAAAGACTTAGCCTTGAAGTAAGACTCTTCTTATAAGATAGACATTCACCTTAAATAGAGTTCTATTTATAACACTCCCCCTTGAATGTCTATTCAATAATGTGCCTCGTTAAAACCTTAACTAAAACAAAACCCAATGGGAAAAATTCTAGAAAAAGAAAAGAGTACATATGTTTAGAAATACGCCTATTTGTTGCCTCGTTAAAAACCTTGCAAGGAAAACCCAGTGGGACAAAACCTTGTAAGGGAAAAAGAGTGCAACGCGCATTAACTCCCCCTAAAAAGAACATCAATTCACATCCTTGAACCTTCACATTCCAATCTTGTGCACTAGCTTCAAGAAATCGTTAGTAGATATTTGATAAATAAATCAACCATATTGACTTGAATGAATATTCCGTACCTTGAAATTATCATTCTTGATAGATATGAACATCTTCATGTAATGTCGTGGAATGACTCTTCAATACTTCCATAGGGATATCCTCGCCATCACATTATCATAGTTATAGCAAGATACATATGTACACAAATTGCACTTAGGATGTGGTACTTCAGGACCAAGAATTGTATATGCTTTAAGCAACTTAAATCTTTCAAGTTAAGTCATATAAGCCATATAATAAACTTTAGATGCACATCAAGTTTTCATGTCATGCTAAGCAAATAAAATATCGAAAACTGATTACACATACCTTTGACCTTATACTTTCAAGTATTTGAACTACATGTCCAAAACTACATGTCTTTCATATGGAATCAATTCTTCTTGAATTGTATCTTTTCCATTTAGTCAATATTTTGTTTGTATTCGACAAACATAAGATCCTCATCGATATTTAGCGCTATCATAGATGTCGTCGACGATCATTTTATATCGGTTCCAGTAAATTTTCATAAAGACATAACATGGAGATCTCTTCATTCATACATTCAGGTACCTGAATCTCTCATGAGATTTTATGAAGTGTTATGTCGTGTGATCTTTTGGATCACTTGCCTCCTTATTATGATCACTTTGATCATTTGCTCATCTTCTTTATTAAGAAGTTATTTTGAAACCGATTTATCTATACATTTTAAGCGTATCCAAGACTTTGTCCTTCTAGGACTTAATATGAGCATTTGCAGTGAGAATATAGTTACTTTCTTTGGGTGTAGCATGCTTTGCAATATGTTGCAATTGAATTATCCTTTTATGAACTTCATGTTCATATTATGATATTCGAGGATCTATATATACAAATGATAATTCATCTCATGTAACATTTTCTCAAGTGTTCATCATGTCTCCCCCTCATGTTAGGAAAACTAACATGTTTCCTCACCTCTGGGAAATCATCTCTGTGCATTATCATGTCAATATACACAGCACATTAATAATAATAAGATGAAATTATTTGGTTCCTGACCCTGAACCACTTATGAGGGGAGAATATAATATACTTTCGTATACAACGTATATCAAACTGATATATATATAACTTTGTTCTCATAAGCAATAGTTTAGCTATTAAGTGGAGGCACTCAATAAATTATTTTGCTAAACCAACTATGATGTAAACCAACTTATCAAGATGAACTATCTTGAATAGACAATCTGAAAATTATGCTCGAAGTTAGATTACTGAGCAATTTACCTCGCAAGCACCGGCCAGGCTGCAGGTTAATAACAATCGCGCATGTAACCATATCATAGATGCATCATATGTGGTATACATGGCAGGTGAATGGGCCCATATTCACCTTTGATATTTCCAGAATTTATGGGATTCAACCCGAACTCTTTAGTTGTTCAATTAATTAATGAGAACAAGTAGTACAAACTGGAGAATGAAGCGGGTAGCTTTTCATACACAAATTATCCCGCTACAAGTTGTAGTAATAGAATATATCAAATCTTTCCTTTATTTATAGTCTCAATATAATCAACCACTTTCACATATACTTTGGAAACTGAATAAGTTTCTTTGAGACTTACTACAACACAATACCTTATTGGTAATCAATTGTGTTTCTCCAACATAGTAGTAATTGGCTTTTCTAGAGCTCTCAATTAATTTTGTACTACCACAAATTCATCAACATCCATGTGGTGAATATCTCTTTTAAAAGAGAAAGTTATACCATTATGGTCATGTCAAAAATTATATGCAAGATATGTTTCTTGCATTATTATTGTCCTTTGGTAATCACATTGACAAATTATTTTGGCGTACAATAGGTACGTGACCAATGACCATTCATGCCATAATAATGACATCATCTCAAACCTTCTTCTAGGGGTGAGTGTGGTATCATCTCAAACCTCCTTCTAGGTGTGAGTGTGGTATATTCAATACCAATTTCATGTTCATATTCTTCCAATAATGAATATGTATTCGTGAATCAGATGTTGTCACATTCACTGCGGTGATATGTGATTTTGTTATCCTTTTCAAATCTGTAAATGCGTCTGGCATTTGATTTGCTATTCTTTGCAAATGGATAATCTTTTGCACCTCTTTTTCACGAATAGAGGTATTTGGATCAAGATGAGATAATGATGCATTTTTCCACAAAATTTCAGCAACTTCTCCCCCTAATTTTGGGAAAAGTTGCTTTTCCGGTATCGTGTGTGTGGTACATGAATGTGATGCATAAATGAATGAACATATAGAAGTGGAAACTATATTGTGCAGTAGTTACAAAGGTGCACGCATGTATGTTACGGACATATACACAGGTAATACAGTGAATAGATGACAGCGTATCATAAAACTCGAGTAGTGTATGTAATATGTAAAGAATGTGTAAAAGTTATGTGATCAATAATTTAGCACATTATCATGGACGATCACATAATTACGAATTTGGAACTAAGCAATTGACATGAATATGTGAATAGTATAGAAGTGTACATTTATAAGCCAATGCAGACATGTGACAGTACACTATGTTAATAATATCTCTGTATAGGGTACAATGTTTTAAGTTGAAATGTCATGTAAGTACGTTAGTTGTTAAGTACATTACGAGTGTGTTTGCAAAAGTTGCTTAAATACGTTATGTAGATTAATTTTCTACAAATCAGTGTATTTAATCCGTTACTTCTTAATTTAAACAATATTTTCAAAATCTGTTGAGGTTATCCGAATAACTGGATTGATAGTCGACTAACTTTAGGGAAGCAGTCATTAGGTTATTCGAATAACTAAACCTGATATTCGACTATCTTGCCTTGCGGAAAAATCCAGTTTTAATGCGAAATATTGGTTAGTCGAATAACTAATTAGTTATTCGACTAACTTAGTAAACAGTCATCAGGTTATTCGAATAACTAAATCAGGTTATTCGAATATCTAAATCAGATATTCGAATATCATAGCTTGCGGAAATTCCAGTTTTAATACAAAATATTAGATAGTCGATTTTGTTAGTTAATCGACTAACTTTGCTGGAAAATAAAAATATCATCGAAATTTAAGCATATTGAAACATTCTAAAGAACTAATACTAACATTATATCATAAACTAACTAATACGAGCTGATACTAATGACTAATAGTTTATCCACTAGCTAATACAAATAAGTAAAATAAAATCAAACAACTCCATCATCCTTAATCATGGATCCGTCACCGATCAAGTGGTCTATTTTCCCCTCAGGGTGCTCAAAAAAGTCTGCCACATCCAAGTGGGTGTTTTCAAAATTGTTGTCAGAGACAAAATTGGTTTCAGGGTCTTTACTCTTTAGAGATGCTTGATAAAGCTCAACCAAATGTCTTGGTACACGGCAAATTTTTGCCCAGTGCCCTTCTCCACCGCAACGATAACACATAGTTTCTGAACTATTTGCTTTTGGATCCTCATAATTCTATTTCCACTTTTGGTGGTTATCTCTCTTTGGGGGGTGACCAACACCAGGAAAATTTCTTCCTTGTCCACGTCCACGGCCATGACCCCGATCACGACCACGACCACGATTAAAGCCATAGCCTTTAACACGCTTAGCATAATGGGAATACACCTTATCTACTTCAGGCAATGGTGTAGACCTAGTGGGTCGATTTTCGTGATTTCTCATGAGCAGGTCATTGTTTCGCTCAGCCACAAGGAGAAGAGAAATCAGTTCAGAGTACTTTTTGAAACCTTTCTCTCTGTACTGTTGTTGCAGTACCATATTGGAGGCATGAAACGTTGTAAACGTTTTCTCAAGCATATCATAATCAGTGATATTATCTCCACAGAGTTTCAATTTGGAGGTAATTCTGAACATTGCAGAATTATATTCAGAAACGGACTTAAAGTCCTGGAGCCTCAGATGAGTCCAATCATATCGTGCTTGCGGCAGAGTGACCAACTTCAGGTTGTCATATCTCTCCTTTAAGCCCTTCCACAAGATAAGTGGATCTTTGACTGTGAGATATTCAATTGTCAAACCTTCATCAAGGTGATGGCGCAAGAAAATCAAGGCCTTAGCACAGTCTTGGGTGGATGCTTTATCTCTGTTTTTAATGGCGTCTCCAAGACCCATAGCATCTAAGTGGATTTCAGCATCCAACACCCATGTCATATAGTTCTTGCCCGAAATTTCAAGGGCAACGAACTGTCTTTTCATAATGTCAGACATAATCGAAAAAATCAAATTAGGAAGAGAGAAATACCTTAAATTTTTCGAGAATATTCTTGAGACGTAGAGTCTCGTGCTGATAACGTGTTATGAAATAATATAAGAACAAGAACAATAATACAAGAACAAGAACAATAGAGAGAAAAGTAGAGAGAGGAGTATTCTTATTAATACTTTTGGGATGATTTACAATGGGGTAGGACCCCTCTATTTATAAGAAGATAAAAGACTTAGCCTTGAAGTAAGACTCTTTTTATAAGATAGACATTCACCTTAAATAGAGTTCTATTTATAACAAATTTAGTATATTGAACTACCTTTTCTTTTTATAAAATGCTGCAAAATTTATAAACTTGTTTCGATTAAAACTGATAGAATATTTTGTAGTGGTGGAAAACTAAATTTGCCACGTGAACTAATAATACGTTGATAGGTGGTATAAAAGTCAAAACAATAAAGAAGAATAAAGATTAGAGAAGGCATAAATAAAACACTCATGGGATCGTCTACAACGATACTATACCTCACATTTGAAGAAAGGAAATTGGCGCAGAATGGATAACTAAAGGCCATGAGGAGGGAGGTATCATTAATAGCAACAAATCTGGAAAGAAATTAGCACAATCTCTGATTATGCGCGATTGGCTGTTATTATCATAACAGTCATGAATCACCCATGTAACGAGTAATCAATATAGTAAAAGTAATGGGCTTGAATTAACTAGGATAAAGTAGTTACAACTTGTACCCTTATATAATTCCCCTTACCATATCTAGTAGTCCCAGTAACGTACACAGAATTTTTTATAATCAGTGTCACTATTTTAAGAAGTGAGCAAATAAGTAAATTAGTAACAATACCATATTAATAGTCCGAAAACTCGAATCACATTAATAAAACGCAACTCCAGTATCTCATTGAACTCTTTATGATGAGCATTCATTTTTTTGAAATGTATTCAAAATAACCTGATTAGGAATTATACAAAATTTTGTTAATTTTTTTCATAGAAGACATTAAATAATCAGTCAAAAGCTCGTTAATTATTTGATTCCTTAAATTATGTTTAACTTTATAGCCGAGAAGCGGGATGAAAAAGAAAAAAAATAGCTAAACTAACTTATTCAAATGGATGAAAGGCCTTTTTCAGTAGGCAGGATCTTCCTAAATTTGTGACACACACAAATTTAGTATTGTTACCAAAGGAGAAGGATGTGCATACCTTCTCAGATTTGAGACCAATCAGCTTGAGCAATTTTTTAAACAAAATCATCTCGAAGGTGATACAAGAGAGGTTGGTTGATATTCTTTCTAATGTTATTTCTTATGAGCAGGCTGGGTTCGTTAAAGAAAGGAGTATTGTTGAAAATGTGTTACTCACTCAGGAAATAATTACTGATATTAGATTGAGAACAAAAGCATGTCCCAATGTAGTTCTAAAGCTGGATATGATGAAGGCGTATGATAGACTTTCTTGGCTTTTTCTCACAAAGGTCCTGAGGAAGATAGGGTTCTCTGAAAAGTTTATTGGTTTGATCTTTAACATTGTGTCTAACAATTGGTATTCAGTTTTTGTTAATGGACAACCATATGGCTTTTTTAAGTTTTCTAGAGGAGTGAAGCAAGGTGATCCTTTATCGCCTACTTTATTTATATTGGCTGTAGAGGCAATGTCGAGGGGGCTTAATGCATTACATCATAACTTGTATTTTTGTAGATTTGGTCCACCTAAATAGAGCCCTAAAATCAACCATCTTGCATATGTTGATGACACAATTATATTCTCATCATCAGATGCCATTTCTCTAAGATTGATTATGGAAGTGTTAAATTTATATGAAGCAACTCCAATCCAATTGATTAACAAATCCAAATCTGCTATCTTTGTCCATCACTCAACAAGTGATAAGGTTGTGAGGAAGATTGAGAGAGTTACAGGAATAGGGAAAAAGGAGTTTCCATTCACTTATCTTGGCTGCCCTATCTCTACTCAAGTAGAAGGATGGACTATTATGAGGGCCTAATCACTAAGGTAATGGACAGACTTCAATCCTGGAGAGGGAAATTGTTATCCATTGGTGGTAGAGTTGTGCTGATCAATAGTGTTTTGCAAAGTATGCCTATTCACCTATTGTCTGCAGTGAACCTACCTGCATATGTTATCAATAAGTTGCACAAACTTTTTGCGAGATTTTTTTGGAGAAGTACCATAGAGGGTAGAGCTAGACATTGGGCTTCATGGGATACCCTTTGCTTGCCTCAACAAGAGGGAGGAGTAGAATTTCGATCATCATGACATGTCCAAGGCCCTCTCCTGTAAACTATGGTAGAATTTCAAGACCAAACCATCATTGTGGAGCGCCTTCATGAGCCAGAAATATTGTAAAAATATGAATGCCATTATTGTGCCTTGGAGACGTGGTTCTCATGTGTGGAGAAAGATGTTAGAATGTAGAGACCTTGTGGAGCATGAAATCCTTTTTGAAATTGAAAATGGGATCATCCCTTTTTTGGTTTGACAATTGGACGGGGCTGGGATCTCTATATTTTGTAACATCTCTAGAATTTATAGTTGATGGGGCTATTCAAAATGTGAATGATGTAGTCACTGAAGGACAGTGGAATGAGAAGCAACTTAGATAAATTCTTCCTGATGATTTAGCATATCACATTCTGGATAGTATACCATGCCCAACTTATTCAGAAGAACTGGACAAACCTGTGTGGAGGTTAGACACTAGAGGTCAATTCACGGTCATGTATTTGTGAAGAAGAAAGGATCCAGCTATAACTTACACTAGCATGTGGGTGCAAGGATTGCCTTTTAAAATTTTCTTCTTTATGTGGAAGCTTTGGAAAGGGAAATTACCATTAGATGATGTAATAAGAAGGATGGGTTACTTTATGCCATCAAAATGTTGGTGTTGTGTATCTCCTAGTGAAGAGACAGTAAGCCATGTGTTCTATCGTTCATACACTGCTTCAAGAGTGTGGACTTACTTCTTTTCTTATGCTGGAATGTCTTTGGAGGGATTGAGGTTGCAACAGGCTATGGTGAAATGCTGGACCTTGAAGGTGTTTCCTAGACTGAAGCTAATATTTCTAGCACTTCCTAGTATCATTGTGTCGAAGTTGTGGAAAAGGAGGAATAGCAATAAACATGGGGAGCCAGTGTCTACTAATAGCTTAGTGTATCAGGAATGCACGACTATTCAATCACTTATCAAGGTAAGAAAACCTAGGATAGCTAAGGTACCATATAGGTGGCCAGACATACTGAAAATAATGGAGAACTATACTACCAAGCTGAAGTTCAATAAGGTGTTATGGGAATTTCCAATGCAAGGTTGGACAAAAATAAACATGAATGGGGCATCAAGGGGTAACCCAGGAAGAAATTCAATTGATTTTGCTTGAGGAATAAGTAAGGAGACTTGCTATATGCGTGTGGTAAGGAGATTCAGGAGGTGACAAATACACAGGCAGAAGCTAAGGCTATACTGGAAGCATTGAAACATAGTTTGGCTGATGGCATATCAAATATTTGGGTGCAAACAGACTCAATGTTGCTCAAGAGAGTGATTGAAGGGGACTGGAAGCCACCTTGGATTATTGAGAAAGAAGTGATGGAGATAAGGCAAATGTCGAGCACATTTAATGGCAGAATAACACATGTATTTCGAGAGGGGAACAAATTAGCAGATCATTTGACAAATCATGCTCTTGATCAGGGGTATATTGAATGTTATTCGTTCCATCAGCTGGGCACATAACATAGGAGGCTATTGAATGGGGAAATTGCAATATCCATACTTGAGACTAAAGGTAGCAAAGAATTAAGGTGCATGGAGGCAAGGAGGAAGGATGTAATGGAGCCAATTTATGATCATCATGTACAAATCATGTGGGAAGAGTACATGGTGATGATGGTTTTATCTAACAAGGTTTTCTTTTTTTTTTTTTGCAGGTCAAGTTGCTACACGTATGGCTTGCCTGTTGATGGATATTCAGATGGTGGTATTAGTGTTTTGCACTCAACCCATTGAAAGGAAGTCAAGGGCAGGCATAGGTATAATTTCCAGGAAGGACTCAATGATACTTAGACTATGCTCCAGCATCTGGTGTGGTTTGAAAATCAGAATATCAATAGGAGATATTGGTCCCAAAATGTTTAAGCGAAATGAGTAATCTGGAGTAAAGGATATAAGGGATAGTAAGGTAGCTAAAATGGATACAGGGAGTCAGGAAATTCTGAGTATAATTCTATTTGTTAGGAACATAGAAGAGGTCAAATTTAAGAGCCAATATCAGTGTTCAACACGGCTAAAAAATAGGGCTGTTGATATAGCGGCAGAAGGAATTGCAGGCAAAGTGCAACAACAACAAAAGAGAATCTGGGGAGTAAGAGAATGGAGGGAGTGGTATAAGGATACACGGAGTCAGGCAGTTCTTGATGGAAGAGGCAGAAACAAGAAGTCAGAAGCAGGAGGAGGAATAGGAAGAAAAATGCAGAAGTATGCAGCAACATGAGTACTGGGTGGAAGTTGATTGCCTGCTATATGGTATAATAGAGGAAATTTGGAAAAGAAAAGCTGAAGGGGGATTCACGAGCAAATATAAGGGTAGTACGATAGACAAAATAAGGAGGGAATTTGTGGAAAAACTTACCAAGGCAGGGGTTTTAATAAGGGAACTGGACAATTGCTATAGTCAATATCATAAAATCTTTCAGGAGGAGATGATAGTGACAAATATTTTCACTAATCTTGTTTTCTTTTTTGCAGGAAATATTAGTGTACTCATGCCTTGCCCCCTATTACGAATTCAATGGGTGGTATTAGCACTATGTGCTCACTCCCTTGAAGAAGAAAAAGGGGCATGCACAAGCATGAGATCTGTGACTAGGAACTTAATGCATCATTGGGTGTTCAGCATGTGTAAGGGCAGCAATAGGGCCTATTGGCTTGAAATCTCAATGCTGCATATCTATACAAGATATAAGCTTTGTCTTCATACAAGGGCATCAAAAAGACACTTGATGGCACTACACAATTTAGAAGGCAAAAGCAGCATAGTAAAGGAAACTGGTTTTCAGGATATTAGTTGTAGGTTTTGGCAAAGATTTCTGAGTAACAAGGCTGTGTTATGGAACGTCTTCCAAATGCAGTACAGGTTTACAATAACACAGGAATTATGTAAAGCAAAAGCTTCAGCTGGAAACACAAGAACCAGTCAAGAAAGTGGTTTCCTAAACACCACAATGGAGCAGATATGGAGAAGAATTGTAGCTTGGCACTTTGGACTGCACTTAGCGGGCAATAATAGTTTAACTTAGACATACATATCAATACAAAATTGGAGATGGACACAGCATGGAGGAAATCATGCAAGGAATGTCTCAAGAATCACCAGTAGATTGATCAACAATGAGGGCAGAATAGAGAGGAGAAGACAGATGTGGACAACAACAATGCAGCAGATGGATTACAGGTTCAGTTGCAGATGGTATGTAGCAGTGATTAGGGGACTTCTAGATACTTGGACACAAACAAGGATAATACAACAACAAGGAAAACCGGTTATCATCTTCAGCACACTATCAAAAACACACGTGCAGATTCACAAGGTTTATCTTGGCAATCAACAGTTAGTTCTGATGCAGCATTGTTTTAAATTTTCTAGTACACACTTTGTGATACGAAAGTTAAGTTCATTGCTTAACGCTGCTAAGAGGAGGAATGTAATTTGCAAATTTTATTACTTTCATACCGTAAGAACTCCTGACAATGTATTCAATTTTTTATTTTTTTTTATATAAATAAAACTAGCCCTAGGCACATCGCCTAGTGGATTGCTTAAAAAAAAGAAATGGATGGAATGAAGGCAGAGAACTTACCGCTACAATCTGCATCGTTAGTCTTGATGCAATGGTTTGGTATTTTGTTAATACAGTAATACAAAAGGCACAAAAAAAGGAAATGCAGCTACGAGTATTCGAACGTTGAGTTTCCCTAGAAAAATAACACGATTGACCAAGAGATGCTTGCCTCTTTGCATCAACTGGAGTCACTGTAATATATTTACTCAATATTTAGTTTTGTATTTTAATTATATATACCAATTTAGTAAAATTTTCCGACCAAGCGGTGTCACGTCACACCACTTGATCAAAGGTAAACTCGCCCCTGAGCAGTCTTATCAAGGAATTTCAAAAGCTATACTATTAATTGCATCAATTTTACTATTTTCTGTTGTGCTGTTGGAAGATTATATTCTTCCCTTTGGAAGGAAACTGCAATAATCAATTATATTCCTTTTCCATTATTTTCTCAATATTGCTTTTCATTATTTTCAATTCTTTTGTACACAGAAAAGTAAAATAAAATTAATTTTTAGAAACTCAAATTATTCTTTTATTTGTTTTAACCACAAAAACTATTTTTTGGTTAAACGCATTCTAAAAGGTTTATTTTGAATCTCAGGAGCATAAGAGAAACAACAACAACAACAACAACAACAACAACCCAGTATAATATCACTTAGTGGGGTCTGGGGAGGGTAGTATGTACGCAGACCTTACCCTTACCCTGGGGTAGAGAGGCTGTTTCCAAATAGACCCCCGGCATCCTTCCCTCCAAGAACTTCCCACCTTGCTCTTGGGGAGACTCGAACTCACAACCTCTCGGTTGGAAATGGAGGGTTGCCACGATATTAGCGTCTCCTGAAGCATTGTTTGATTTCCAAATGTAAGAGCAAGAGCAAGATAATATGTAGGCATCATGCTGAAAGCTAGATGCCAAAATTTATTCAGTCACTATAACAGTATATTATAACGTAAAAATTAACAAAAAGCTACTTGAGAAGTCTAAGTCATTCCTCATTACCATTTAGTTATTAAGAAATTACGGTTTTATATGAAAGTAAAAGATAAATCTTTTTTCTTCTTATTGTAATCTTTTCTTTTATTTTAAAACACACAGGAAAGATATATGTTTCAGTTCATCTCAGAGATCTCCTAAAAATGTGTCTTACCTAGTATTTGTTCTTGACATGCAGAGAAACCATAAAATCACCATCCTGGTTTAGACGACCTCAAATTTCCTTTTAAGGATAAGGAAGCACTATTTTAGTTTGGCGTATTTAACGGGCTTTCAGCAGACATAGGCCCATGTTTTCAGGCCTCTATCAGCAGCTTTAGGTCCATGGTCTATTTAACAGATTGTTATACAAATAGCCGGCCATGTTCGTTGTTTACTTTTTTCGTCAGTATATATAGATTATATATTGATTATACAAAGTTATAATAAAACACGCGTATATGTTTGTTGGCTATTTTTAGTTTTAGAGATTAGGTGCAACTGGGTTAATTCTTCTATTAAATTCAATTATTATCCCTATATGATAAATAAATATGCATTTAATGCTCTCCTCCGCGAAAAGTTATTTTGATAAAAGTAATTATAAATATGAACAATTATTAAAAGTTTAGCCAAACAGTTCACTACATAATAGCTAAACTGTTAAATCACGTACCAAATTTCTTTTAAGTGATTTAATTGTGTAAATATTTTTTATAGTATCAAGTACTACTTAAATTGTTGCTAAATCTCCCGTAATTTGGTTTCTATAATTTTCTCTCTTTCTTTCTTTTCACTCTTTTTATCCATTCATTGTTTTTCTTTAAAAAGTTATACATTAGGCAAATTGAACTTCCAGCTGCTTCTTCACAAAGTTACTTGATTAATTGATCAGTGAAATTAACTTGCAACATACTTAATCAACTAACCAACACTTACAATTTACTGCATCTAATTAATTAACATATACCCATCTTTAGGCTGCTAGATAGAAAGAGAGAAAACAACATACCATACTACCACACACTACGTATTCTAATTAAACTTAGGCAACATAATTAACTAACTAATAGTACATAAAAGCATCACCAGAAATATTAGTTTCTTCTCCTGGGAACTGATTTCCATCTGAAAATGCATAACCTGGAAGCTGCAGCTGATCCAAGTTATAATTTATTTGTGCATTCTCAACAGGAGTTGGGTTATTATCATTAGGATAATAATCAGCAAAATTATAGTCATGAGCCATTAGCAACTGATCATGATAATTTGGATTACCATAATCATCTACAATATTAATCATGGTTTGATGCAGCCATATTTGAGTCTTGAGAAATTTGACATAGTGAGTTGCTTCTTCTAACATTGTAACTGTGTCCATTTTCGAACCACCAGGGATTAAACTCTGCAAAATCTTGAAACGATCGCTGATTCTATGCCTTCTTTCACGAGCTGCTACACTTTGTGGATCAGTTGATAGTTTCACAACTGATCCTTTTTTCTTCTTTTCTTTGTTATTCATTTTGCTTGAAGAAGAAAAACAAGTGGAATGTTGTTGATCTATTACTGTAACGAATTACCGAGCTCTATCTTCTCTTCTTCTGTATTTTTTTTGTAGATATCTTTAAGAAGTTTGAGAAGAGGAGATTATCCATGCATGGTTTATATAGAGGAAGAAGATTGCGTTAGGTACGATGGACAATATAGAAATATGGTCATCTGATTTGAGTGAGCCAATCTTTAGGGCAAGATTACGAGTTTCTTTGGGGGGTAAATAACCCTCCAATTGTAGGGTCAATAGGGCAACAAAAGAGGTCTGCCATTGAAAATTACCTAATATTACTGACAGTACGTAAAAGTATTTCTGTATACGCAAGGATTGTTGGATGTTTTGCCTCATCTCCTGACTTTTTTTCTTTGTAGATATAGTATGACTTACTAACACCATCAGGGAATTCACAAATTATTTACAAGTAATTCTCTTTAAAAGTGAAATTTATAGTTTCTAAAATAAATTAAATAAGTTGTTTCGTTACAACAAACAAAGATAACCTGATTGTGTAAAAGATTTTTATAGGTGTCGTGTACAAAGGAAACCGACAAATCCCTCTAATCCGAATCAAATTGAGAAATAAAAATCGATTATGATTTGGTGTTAGAAAAAAAACCCGATCATAATTGGTTTAGTTTGGTATTCACTAAAAAAAACCAAACTAAAATCAAACCAGCCCGATATTCCATGTATACAAGTTTTAATATTTTTTATACATAAAAATAATTATTGTATTGTAATTTATAAATATAACTTAAACTCTTACTAACAGTTTTCTTTTTTAAGTAAAAATAGCATGGTATAATAAGTTTTCGAACTGATCATTCAAAAATAGTCAGCGTTTACCAAGTCAATGAAAAATAGCCATTATTTTTCTATAATAGAGACTGGTAAAGCATAATATGCTAGAGTTCGGTGCACTTGTATAAGAACTCTAGCATATTATGATGAACCGGTATACTTTGTTGGCTCTAGTATAATATAGTGGATTACTCCAGTATATTATACTGGACCAGTATACTTGCTGGAACTCCAGTATATTATGCTGGAGTTCTAGTGTACTTATGCTGGAACTCCATCATATTATACTGGAGTTCCAACATACATATCCTGGAACTCCAGTATAATATGATGGAGTTCAAGTAAACTTATGCTGGAACTTATAATATTGAACAGTATTTTCGCTCAGATTTATCATTACATAAAAATGGCTAAATTTAGATTACTCTTGAAATTAGGCTATTTTTGAACATCCAGTTGTAAATCTGGTTATTTTTCAATTTCATTCCTTTTTTAATGTATTATTTCAAGCTTGGAGTTAGAACTTTTGAATGATCAAATATGTTTTATTGCCCATAAATCTTAGTTACTTAAATAAAACCGAAAGCAAAATTAAATCAATATTAATGTTAGCAAAAAAAATTAAATTTAATACTACAAATAACAATAGTATTGGATATTTACTTTTTTAGTTTTGCGTTAATTTAGATAGGGAAATTGTATCTCTTACTTTTAATATCTAGTCATGTGATTAATATTTAGTATTTATTAGTCATACTTACTTTAACGATTTAGTACTTTTAAATTATGTTTATTTTACTATGACTTTTTAATTAGCAATATATATCTTATGTGATTTGTTTTGAGTATTTTAGTATAAACATGACTCATCTCATATTATTTTACTTTATTTTATTAGATAACATCTTATATATAGTTTTATCTTATTAGGACCTAAGAAATTAGGGCACAATTATAAATTTTATGCTATGAAGATTTTTTTGAATTTTTTTTTCGAAAAATCCGACAAAATCGTAATTGAAAAACTCAAGTTTTGTTGGTTTGGTTTGGTTTGATTTATAAATAAAAATTCGGGACAATTGGTTTGGTTTGGTAATTGAAAAATTCGAACAAATCCAGCCTATGTATATCCCTAGATACTAGTTAAACTCTACCAATTAATGCATATATCTTTTTAACTGTCCTAATGTATATATTTTTTATATTGTTAATACATAAACTTAAACTCTTACCAAAAAATAATATTCCCACCATATTAGATGCATTATTTTAACTTAACATGCAACTTTATCTTTTTGTCAATTTCGACATATACAGATACAGAAATGTCTCGATCAGTAATTAGATAATAATATTCCCATGTACCTAAAATGGAGAAAGGGGACAAAAAAAGAGAACTGAAACTGAGTACTCCATTATTAAACTGAGATTAGGTTAAATGAATAGTTTATGTGTCCTTTCATACTACTACTGGAAGGGACATGAGAAAGCACTGAATTCTAGGTTGCTACATATGAAAGTGCTACTGTCTAGCTAGGGGCCAAATTAAATCCAAAAAATTACTGTTCCAATTGCATTTTATATTTTTCTTATCGATGGAATTTAAATTTTACCAGAAATTTAAGATATTCATTTGACATATGAAAACCTTAATCTATCCTCTTCATACAGAGAACTTTACTTTATAACTCGTTAGCAGAGTGTTTTCAAATAATTGTGAAAAGTCGAAAACTAAAGTTTTCACTGGAGTGCAAATTAAAGGAGCATTTTATGTTGGAAAAATAAACTTGATTTTGGGTGATGTGTTTTGAATTTGGGCTTGTAAGTATCCAAGTATATTAGATCAAGATTGTAGTCCATTATCTAGAAACTTCTTGTAATATGTAGTAGTCAAAGTGTGTAGAATAATCTTGTAAAATATCTAAGTCTAGAATTATCATGAGAATACTTAGGAATTATCTAGATACTAGTAGATGATGAAGTGTTCTAGACTATTCCATTGTGTAGTATAAATAGGGGTATCATCCCTCATTTGTAATTAATGCAATAAGCAAAGCATTCAAGATCAATCAAGCTTCTAAATCATCAATCCTCTCTTCCACAAATAATATATACATATATAGCCTCCTATTTCCAACGAATTGGTATCAGAGCCTGGTTTAACAAGATGATGGCCAACAATGTCATCACGTTTCCTCGCCTCACAAAGGATAATTATGATCGATGGAGCATCCAAATGAAGACCTTCCTAGGTGGACAAGACCTTTGGGAGATTGTGGAGCAAGGTTATGAGGAGCCTAAAGACAAGGGTTCACTCACGAAAGAAGAAAAGCGAGACAAGATCAATGATCAAAAGACTCTTTCCATTATCCAACAAAGTGTAGATGATGGAGCTTTTGAGAAAATTGCAAGTGCAACCACCGCCAAGAAAGCATGGGAGATCTTAGAGATTTCTCACAAGGGAGTTGATAAGGTGAAAAAGGTTCCACTACAAACCCTACGAGGTGAGTTCGTATCCTTAAATAAGAAAGACTTTGAATCAATTTCCGATTATTTTACAAGAGTCTTGGCGATTGTCAATCAATTAAAGAGGAATGGTGAAACTCTAAGCGATGTAAGAGTCATTGAGAAAATTCTTAGATCATTAGATTCAAAATTCGACTATATAGTCGTAGCCATCGAAGAATCTAAAGATCTAGAATCAATGACTATCAATGAACTCATGGGTTCACTACAAGCCCATGAAGAGAGGTTTAATAAGAAAAATAAGGAGCCTTTGGAGCAAGCTTTACAAGCAAAACTCTCTTTCAAGGAAGAGAGTAGTGAAAAGACTCATCAAACGAGTCAACGAGGTCGTGGTCAAGTACGTGGCCGAGGACGAGGGCGAGGATATATCAAACGTGGAGGCTATAGTTCTTACAAAAATGAAGAAAGAAGCCAAGATTTTCACTCGACAAGAGGTCACGAGAGAGGCTACACAAGTAGAAGGCCAAGGTATGACAACTCTCAAACTAAATGCTATCATTTTCATAAATTTGGCAACTATGCTTCGGAATGCGAGAAGTCAAACAATTACATGCAAGAAAGAGCAAATTTTGCACAAGAAGATACCCAAGCCGTGGAAAATACTTTGTTACTATCATGCAAATGTGGAGACAACGGAGGATCGAATTTGTGATATCTCGACACGGGTGCAAGCAACCATATGTGCGGTGACAAAAGCATGTTAGTGGAGTTAGACGAGGCAATAATTGGAAATATCACCTTTGGAGATTCCTCTAAAGTCCCGGTTAAAGGCAAAGGTAAGATCCTCATCCGCTTGAAAATGGAAGGCATCAATTTATCTCTAGTGTGTATTATGTACCCAATATGAAGTCTAATATACTGAGTGTTGGACAAATCTTAGAGAAAGGCTATGATATTCACATGATAAATCGTAGTCTTTCTATAAGAGACCAAAGAGGAAGTTTGATTGCTCAAGTGCCAATGTCAACGAATAGAATGTTTTCGCTAAATATTCAACATGACATTCCAAGATGTTTAAAAGCATGTTTCAAAGATAATTCTTGGCTTTTGCACATGAGATACGGGCACTTAAATTTTGGAGGCTTAAAGTTATTATCAAGTAAAGGAATGGTGAAGAGTTTGCCTCCAATTAATCATCCGAATCAAATATGTGAGGGATGTCTTCTAGGAAAGCACTTTCAAAATAGTTTTCCAGTAGAGGCTTCTAGTAGAGCGAAGAAACCTCTAGAACTTATTCACACGGATGTGTGTGGACCCATCCATCCACCATGTTTCGGTAAAAATAGATATTTTCTTCTATTCGTTGATGATTTTAGTCAAAATACGTGGGTCTATTTTCTAAAAGAGAAGTCGGAAGTCTTTGGAATGTTCAAGAAGTTCAATGCGTTTGTGGAGAATCAAAGTGGTCTCACCATAAAGGCGATGAGATCCGATCGTGGAGGAGAGTTCACATCCAAGGAATTCAAGGAATTTTGCGACAACAATGGCTTACGACGTCCTCTAACTCTTCCGTATTCACCTCAGCAAAATGGTGTTGCAGAAAGAAAGAATATGACCATCCTTGATATGGCCCGGAGTATGTTAAAGAGCAAAAGGATGCCTAAGGAGTTTTGGGTCGAGGCAGTGAACTGTGCGATCTATCTAGCAAATCGCTCGCCCACTAAAAGCGTTAAGAACAAAACGCCTATTGAAGCTTGGAGTGGAAGGAAGCCCGGCATCTCACACCTACGAGTGTTCAGAAGTTTGGCATATGCTCATGTGCCAGATCAGAAGAGGACGAAGCTCGATGATAAGCGAGAAGCTCATATTCGTGGGCTATGGCTCAAGTTCGAAGGGTTACAAGCTATACAATCCCAAGACCGGTAAAGTAATCTCAAGTCAAAACGTGGTGTTCGATGAAGAAGCAACATAGGATTGGAATGTTCCCGAAGAGGAGAACTACGATTTTCTCCCTTATCCGTTCGAGAGTACTATAAGAAACGAAAAATATCTAGAGGTTCAAGAACCTTCTAGTACACCATCTCCGCACTCTCCACATACTCTAACCACATCAAAAATGAAGCGACACCAACATCAGGAGGAGAATCAAGTAGGCTACAATATCGCACAAGGAGCATTGAGGAGTTGTACGAGGTAACTCATTCAATGGAGGATCTATCATTGTTCTGCCTTCTTGCCGATTGTGAGCCAATAAGCTATGAAGACGCAGCAAAAAGCGAGAAGTGGAAACGTGCCATGGACGAGGAGATTCAAGCAATCAAGAGGAATGATACGTGGGATCTCGCTACTCTACCAAAGGGGCATAAGGCTATTGGTGTAAAGTGGGTGTACAAGGCCAAGAAGAATTCCAAAGATGAAGTTGAAAGATACAAGGCAAGGTTGGTGGCGAAGGGATATAGCCAACTAGCCGGCATAGACTATGACGAGGTATTTGCTCATGTCGCTCGTCTAGAAACTATAAGATTGATGATCTCACTTGCGGCTCAGCATTATTGGAAGATTTATCAAATGGATGTCAAATCGGCGTTCCTTAATGGCCACTTAGAAGAAGAAGTCTATATAGAACAACCTTCGGGATACATCGTGAAAGGCCAAGAGAATAAGGTGCTAAAATTGAAAAAGGCCTTATACGGGTTGAAGCAATCACCTCGGGCATGGAATAGCAGGATAGACAAGTATTTCCAGCAGAATGACTTTACAAAATGCCCACATGAGCATGCCCTCTACACCAAAGTAAGCAAGAATGGAGATGTTACGCTTGTGTGCCTATACGTGGATGACTTGATATTTACCGGTAGTAATCCCAAAATGTTCGAGGAGTTCAAGAAAGCAATGGTTCGGGAGTTCGAGATGGCCGACATTGGACTTATGGCTTACTATCTTGGGATCGAGGTGAAACAAAAGAAAGAAGGAATATTCATATCCCAAGAAGGTTATGCAAAGGAGGTGCTAAAGAAGTTTAAGATGAATGACTGCAAGTCGATGAACACAACGGTGGATTGCAATCTCAAGTTGTCAAAAGATGATGAAGGATACTTGGTGGACCCAACACAATACAAGAGTTTGGTTGGAAGTCTGAGGTACCTAACCTGCACGAGGCCAGATATTCTCTACGGAGTTGGACTAGTAAGTCGATATATGGAAGCACCTACAATAAATCACTTGAAGGCAGCAAAGAGGATACTTCGCTACATCAAAGGTACGATTGACTATGGTATGTTTTATTCGCCTTCTGATCACTTCAAGCTAGTTGGATACAGTGATAGTGATTGGGTCGGAGACATAGATGATCGTAAGAGTACGAGTGGTTTCGTGTTCTATATGGGAGATACGGCGTTCACATGGAGTTCGAAGAAGCAACCCATTGTGACTCTTTCAACGTTTGAAGCCGAGTATGTAGCAGCAATATCGTGCACCTGTCATGCGGTGTGGCTCAGGAAGTTACTAAATGAGCTTAAGTTTTCTCAAAAGGAAGCTACATAGATATATGTGGATAACAAGTCTGCGATTGCTCTAGAAAAGAATCCAGTCTTCTATGATCGAAGCAAGCACATCGATACGAAATACCATTACATCAGGGAGTGTGTTACAAATAAAGAGGTGCAGATAAAGTACGCGAAGTCATTTGACCAAGTTGCTGATATTTTCACAAAGCCTCTAAAACACGAGACGTTTAAGAGATTACGAAATATGCTCGAAGTGACGAAATCAAGTTTAAGGGGAGCTGTTGAAAAATAAACTTGATTTTGGGTTATGTGTTTTGGATTTGGGCTTGCAAGTATCCAAGTATATTAGATCAAGATTGTAGTCCATTATCTAGAAACTTCTTGTAATATGTAGTAGTCAAAGTGTGTAGAATAATCTTGTAAAATATCTAAGTCTAGAATTATCATGAGAATACTTAGGAATTATCTAGATACTAGTAGATGATGAAGTGTTCTAGACTATTCCATTGTGTAGTATAAATAGAGGTATCACCCCTCATTTGTAATTAATGCAATAAGCAAAGCATTCAAGATCAATCAAGCTTCTAAATCATCAATCCTCTCTTCCACAAATAATATATATATATATATATATATATATATATATATATATATATATATATATATATATATATATATATATATATATATATATATATATATATATATATATATATATATATAGAGCCTCCTATTTCCAACACTTTAACCGAAAATGAATATTAGCACGAATCCAAATTAGACCTACCAAAATTGATACTTACACTGAATGCGAAACCAAAAGAAAAAGAGGAAAGGACACCGGGAGATTGGTTTTAAAGACTCATTAGAAATGTTTTGAGCTATACATGACACTTTCTATGAGAAATCGGTAAAAAGTAACATAGAAGAACACCATTTCCTCCTCAGAGATGCTACTGAAATAGGGGTAAACATATGAACATCGTTGATTATGTTACCTCCAGAACCAATTAACCTTTGGGGTTTGTGTTTTGTTTCTGTTCCTAGGATTCATTTTTTTTGGTTAAAAGGAGAATCACTGTAGAATATCTTCTTGGATATAGTCGGAACAAAGTGCCTTCTGAAGTGCAAAATTTGCATGAATATTGGTGCTGTGCTCTAATATTTCAAACTTCTTTTTGCTTTTTCAACCTAAAAGTACTTTAATTAGCAGTAGTAATTCTGTTACTCTCTTCGTAGTTGACATATTAGACATTCTTGGGAATTTAACCAAATCCTCTCTTTTGTCCATTCATAGCCAACACCCCATATCCATTAGGAATAGGAATCCGGAAATAAAGTGCGATTCTTTTGAATTCAAAGAATCATAATGTACGGAAAAAAATGGGCATCATAATATATATTGCGGTATTTTACTGCACTATATCTTAACGATATGTTTGCCGTTAAGGTATAGTATGATGTAATACCGTGCTATACTTAAGTATTGGGCCCATAAATAATTCTTTTGGGTTTAATTGACACATCACTAATTCAACTAAGTATAGCACACATATTCAAGGCCCTCTACCTCAAACAATAGTACCCATATTGGTTTTTTTCCTTATTTAAAAAGTTTCAGGATTTTGTACAAATTCATTCAAGATCCTTCAAGAATTCTGGAATATTTATTCAATTAAGTTATTTTATAACTGCCATAATGTCTGAAGAGCGAAGAATTATGGTTTCATTATATTGGGGGGAGGGGGGGTTGAGGTTGTGGTGATGAATAACTCAATAAGTTACAATTGTTCTCTACAGTATCATGTTAAGTTGCCACTTATAATAGAGTACAATATATTCGTACCGTTATTGTGTAAAAAAAATAAGTGTGAGCAAATGTTCGGTGAATATTAAAGTAAGCGAAAAATATCCGTATTCTGTCACTTCACAAGGGGTTGCTTGTTAAGCTGAATTTAACATCAAAGACGATGAAACTCTGATAGATTTCCTAAGGACTTCAGATGAATACCAGGAATTTTTTGTGATAAAAATATTGGAAATGTACGTCAAGGCTGAAGACATTCACAATAATGAGGTTCCGCAAAGTAGGGATATCCCTCAATCACCGGATGGTTATTTTGGAGCATTTTTAGCCGAACATGTTCCGGATCGAAGAGTTTTGGCCTGTTCTAAACTTATGTGCATGGGCTAATGAGGAGTGATGAAATATTTTTTTCCCTATTTTACATAATTCACAGCCGAGTGGGAAACTTCAATTTTCTTTGTGTTACGATATTTATTTTCAAGTATTGAATATACTAATACCCATATTTGAAAGGGGGTGCCGGCTAGATATGCATTTTACAAGTTATGAATCAATGCCAAATTTTGGTATGGCGGATCATGGTGGTCCATAGAGTCATCATCAACACGATAATGTCTATAATGGGATATCACACATTATGATTTGTAAGTGAAGTGATAAAGCTTTATGTAAAGCTTGGATCAATTTGAGAAACTCATTATTTTATTGATTGTGCAGTCAAAACGAGCAACTTAAAGGTTCTGTCCGTACTCAATTGTTCGAAGATGATATATATAGTCAGGATCTGATAGATGCGCAGAGTCAAGAAGAGAATAGTGATTATGACAACAATGCTAATGAGTCTGGAGATGACACACCTCTTCCCGATGAGGGTATGATGAGGCGATAAAGAATGTTTGGCCTGATTTGACGAGGGAGCATACTCCAACTCCTATTAGGACAAGAGTGTACGATTTCCACGTGTTGTTTCATTCAAGGAAGATTCCCTACATTGATCATTTGCCCAGTATGCCGGATATGGATGCCCTCACAAGGGATCTTGACGAAATTCGTACA
The DNA here is from genome assembly GCA_034376525.1 of Nicotiana benthamiana. Taxonomy (NCBI): domain Eukaryota; kingdom Viridiplantae; phylum Streptophyta; class Magnoliopsida; order Solanales; family Solanaceae; genus Nicotiana; species Nicotiana benthamiana. The sequence goes on from CM067327.1 coordinate 36,638,296, forward strand.
TCAATATGGGATGAATTTAGAGCAATGGTGCTGTCAAAGGGCATGTACAACATAAAAGAGTGTCGTGAGATCGTGGTTCATGAGTCATCTCTGGATGCATACAAGGTTATTTTCTGTTGATGGTTTACGGGTTATAATTGGATGCTGCATGCAAGAAAGCAGGAAACAAATATGTGAGTTGTGGGTAAATACATAGGTACCCACAATTGTGAAATGGACATATTCAGTGGGAATCATTTTAACTTGAATGTTGACTTGATTTCTCTTGTCTTGATTTCACACATTGAAGTGCCCGTAAGGTACACGATCAAAGAGTATATAACATCTGTTTACCAGGTATATGGTGTACCATTACCAAAAAAAGCATTTCTCAAGCATAAACGTGCATTTGAAATTGTTTATGGTAACTGGGATAAGTCATTTCTACCCAGGTACATGTTTAACCCCAGGACTGTTGCTGAATGGATGCTTGGGAGGAGTCAAAAAATATCATAATGCATATCATGTGTTATAGCCATTTAAACTAGCCATTGATGGTTTTGTGCTTTGTCGACCGGTAATATCCATAGACAACACTCATTTCTGTGTAAAGTATGATATTAAGTTGTTTATAGCCATTGCGATAGATGCTAATGGAAGTATAGTTCCCCTAGAATTTGCTATTTGTGCAACAAAAACCAAGAGACGTAGACATTATTTTTTGAACCACTTGAAAGAGCACATTTTCAGACAAAGTTCATGTATTTGTGTAATATCTGATTGTCATGGCAGTATTTTAAATTCTGTACAGAATTTGCGTGTATGGAAGGAACCGTATGCCTACCACCATTACTGTGTGAAGCACTCGAAGGCCAAATTCGAGAGGGCTTATCTGAACAAGGACTTGCATGGTTTAATGTGGATGGATCAATTAATCACCTAGAGTGTAAACTTAGGAGAAGAATGGAAACAGGTAGGAAGACCAAAGAGCCTATACTTGGTTGATGCGATATGATCTTGACAAATGGACTTTGCATGCGGATGGTGGTAGAAGATAGGGATTTTGACTGTAAATGTGTGAAAGTCTTTTAACAGGTTACTAAAGTCTGCATGTGGATTGCATGTCAGTGCCATGGTGCGGATGTCATTCAAGCAGATGGCGAAGAGGTTTGTTGAAAGGTCCAGAGGTGCATCCTCATTGATGGAAAGAGGTGTTGAATTCATGCCAATACCAATGGAAAGACTTGAGAAATACAGGAAGCGAGCACAGTTGCATTCATTTTTGTAGTATTGCAATAAGAGAAATATTTTTGAAGTTCGCACCGCTATCCATCACAACCGGGGGAATAATACACACATTGTTAATGAAGTGAGAAGGTTATGCTCATATGAGAAATAGTCCATCTATCACATGTCGTGCTCACTGTTGATACCCAATTTTTTTCTATATATTTTTAATACACATATATACTTTCAAATCATCATATATGCATTTATAAGCATGCACAAACTTTTTTTAAAATAATTTTTCTATATATTTTAAAGGGGCTTTAAATTGATTTGTTTCTTACCCTTTTACTTATAAAATTTCCAATAATTATTTCTCAAATTATTTTTGAGTTAATTTAGCCATATAAATCCTATATTTATGCCAAAATATTTTTAAATATTTTTTTTGCATTTTTATAATTGCATTTATCTTTTTCTAAGCCAATTTGCATATAATTGCAATATTAGCTTTATTAATGTACAATTATGTTATTAATGCATAAATGGATCTTTTATATTTTTAAAATGTTAAACAACTTTTTTAAATCATATTTAGTGCACGAAATATTTTTTAGAAATCATTTTATTATTTTTTATAAATTGTATAATACTGAAAGTGGCTATTTAAATCTTAGCCAAATTTATTTTAATTTCAGCCTAAATTCAATCCAATCCTATCGCAATACCCAGCCCAATATCTTATCAAATTACCCGACTGAGGCCCCAAATAGATTTACCCAACCCAGGCCCCCTTAATCCTAGTCGTTTATCTCCTAGATCAACGGCTTGGATTCACCCTTTCCTAATTAAACTAGAGTACACACCCCCCCCCCCCAAACCTAATTTATTTCACCACCTTCCCCACAACCTTATAATCCTCTTTGCTCTCAAAAGACTCTCAATGTAAACCCTAATCTTCCAACACTGACCTCCCATCTCTAGTGATCTCTCAAAATCTCCCAAGCGTCCAATGGCTCCTCTCATGTCATTCTTGCCTTCTCTAAGGTCCTCAAGGGCCCAGGTCCAAGCCGACTTACATCTAAGGTTTATCTCTATATTTTAACGAATCTCAAGGATAATATAAAATATTCAAGAAACAAACTCAAACCGTCCTAGATCTGTACAGATCAAGGAGGTATAGAAAGGAAAGTAGGGTCTCGAAAGAGACCCATACAAAGAGGAAGGTACCTTTCTAGAAGCTCATAATCTTGAATGTTTTACATTATCCTTGAAATTCTTTACAATAATCATATGATTTCAAGTGTTTCTTCACCTTTTCTAAAATTAGGGTTTTTCAGAATTTCTTTTTAAAACTTTATTTAAATAATTCTTCATGTTTAAACTTCTGTTTCTTTCATATTTCGACTTATTCTATGACACTACTATAACTTTCACTCGCCTATGCTTAAAGCCCTAATTTTAGGGTTCTTTGTTTGGTTTTTGTGTATTAGCGTGACTGACCGATTCTAATTTTGAGTTCTTGTGATTTCTCGTGACTGTCTTGCCTTGATATGCGTCTACTGAGTTTCTTAGTCTAAACTTTTATATATTCTATGTGCTTGTGTTCGTCTTAACTGTTCACACCAAGACTTGCATCTTTCTCATTGAATCAGTATTGTTTAACTTTTATTTTTGTAAGAGTTATGTGTCGATTCTTGACCTTATTCCTATGCTAAACATACTGACTCTTTTCATACTTTCACTTTGATTGATTTTGAATTCCTTGTTTCTTAGGTGGATTTGAACAGATTCCCTTAAACCTTCAATTCTTACCTTTCTACTCAATTTGATTGATTTGCTTGCCTTAATTAATTTTTCCTTACCTTATCTTCATTGTTACTTGATTCTTATTGATTATTTGTTAAACTAGAGTTTTCTGAACCTAGCCCTAATTACTTGTTCTCTACTCGCAATGTTTGAAGTCTTTCCTTATTTGTTATACTCTATCTATGTATGATTTCTTTCCTTACTTATAACCCGCTCTTTACTGTTTGAACTAATTCCCTTAATTAAGGAAGAACTCGAACTGATTTACTCTGAGTTCTATTATTACTGAACAATTTTAATTCTTACCTTATTTACCTAGCTTTCAAACTATTATATATATTGCTCTCTTCTACAGTCTTATACACACACAGAGACATTAGTTCACATCTCTCATACACTTAAAAGCTCTTCTAATTTCTTTGTTACTTACTATTGTTACTAAATTAGTCAGCTGCAAGCCAAGGATAACTATTGCACTTTCCCGTTCTTTACTGTTCGTTTACTCGCTTTACTGGTATGTTCTTATTTTAAATTCAATCCCTAAAATAAGTGTGTTTCATGTTTCTTCAGTTTATCATATTCCTGATCCGTTTATATCTATTGTTATGTTGTTCAACATGTAATTGAGCTATTAATTCACCTACTTATGTCTTATAAATTCTAGGATCAGCATGTCTTATGAACTTGTAGTCTGTCTAAATTTGACTCTACTCTATTTTTGAATATTGGTTCACTTACTATTTAGTCTCTAGTAAGAACCTTTCTTTGCAAAGTAATTTTGGTACTCTAAGTTGTTTGATTCTATGTTGGCTCTAAAATTCTTACCATGTTGTATCATTTGCTATCCCTAATCCCATGAAACCCCTAACGAACCTTTGATTCTATAACTACGTTCTAATTAGTACCCTCCCCCCCCAATCCACCCCAAATACATGTCATATTGTTTGTACTATCAGCTACCCCCTAATTGCAAAGACTTTTGTTCCTTTGTATTATGTGTTCCCAGCCCCAATTACCCCTCTGTGAAGGCTTGTTATTTGAGTGTTGCTGAACCTTCTTCGGCCCTATGTTTAATATGTTGTTTGTGTGATTACACAAATCTTGTAAAAGATTGTTTTACTGAATAATTATCCTATTTATAAAACCATTGAGTCTTTTCAAATAATGCTTTCCTTTTAAAACCTTCTCAAAACAATGTCTAGAACTCCCACTATACTTTTAGGTCCTTAAGTTCTGCCCCTCGAATGTGTCGCCTTGGGATCCTTATGAGATCCTTCGAACTTTGATGCACTGGAGCTGGCTCTTCCCAATGCACTTACTCAGTTCTGGTTATAAAGTCTAGGTGTGAGCACTGACCGGAATCCTTGAGATCCTCAGGGAACTCTGACATACCTAGACAATGATATTGTCTATGGAATTTGGCATTTATGGCTATTGGAGGCTTCAGAAGTCATTTGGGCCTGCTTCAGGCTCCCTATATTTAGCTTCTTCTTTTCTTTATTGTTTATGTAATTTATTCAGCTGGTCTGTAATAATTATTTGTAAACAACATTGGGGTGATTAGTGAAATGGGTGGATAGCTATATCTGTTTGGTAATTTGGGTAGAGACCATGCCTATAGATCGTGTTAATATACTTGCTATGTTTGCCTTACCAAACTAGAAACCATGCCAATAGGATTTAAAGGGATTCAATAGCAGAAGCCATGTCTATTAGATTAAATATCAACTTTATAAGTAGATATCATGCCTATAGAGTAAATTGATTGAGTTTAATCTCCATTACTGCATGCAATTATATCTGTCTCACTGACAATAGCTTTTTTTTAATAATTAGATACCATGCTTATAGTAATTAAAAAAAGAAATTCTGCTTATAGAACTTAAAATCAATTTAGTTTAAATAAGTCAGTCTAATTCATGAGTAGTCCGCTTTGAAACTAGCCTAATCAATTGTCCATTTCTTAAATGAATTTTTCAAACACTGCCTTAATTTATATTCACAAGACAGCATGCCTATGGGAGCTCAAGAGCCTGTTTTAAGAATAATTGTTCACTGTTTTAGTACATCAACGTAGTTAGCATGCTTTTAGGATATCACTGTTCTGTGTTTTGTCAAGCCCACAAGGCGTTTTTAAATTCTGCAACTCCGTGATTGTATTTTTGTTGCTTAAAGTTGTCTAGATTCAACAGGTTTAATCAGTAGGCAAGTTAAATATGACCTTTCATATTCTGTCCTAATTCAACACTATATAACCCCTACTCACCTAGATATCATGTTCTAGGATTCTTCTTTTAAGTATTTGAATGTTGTTTGAAGACGTGCACTTATTTGTTATGTTTGAGGGGTAACGGTGAGCCTATAACTTGTTTGTTTAAATGCATCCTAACTGTTCTTGATTGTCTCCTAGATTTTTATCTTTTAAAACCTTGGGAAAGTCTAGAACTCTCCAAAGAATTGAGGTCCTAAAATACCTCCATGGCCATGAGAGAGGGACAGGTAGTGCATGCATAGGGCATTGTCAAGTTACTAAACGCTTTAGGCTATGACCAAGGGGGGCTTGGGTAGAAATGGATATGATGAGTACGCGTCAATGTCACGTGTAGCCCCTCATTGAGGAGTGTTTACCGGATATTTCTTGGGGTAATCCTGTACGCTAACCAACCTAGGACCCCTCCTTCCCAAATTCCCTTTGCCTTAAAATTTACTTTTCTATATGTACATAACTTGTTCAAATTCTTTGTCTTATTATTTGTGTCATACAATGCCCAACATGCTTTATTTGCAATTATGTGCTTCAACTCCTTATTTGTTAAAGGACTAATTCATAAGTATAAGTTCAGTCGGGACTAACTGTTGTGGGCCGAGAGGGGTGCCTAACACCTTCCCCTCAAGGTTATTTTGAGCACTTACCTTAAATATCTGGTAATGCAAAACAATCCAAGAGTTAATCACTCTGGGTGTCCTAACACACCATAATTCGTTGGATGGCGACTCTTCAAATACCTAACTCCCAAAAGGAAATGAGTTATTAATCCTATGAATGTCGAAATCCAGACTCCCGTCAAAAGAAAGGAAAAATGGGGCTCGACACTCACATGCCATGAAGTGCTTTCAACATACAAGTTTTGCGGCAACCAGGTATGTTGATAAATAATATAGTGTTGCTGCATACTTAAACACCTATAATCGCCAGTTACAGCCAGTGGGTGCTGAGCATTATTGGCCATCAAAGTCATTTAAACAGTGTTTAACAAGGAGTATGTGGGTATATGACAAGTGTAAAAAATACGTTTGAGGAGGACCCTCGAAATTCTAGAGCAAGTTTCGAACAAGGTTCAGCAAGATCCATCGTCTGCAAACGGTCAAAAAGTCATCTACTAAAACTGGGGCAGAATTTTGAGGAAGGCCCTCAAAATTCTAACATAAGAAGAGCTGCAATGCCTTTGAGATTTGTTATAGTCACTATTTCATCTAAATGTATCATATGTTTCTGAAATAACTCTATTTTTATCAACAATTTCATATTTTTTTGGAAAAAAAACTCTATAGCAGTCGGGTGTTACCTAGGGGGACTCGAAAGGGCTTTCAGAATGGAGTATAACAAGGCCGGCAAATGAAGCATTAACTAACCTCCCTCTCAAAGAACTTACAATCTTTCTTTGAACGCAAACACATCTGACATAACGGTAATATCCACAAATATATGCACACAACAAGATTACTATAAATCAAGCCATCAGACACCGAATACACATCTCCAACTCATACATATGCTACTGTTACTTACTACTTACTCTCTTCATGAGGCTAATCCCCGCCCCATATCTACATGAGGCTAATCCTTGACTCCATATCTGCATGAGGCTAATCCTTGCCTCCATATATGCATGAGCCTAATCCTTTCCTCAATATCTGCATTAGGCTAATCCATGCCTTCCTATTTGCATTAGGCTAATCCTTGCCTCCACATTTTCATGAGGCTAATCCTTGCCTCCCTATTTATATGAGGCTAATCATTTTCTCCATATTTGCATGAGGATAATCCTTGCCTCGCTATTTATATGAGGTTAATACTTGACTCCTTACTTACATGAGGCTAATCCCTGCCTCCCTATTTTCATGAGGCAAATCCCTTCCTCCATATTCGCATGAGGCTAATCTTTGCCTCCATATTTGAATGAGGCTAATACTTGTGGCCCTATTTGCATGAGGCTAATCCTTGCCTCCATATTTGCATGAGGCTAATCGTTGCCTCCATATTTGCATGAGGCTAATCCGTGCCTCCCTATTTGCATTAGGCTAATCCTTGCTACCATACTTGCGTGAGGCTAATCCCTGCCTCCGTATCTCAATAAGGCTAACCCCCGCCTCGACATTTTCATGGGACTAAGAATTGTCCCTCCTTGCATAAATAATGCTCTATTCTAGTGTTATCTATTTGCTTTTCAATCGGGCTAAGCTCACCCCTTCATTTCATAAGACTAAGCCTTTTCTTGTTAACATCATCTCATGGGCTGATATATTGCCAACCTATCCAAAGGCATCATAGTCTAAAAGGCATCATCCTCATAGCCGAAAGACACCATGCCACGACATGAGGATCTCTCAAATTTGTATATCATTATTCAAAGGCGTCATGGTTTGGAGGCACCATTTTTTATAGCCCGAGAATGTCATTTCATGGCCTGCGAATCCCTCGCTAAAAAATTCATGGCCCAGGACATATTGGTCCAAGGATGTCATCTTTAACTGTCCAAAGACAATCTTCATGGTCCAAAAGGGAATCTGCATCATGTTTTCATTTTTGCACAAGTACATGTTCGTAGCATCTTTTTATCTGTAGGTGACCAGTGAGAAACTTCCATCCTAGTAGGAGATATCTCACTCATGTTCCTTCAACCATCCAAAAACCTTAACTGCTCATCATAGCTGCTTCGACGTCTCACACCTGTTCTTGCAATGACTTCATCGACATATTTCACCGACGAATCCAGAACTACACATGGCTTGATTCTTGTAAAACCAAGAATATGTAGGCAACTCAAAGACTGGAGTCCAGCATATGCCTTTCAAAACATCCCACCGGTCAAAATCGGCCATCATTTCTTCACCCGAAAACTCTTTTATCCTCCCAGGTAAAAGAGGCTGATGTTGATATCTAATTTTTCCTTATATCTATTTAATACACATATATACTTTCAAAATAGCATATATGCATATATAATCATGCACAAGCTTTTTTATAATATTTCTATAATTATTTAATGGGCTTTAAATTGATTTATTTCTTCCCCTTTTACTTATAAAATTTTCAATAATTATCCCCAAATTATTTTTGTGGAAGTTTAGCCATGTAAATCCTATATATTGCATAAATATTTTTTTTGCGTTTTTATTATTGCATTTATATTTTTCTAGGCCAATTTTCATATAATTGCAATACTAGCCCTATTAATGTACAATTACGTTTTCAATGCATAAAAGGGTCATTTATATTTTTTAAATGTTAAACAACTATTTTTAATCATTTTTAGTACACGATATATATTATAGAAATTATTTTGTTATTTTTTATAAATTGTATAGTACTGAAAGTGGCTATTTAAAATTTAACCAAATTTATTTCAGTTTCAACCTAAATTCAACCCAATCTAATCCTAATACCCAGCCTAATTTTCTAATCAAATTATCCGACCAAGGCCCCCTTAATCTTGGTTGTTGATCTCTGAGATCAACAGCCCAGATTCACCCTTTCCTTATTAAATTAGAGTATACCCCCACCCCACCCCAAACCTAATTTATTTTACCACCTCCTCCGCCACCCTAAAATCCTCTCTTCTCTCAAAACACACTCAACCTAATCCCTAATCTTCCAACGCCTACCTCACATCTTTGGTCATCTCCGGTGACTTCTCATAATCTCTCAAGCCTCCAATGGCTCCCCACAAGTCATCCTTGCCTTCTCTAAGGCCCTCAAGAGCCCAGGGCCATGCCGACTTGCATATGGGGTTCATCTTCTGCCTGTTCCTGGCTATTTCAGTATGATTTTAAGTGAAATCATTCTATATCTGCTATGATCTCTGAATTTCTAGAAATGTACATTCATCTATGTATGGGTCAATTCGAAACCTAATTTCTTTTCTATACCTCCTAGATCTAGGACAATTTGAGTTTGTTTTTGTAATGTTCTACATTATTCTTGAGATTCTTTACAAGAATTATATGATTTCAGGTGTTTCTTCACCTTTTATAAAATTAGGGGTTTTTCGGAATTTCTTTTTAAAACCTTGTTTAAATAATTCTTCGTGTTTAAAATTTTGTTTCTCACATATTTCGACTGATTCTATGAGACTACTACAACCTTCACTCGCCTATGCTGAAAGCCCTAATTTGTAGGGTTCTTCATTTTGTTTTTGTATGTTAGCATGACTGGCGGTTCTCCTTTTGAGTTCATGTGGTTTTTCATGACTGTCTTGCCTTGATATGCTTCTACTAAGTTTCTTAGTCTAAACTTTCGTTGATTCTATGTGCTTGTGTTTGTCTTAACTACTTACACCAAGACTTGCATCTTTCTCAGTGAATCCGTATTGTTTAACTTTTATTTTTGAAAGATTTATGTGTCGATTCTTGACTATCCATCTTTTACCTTATTTATGTATTGAACTTGCTGACTCTTTTCATTACTTTCTCTTTGATTGATTCTGAATTCCTTGTTTCCTTAGGTTGATTTGAACACTTTCCCTTAAACCTTCGACTCTTACCTTTCTACTCAATTTGATTGATTTACTTGCCTTATATAATTTTTCCTTACCTTGTCTTCATTGTTACTGCATTCTTATTGATTATTTCGCTAACTAGACTTTCCGAACCTAGCCCTAATTACCTGTTCTATACGTGCATTGTTTGACGTCTTTCCTTATTTGTTATACTCCAGCTATGCATGATTTGTTTCCTTACTTATAACTCGCTCTTTACCGTTTGAACTAATTCCCTTAATTAAGGAAGGACTCGAACTGATTTTACTCTGAGTTCTATAGTTACTGAACAATTTTAATTCTTACCTTATTTACCTAGCTTTCAAACTACTATATATATATTGCTCTCTTTTGATGTCTTAGACATACACGGAGACGTTAGTTCACATCTCCCATGTACTCAAAAGCTCTTGTAATTTCTTTGTTACATACTATTGTTAATAAATTAGTCGGCTGCAAGCCAAGGCTAATATTACACTCTCTTGTTCTTTACCGTTTGTTTACTCGCTTTACTGGTATGTTCCTATTTTAAATTCAATCCCTCAAACCAATGTATTTTATATTGCTTCAGTTTATCATATTCCTAATCTATTTCTATCTACTCTTCAGTTGTTCAACATATAATTGACCTATTACTTCACCTAGTTATGTCTTATGAATTCTAGGACCAACATGTCTTATGAACTTGTAGTCTGTCTAAATTTGTCTCTACTCTATTTTTGAATGTTGGTTCACTTGCTATTTAGTCTCTAGTATGAACTTTTATTTGCAAAATAATTTTGTTACTCTAAGTTGTTTGATTCTATGTTGGTTCTAAAATTCTTACCATGTTGTATCATTTGCTATCCCTAATCCCATGAACCCCCTAAAGAACCTTTGATTCTATAACTATGTTCTAATTAGCACCCCCCCCCCCCCAAGTCATAATGTTTGCACTATTATCTACCCCCTAGTTGCAAAGACTTTTGTTCCCTTGAATTGTGTGTTGCCAGGCCCAATTACCCCTGTGTGAAGGCTTGTTATTTGAGCGTTGCTGAACCTGCTTCGGCCCTATGTTTAATCTATTATTTGTGTGATTATACAAATCTTGTAAAATATTGTTTTACTGAACAACTCTCCTATTTATAAAACTACCGAGTCTTTTCAAATACTACTTTCCTTTTAAAACCTTCTCAAAACCATGTCAAGAACTCCCACTCTACTCTTAGGTCCTTAAGTTCTGCCCCTCCAGTGTGTGACTGCCTTGGGATCCCTATGAGATCCCTCTGAACTCTGATGCACTGGAGGGTGCTCTTCCATACTGCAGTTACTCAGTTCTGGTTATAAAGTCTAGGTGTAAGCACTGGTCAGGATCCTTGAGATCCCTAGGGAACTCTAATGTACCTAGACAATGTATTGTATATGGAATTTGGCATTTGAGGCCATTGGAGACTTGGGAAGTCATTTAGTCCTACTTCAAGCTCCCTATAATTTATTCAGCTAGTATGCAATAATTATTTGTAAACAACATTGGGGTGAATAGAGAAAGGGATGGGTAGCCATATCAGTTGGGTAAATTGGGTAGAGGACATGCCTATAGATAGTGTTAATATACTTGTTATGTTTGCTTTGCCATACTAGAAACCATGCCTATAGGATTTAAAGGGATTTAATATCAGAAGCCATGTCTATAGGTTTAAAAATCAAATTCATAAGTAGATACCATGCCTACAGAGTAAAGCGATTAACTTCAATCTCCACTACTGCATGCATTTACATCTGTCTCACTGACATCAACTTTGAACGATTAGATACCATACTTATAGGAATTAAAATCAAAAATTCTGCTAATAGAACTTAAATCAATTTAGTTTAAACAAGTCAATCTAATTCATGATTAGTTCGCTTTGAAAATGTCTTAATCAATTGCCCGTTTCTTTAAATGAATTTTTCAAACACTGCCTCAATTTACTATCACTAGACAACATGCTTATAGGAACTCAAGATTCAATTTTAAATAAAAATTATTCATTGTTTTACTACATCAACGTAGTTACCATGCTCTTAGGATGTCACTGTTATGCGTTTAGGCAAGCCCATAGGGCATTTTTAAATTCTGCAACTCTGTAGCTGTATTTTTGCTATTTAAAGTTGTCTAGATTTAACTGGTTTAATTAGTAGGCAAGTTAAATAGGACCTTTCACATATTGTCCTAATTCAACACTATATAACCCCTGCTCACCTAGATGTCATATTCTAGGATTTTTCTCTTAAGTATTTGAATGTTGTTTGAAGACGTGCACTTATTTGTTATGTTTGAGGAGGTAATTGTGATCCTATAACTTGTTTCTTCAAATGCAGTCCTAACTGTTCTTGATTGTCGCCTAGATTTTTATCCTTTAAAATCTTAGGAAAGTCTAGAACTGTCTAAAGATTAAAGCTCCTAAAATACCTCTAGGGCCACGAGGGAGGGAAGGGTAGTGCACGCATAAGACATTGTCAAGTTACTAGAACGCTTTAGGCAATGACCAAGGGGAGGGACTTGGGTAGAAATGAATATGATGACTACATGTTAGTGTCACATGTAGACCCTACGTGTGGGGTGATCCTTTAGGCTAACCCACCTAGGACTCTCCTTCGCAAATTCCCTTTGCCTAAAACTTTACTTTTCTATATGGGCACAACTTGTTCAGATTATTTATCTTATTATTTGAATCATACAATGCCCAACATGCTTTACATATAATTATGTGTTTCAACTACTTATTTGGTAAAGGACTAATTCAGAAGTATAAGTTCGGCTGGGATCCAACTTTCTGGATGGATAGGGGTGCCTAATACTTTCCCCTCAAGGTTATTTTGAGTCCTTACCCTAAATATCTGGTAATGCAAATTCAAGAGCTAATCGCTCTAGGTGCCCTAACACATCAAATCCATTAGGTGGTAACTCCTCAAATACCCAATTCCTAAAAGGAAATGAGTTGTTACTCCTATCAATGTCGAAACCCCGACTCCTGTCAAAAAGTAAGGAAAAAGGGGGCTCGACACTCACATGCCATGAAGTGCTTTCAACATACAAGTTTTGCGGCAGCCAGGTATGTTGATAAAAAATATAGTGTTGCTGAATACTTAAACACCTATAGTCGCCAGTTACAGCCAGTAGGTGCTGAGCATAATTGGCCACCGAAGTCATTTAAACAGTGTTTCACAAGGAGTATGCAGGTATATGACAAGTGTAAAAAAAATACGTATATGGTACCAAATGGATATTAGTGATATCGTTTATGCGTGTAAATGTGGCTTATGCTAGCAAATAGGAAACGACCTTCGTAAATGTCCTTTAGCTAGATTGGGTAGTTGTGGTAATTTAGCTCCCGGTGGAAGTTCATCCAATGTTACCAATTATGAAGGATACACGTAGTATTTTGTCGTAGTAATTTGTTGTCATAAATGTATGAACATGTCAGCTTGCAAAATGTATGAAATAAAATTATGTTTTCATTGGGGTGAAATCTAATTGATATTTAGCATTAATACTTCAGTACAAGAATTTAACATACACCCTAAGAAAAAAATTAATTTTCATTTACCATTATCGTCGTTTTCTGGCACTATTCATTGTCACTGTCTTCATCTTCTTCGTCAACTTCATGTACATATCCTTCGGGGCCGAGGACATTGTATTCTAAGCCCTAATCACATTTCTTCCATTTCATTGCTATCATCAATAAGACCACTTTCTTGATTTCTATAATAATATGGGACTCTTATGCCCGACGTCTATGGTAGAAACTTAGGTAGTCCCTCACACTCGATAATTGTAGAGAAAACGAGATAATCATTGTGTCTATGATATTTGTAATTTTCTAATAAATCCCAGTATTGATCCTCCATTCCTCTCAGGAAGTTAAGATCATCCATTGCATGAGGAACACCTAGTGCCTTTTTCATCTCTAGAATCTTCTTCATCAAATGCCGAATCACTTTCGGTTCATCTTTGTGTATGTTTGTTTGTAAGGTTGCGAACAGTGCTTGTGGCACAAAAATCCCATGTCAACGACATAGTACTTTACAATCACACTATTTTGAGTCAATGGGAACCTATTATATTTTTCGCCCCAAATTTGCATACCTTCAAGCGTTGTAGAATGTGCTTCGCCCTCAATAATGTGCCCTGCAATTTTGAGATAAGTGTGTATATTGATAGGCTTATTTTTCAAGGTAAGCAGAACACCATACCACTTGTCATTAACAAAGTCAGTGTAGCAACGACCTAGCATATTATATTTAAGGTAGGGATCGATAGCGTTAAGACGTATTCCATGGGAATCTATTGAACTACCTTATCCTTTTTGCCTCTTTGTTGAACCACTTATTAAATATTAGTGGCATTTTTGAAATGGATATTGTAATGTTTCTTCAAATGGTCTTTAAATACACATGAGGTGGTTCAATTTAAGAAGTTGTCTTATACCAGAAAGAATCATTATCACATGAAAGAATAGCATGCCTCCATTCTAGATAAATTGTAATGTACTCTAAAGAATCATTATCATGCGAAATATAACGCTCCACCAATACGCATTATGTGTATTTTGTTGTCGACCTGGAAAAGCTGTTGTTCTACAAAAGCTAACGTGTACCCTAAAAAATTATTATCACACGAAACATACTGCACCACCAATATGTGTTATATGTTCTATCTTGCTTATAAAATCCTAGCACATTTTAGTTATTATTTGCGCTTAACCAAAACAAAAAGAAAAACTTTCCATAAATTTTTCATTCTTCTTGCATTAAGAAATGTCTGGACGCAATGACATACTGATGCGTTATTATGGCAAACGTGCGATTTTGAAGCCATGTTGGTCAATTACTAATGTGGGGCATAGACGTTAGATATGTCAACAACTTATAAGTTATGGTTTTAGAAAAAAATATTTGTTAATATTTTTATATAACTTGTTATTTAATAGTGTTGTGTTATAATCCCCATGGTAGGACGGAAATCAATGTAGCTTTGAAGAATGGTATGATGAACTCATTAACCAGGAATACTACACATCTTGTTTGCAGCTTGTTTGGAATATGACCGGAAAATAAGAACTCTAGATATTTAAACTACAACAACTTGCGGCAGTGAAAAGAAACTAAAAGAGGCGGAAGAAGAAAAAAATAGGTTTGAAGAGAAATTTAAGTAGTTGAAGCAGAGAATAATGGGCGGTAGTGACTAAACGAACACATGAATATGTTTAGTGTAGTATTTTATTTTTATTTTTTTCGTGTCATGTATTTTCATTAGTTGTACCGAATTTAAACTATATTAAGTTGCCATGTTTGTTTTTGTATTGTAGTATTAAGCTAATAAATAAATTGAGAATTAAAACATAAATAATGTTGCTATTATATATTGAATGTCATATGTATAGATGATAAAAAATGACAATGTGTCCCACATCCTGTATGTCGTAAAGCATTGGCTGGCCTGATGTGTATCCCATCCTGCCCAGCTACACTATCAGGATCATTCTCATCATGTCACATCTTTATCGGAGGATGCGCTGCAGCATAATCATTGGTAAGACTAGCAGGCGTGTTAGACGGGGCCGTCGGTCTAGTAGTAACCTACAGAATAATAAGATAATTTAGTATATGAAATATATATTATAAATGTACATGTTAGCTAAAAAAATTTAAATGGTCTTACCATGATCAGCGGGCTCCTAAATATAATCATCAGTCTCAGGCATATCAGTATCGCATAAAGTGGCCTCTGTGACGGCGAGGATGATGTCTTAAAAAAATATAACACTTTAGATATTGATGACTAATCAATGAAATAAAAACAAATATAAATGATAGTAATACAAAATAACCAAATCATGCGAAAGATCCTCAACATCCCTCGATGATGAACCATAACTCAATTGGCGCACACTATGCACATCTCGTGTCGGACGATCATCAACTATCGTCGATGGGTCTATGTGGCCAGTAAAATACTGATCCCACTCCTATCGCATAATGTTCGTGCCCGCGATCAACAATTGAGCTGACGGGGTCACCTGCGAAGTCCCTAGGGTCAGCTGAAGGATGAACAACGGCATATAACTAGGAGCATGGTCTGGTTCAAGGTGGTCACCCTGCCGATCGACTCCAACATCCTCAACCAGGGCCTAAATGCCTCCTTGCTGGGGACCACATCCTCGCCGACCCCTATGACCTCGTAGGACACTCCTATCTCTCTAGGCACGCCTTCCACCATGTTCATGCTCCACTGTTAGCCCACGATTGTACTGCTTTGGCAGAATATAATCAACTTCGTATTCTAAGCACTCATCATCCCTAGCTTGCATAAATATCCAGGTAGCCAGATGTGTAACCTACTAGGAATACTCGTGAAAAGTTGCCGCTCCCTCGCCAGTATGTTGTTGCGTTTGTAGTCACATTTTGTTGAACAGATGTAAGCCAATATCCTTTACAACATGTAAAATATTAATTACGAAATGGTAGGTTAACGTTATAAGTAGGTATAACAAATAATATACAGTACCTCATGTCTCCGGGTGTATGGAATTTACCAACCACCAGCGCAATAAACCAGATTCCCGACAAAAAGTCGGGTAACGCTGCAGCACCAACCCATATACTCATGTTCACCATCTTTACGCTCAGGAGGGGGTGGAAAAACCAGGTCATGTCGATGGTCCCAAATCTCAATCTGTGCCCACGTATTTCTGGTTAACCCTAGAGCGATCATCCCGCTGGTAATATGTCCTAAGCCAAGCCGGCGCAGTAGGTACAAGCTGTGATCGACCAAATTGGCAAAGGTCTCATTCGGTGGCATGATTCTCGACAATATCGAGAAACATCAATGGGATGAAGAGCTCCACATAAGTCAACCGCTCGATAAATAATTGGGCAAACCAACTATTAGCCCGTCGATGTATGGCATCCATATGAGCTATTAAGTAAAACAAGGAATCATGATCAGTAAATGTAATACGTATAAAGCCAAACCAAGTAAATTTACATATACATGTACTTGCGTGCCCTCAAGAAAATCCAACAAATCCCTGTAATAGGGGAGATTATGCATAGCCTCGACCTCGCGTCCGTAGCCTCGCCTATCAAGCCACCTCCTAGCTAAAGGGAGAAATGATGGAGATGGTGCATCCTGAGTGATGGGTGGTAGTGGTTGCTAGATTTGCAGGAACTTCTCCTAGGCCCAAACCTAATATACATTGTGGATGTAAAGTTTAAGGTATATTTTTGCTATGTATATTATAATCATGAAAACAATTGACTATGTTTTTACCTGCAGTAGCGAAAAAAATCCGGCAATATCTTGCTAGGTGACCATGCTAGCCCGGAACATCTACCTATACAAGTAAATTAGAACAGCTGCATCCCAATTGTAAAGAGGTAAATTATCTAGCCGCTCAAGATAATAAAGAAATCTCAAGTTGACTAGGTCTCCCGAAGTGTTCTTGAACAATATCCCACCAAATATAAACAGCATTAACAATCTCGTGTACCGGTTGATATGAAGATTCGGTGTATCATCTGTAATGTCCGCATCCATTGCCTTTGGATGTAGCCAGACGGGCGTCAACAACAAATGACTAGCCCACTCAAAACAGCCTTCTCAGATGGCTGGAAACTTGTGAGTTGCTGCAACAACTGCAGGTATTGCAATCCCGTATATTCTCTGAGAGCATGCTGGTAAGCTACAGGATGTCCATCAACCGGCAGCCCATAATGTTACGACCCAAAATCAACCCGGTCCTGATGGCGCATATCATGGAAAGCCATCCGACACATTCCCAAAGTAGTTCAATATTTCATTAAAACTTAAATAGAACCATTTTTCAACTGAAATTCCCATAAAAGTATAAAGTCATAAGCTAAATAAATGCGAAAAATAAACGCCTGACCTCGGGTGTACTAAGGCATGAGCAATGCCACAATTGTTCCAAAACAAAACAAGACCAAAATAGTCTGGAAATAGCCAAAATGTAGTAGAATGAAGATAAAGGAGGAGAAAGGCGGAACTACAATTGCCAAGCAGCTACCTTGCTATCTCCTGTGATAATCTGCGACCGGAATAGTCAACAGCCGCTACCGTACCCCGAGATACCTGAATCTTCACACAAGGTGCAGGGGGTAATGTGAGTACACCAACTTAGTAAGTAACAAGTCCAAACTATGGACTGATAGGTAGTGACGAACTAAAACTCAGCAATTATAAACACATTTAAATGGTACAGTAAAGTAGGCATGCTAGCAATTCAATTATTAAACATAATAGTAAAGCAAAATGCTAATACGAACAATGTAAAGTATAAAGTTCAATAAAACTCTACATTTCAAAGCAAAAAATCTATAAAAATGCACCGTGTGCTCCCACTCTCAAGTGCTCAACCACTCGGTACCGCATATGGCCATTCGGCCTAGGGAAATCCATCCCGGAATATGTGTATATAACACTGATTTTAAGTTAACCGGTTCCGATGAACGGCCGTAATCCAACCCTCAGGAGAAATCCATATCAAGGTATCAGTACTTCGAAAAAATCCATGTCCAGTGAAATCCATTCCTTAAAAATATCATCCACGCTCACTGGGGGTGTATAGACCCCGGAGGGGCTCCTTTAAGCCCAAGCGCTATAACAAGCTAATGAAGGAATAATCAATAATCTATTGCGGAGTGTAGCTCGATCCTATAACTATTACTCACATTCATTCTTTCGGCCTCACTCAGTAATCACTCTCCAGTCTCACATACACGGGCTCACAATGTCATGAACTAGCCCAAAACAATGATATGATGTACCAAACAACAATAATCGAGACTGAGACATGATATGATATACATGAACAAGCTGAGTATAATATATCTATGAAACTAATGATATGACAACAAGAAACGACCTCTCGGGTCTCAAAAATATCAGTGTGAAGCGCTAACATGGTAATTAGCATGATTTACAGCTCCTTAACTTTGTCACATGACCACTACAGAGATATCACTAATAAAGAGTCACTAAGCAGTGTCATGGAATGATCCAACCATAATACTCATGGTGCATGCACACAAGCCCGTCACTTGGCATTTGTTTCATCTTAATATGAATCATATAGCATAATGTTTGGGGTTTCGAACCCTCAGAACTAAGTTTGGAAGTGTTACTTACCTCAAACCAAGACAAATCCTACTCCGCTACGCCTTCACCTCTGGAGTCGGCCTCCAAATGCACAACGTAGTCAATATAGGCTAAGGAATCAATTCCAAACGAAAAACTATTAATTCAACCCAAAATATTGAAATTCACCCAAACCCGGGCCCTGGGACAACGTCTCAAAATCCAACAAAAATAATAAAATTAGGAACTTCTTTCACTCCCGAGTCTATACATACCAAAATCATCAAAATCGAACCTCAAATGGTCCCTCAAATCCTCAATCAAAACTCTCCAAAACTCAATCCTTAACCCCTTCGACTTCTCTCCAAATTCCCACTAAATTGCATGATTAAATAGTTGAAAAGTCATCACAAACACAAATAATGAAGCCCAAGTAACTTACCTCACTGTTACTCCTCGATTCCCTCTTAAAATCACTACTCTAAGCTCCAAACTCGTCCAAAAATGGTGAAGAATAGGCATAAATTCACGAAGTGAGGCTTTTATAGTTTTCTACCTAGGAGACTTGCATATGCGGTCGAATAAGGGCACCTGCGCTACCGCATTTGCATTCAAACAAGCGCACCTGCGGATTCCACTTATCCGCACAAATTCCGCATCTACGGCTACACGCCCGCACCTGAGCCTCGCTAGTGCAATAAAACCACCGCATCTGCGGTCAAGCTTCAATTGATCCAAAACTGCATCTACGGCCTCCCTGTCACATCTGCGACCTCACACCTGCGGTCCCCAATCCGTCGGTGCGAAAATGATAGAAGCAGCTTCAACTACTAAAACCAAGTTCCATTCTTTCCGTTAACCATCCAATTCATCCCGAGGCCGTCAGGACCTCAACCAAAAGTACCAACAAGTCATATACTACTATTCAAACTCATTCAAACATTTGGGACACTCCAAACCACATCGAAACACCAAATCAACCTCGGATTCAAGCCTAGGAACTCTTAAACTTCTTAATTCTGCAAGCAATGTCGAAACTTATCAAACCTCGTCCGAATGGCCTGAATGTTTCCACACACATCACAAATGACACTAAGAACCTACTTCAATTTCTAGATTTTTATTCTGAACTTGATATCATAATTTCACTGCTAACCGAGAAATGCCAAATTTCTAAATTCGCCAATTCAAGCCTAAGTCTATCACAGATCTCCAAATTACATTCCGAACAGGCTCCTAAGTCAAAATCACCCTAACAAAGAATTCACATTCGAGGTCTTCTACACATAAATCAACATCCGGTTGACTTTTCCAACTTAAGCTTCTATATAAGAGACTAAGTGTCTCATTCCACTCCATAATCACTCCGAACCCGAACCAGCCAACGTGATACGATGAAATAAAGCTAAACTACACATAAAGAAGCACAAATGGGGAAACGGGGTTGTAACTCATGAAACGACCGTACAGGTTGTTACACATAAAGAACCTCCACATCATAAAGCGTGATGGTAGCCTCGCCAATGGGTAAATGAAACGTGTGTCTCCGGTCGCCACCATTCTATTATATCTGTGATAAACGACCAGTTCAACCATAGCTGGCCGGTCTCTATGATCCAATAGAAACCTGTATCTTGAAGGCGTCTAACAATACGAGGATGGAGTGGGTGGGCCCTAAGAAAGTCCCACATATCATCTCCCCGTCTGGTTTAGAATGTTTGGTCCAAACACACTGCCCCTCCCATATGTACGAAGACCTGCTCGACTTGTAGCAACAATAGCTCTAATGATGCAGGTTCGGGATGCACATGCAGAATCTCCATGACAACTATTGTAAATTGAACAATATTAAATAAAATATTTTTCTTTTTCATTGCATAACATCTTTAAATATATTGCAATATCTTTAATATTAAAATTTACTCGATATTTTTGCTATATTGTTAATTAGGTTGATACATTCTCTATATTATAATTTTATATTTTATATTTTATATGTTAGTTTATTATTTTATTTGTTAGTGTACTATTTATATGTTTGTTTCTTATTTAATATGTTTGTTTCTTTTTTTATATGTTAGTTTATTATTTTATATATTTGTTTGTTCTCACCTTTTTTTACTATAACGAAATTACATATTTAATTTCATAACAATACAAGATTTAATTATTAAATATTCAATATAACAATACTTAGTTTGACAAATATTATCTTTTCTTAATATTATTTTCTTACATTTGTTGATTAGAATTCGAGAGAGTTTGTGTTTGAACTATCAACTTTTTTTCTATAGATGTTTTTGGGTTTAAGAGATAATTAAATGATTAATTTTAATAACTATAAAGATACTATGCTAAATAACACTATATTTTACTATGCTAAAAGGATACTATATTACAAATACGAGCGCTATACTAACATTACGGGTACCACATCACTATAGGGAACTAAAGTCACATATTCATAATCATATATGTACAACAATAACATCTAAATAATATTAGTTATCCTAAAATGTCACGACCCAGATTTCCCACCCTCGGGGATCGTAATGGCGCCTACTCGAAGAAGTTAGGCAAGCCACAAAATCATAAACTCCTAACTCTTTTGTTTTAAATTCTTTTATGAATCATAACAACACGCGTTAAATATTTCAATAATGACGGAATATGAATTTAAAGCGTAAGACTTAAATTAAATAAACTAAACAATAATGCGGAAATCAACATATGCCTCTACCCAAAAACGGGTGTCAAAACATCTACGGAGTACTAAGAGTACTAGATACAACCGTTTAGAAAAAATATAACATTGTTTGTCTAGAATACATGAGATAACAGAATGAAATATAAGAAAGAGGAGATGTCGGGCCTACGGTCACCTGCAAAGCTACCTCGGTGCCTCAGTGGACTGAAGGCTAGCTCCCGAGCTACTACTGTGCACCGAATGCTACTTCGAGATCTGTACAAAGTGTAGAGTATAGTATCAGCACAACCAACCCCATGTGCTAGTAAGTGCCTAGCCTAACCTCGGCGAAGTAATGACGAGGCTAAACCAGACCACCACATAAACCTGTGCAGTTATATATATATATACATATATATATACACACACACACACACACACAGCGGAAACATAGATACAAAGGTAACCACTCAATATGGGAGGGGGAGCATATTGTGGGGGAAGATAACAACTCCAAGTAAAGGTCATCAGGTAACGAAGGAAGCAACTCAACTCAGACATCAATAAAGAATCAGAAATTAATAAATGCATGTCATCACCCTTCGTGCTTTTACTCTTGTTTTCACCAATCAATAATCTAATAAAAACGTGTACGGCATTACCCTTCGTGCTTTTACTTTTTTTTCCTCACCAAAGAAATCATATGATAAAAATGTGCACGGTATTGCCCTTCATACTTTTACTATCTTTCCTCACATATAATCAATAGAATCAGTACGGAATGGTACATCGTGCGGCACGGCATCACCCTTCGTGCTTTACGATCTTTCCTCACAATAACAAACAATGCACGGCATCACCCTTCATGCTTTAAAACTCTTCCTCATCCAAACAACAATCACAAACAAAGGGCAAGGGAATAAAAATAATAATAATAAAAATCCCGGCAAGGGTACAACATCAATAATCTCAACATTCCGGCAAAGGAGATAATCCACAAAGCAACAATATCCCGGTAAGGATAATTTGATAACTCTTTCTCTTTCTTTCACTTTTTATTTCGTAACTCACTTTACCACTTGAGCCAATGCTCCAAAGGGTTCAATCACCTTATACACCATCACAATTTGTAATACAACTTGAGCCAATACTCCCCGATATACAAAGGTCACAATTCCTTCCACAAGCTTTTCACAATAATTAGGAATCATCACCAAGGCATGAAATATACAATAAAATTATGATATTCACAATTTAAGAACTCATGGTCATGCTAGACACTGACATATAAATACTCATCATCATTCCTATATGTCATACTCAACAATTACCACATAGCAAAATCAAATCCTAATCCCTCAAGCTAAGGTTAGACCAAACACTTACATCGATGCCTTGAATAAAACTCAAGTCTTAATTATAGCTTTACCTATTGATTCTACCACCAATTCCCTTGTATCGAATCTCAAATTACTTAATTACATTAATAAAGACTAAATGAATCAACCCCAATGCATGAAAATGAGTTTTCCAAAGTTTTACCCAAAAAGTCAAAAATCACCCCAGGGCCCACGTGGTCGAAACCCAAGGTTCTGACCAAAACCTGATTACCCATTCCCCCAAGAAATCAAATACATAATTTGTTTTGAAATGGACCTCAAATTGAGGTTCAAATCCCCAATTTTAGGGAAAACCTAGGATCTACCTAAAACACCAAAATTTTCCCATGAAAATCTTTGATTTGAAGTTGAAATCATGTTAAAACATGTTAAGGAGTGAAGAAAATGAGTTAGAAATCACTTACAAACGTTTTGGAGAAGAACATTTGTTTGAAAAATTGCCTCTTATGTTTTTGGGGTTTTAAAAAGTGAAAAATAATTGAAATCCTATTTATTTATACCCTTCTCGGACCCCCTATGTGAAAGAGGACTATGGGCACACAGGTCTTCCTGAAGATGCTGCAGTTCAGCACCTTGTGCAGACAGCACAAAGGCGAATGCGACCGCACAAGCTCCACCCCGCACCGCACAAAGTCGCCCACGACTGCGCTGGCCCCTCCGCGGTTGCACACAATTTCTCGCGGACCGCGCTAGCGGGTTCAAAAACCTGCAACATCTGATTTCTAAGCCTAAAGCATCCCGGAACGTAACTCAAACCCAAGTATAAACACAACCTCAAAGCGTCCTACGGACATATTCGTGTAATCAAATCACTAAAATAACATCACGAAAATTCAATTAAACCTCAAGATCAATGAAATTTCTCAAAATTCCTTTAAACATCAAATTTTCCAATTAAGGTCCGAATAACGTCAAACGATGTTCGTTTGTAGCTAAATTTCACATGAATGACTCAAATCATATATGAGACCTGTACCAAACATCGAAACCAAAATACGGGCCCGATACCATCGCTTTCTAATCAAATTTCATTTCAAATTTCCTTAATAATTTTAGAAATATAATTTCCTTTAAAAATTTATTTCTCGGACTGGGAACCTCGGATTTCGATTCCAGGCATACGCCCAAGTCCTATTTTTTCCTACGAACCCTCTAGGACCGTCAAACCGCGTGCCCGGGTCGGTTTGCCCAAAATATTAACCAAAGTCAAATTTATTTATTTAACATCAAAACTTAGCATTTTTCACAGAATTTCATATTTAAGCTTTCCTGCTACACGCCCGGGTAGCGCGTGCAAATCGAGGCGACACTAAATGAGGTTTTCAACATCTCAGAGATGCAGAATTCAATTTAAAATAGGTGATGATTCCTTTGGCTCATCACATTCTCCACCTCTAAAACAACCGTTCGTCCTCGAACGGACAGAAGAATAAAGTACCCGAGTAGGGGAAAAGATGAGGATAATGGCTCCGCATATCTGACTCGGACTCTCAGGTCGATGCCTCAAGAGGTTGATCTCTCCGCCGAATACGAACAGGAGGGAAAATCTTCAACCTCAATTGATGAACCTGCCGGTCTAGAATAGCCACCGACTCTTCCTCATAAGATAAATCTTTGTTCAACCGGCTGAAATCGAACACGTGCGCTAGATCGCCATGATACTTCCAGAGCATGGACACACGAAACACTTGATGCATGGCTAATAAGTTGGGCGGCAATACAAGTCTATAAACCACATCTCCCACTCAATCAAGAATCTCAAATGGACATATGAACCTAGGGCTAAGCTTGCTCTTCTTCCCGAATCTCATCACGCCCTTCATAGGCGACACTCGGAGAAATATCCGCTCTCCGACCATAAAAGCCACATCTCTAACCCTGCGATCTGCATAACGCATTTGCTTGGATTGAGCTGTACGAAGCCTATACTAAAAAATCCTAACCTTGTCCAAGGCCTCCTGAACCAGATTCGTACCCAACAACCGAGCCTCTCCCGGCTCAAACCACCCAACCGTAGATCGACACCGCCTACCATATAAAGCCTCATAAGGAGCCATCTGAATGCTCGACTAGTATCTGTTGTTGTAGGCAAACTCTGGTAAAGGGAAAAACTGATCCCACAAACACTCCAAAGTCAATGACATAAGCTTGGAGGATATCCTCCAAAATCTGAATAGTCCACTCAGACTGTCTGTCCGTCTGGAGATGAAATGTTGTGCTCAACTCAACCCGCGTGTCCTACTCTCACTGAACTGCTTTCCATAAGCGCGAGGTAAACTGCATACTTCAGTCTGAAATAATAGACACGGGCACAGCGAACAATCTCCCGAATATATATCTCAGCTAACCTCTCAGAAGAATAGCAGACTGCCACTAGAATGAAATCTGCTGACTTGGTCAGCCTATCAACAATGATCCATACTACATCGAACTTCTTCCGAGTCTACAAGAGTCCAGTAACAAAGTCCATAGTGATCCGCTCCCACTTCCACTCGGGAATCTCAATCCTCTGAAATAAACCACCTGGCCTATGATGCTCACACGTAACTTACTGAAAATTTAAACATCGAGCCACATATGCAACGATATCCTTCTTCATCCTACACCACTAGTAATGCTTCCGCAAGTCTTGATACCTCTTTATAAGAAAAAATCTAAGGTGCTACTCGTGCTCCTCCTGGCAGCAGGAATATATCAATATATCATCAATGAAGACTATCACAAATGAGTCTAAATGAGGCCTGAACACTCGGTTCATCACATCCATAAAAGGTGTTAGGGCATTCGTCAACCTGAATAACATAACCAAGAACTCATAATGCACATAACAAGTGCGGAAAGCTGTCTTAGGGACATTGGATTCCCTAACCCTCATCTGATGGTAGCTAGATCTCAAGCCAATCTTGGAAAATACCTTGGAAACTTGAAGCTGATCGAACAAATCATCAATCTTTGGCAGCAGATACTTATTCTTGATCGTTACCTTGTTCAATTGTCAGTAATCAATACACATTCTTATTGACCCATTCTTCTTCTTGACAAACAACACCAGCGCACCCCAAGGTGAAATTCTGGGTCTAATGAAACCCTTCTCAAGCAAATCCTGCAACTTCTCCTTTAGCTCTTTCAACTCAGGCGGGGCCATACAATACGGGGGGATAGAAATGGGATGGGTGCCTGGAGCCAAATCAATGCAAATATCAATATCAATGTCGAATGACCTACCCCGCAATCTTGAGGAAAAACATCAGGAAATTCCCGAACAATGGGCACAGAATCAATAGAAGAGACCTCAGTACTAGAATCACAAACATAAGCCAAATAGGCCAAACACCCCTTCTCGACCATGCGCCGAGCCTTCACATACAAGTTGACACTGCGGGTAGAATGAACTAGAGTATCTCTCCACTCTAAACGAGGTATACCCCGTAAAGCTAAAGTCACAGTCTTAGCATGATAGTCCAAGATAGCATGGTAAGGTGATAACCAATCCATCCGCAATACAATATCAAAGTCAACCACGTCTAAAAGCAATAAATCTACATGAGTCTCAAGAACCCAATCACCACAATACAAGAACGATAGACTCTATTGACCACAATAGAATCACCCACTGGTGTAGACACATAAACAGGAACACTCAATGAATCACTAGGCATGACTAGGTACGTTGCAAAATAAGATGACACATATGAATACGTAGACCCTGGATCAAATAACATTGAAGCATCTCTATCATAAACCAGAACTGTACCTGTAATGACTGCACCTGAAGCCTCAGCCTCGGGCTTGGCCTAAAGAGCATAACAGCGAGCTGGACCCCATCACCCTAAACCACATCTCTAGGTCGGTATGTTGATGGCTGGCTTCCACCCCTAGCTGCTTGAGCTTCACCTCTAGCACCTCTGCTCTTACCTCTAGCTGGCTGGGCAGGCTAACAATACTTGGTGCTTGTACCATGGCACGAGAACTCTGATGCTAAGAGCTGCCTGATACTCGAGGGCAAAATCTGGCAATGCGATCCGTGTCACCACGTGTAACTAGCCCTTAGCTACTGAGACTGCTAACCTAGTTGACTTGTATGACCACCACGGAAACTCTAAAGTGGAAGGGCACTGATAGGAGCTGGCGGTGTACTGTAGGGATGCTGATCAGAATAGTGTGTGTGAGAACCATAGCCACCAAATACACCGTGAGAAACATGAAGTGGTGACTAGAAAGTCCTAGAGGATGGCCTCTACCTTATAAATCTCTACCTCCATATGAGGTACCACTGAATTTGCCTGAATAACGGGGCCTCTTGTTTGCCCCATGACCACCCCCTCTACGATAGTACCATATCAATCATTTGGGCTATGCTGGCTGTCTCCTGAAAAGTGACATCACTCTCAGCCTCTCTAGTCATCTGGAGACGATCGGCGGAATGAGTCCATTAGTAAACCGTCTCATTCTCTCCCTTTCAGTGGGAAGTATAATAAGGGAATGGCAAGCTAAGTCAATGAACATGGTCTCATACTGAGTGACTGTCATGGAACCCTACTGGAGGCGCTCAAACTGCATCTGATAGGCCTCTCTCTAAGTAATAGGGAGAAACTTCTTTAAAAATAGCTATGTGAACTACTCCCAGGTCAAGGCTGGTGATCCTACTTGTCTAGCTAAGAAATAATCCCTCTACCAAGTCTTGGCAGATCGAGACAAGCGAAATGTAGAAAAATCGACCCCATTGGTCTCAAGAATCCCCATGTTCCAAAGAACCTCGTGACAACTATCTATATAATCATGGGGATCCTCTGTAGATGCACCGCTGAATGTAAAAGTGAAGCGCTTGGTGAACCTATCCAGCCTCCACAAAGCATCGGTAGACATGGCTGCCCCATCGCCGGTCTGAGCTACTGTGCCCGGCTAAACTGCTCCAACAGGTTGAACCACTAGAGTTTGAATCTGGGGAGCTACCCACTACGGGTTACGAGTAGCAGGAGTCTAGGCTCCTCCTCCAGCCTGAGAAGGGCTAGTGCTACAGGAAGTAAACCTGCTCAGGTGACACTCTCCATGAGGCCCACCAATCAGACCAGAGCGTCCTGAAGAAATGGGATAGCAATAAACCCCTCTAGGACTTGAGCTGGGCCCACCGGAATTGCTAGGGCTGGAACCTCATCAAAATCAACATGAGTCTCCGCCACTGGTGCTACTGCTCGGGGTTGAGCTCTGCCCTTACCTCGGCCTCGCCCTTCGCCTCTAGTGAGAGCTGCTGTTGAGGGCTGGGGATACTGAGCGGTAGATAAGGAAGCGCGTGTTCTCGCCATCCGCTAAAAAAACAAATATGAGATTTTTCCTAACTCATTTGCCTCTGGGGGATAAATACAGACGTCTTCATACCGACCCCTCAGACTCTATTGAGATTGTCCGTGATTTGTGAGACCTATGTAACCTATAGCTCCGATATCAACTTGTCATCGCCTGGATTTTCCAACCTTGGAGGTCATGATGGCACCTACTCGTAGAAGCTAGGCAAGCCAAGAAATAATAAACTCCTAACTCTTTTGTTTTAAATCCTTTTATGAATCATAACAACACGCGTTAAAATTTCAATAACAATAGGATATGAAATTAAAGAGAAAGACTTAAATTAAATAAGGTAAACAATGGTGCGGAAATCAACATATGTCTCAATCTAAGAATTGGTGTCACAACATCCACGGACTACTAAGAGTAATAAATACAACTGTTTGGAAGAAATATAACATTGTTTGTCTCGAATACATGAGATAACAGAATGAAATATAAGATAGAGGAGATGCCGGGCTTACGGTCGCCTGCAAGCCTATCTCGGTAATCTTGGTAGATTGAAGGCTGGATCCCGAGCTACCGCTGCACACCAAATGCTACTCCGGGATCTGCACATAGTGCAGAGTATAGTATCAGCACAACCGACTCTATATGCTGGTATGTGCCTAGCCTAACCTCGGCGAAGTAATCACGATGCTAGACCAAACCACAACATAAACTTGTGCAATAATATATATAGGAAACAGAGATACAGATATAACCAATCAATACGGGGAGGCGGGAGCATGTTGTGGGGAAGATAATAACTCCGAGTAAAAGTCATCAGGTAATGAAGGAAGCAACATAACTCAAACATCAACAAAGAAACAGAAATCAATAAATGCACGGCATCCCCCTTCGTGCTTTTACTCTCATTCTCACTGAGCAATGATATACTCCCTCTATTTCATATTAAATGAGGTAGTTTGACTTGGCACGAAGTTTACGAAAAAAGAAGAAGACTTTAGAAACTTGTGGTCTTAAAAGCTTAAGAGCTAAAAGGTTTGTGGGGCTACGACAATTGTGTGGCAATAAAAGCTTCTTGTCAAGGGTAAATGGGTAAAATGAAAGAGTTTAAAATTGAATTATTTTCAAATTTAGAAATATGTCATTTATTTTGGAATAGACTAAAAAGGAAAGTACCTCACTTAGTATGAAACAGAGGGAAGAATAAAAATGTGCACGGCATCACCCTTCGTGCTTTTACTCTCTTTCCTCACCAAAGCAATCATATGATAAAATGTGCATAGCATCACCCTTCGTTCTTTTACTCTCTTTCCTCACATATAATCAATGGAATCGGCACGGAATGGGCACATCGTGCGGCACGGCATAACCCTTCATGCTTTCCACTCTTTCCTCACAATAACAAACAATGTACGTCATCATCCCTCGCACTTTAATACTCTTCCTCACCCAAACAACAATCACAAACAAAGGGAAAGGGAATAAACAAAATAATAATAGAAATCCTGTCAAGAGAACACAATAAAACAATTAAATCTCGGCAAGGGTACAACGTCAATAATCTTAACATTCCGGCAAGGGAGATAATCTACAAAGCAACAATATCCCGGCAAGGGAACAATTTGATAACTCTTTCTCTTTCTTTCACTTTTTATTTCATAAATCACTTTACCTTGAGTAAATGCTCCAAAGGGTTCAATCACCTTATACACCATCACGATTTGTAATACAACTTGAGCCAATGCTCCCTGATGTTCAAAGGTCACAATTTCCTTCCACAAGATTTTCGCAACAATTAAGAATCATGACCAAGGCATGAAAGATATAACGAAATTATGATATTCATAATTTAAGGACTCACGGTCATGCTAGACACCAACATATAGATGCTCGTCACCATGCCTATACATCATACTCAACAATTACCACATAGAATACATGACTCAACTCCTAATCCCTCAAGATAATATTAGACCAAACACTTACCTCAATGCCTTGAACACAACTCAAGTCTCAATTATAGCATTACTCCTTGATTTCACCGCCAATTCGCTCGTATCTAATCACAAATAACTTAATTACATCAATAATCGCTAAATGAATCAACCCCAATGCATAAAAATAGGTTTTCCAAAGTTTTATCCAAAAAGTCAAAAATTGCCCCCAGGCCCCTGTGGTTGAAACCTGAGGTTCGGACCAAAATCCCATTATCCATTCCCCCACGAACTCAAATATATAATTTCTTTTGAAATCAGACCTCAAATTAAGGTCTAAATTCCCAATTTTTTATAAAACTAGGTTCTACCCAAAACACCCAATTTCCCCCTAAAAATCTTTGATTTGAAGTTGAAATCATGTTAAAACATGTTAAGGAGTGAAGAAAATGAGTTAGAAATCACTTACCAATGTTTTGGAGAAGAAAGGTTATTTGAAAAATCGCTTCTTATGTTTTTGGGGTTTTGAAAAGTGAAAAATAGCTGAAAATCCCGTTTATTTATACCCATCTCAGACCCCTTATACGGACTGCACAAAGAGGACCGCGGCCACACAAGCCTTCCTGAAGATGTCTTTGTTTAGCACCTTGTGCGGACCGCACAAAGGCGACTGTGACCACAAAAGCTCCACCGCGCACCGGACAAAGTCATCCGCAGCCGCGCTAGCCCCTCCACGGTCGCACACGATTTCTCGCAGACCCCGCTTGCGGGTTCAGATACCTACAACTTCCCTAAGCCTGCAACATCTGATTTCTAAATCTAAGGCATCCCCCAACCTACCCGAAACTCACCCGCCTCAAAACTCCAACCCAAGTATACACACAACCCCAAGAGCATCCTACGGACATATTTGTCAAATTACAAAAATAACATCATGAACATCGAATGAAACCTCAAGATCAATGGAATTTTTCAGAACTTCTTTAATCAACAAATTTCCCAATTAAGGTCTGGATCACATCAAACGATGTTCGTTGTTAACCAAATTTTGCAGGAATGACTCAAATCATATATGATACCTGTACCGAGCGCCGAAACCAAAATACTGGCATGATTCCATCGCTTTCTAATCAAATTTTATTTCAACTTTCCATAACAATTTCAGAACAATAATTTCCTTTAAAAATTCATTTCTCGGGCTCGGGACCTCTGAATTCAATTCTGGGCATATGTCCAAGTCCTATATTTTCCTACGGGCCCTCCGACACTGTCAAATTAAGGGTACGAGCTCGTTTACTTAAAATATTGACCAAAGTCAAATTTATTCATTTTAACATCAAAACTTAGCATTTTTCATAAAATTTCATATTTAAGCTTTTCGGCTACGCGCTAGGACTGCACACGCAAATCGAGGTAATTCTAAATGAGATTTTCAAGGCCTCAGAGATGCAAAATTTAATTAAAATAGGTGATGACCCCCTTTGGGTTGTCGCATAAAATAGTATTTTATCTATTTTACTATTCCTTTAGCAAATAACTAATCCAAACCGGATAAAAAATAACAAATTAATTTAATCATAAAATAATTACAAAAAACATATATTATGGTAAAAATTAACAAATTAACATTTTTGCACAACTAATAATAATTTCTCTACTTTACTAAATATTTTTAGCACACTAATAATATAATCCGGCTAAAAAATAACAAATTAACGTAATTGCAAAATAATCACAAATACCATAAAACACAGTAAAAAATAACTAATAGGCATTTTTTATATATGAGTTTTAACAAAAAATGAGTCGGAATACCTCGATTTAAATCTTTTGGAAGGTTGAAGATTTGGTGATTTGGAGCTGAAACAAGTAACTCACAATGAGATAATGCCTTAGATACGATATAGGACCGAGGATCTACACTCTTTGTGGGACCGATTGGCTCCAATCGATTTTTTTTTGTTAAAAATAGGGGAGGGGGACCGCTATTTTTGTGTTGTTTAATGGAGAGGAAGGCTGACTTGTTTGGCGGGGAAGGAGAAGGGCTGTTTATTTATGTAAGTATAGCGCCCTTATGTAAGGTGCTATAGTATAGTGCCCTACATAAGGACACTATATCTTTCCACCCATTTAAGTTTAAATAAAGCGCGGTATTGCACCGCGCTATATATATTATGGTGTCTAGTTCTCCTCCCCCCTCCCCCCCCACATATACCGCCCAATATATACAATGGTGTCCAGTCCCCTCCCCCGCCCCCCTCCCCACCCCCCACATAGCGCGCTACATATATTATGGTTCCAGCCAGCCCCCCTCCCTCCTAATATTATGGTTCTTTAAGTCCAAAAGAACCATACTTTGGTTCCAGACCATTAGGAATAGCATGCAAATACACATTTGGGATTTGAAAGTTTATGGATTTCAATTGCGGTATGTAATTTTGAGTAAAACCTAAATAATTTTAATAAATTAAATACGACTTGGAAAAAAATTATTGGGTTCACATGAACCCATATATAACATTCTAAATTTTCCCTTGCTACCATGTTGTCAAATATTTTCCTAAATTTTGGTGAATTGATCAGTTCAATTATGTGGCGAAGTCATGATTTTTATTAAAAGGGAAATCAAAATATAAATAAGTAAATACACAAAAAAGTCAAGAGAAATTCAAATTATATATGTATGTACGTACATATTAGTTTATTATTTAATTATACAGAAATGGTATAAAACAATAAAAGAACAAGAGCAATATTGCAGGAAAGAGAGAGAGAAAATTCTTATTAAATTTTGGGATGATTTACAATGGGGTAAGACACCTCTATTTATAGGAGGAAAAATGACTTAGCCTCAAAGTAAAACTCTCCATTAGATAGACATTCACTCTAATTAGAATCCTATTCTTAACACGAAAAGGAATATTAATTAATACCCCTTGGAGGAGGTGGGTCGCCACTAGATAAGTTTAGTATATTTAATTAGACCAAAAAATGGCTTGGAGGAGGTAGGTCGCCACAAGATAAGTTTAGTATATTAACACCTCCCTTTGAATGTCTACTCAATAAGTAATGTGCCTCACTAAAAACCTTAACTAAAATAAAACCCAATGGAAAAAAAATTTTAGAAAAGGAAAAAGAGTACACGTATTTAGAAATGCGCCTATTGGTTGCCTCGTTAAAAACCTTGCAAGGAAAACTTAGTGGGACAAAATCTTGTAAGGAAAAAAGAGTGTAACGCGCATTAACCCCCCTGAAGAGAGCATCAATTCACATCCTTGAGCATTTGCATTCCAATCTTGTGCACTAACTTCTTGAAGGTTGACGTCGGTAGAGTTTTGGTGAATAAATCAGCCATATTAACTCCTATGAATATATTGCACCTTGAAAATCCCCACTATCACATTATCATGCTTAGTTATAGCAAGATATAAATGTGCACAAATTGCACTTAGCATGTGGTACTTCAAGACCAAAAATTATATATGTTTTAAGCAGTTTAAGTCCTTCAAGGATTGTCATATAAGTTAAGTCATATAAGCCATCTAAAGAGGCTTTAGTGCATATCAAGTTTTTTATGTCTTGCATAGACATATAAGATATCGAAAACTGATTGCACATACCATTGACTTTATATTTTCAAGTGTTTGAACTACATGACCAAAATTACATGCCTTTCATATGGAATCAATTTTACTTGAATTGTGTCTCTACCATTTGGTCAATACTTTTATGTCTATATTCGATAGACTTAAGATCCTCATCTATACTTAGCGCTATGATTATCGATTCCAAAATTTTTCCACAAAGACATAACATAGAGATCTCTTCATTCATATATTGAGGTACCTAAATTTCTCATGAGATTTTATGAAGTTTTATGTCATGTGATCTTTTGGATCACTTGCCTCATTATTATGATCACTTTGATCATTTGCTCATCTTCTATATCAAGAAGTTTATTTGAAACCTATTTTTCTATACGCTTTAAGCTTACCATAGACTTTGTCCTTCTAGGACTTAATATGAGCATTTGCAATGAGAATATAGTTACTTTATTTGGGTCAGCAAATGCGTATGGCATGCTTTGCAATATGTTTCAAACGAATTATCTTTTTATGAACTTCAAGTTCATATTATCGTAATCGAGGATCTAGATATACAAATAATAATTTATTCCACGTAACGTTTTCTCAACTGTTTATCATGTCTCTCCCTCATGTTAGAAAACTAACTTATTTTCTCAACTTTGAGAACCCATCTTTGTGTTTTGTGGTGTTAATCAAAATATACATCATACATCAATAATATTGAGATGGAATTATTTGATTCCTGACCCTGAACCACTTGTGAGGGGAGAATGTAATATACTTTCGTATATAACACATCAAATTGATATATATATATATATCTTTGTTCTCATAAGAAACAGTTTAGCTATTAAGTTGAGGCACTCAATAAATTATTTTGCTAAACCAACTATGATGTAAACCAACTTATCAACATGAACTTCTTGAATAGACAATCTTGAAATTGTGCTCTAAATTGAATTATTGAGAAAGTTACCTCGTAAAACACCATGTTGCGGGTTAATAATAATCGCACATGTAACCATCTCATATATACATCTTATGTGGTATACATGGCAGATGAATTGGCCCATATTCACCTTTGATATTTTCAGCATTCATGAGATTCATTCACAATTTTAGTTGGTCAATTAATTAATGAGAACAAGCAATATAAGAGAATTCGTTCTTTAATATTTACCCATGTGAATTTCGTATTATTTTTGCATATCATATTTAAATTGATATGGCTAAACTGATTGTGTCAACTGAATAAATTATCAATATTGATAAGTTCATGTTTATACCATGACATGTGCAATTATCAATAAACTCCATGTTTAATATGATATGGGTTTTTATATCAATAAATATCCACTTTATTGTGGCATTCTTTTGTTTGTGTAATACAAACTGGAGAATAAAGCGGGTAGCTTTTCACATACAGCTTATCCCGCTACAAGTTGTAGTAATAGAAGATATCAAATCTTTCCTTTATTTATTGTCTCAATATAATCAAGCGCTTTCGCGTATACTTTGAAAACTGAATAAGTTTCTTTGAGACTTACTACAACACAATACCTTATTGATAATCAATTGTGTTTCTCCAAAATAGTATAATTCGCTCTTGCAGAGTTCTCAATTAGTTTGGTACTACCACATGTTCATCAATATCCATATGGTGAATATCTCTTTCAAAGAGAAAGTTATACCATTATGGCCATGGTCAAAATTATATGCAAAATATGTTTCTTACATTATTGTTGTCCTTTAATAATCACATTGCCAAAATATTTTGGTGTACAATAGGTACGTGATCAATGACCATTCATGTCATAATAATGATATTATTTTCTTATTTCATCTCAAACCTCCTTCTAGAGGTGAGTGTGGTATATTCACTACCACTAGCACATTCATATTCTTCCAAGAATAAATATGTATTCATAAATTAGATGTTGTCACACTCACACCATGAATTGACCATAATCATCTATATGTGCTATATAAAATCTCATGTCAAATCGATGAGAGATATTACTTTCGCAAAGTGAAGGATTATTTTGAGAATTCTTATTATTCTCATTATCACAATGATCACGATTATAATTTCGTCTATTGCCACGTTCACATCCATTGATACCTTCACGGTAATAATTTTGTCTTCTTTCAGACTTATCACATACTGCTATCACATTCTCTATAGGGAATGAGAATGGAGCAAATTCAATGGGACGGATTTTCAATTCTTTGCCTACAATCATACGTGATTTTGATCATGGAAAGGCATAGAAATTTTACCACTATGGGTGGTTATAATTTCTTTCAAACTCCATTAGAGTTGCAATCAAAATTTACCGTCTTTGCTTGTATTTAAAATCAAATTATAGAACTACAAGAATTTGCAAGAGAAAAGTAAAATACTTACCTTAAATCCAGAATTTAATCTTGAAGGAAGTTCAGAGAATAATTAACAATCATTATGCTCAATTCCAAAGCTTCTACTCAATTGGTTAGAGTCCCATGCTGATAACGTGTTATAAAACAATAAAAGAATAAGAGCAATATTGCAGAGAAAGAGAGAGAGAAAATTCTTATTAAATTTTGGAAGATTTACAATGGGGTAAGACCCCTCTATTTATAGGAGAAAAATGATTTAGCTCCAAAATAAAACTCTCTATAAGATAGACATTCACTCTAATTAGAATACTATTTTTAACACGAAAAGGAATATTAATTAATACCCTTGGACGAGGTGGGTCGCCAAATTATCCGCTAACGTATAGATCAAATTTCTGTACACTGGTAATGCAAAAGATTTCTAAAAAGCTGTCAATTTATCATATGATACTAGTATGCTTATTATCATTTTTATATTTTATACAGTTATAGCTCTCGGAATATAAAAGTTTAATTGGGGTTGAGAGTTAGCTTATCACCTTTCCCTTTTACCATTCGGTGGATTAAGAGACAGGTGGCAGCAAGAGCACATGAAGTTCCGGTTTTCACGTAGAGGGTGGGTAAATCTTATTATTGTTACTTGTACTGCTCAATTTTTTACATCATTCATCACCTTTCCTTTAATTTCTTATTCTTCTTACACTCAAGTACGTAGAATAATATGGCGAAAAGAGTATTTTCTTGATATACGTACCCATTATGCTAATGATCATAGTACTTGACATGCTTTAAACCTAGTCTTATTGACATTATAATTAGAAGAAAAGTTTTATTTTGTGTCTCGCATAATTTATATTAGTTTTATGAGATAAATTTTTTATCTTACGATCTTGTGAATTCAGAGTTCTGTGAATCCAGAAGTGTAAGATTGAGATCCATAATTTTATAAGATAAAAAGAAGCCTCATATAAATAGTGTCATTTATACGAAAGACAAAATAAAACTTCTCTAATTAGACAGTACTGATGATGATTCGACTGTTTAACTAAAATTACTATCAAAAGAAGAATAAAATAAAACGAAGAAGACGTGACAACACTTGGTTCTTTTTCTAGTAGTTACTGTTTGCATGGCAGAAGTAGTCACTTCTTTAAGTAGCTAAATCCCAACTAATCTCAGTCATTTCGTTTCTATTAAGGAGGTAACGAGGTACTTTTTTCGCTTCTTTAAGGTGGCTAAAAGCTGCAAAACCCATATAAGCTTTCGAGAAGAATACTGGTATGTGTCAGGATGGAAGATAATATAAGTTGGTGGAGAAGGTAACATGTGCGCTTAAAGCAGATGACAATCATACAAATTAGAGTAAAGCCGTTAAGATTTTACAGTTGAAGGAAATTAGGTTTTGTTGAATTTTATGATTCATCTTCAAAGAGATTGTTTACGAATACATATCGTATGTATTTATCGGATTGGTGTAAACGCAAGATGCGAATAAGTTTTACTTATTGATATGGTAAATATTTTTTTAATAAAAATTTTATTTTATTTTTCTCAACTTTGGAGGCACACCTTCCTTTTTAATATATTGTTTCCCTAAATCGCACGTACAAGTATACGCAATCAATCAAGTAATAAAGAGTCAGTAGGATATTATTCCCACGAAGACCTATGATCAATACTCAACTAAATTAAGCAAATTCTAATATATTGAGTCAAGAACAAGTTCAAGGTAATTTTTCTTGGATTAATTCTACTAATGATAATTGTAAGTAAAAGAAAAATTGATTAATTAGCACACTTATCACGAGGATTTTAATTCAATGAGAAATAATATTCTAGGGCCATTGTTGTATATGTAACAATCTTGTTGAATTCTTCAATTAACTTGACTTATCAATTTATCTGCAAGGATAATAGTACTTGTAAAAATTTAGTAACTTCTACTTGCCTATTCAATTTATTCTAAAGCATATATTTTTATTGGATTAGTGATAAAAAGAACGCATTAATAATCTCTTGTACAATTGGCTAAGCACGGCAAATAGGTATATTTTTATTCATTCGGAAATTAATTCCTCAATAACTAGGTTAAAAATCGTGCTCTATTCAATCCTATTACAATCAAGAATTACCTCTTTCAAGTCCAACTCAAGATTCATATATAGTATTTTCACTGTTACGTAGCAATAAAATAATTAGGCTCGTGATATGAATAAATAACCCTATATGAAAATTAACTGGTCAAATCAATATTCGAATATCGACATTCATGTAAAACCATAACCCCAGAATAAACGAGCTTAACCACATAGTCATGGTAGCAATCTCAAATAATTCCCAAGAATACATAAAAATCAATAAAAGAAGGAAAAAGAAGAACTCAAGATGAATTTCACGGTTCCCGAACTTTGTGATGGATTTTCTTCTCTTCCAAGTATGTTAGATGACCTAAAAGAGGCAGTTTTGGCTTATATATTGCGTAGAAAAGTCATGGGCCAAAGTTTTCCTTTTCCTTTTCCGAATCAACTTCAGGGATTGACGCTGAGTTGGATGCTTTGCGTCCACCTCCGCTTGAACTTCTCAACATTATATGCTGAGGTGGATGATTTGCATCCACCCTCTGTTCCCTCAATTTTACTGCGCCTAGGTGCAGATGCTAATAAGGTGGATGCCTTCTTAAGATTTCACCGGTAAGGGTACTCCAAATAGCCTTTTTTCCAAAGTCGAATGCAATGCATTTCCCCTCTTCTCTTATAGCTGGAGTATTTTTTCTTCATATTTTTGCACTCCAAACATCCTAAATTATCACATACAACTTAATTAGTTATAAATCCAATAATCAACACATATCGGGCATTTTTAACACCAAAAAGCAGTTAAAATATGGGTAAAATAACATTTAAATATATAGAAATATGCCCAACATCATATATCCGAGCAAACGAATAACAACATATCTCTATTTTTAGAAATAGTTTAGCTTTAAATTTTTAGTTTACCCTTAACGAAATAATTTATAGTCACACAAATATTATGTCTTGTTTTAGACCACAAGTGTAAAAAAATATTTCTTTTTTTCTCAACTCCGTGAGGGAGTAATTTATCTATTTTACTGTAACATATAATTTGTTGTTTATTCTTGAATATTAGTTATTCCATCCGTTTCAACAAGATTATCTTAGTTTGACTTGACACAAACTTTAATAAAGAAAGGAAGACTTTTAAAATACGTAGTCTTAAATAAGTCACAATATTATATGGCTATAAAACTTTTGAAACTTGTGATCTAAAATCAATCATAATATTTGTGTGGCTATAAATATTTCCTATTAAGGAAATATTGAAAGATGCCAATATTTTTGGAACAAATTAATAAGAAAATAATGTCAATCATTTTAAAACAGCGGAAGTATATCTTTTAAGAATCTGTCACGTATAATTATGTGACTATAAAACTTTTGAAATTTGTGGTATGAATTTTGCCATAATATTTGTGTAGTTATAAATACTTCTTATTAAAGAAATATTGAAAGGTTCCAATATTATTGGAACTGTTATAAATACACTTCTATTTAAGGTGAATGTCTTTAATTAGAGAGATTCTAGAGTTCTATTCTTGGTAGCTAAATCATCCTCCTCCCTATAAATAGAGGTGCCCTCTACCATTGTAAATAACCCCTAACATTCTCTAAGTATCAATAAGAAGAACTCTCTCTAATCTTCTCTCTATTTGCTCTTGTTCTTGAGTTATTGTTCTTGTTCTTATATTATTTCATAACACGTTATCAGCACGAGACTCTACCGTCTCAAGAACCATTCTCGAAAAATCTAAGGTATTTCCCTCTTCCTAATTTAATTTTCGATTATGTCTGACATTACGAAAAGAAAGTTCGTTGCCCTTGAAATTTCGGGCAAGAACTATATGACATGGGTGTTGGATGCTGAAATCCACTTAGATGCTATGGGTCTCGGAGACACCATCAAAGATAGAGAAAAAGCATCCACCCAAGAATGTGCGAAGGCCTTGATTTTCTTGCGCCATCACCTTGATGAAGGTTTGAAGATTGAATTTCTCACTGTCAAGGATCCACTCATCTTGTGGAACGGCTTAAAGGAGAGATATGACAACCTGAAGTTGGTCACTCTGCCACAAGCACGATATGATTGGGCTCATCTGAGGCTCCAGGACTTTAAGTCCGTTTCTGAATATAATTCTGCAATGTTCAGAATTACTTCTAAATTGAAGCTATGCGGGGATAATATCTCCGATTATGATATGCTTGAGAAAACGTTTACAACGTTTCATGCCTCCAATATAGTACTGCAACAACAGTACAGAGAGAAAGGCTTTACAAAGTACTCTGAACTGATTTCTCTTCTACTAGTAGCTGAGCGAAATAATGACCTGCTCATGAGAAATCATGAAAATCGACCCACTGGGTCTACACCACTGCCTGAAGCAGATAAGGTGCACTCTCATTATGCCAAACATGAAAAGGACCATGGTCATGGTCGTAAACGGGGTCATAGCCAGGGACGTAGACAAGGAAGAAATTCCAATGAAGTCCATCAACCCCCAAGGAGAGATAACCGCCGAAAACAGAAACGGGATCATGAAGATCCTAAGGCAAATGGTTCAGAAACTATATGTTATCGTTGCGGTGGGAAAGGGCACTGGTCAAAGACTTGCCGTATACCAAGACACTTGGTTGACCTTTATCAAGCATCTCGAAAGAGAAAAGGCCCTGAAACAAATTTTGTCTATGACGACGATGAGGACATCACCCACCTGGATGTGGCAGACTTCTTTGAGCAACCCGAGGGGAAAATAGACCACCTAATCGGTGATGGGTCCGTGATGAAAGAAGATGGAGTTATTTGATTTTATTCTACTTATTTGTATTAGTTAGTGAATAAACTAATAGTCATTAGTATTAGCTCGTATTAGTTAGTTCATGATGCAATGTTAGCAGTAGTTCTTTAGAATATCTTCAATATGCTCAAATATCAAATAAAATTTTTATTTTCCAGTAGGGGTAATTGACTAGCCTGAAAAACTAGTCGATTATCTACTATTTTCGCATTAAAGCTGAAAAATAATTGATCAACAATCGATTGTCTTTGTCTAACAATCGATTGTCGTTAAGACAGTAATCTGGAATTTTTCAAAAATCATCCACAATCGATTGTCTTTGTCTAACAATCGATTGTCGTTAAGACAGTAATCTGGAATTTTTCAAAAATCATCCACAATCGATTGTCTTTGTCTAACAATCGATTGTCTCTAAGACTGTAATCAAATTTTTCAAAAATCATCCACAATCGATTGTCTATGCATAACAATCGATTGTCTTTAAACAGCTCGAATTTTTCAAAATAGCCAACAATCGATTGTCTATACTTAACAATCGATTGTCTTAAAACAGTGCTCGAATTTTTCAAAATAGCCAACAATCGATTGTCTATGCATAACAATCGATTGTCTTAAGACAGTGATCTGAAGTTTTTCAAAATAGCAAATAATCGATTGTGTGTGTTTAACAATCGATTGTCAATGTTCAACAATCGATTGTTTGCGTTTAACAATCGATTGTTTGAAGAAAACGTTTAAACTGAAATTTTCAAACTGCAAAGTAATGGATAACATATCTGATTTTGTTAGTCAACTGTTAGCAGAAGATTTTGAAAATATTATGTGACACAAACGAATTGAACTTGTTTATTCTTATGTTCGTGTATCTCTTTTGTATGTCAAACTATGGGATAGCAAATATGGATATCTCACAAAGCGAACTTGGATCAACGTCCAACTGTAAAAGTATTTGCCTAGTTGATTCATGTACTACACATACAATACTCAAAGAAAGGAAGTATTTCTCTCAACTAAATATGTGTAAGGCAA
Organism: Nicotiana benthamiana; assembly: GCA_034376525.1. Taxonomy (NCBI): domain Eukaryota; kingdom Viridiplantae; phylum Streptophyta; class Magnoliopsida; order Solanales; family Solanaceae; genus Nicotiana; species Nicotiana benthamiana. The sequence continues at coordinate 36,680,373 of CM067327.1, forward strand.
ACGTTACTACAATATCTGGAAGTAGTAAATTGATTGAAGGCTCCGGAAGAGCAATTGTAACTCTGCCCAAAGGCACGACGTTAATCATAGAGAATGCAATGTTCTCCTCCAAGTCTAAGAGAAACTTGTTGAGTTTTAAAGATGTACGCCGGAATGGCTATCATATTGAGACAATGGATGAAGATAATCTTGAATATCTCGTCATCACAAAGAATGTCTCCGGCCAAAAGAGGGTTATTGAGAAATTCCCGTCTTTATCTTGTGGCCTGTATTGGACAAGAATTAGTGCAATTGAGGCACATTCAACAGTAAACCAAAGGGTTACTGATTCCAATACCTTTGTACTTTGGCATGATCGATTGGGACACCCAGGATCGATCATGATGAGACGGATTATAGAAAGCTCATATGGGCATCCGTTAAAGAATTTCAAAATTCTTTCGAATAATGAATATCCTTGCACTTCGTGTTATCAAGGCAAGCTGATTATCAGGCCATCACCAACAAAGGTTGGGACTGAGTCACCCACGTTTCTGGAACGTATACAAGGGGACATTTGTGGACCTATTCACCCACCTAGTGGGTCGTTTAGGTATTTCATGGTCTTGATAGACGCATCCTGTAGATGGTCTCATGTGTGCCTGTTGTCATCACGCAACCTTGCGTTTGCGAAATTAATGGCACAAATAATTCGACTACGAGCACAATTTCCAGATAATCCAATCAAGTCCATTAGACTGGATAATGCTTCTGAGTTTATATCCCAAGCATTTAATGATTATTGCTTATCAATCGGGATAAAAGTTGAACATTCTGTAGCTCATGTTCACACTCAAAACGGTCTTGCAGAATCGTTAATTAAACGCCTGCAGTTGATTGCAAGGCCATTACTTATGAGAACGAGGCTGCCCACTTCGGTATGGGGTCACGCCATCTTACATGCAGCAATGCTAATTCGTCTCAGACCGACGAATTACCACAAGTATTCCCCGTTGCAATTGGTTTTGGGTCTTGAACCCAATATATCCCATTTAAGAATTTTTGGATGCGCAGTATATGTGCCTATAGCACCGCCATCCCGCACCAAAATGGGTCCGCAAAGAAGGTTAGGAATATATGTTGGGTTTGAATCGCCCTCCATCATTCGCTACCTCGAAACATTGACAGGCGACTTGTTTACTGCACGATTTGCAGACTGTCGATTTGATGAGACACTTTTCCCAAAATTAGGGGGAGAAGTTGGTGAAACCAAACGGGAAATTTTGTGGAAAAATGCATCATTATCTCATCTTGATCCACATACCTCTATTTTTGAAAGAGAGGTACAAAAGATTATCCATTTGCAAAGAATAGCAAATCAAATGCCTGACGCTTTTACGGACTTGAAAAGGATAACGAAATCCCACATTCCCGCGGAAAATGTTCCAATCCGTATTGATGTCCCTGTTGGACAATCATCTAGTGTCATAACCAATGAGTCGAATGCACGCCTGAAGCGTGGCAGACCATTAGGTTCCAAAGATCGAAATCCTAGAAAGAGGAAAAAGAACGATCAAAATGACACCACGAAAGAATCTCATGATTTAACAAATTCTGAGGTTCATGAAGAATCCATTGAGCCCGAGACTCTGGAAAATACGGAACTATCCCTAAATCCAATTAATATTGAGGCAAATATTAATCGAGTGGATATTGTGGTGGATAATGCCTTTGCTTATAATGTAGCATCTAGCATTATGCAAGAATGTGAGGATCTAGAACCTCAATCTGTTGAAGAATGTCGAAAAAGACAGGATTGGCCAAAGTGGGAAGAAGCAATTCAATCAGAATTGAATTCGCTGGCAAAACGTGAAGTTTTTGGCCCTATAGTTGAAACACCTAATGGTGTTAAGCCTGTCGGCTATAAATGGGTCTTTGTACGCAAAAGAAATGAGAAAAACGAGGTACAAAGATATAAGGCACGCCTTGTTGCACAAGGTTTTTCTCAAAGGCATGGTGTCGATTATGAAGAGACATATTCGCCTGTAATGGATGCGATAACCTTTCGTTATCTCATAAGTTTTGCTGTCCATGAAAAGCTGACATGCACTTAATGGATGTAGTTACTGCCTATCTTTATGGCTCACTTGATAATGAGATATACATGAAAATTCCCGATGGACTCAAGGTGCCAAATGCGCACAACTCAAAATCTCGGGAAATGTTCTCAATTAAATTGCAAAGATCCTTGTATGGTCTAAAGCAATCTGGACGAATGTGGTATAATCGTCTTAGTGAGTACTTGTTAAAAGAAGGCTATATAAATGACGCCATTTGCCCGTGTGTTTTTATAAAGAAAACAACATCGGAATTTGTTGTACTTGCCGTATATGTTGATGACATAAACCTTATTGGAACCCCTATAGAACTCCAAAAGGCAATTGATTATCTAAAGGATGAATTCGAGATGAAAGATCTCGAAAAGACTAAACTATGTCTTGGTTTGCAAATTGAATATTTGGCAAACGGAATTTTTGTTCATCAATCTACCTATACAGAAAAGGTACTGAAGCGGTTTTACATGGATGAAGCACATCCTTTAAGTACACCGATGGTTGTTCGATCACTTGATGTGAACAAAGATCCATTCCGACCACAAGAAAGGAATGAAGAGCTACTTGGTCCTGAAGTACCATATCTTAGCGCAATTGGCGCACTAATGTATCTTGCAAATACTACAAGACCTGACATATCCTTTTCAGTTAATGTCTTAGCAAGATTTAGCTCGGCTCCTACGAAGAGACATTGGAATGGGATCAAACACATATTGCGGTACCTAAAGGGAACTACCGATATGGGCTTATTTTATGGCAAGAATTGCAGCCCGGATCTTGTTGGTTATGCTGATGCTGGATATTTGTCCGACCCACACAAGGCTCGATCTCAAACGGGTTATGTGTTTACCTGTGGAGAAACCGCCATATCTTGGCGATCGACTAAGCAATCAATTGTGGCTACTTCATCTAATCATGCCGAGATAATTGCTATTCATGAAGCAAGTCGAGAGTGTGTGTGGTTAAGGTCGATAATACATCATATCCAAGACAAATGTGGTTTGAAGTGTGATAAACTACCCACAACTTTGTATGAAGACAATGCAGCATGTATAGCTCAATTGAAGGGAGGATTCATAAAAGGAGATAGAACGAAGCATATTTCACCAAAGTTATTCTTCACACATGATCTTCAAAAGAATGGTGATATCAATGTTCAACAGATTCGTTCAAGCGACAATATGGCTGATTTGTTCACAAAATCTCTACCAAAGTCAACCTTCAAGAAGCTAGTTCACAAGATCGGGATGCGAAGACTTAAGGACATAAATTGATGTTCTTATCAGGGGGAGTTTAAGGCGCGTTGCACTCTTTTTCCCTTACAAGGTTTTGTCCCACCGGGTTTTCCTTGCAAGGTTTTTAACGAGGCAACCAATAGGCGCATATTCAAACATGTGTACTCTTTTTCCTTACTTTAATTTTTCCCATTGGGTTTTGTTTTAAGGTTTTAACGAGGCACATCATTGAATAGACATTCAAGGGGGAGTGTTATAAATACACTTCTATTTAAGGTGAATGTCTTTAATTAGAGAGATTCTAGAGTTCTATTCTTGGTAGCTAAATCATCCTCCTCCCTATAAATAGAGGTGCCCTCTACCATTGTAAATAACCCCTAACATTCTCTAAGTATCAATAAGAAGAACTCTCTCTACTCTTCTCTCTATTTGCTCTTGTTCTTGAGTTATTGTTCTTGTTCTTATATTATTTCATAACAGGAACAGACTAATAAAAAAATATTAATCTTTTTAAAACAGAAGGAATATATCTTTTAAGATCGTCACCTTATCACGTATAGCAATTATCTTTTAATTAATTTGATAATATAAAAAAGTTATGGTGTATACAAGTTAAATTAGAGTATACAAGAAAAACTCAGTTGGTTGAAGGTGACACTCGGATGAGACAACTGAATTGAAGTATTGAGGCACAATTTGCTGCTAAACTGGTCCACTGCCTGACGCATGTGATAACTCATAGACGTGTCCAACAAATTCTTCTAACATTTCCCCTTTAGTTACGGTACTAGCTTTTGAATGTGGTTTCCTGGTTCAGATTGGGAAACTGGTATTTGAAAAATAGTATTTTTAAGGTGTGTTGAATTAGTGTTTGAAAAATCATTTTATGACATCAAGAAAATAATTAAAATTTTAAAAACAATATTGTAATACGTACGGTATTTATTTTAAGTATGTGAATGTTACGACCTATTTTATTTCTTTGATTTTCCTCTTCATAAAGAATTTTTGTTGAGTTTTTTCACATCGGAGGGATTTGAGGTCCTTGGTCTCCTTGTATGGCTTGGACAATCCTCACCTCATAAGCTAGCTTTTGGGGTTGAGTTAGGTCCAAAGTTCATTCTTATCATGGTATCAGAGCTAGGCTCATCCCGATTATTGTTACCGATGTTGGGCCCCCATTTATGTTGTCCACGCTCCAGAGATCTGGGCGTGAGGGGGATTGTTAAGTTATCCCACATCGGAGGGATTTGAGGTCCTTGGTCTCCTTATATGACTTAGACAATCCTCACCTTATAAGCTAGCTTTTGGGGTTGAGTTAGGCCTAGGTCCATTCTTATCAATTTTAAGGGTCTAGCTTGATCTTGCATGTGATGGATTTGATATTGACTTATATCTAGAAATTCAAGCTCGCAGCTTAATCTTGAATCTAATGAATTTGATCTTAACGTGTATTTGAATTCAACAGTTTTGGCATGGAACTTGATCTTGAATTTAATGGATTTGAACTTAATTTTATTTGAAACGAAGGACTTGAAGCTAATTAATCTTTGAATACTTAGACCTTGTAGAGAAAAGCTTGAATGAGGCTTCTTGTAGAGAATTTTGTGAGTTTTGATCCTCGAATTATTTCTCTCTTGCTTCTTATTGTGTATTTATGGCGTCTCTTCTAGGTTTTGGAGATCTCTGTTTTTAGTTGTAGATGAGAGGAATACTTGTGATGAGGATAATTGACTCCTTTGTTTTGCTTTGGTTGATCGACTTGAATCACACAAAAATTTGATTGAAACAATGACATGCCACATTTTATTGGCCAGTATATTCTACTTATATACGTGCATATTCAATTAATTTTTTATTTCACTTAGCATATCATGTTATTTCTCATGTATCATAATAACATTAACTCTTTCGTTTGACTTAACGCTCCATGTAACTAGCTGTATACATATTTGGGCCTCTAGCATAAGATAATGTTTTGGGCAAACAAAGGAATCCATCATTTGCAGGCCCAATTAAATAGATTTGCTCAATGAATTTTTACTTTCAAACCTTATTACCTTCCATGTTTAAGGTTTGTATTTATTACATTTAAACATATCAAATTTTAATTTATGTACCATAATTCAAATTAAGGGTATAATTATTGCTTTATTTATTCTAGGCATGATTTTAGGAGCATATATTCCTTTTTCCTTTTTTCCTCTTCTCTTTCCTAACGTAATTATTGCACAAATACAATGTACAATATTTACTTTAAGAATCTTAGAGTATGTAGTTCCATTCCTTCTTTCTTTCTTCTTCTTGATCTTCTACATTAATTTTTCTCTCAATGGATTAAATAACATAAATTGGGATATATGTGAAGACATAGTTAAATTTTTAGGACAATTTTGCTTTGCTACTGCACACTTTTCTAGTTCTAGTCTTCCAACTTGTAATTCTATACTTATTTATTTGAATGACATAGTTTCATTATCAAAATTGAAATTTTGAATATTAAGAATTGATTAAATTTGGTATGCTTAAATTTTTTTGACACAAGATTGTAGTTTAATTGTAGTATAAATGTAACAATACAATTAAACTACAATTTACAATTTATCTATAAATTATCTACATTTTATCTACAATACTATAATTTAACTACAATTTAACTACATTTTAACTACAAATTCTGAAAAAATATGTCTTCTTCTTCTTCGACGAGTTTCAATCTGAAATTCAGTCAAAACCAAGTCTAATCTTCACCAAAACCCCTCAAAATTGAGATATAAACTCCTAAACATATCTTCCCAATCTACAATTTGTCTATATTTTATCTACAATTTATCTACAATTCTACAATTCTACAATTTAACTACAATTGAACTACAATTTAACTACAATTTCTTGAAAAATATGTCTTCTTCTTCTTCGACGAGTTTCAATCTGAAAATCAGTCAAAACCAACTCTAATCTTCACCAAAACCCCTCAAAATTGAGATATAAACTCCTAAACATATTTCGAATTATTTATAACAACACCCAATCCAAACAAATAATGATTTTTGAAAATCCAAATTTGAATTCAAAGCTTTCAAGCTTTTTAATGGCTATCAATGATGGAAAATATATGGAGAAGGAGAGAATTACGCTACAATAGATTTTCTTCCGTTTTAAATTTCGAAATTAATGGTGATAGAATCACCATTAAATGTGATTCCTACAATTTGGAGCCTTTTTAGGATAGAATCTATCTATTTTTGGTTTGGTACAATTTTGTAAACAAAACATGGTATAGGTAAATACCAAATCATACACAATTTTGATAATAAGGTTTGCTATATGGTATATATAGGTAAAAATCTCTTTAAATAATTTGAACATTTGGGCCTCAATAATATACTACTTAGACTCTAATAATTAATCCATTTATGTTATCCCATAGTATTATATAAATATGCTTTGTACTTATGATATAATCCAATTCTTGTTTAAATTAAAATTCAATAAAATTTAATTGCCTACATATACACACCCCCCCCCCCCCCCCACACACACACACACACACACATATATATATATATATATATATATATATATATATATATATATATATATATATATATATATATATATATATATATATATATATATATATATATATATATATATATATATATATATATATATATATATATATATATATATGTTGCGTTAGTTTTTCTTTTTATTATGAAAACTTTCCGTTGGTTTTCATTTAACAATCGAATAATGACAAGGCCTTTCATTCATTTTAAAAATTTACATTAACAAGCACTTTAAGAAAAAGAAAAGAAGAAAGAAAACGATTGTGCTATCTCATGTGTCACCCATGAAAACTAAACGGACTATTGAGAAAACAGAAGTTCCGAATAAGGATTTTTTTCATAGCTACAAAATTAGGATAATATTCATCCAGCCTAGCCAGATTGTATTTATTTATAAGTAGTAATTAGAGTTCTTTTTTATATAATACATATAAATCTGATCAAAACCTATAATTTATTATTGTACAGAATTCAGTCAAAAATTATAATTTATATGCAACCTGTATACAACTTACACAACTTGCATACAGTTATATTAGTTCTATATATTTTGTACCTCTTTTGCACTCCTGTTGATAATTGGCCAAAAATATATGATTTTGAGTGTATTTTTCTCTCATTTGTCGTGTGAAATGCGAGCAATTACATGATATATGAAGTGAATTATATTCATAACATATTTCTTATTTGTAGGCATGAGCTTGAATGATAATGGAGCAAAAGATATCAAGTTATTGCAAAAAAGGGACAAAAATTGAAGATTAGGAGCTCGTCTATTCTCGTGTGTGGTACGAAAATGGAGAAAAGTGAAGGTACAAAACGGTGAAGAGAATCAAGGGTACGGATCGCTTCGCGAAATGGAAGAATTTAAAAAGCTAAATCTGCATCAAAGTTTACGCCATGCGCAAAGTCAGACGCGGGCGAAGTCTAGTTCTCCTACCAGAACTTGGATTGGAAAATTTCGCCCCTTAGAAACCCTAAGCGATATAAATAAATCAAAGAATGACTTTTTAAGGGTTACACATCTTTGAAGGCAAGGACAAGCAAGGAGCAACACGAAAAATGCGGAAATGAGTTTTTATCTTTCTTCTTCCCCTTTTCTATTGTTGGTGAAGAATTCTTATATTGTAGTTGTGGAAATAATTATCCGTAGCTAATTTCATAATCTAGGCTTTTGCTGGAACTTATTGAAGGGTGATTTTCTAGTTACGTTAATATATATTTGCTATAGTATTCTCTCTATTTGTTAACTATATGCTTATTGTTGTTGATTGAAGGGCCTCCAATTAACTATTCTTATTTAGTATGTATTACTTGGGAGAGAATGCATATTCAGGTAGTTGTTGAACAACATAACTCCTAACGTATATGAAGGGTCAATAAGAATAGTTGAAACGTGGGATTAAGGATAATGAAGCCTTGGTGCGATCTAGGTGAGGTGTACTTAAGGTTAGCTAGCTTAATTCGGTAGAATATGTCTAGTATATTATTGTAATTACTCGAAAGAGAGTTACAACAGTCAAAGTGCTCATGATCAATAAAAAAGACTTAGGCAAATTTATAGAAAACGTAGCGGAAAGGATTCCGACAATAGGAGAAATTAGAACCTTAGATCATTCTAATTCTTGCCTACAACTGGTCGTAGTTAGTTCTTATTATTTGATTTTTTAGTACGTAATATTATTAGTTAGTAAACATCCAATTTATTACTTAAACATTTCTGAATATTGATTACAAGAATTTGTGTGAGTCTAATAGCTGCGTTTAATAGGTTAATTCCCTGTGGTTTTCGACTTCGGACTTGTTAACCAGAATATATTTGCAACGACCGCCTTGTCATTTTTATAAGGCATAGTTAGGCGTTCTAAAATATTGGTGCCGTTGCCAGAGAATTAACGGTGTTACTAATTTAAGCTAAAAGAAGTGCTAAAATTCTTAGCATAGTCAATTTTCTTCAATTGAAATCAAGTACATTGAAATTCTAACGTTTGTAGTCTTGGGTATTAAAGGTGCATGCCTAGAAACTCTACAAGAACTAGGGATTGGTTTTTAGAATTATTAAATCCTGAGAAGATTTTTAAGGCACTTAATCATGCAAACAAGAAATGCAAACATCAATAGAACTCAACAGAACAAATTGAACCAGATATAGATGATGGAGTAGAAAATCCAAACAACAGAAACAGTGCGAATGACCCGAACAATCAGTGTGTGGTGTCTCTTGTGCCAGAAGTAGCATTGTATAACTGGGCACAACCCGCCACTAACAATCTGGCAACCACAATTGCAGTCCCTTAGATACAAGCGAAATTATTTCAAATCACAAATAACATGCTACGTTTGTTGTAGAACAAGGGACTGTTCTCAGGGTCATACGTTGAAGATCCTTAGCAGCATCTGAAGAATTTCTTGTCTATATGTGCCACACAAAGGCAACATAATATGACAGCGGAAGCAATAAGGCTATTGTTGTTATTTCTATTCTTAGTGACAGGAGCGGCTCAAACTTGGCTTAATTCACTCCTAATAAACTCCATCATTACTTAAATGGAATTAGTCAAGCAATTTGTGAACAAATTCTACCCACCCAATAATATTGCTCAACAAATTGATGAGATATTAAGCTTCAGATGAAAACCAATAGAGACATTACAAGAAACATGGAAACGTTCAAGGGTCTGCTGGTTAAGTGTCCACATCATAGCATTCCGGAGCAGATAATGGGGCAGAGGCTTTATATGGGATTGGCAGATAGTTTGAAGGCCAATGTTGATGCTTAAGCAGGTGGAGCATTTTTTATTAAAACATTTAGAGAAAGCAAGATCCTACTAGACAAGATGGCCCAAAACTTAGTATGGATGACAAGAGACTCTCCAATCACTCATATAGTTCACTCAGTGGCTTTAGACCCAACAAACTCCATAGCTGAAAATATGGACACTCTAGTGACACAAATGAGTATCATTACCAAAACGATTGATGAATCAGGCCAGAAGCAGCATGTACACATAGTTGATGCAACTACGGGGGCTTATGTACACCATGCATTAACCAACCATATGTTTGCTCGTGGAGCGCGGAAGGTGACAACCAACAATATAAGGAAAATATGAACTATGTGGCCAACTATGGAGGATAGAGGCAAGTAGTCATAATTGGGGTTAGTAGAATCAACAATATAGACCAGCTCAGCAGCAGTACAACAACAACAATCTTAGAACTGTGTGACCACATGGTCAAGTGGTACCTTACCAAAGGCAACAATGTTATAATCAGCAAAACCAATAGTTGGATTATTAACAACCTCAACAACAACAGATCATAAGACAAGATGATGGGTTTGCTAAAATTGAGGGAATAATGAATAGCAACAATAGAATGCTGTAATAATTGCTAAGGACCACTGGAAAATTAACTAAGAGAGTAGACTCATATGATTTAGTGATAAAGGGTATTGAGGTTCAATAAGGACATATTTCAATGGCTTTAAATAATCGTCTCAAGGGACATTACCTGCAGACATACAAATTAATCTAAAAGAGCAGGGTTCGAAACAGCTTATGGCAGTGAGTCTACGAAATGGTAAAAACCTAGATCTGGAGCAAGAAATTTCTTGTGAAAGCTAACCTACTAAGACACTGGTACCAGTGCCCATTGAGATAGCTGATTCGGTAGTGTTAACTGAGGTGACAATACAACATGCACTAGAGAATGCTAACAAAGAAAAAAGGTTATGAAAGAGACTGAGGTAGCAAGTGAAACGACAGTAGAAGTAGTCCTTGAACAAGAAAAATCAAATCATAGGGAAGAAGCGACCTCCAGCACAATTCCCATAGAGATTGGCCAAGTATCAGAAAGATGAGCCATACAAGAAACTCTTGGAGATGTTGAATCAAATTGAGGTAAACATTCCATTAATTAACGCTTTAAAGGAGATGCATGGTTACGCAAAAATGATGAATCACTTGATGTCCAGCAAGTTTCACTTTTACGACTTGGACACGATTACATTGACTCAGACTTGCAGTGCTGTTGTGATGAGACCCATGCTGAGAAGTTGTCTGACCAAGGGAGTTTCACAATCCCATGCACAATAGACAGCTATGCATTTGCTAATACACTGTGTGATCTGGGGGCAAGCATAAAACTGATGTCCTTTGCTATTTACAAAAGGTTGGGCATTAGAAGAGCTAGACCCATGTCCATGTTACTAGAGCGTGTTGACCGGAGAGTGAAGAGGCCCTCTAGTATTCTTGATGACGTATTAGTACAGGTTTGGATTTGTGTTCCCAGTAGATTTTGTCATTCTTGACTGTCGGTTTGACGAGGAAATTCCCATAACTTTGGGAAGACTATTCTTGTCCATTAGGAGAGCTCTAATTAATTGAAACTGGAAAGCTAAAAATTAGATTAAATGATAAAGAGATAACATTCAATGTGCAAAAATCTATGCGGTGACCAGGTGAATTTGCTAATTATTCTCAATAGATGCCGTGGATGTAATTTTGGAGGAGGAAGAAGGAACATTGAACACTAAAGACCCTATATCAACGTGTCTTATGAACTTAGATGAATCCAATGGAGAAGACATGGCGGAGTGGGCACTTGCTCTTGAAGGCTAGGGTTTTTGGAGAAGGGAGCTCGAATTTGAGCCTTTGCACTTAGAGGAAACAAAAAATCCTCCATCTAAGCCATCGATAGAAGATCCACCAAAATTGGAACTAAAGCCCCTACCACCTCATCTCAGGTATGCTTTTTGGGAGCTAACTCAACTTTACCTGTTATTATCTCATGTAGTTTGTTAGATGTACAGGCAGAATAACTTTTGCAGGTATAGATGGAGTGCAAAGCTAAAATTAGTTGGACCATTTCAAATATTAAGGGTATCACCCCAGCCTTTTGTATGCATAAGATTCTACTGGAAGATGGCTACAAACCTTCTAAAGGGCATCAAAGAAGACCGAACCCAACATGAAAGATGTTGTGAAAACGGACGCGATACAGTGGTTAGATGCGGGGATCATTTTCCCCATCTCTGATAGTAACTGGGTCAGCCAAGTTCAGTGTATGACAAAGAAGGTCGGTATGATGGTAGTGAAAAATGAGAAGAACAAGTTGATCTTAACACGAACAGTCATATGTTGGCGAATCTGCATGGATTACAGAAAGTTGAACATGGCTACTCGGAAAGACCATTTCCCACTACCATTCATTGATCAGATACATGGAGGTCCCACTTCTGCTCTGTGGATGGGTACTCGGGGTATAATCAAATCTCTATTGCCCCAGAAGATAGAGAGAAAATGCCATTCACATGCCCTTATGCTATCTATGACTTACAAAGAATGTTGTTTGGCCTATGCAATGCACCCGCCACATTCCAAAGGTGCATGATGGCCATCTTTATAGATATGGTAGAGGAAACAATGGAGATTTTCATGGATAAATTTTTAGTGGTGGGGAACTCATCCGATAATTGCCTTATGAACTTTAGAAGAGTATTGAAGAGTTGTATAGATACTAATCTTGTACTCAACTTGGAAAAGTGTCATTTCATGGTACAAGAAGGTATAGTCTTTGGGAACCTAGTGTCAAGTAAAGGAATTGATGTAGATCATCCAAAGGTTGATGTAATCGAAAAGCTTCTACCACCCACTTTCATCAAAGCAATAAGAAGTTTTCTTGGGCACGCCGATTTCTATAGGAGATTTATAAAATCCTTTTCTCAAAATTTCTAACCCTCCTGTGTAAATTGCTTGAAAAAGATCACCCTTTTATGTTTTCTGATGATTGCAGGGTAGCTTTTGAGGAATTGAAGAAGAGGCTAGTAACAACACCTATCATAGTTGCACGTGACTGGGAGAAACCATTTGAGCTAATATGTAATGTGAGTGACTATGGAGTGGGAGCAGTTTTTGGGCAGCGAAAAGACAAAGTCGTGCATCCAATATACTACACAAGTAGAACTCTGAGTAGTGCCCAACTAAATTACACAGTGAGCGAGAAGGAGACGCTAGTAGTGGTGTTCAAGTTTGACTAATTCAGGTCCTACCTGATAGGCTCAAAGGTAATTGTTTATACTGACCATGTTGCTCTCGGGTACTTAATCGAGAAGAAGTAGTCAAAGTCTCACCTGATTAGATGGGTGCTACTGTTGCAAGAATTTGACTTGGAGATCCATGACTGAAAGGGAATGGAGAACCAAGTGGCTCATCACTTATCTAGGCTGAAAGGAGCTGAGAAGAAGTTTGAGGTGGATGAGATTGTGAAGACTTTCCCGTATGAACAACTATTAGCAACGAGTCTTGAGATAGAGCCATGGCATGCAAACATTGCAAACTACCTAGCGAGCAGTATTGTTCCTTATGACCTTTCCTCTGTCCAAAAGAAAATTTTCATTCGTGATTGTTACACGTATTATTAAGATGAGCCTTATCTTTTTAGGATTTGTGTTGATAACATGATCCAGAGATATATCCCTCGAGGCAGACTAATCTTCTATTTGTAGGCGTATCACGTGTCACCATATGGTGGCCATTTCGGGGGAGTAAGGACAACAACGAAAGTGTTGGAGTCTGGCTTCTATTGGCTAACATTGTTCAAAGATGCACACTTGTGGGGGAAGGGTTGTGATAATTGCCAACAAACCGAGAATATTTTCCGCCAAAATGAGATGTTTATGAACCCAATTCAGGAGGTAGAAGTGTTTGATGTATGGGGAATCAATTTCATGGGGCCTTTCGTTCGCTCATATGGCAACAAGTACATACTTGTAGCTGTGGACTACGTGTCCAAATGGGTGGAGGATGCAACGCTCCCTACAAATGATGCAAAGGGGCTTTTTTGAGAAAGAATATATTCACCCGATATGGCAATTCAAGGGAAATAATCGGTGGCGGAGGCACTCACTTTTGTAATCGAGCCTTCGCAAAGTTTTTAGGAAAGTATGATGTACGCCACAAGGTTGCCACCCTATATATTATCCACAAACGAGTGGGCAAGTGGAAGTTTAGAACAAAGAAATAAAGAGCATGTTGACAAAGACTGTGAATGCTATAAGAATGAATTAGGCAAGAAAGTTAGATGATGCACTCTGGGCCTGCCTTGCCGCGTTCGAAACTCTGATTGACATGTCACCATACAAATTGGTTTTTGGAAAGGCGTGTCACCTACCAGTGGAGTTGGAGAATAGAGTTTTGTGGGCGTTGAGGCAGATTAATCTCGATATAGAAGCTGCGGGCAAAAGTAGAGTCACAGATTTGCACGAGCTTGATGAGTTTCGCTACCACACTTTTGAGAGTGCAAGGCTATATAAAGAAAGAATGAAGATGATGCATGACAAAAATATTCTTGAGTGAAATTTTACACCTAGAGATATGTTATTGATTTACAATTCAAGACTAAGGTTATTTCGGGCAAATTAAAGTCAAGACGATTAGGACCATTTCGTGTGGTAGAGATTCACCTCACTGGTGCCATAGAGATTGTTGTAAAAAATGACTCTTGCATGTTTACAGTCAATGAGCACATGTTAAAATATTATGTGGGCATGTATGGTGAAAATGATATCGGTGACTCATTTGCTCGAGCCACCAATGCTGAGCGATCCTTATGTGCGATGACCTGTATCGTGCTGTGACGTTAAACCAGGCGCTTCATGGGAGGCAACCCATTATAATGTTGTATAAATAAAAAAAATTGAATTCTAGAAATATTGACATGTTTATAAATATTGCAGGAATGAGATTGTACAAATTGGAATGACTTGGGGTGAAGAAATCATCAAAAAGGTCAAAAGTGGCTAAATTTGAACAGCTGAAAAATTGGCCAGCACTGGGCTCTCTAAATCCACATCTAGCGTGAAGGCAGACACGGCCCAGGCTAGCCACATACAAGAAAATTAGTAAATTGGCGCCCCACTTTGCGAGTTTTTAATTTTTTTTTATTTTCATTTTTTCGGCTAGGCTCTAATAGGTAAGTTTTAATTTTTTTAAAAAAAAAAAAAAAAAAAAAACCATCCTAAACACCCCTAAACACCACCGTTCCCACTCCCTCTGTATTCCAACAATTCCTTTGTCCTATTCTTTCTTCCAGCCACAATCCCCATCCATCGTTCTGTTTTCCCCCCCTCAACGTTTAGGTAAGTCGTTTGTTTAATTTTTCTATTTTGTTTCTTTGACTATTTCATTTTGTTTTGTTTTCTTCATTGGAATCATGTTACATTTATCCTGTTTCGCCCTACCTCTGCATTTTTCCTTCTTTTTTAATTACGACCCAGCTATTGCATCAGTTTGGTTGTTTATTTATCTTGTGTTGTGGTTTCTTGTTATGGTTTATTTTAGGTGGAGTAATGGAAGTTTGATTTTTGGAGCATAGTTTTCTCTGGATTTTGTTGGTTTTTGTTTGTAGTGCGGTGTAAATTATAATTCTCACAACCTCACTCAAATTGGGAGGACAAAACATGTATTGTCTGTATTGAAACATGATGGAAAAAATTATGCATGCAAGATGTTCGAAAAATTGCCTGAATGAAAATTTTGATAGGTTTGCGAAGTCTGAGTAGCAAGACTCACTATTTCGGTAATATGAACATCTTTTGAGTGTGGGGTAGCCGTTTGGGGGTTTATGCACTTAAATTGACATTTTTTTTTGAACAAATGTCAATCTGCGGCCAACTTAGGCACGACTAGTGCATGATGTGTGCGTCGTCCTACCCACTTGATTGTCAATGATGGTGAGTAACCTTATATCAATGTAATTAAGTGTAGTAGACACTTGTTCCCTGGTTAGTACTTATGCTTTCGAGCTAAGTGTGGGGTGCAATGCATACCACTACGATTTAATGTTACATATTATACTAATATGTAAGTTGTATCTTTTGCAGTTAATATGGCTGTCTCAAAAACACCAACTAGAAGCCATGGAGCTGGGGGTAGTGGCAAGACACCCCAAAGAAATCACCAAATGACAAGAATGTAGCGGAGAAGGGCGATACAGAGGCGCGCACTAAGGCTAGGCATGATAAGGAAAACAATGGAACTACCGAGATGGACACTAAGGCCACCTTACTGAGCACTGACCGACCTCAACAAATACACCAAAGGGTGTGTCAACCATAGCCGTCTAGGCCAAGAGAGGTTCCATTAAAAATTAGAGAGGGGGCTTCTAAGCCACCACTGGCTAAGAAACAAAAAGTAGTTGAGGTGAAGGGAAAGGGCAAGACAAAAAAGGTTATCAAGTCGGAATCTGAACATGACTCATCTGATGAGGAGGAAGTAGTGATTCCGTTGCCCAATGGTGAAGGGAAGCCGAGTGTTCCAGGTGCTACAGCCGTGTGGGAAACACAGTTCTTGAGTGATAGCTCATGGAACAAATGGAAGCATATAAAGACGAAGCAAATCAATCCGATACTGTTTGTAAGACCGTTGAATTTTGGGGCTACAAAGTCAAGTTATCCAGATATTTTGTGAGTAATAGAGCAGAATAGGTGGATATGCTTTGCTCAAGGGCGAGACTAATTTGACTCTCATTCGTGAATTATATGCTAACTGGGACCCTGGTAGGGGCAATGGCATTGTTTGGGTTCGTGGGACTCAAGTTGATATCTATGCCTCAGCAATAAATAAGTACTACTGCATACCTGTGCAGTCCGACTCAGAGTACTGGAGGAGAGAGCAAAGATCGAATGTGAACCACATACTTGAGGTCTTGTGTGGGGGATCTGGACCAGCTGATTGGTAAGTGACTGATAGGTTGGAAATACGTACATGAACAAGGAGGCTCGAATATGGTTAAATTGGGGTTGCAACAGATTCATGCAAGAAACACATAAGTCTGCTGTGATTTGGGAGCGAGTATTCTTGGTATATGCCCTGAATGACAGGTATTGCGGTGAACGCTGGAGCTATCTTGTGAAGTCAAATGGCAAAGACCGGAAAGCACATGTAGTGCACACTCTACTTTGTGCATACTTTGACAGTGTTACTTGCTAAATACAGATTGACTAAAAAGGAAGATGAGATCTGTGGAAGCACCGAGTTAGCGGTCCATATTTGCTCTGTTCAGGAACCATCAGAAATGACTATAAAAAAGGGGCCATGGTGACCGCATAACCGATATGGAGGCCACACTTTAGCAGTTGCGAGCAGAGTTGGAGTCACGAGACTGTGCTTTGCTAGCCGCACAAGAGACTAGAGGTCAGTAGATGTGAGAGCAGTTCACTGTGTTGCTCGAGGCTGTTCGTAGGCAGAGATAGGTACGACACATTGGAGTCCAGCCAGACATTGAGACCAAGCAAAGCAATCAAAGTTAGCTTTTAAAGCTTAATAATTTTAAGCCCGAGTTTGGGATTTAGTCCTGTTCCTAGGTAAACTTTTTTATCTGTGAACTCCGCAAACAAAGTGATCCATTCTAGTTCCTTTGTTGTAGACTTTGTAGCATCTGCTTCCTTCAGTACCTTGAAAGATCTCCGCACCTGAAAGAAATTTGACGACTTCTCTTTCCCATCACCTTCAACCGGAATAGAAGAGGACGTAGATTCCTGTAGTTGCTATTTATTCGCTCATTCTGCCTTGCTGCTGGATAAGGTTATTGCATCCATTTCCCTCATGAGTCTCATGAGCTAGGTTTTGAAAGGATCATTAGCATTCTTCGATCCACTGCCTGCACCACCTACATCATTTTTATTAAAATCGAAATCCCCCTTGAATCGATATTACCGGTTCTTTGCACTATTTGATTTGCCGGGCAGGCACGCTGGGAGGAACTCGATTCCTCTATTCGAATTATTGGAAGCAACTGAAGCACCTGCTTCAACTCCGTCATTACCCGGTCTTGTCTTGGGAGATGAATCATAATTTTCTTTGTAGCTCCTTCAAAATTTTGACCCTTCACCAACACGTTCATCATCCATATCATCAGGAGTCGGACTTCTCGCGCGCCGAGGATTTTGTTTTTCGTAAACCAGAGTTTTTTCATCTCCTTCCTTGCAAGTCTTACTAGTTGAATCATCACACTCGTTGTTTGTTTCAACATTGTAAGAACAGTTCACATCGTTAGCTACTATATATGATTTTTCTTTTATTAAAGAAGAGTGTCCAATTGCGTTAGTAACAGATAAATGGATCAAAGTGATTCAAATTGGCTATGTCCCACAGTGAGCGACAAAAGATTTACCTATAAAACGGTACAATTAAATTTATAACATAATTTATAAACACGTGGATTAATTTGATCCAAGAATATAAAATAATCAGGAATAGTAATACGTTAATGAAATAAATTTTAAGAAAACACAAGCCTGATTGTGGGGTGAACTTCTTCGAGAGCAATAATAAACAACGTATAGAATATTATTTAGAATAAGAGCAGTTTTGCCTTTTTTGTATATAGAATGTTTCGTGCCTATGAATTCTTTTATTTATAACTCATGATAGGGAGACAAGATCCCTAAACCAAGCGCTTCTTTAATACGAATAATACCCCTCTTGATGGATGAATAACGATTGAGTATTAATGAAAAGATTATTTATAACGGCTGCTTATTGAATGTTGCATTTTCAATCTATATCTTCCCTTTAAATCTTTATCCTCAGTATCATTGTCTTCGAAACTTATTCAATACTTGTCACATGTTCGTAATCGGTGCCAATTATTTGCTGAGTCATACTTTACTTGTATTTGCTTCCACTTGTCAAAACTCATCGAACATCCATCTGTCATTTACTAATTTTATTATCGTTTATTTTTCTTGCTGATATACATGAATTATATACAATTAAACATATATTATATATGAATTTTGTATTTATTTTTTCCTGATATCTATAAGTTATATAATAATTATTTTTTAATTAAAGATATATATTAAATGGACAGCTACTTAAGTTGATTCTATTGCTTGATGCTATTTCTACGTTTATAATTCCCCGCCGTAAAGAAGATATCGGGCCTCAAGACCCCCGAAGAGCCCTCTCCACGCATTAATATGCAGATCCGAAATAGAGGAACACAACAATTATTGAGAACGTCCAGAATTGTCCACTCAATCCCACGTACAACGCAACGTGTTAACTTTCACTGCCAACACGAACCTTTTCTAGACAAATGTCATCAACTCCATTTACACAAATTCCTTATTTATTTCACCATCCAACAAAATTCATCAACACCAATCTAAAATCAAGAACTTAAGGAATTTCTCAGTTTTTTTCTCAAAATGGCAAACGCAAGTGATGAGTATAGGCTAGTATCGCCAAGCATAAATCATGAAGGAAAATTACCAAGAAAGTACACTGATGAAGGGCAAGGTGCTCAAAGGAGAATGTCACCACCTTTAGAATGGTACAATTTACCAGAAGGGACAAAAAGTTTGGCACTTGTGGTTCAAGATATTGATGCACCTGACCCAAATGGACCTATTGTGCCATGGGTTATTTGGGTCGTGACTAATATTCCACCAACTTTAAAAGGTTTTCCTGAAGGATTTTCTGGTAAAGGAGAGGAATTAGGTGGAGATTATGCTCATGTTAAAGAAGGAAATAATGATGAGAAAGTTCCTGGATGGCGTGGACCTAAGTTGGAAAATCATGGTCATAGATTTGAGTTTAAGCTTTTTGCTTTGGATGATGAGCTCCATCTTGGTAACAAGGTAACCTGCAATTTCCTATATCTTAATACTCCCGTCTGTATATGTTGTTTACGGTTTTGGCACCTGTTATAAAATTATATAACAGCAGTAAGTATAGGGTAAATTAATATCTTTAAATGAATAATTAATAACTAAGGATAGAAAAAAATTGGTTGATTGTTGAAATTCCACATAAATTGGGACGGGAAGTACAGTTTATAGGAAATGATTGTCGACTGGATCTGATTTTTGACATGTTTCAGCACTAGTAACGGACTCCGTATTATAAGTAACGGGCTCAATAGGACACAACGTTTTTCACTTTTGACACATAAATGTACATGAAAAGCATTAAATCTTAAAAAAAATACTAAGTTTTTAATGAGAGAAGTGTGTTGTGTACCGGAATCTTTTTGGTGAGAATAAAAGAATTGAATCCATAAATTTAAATCCTGAATTTGTCACTCCGGCTCGGGCAGGCGGTAGGACGTGCGGCAGCGCCGCACACAAATTAAATAACTAAATTATCAAGTAATGTGATTTGTTGGGTGATTGGCAGGTGACAAAGGATAAATTGCTGGAAGCTGTTGAGGGTCATACTCTTGGAGAAGCTGTCTTGATTGCCATTAACTGAGATATTAGCAGTTACTAATTTCCAGATGTTACAGTATTTTCATGACTTTGTGGCATGAACTTGAACTAGCTAGTGTAATAAACAATTTGTATTGTGCGGTTTTAATGTGAAGATGCATTTCAGTTTTGGTGTTGTCATCAGCTGTTCTCCAAGTAGTACGTTAATAGTACTTCTAAAAAAAATGAAAAAGAAAAACAGAGGTATAAGATTTAAAGATTTTTACGATATCAAATTGCATTAACAGCCACGAAGCTTTGACATTTGCGATACTTGTTGTGGAATCCATTTAATTTGACCTTTAAAAATCAAACTGCAACTTGTATTTACGTAATTGGTTGTTTCTTTGTAAATGTTTATCATAGATAAATTTAGCGGACCACGATTGCTTGTAAAGCTTGATGATTAGTACTATAGTTTATGAAGATTATTAGGCAAAACGATGAGATGGCTAAGGCGGCAATTAAAGGAAAAAAGAAAAGAAGCTAAGAAATAAAATTAGGGCGAAATTGGGTTAATTTTATGGATGTTCATTGAACTATCTTTTAATTTTTTATAGTTATTATTATCATTTAAAAATTATTGTGTCTTAAACATCTTTCATAAATATGATATGGTATAAAATTTAATAAAAAAAGTTCAAAAAAAAATATCACATAACCTTAAATAATCATATTCACTTTAGATTCATGTTTTCTTTAATTTAATTAAATCCATTTAACTTTACCCAAATTTCAAATGGGTTAAATTTTATATTAGTTTAAAATGATTATCTTATACTATAAAATTTTTGTTTTCTTTTTTTGTTACAATATACGTTTATACTTATTTTATACCAAAATATTTAGACCATAATAGAAAAGGTAAAAATTTAATTTTATAAGATAATTATATTAAATTAATATGAATTTTAATATATTTTCTTTAATTAAAATCTATTTGAAATTTGGATCAAGTCATATTAAAGAAGATATTAATTTAAAGTGAATATGATCCGTTTATGTGATATTTTTTTAATTAAAGTTTATTTCATGTAATATTTATGGAAGAGGTTTGAAATAAATTATATTTTAAGTGATAGTAATAAAACATAAGTATTTTTAGGTGACAAAAAATAATTAAATAATTTTAGTAAAATTTAAAGATAGTTCAATAATTATCAATAAAATTAACCGGGAAAAATTTAAAGGAATTTTTAAATTGATACCATCTGAAGCTCAATGAGTCTATCGAAAACTTGATAAATACTTCTGACAGGAACTATACATATCGAATTAGAATAAATCATCGACCTAATTAGAATTTATCAAATTTGCTTTAAGAAATCTATAGAGATTAAATTGCTCACTTAACAGCTTCGATTTTATTTCCCCTCCCTTAACCGCTTTCTTGTCCTCAGGGAAGGAAAAGAGGAAGCAAGTTTTCAAGGCTGAGTAGTCATCTCAAGTAGCTCGATCAGGTGGCAGTTGGCCCCATCGTACTAGAATCTACGGCAACCTGTGCAACAACCCTGTTTCCTTTTTGGATCTGCGCTTCTCTAGGATTTTATGTGGCTGGAATAGTAAGGGCTTGACAATTCAACTATAAGGGGATGTGAGGTTGTTTTAGGTAGCTCATGGCATTTCTTGAGTTGAGACAGATGAACGGTTGGAGTGCAGCAATAGTTGAGGAGGAAGGGAGAGTTAATATGCAACACTCCAATCTTCTGTAGTATTCGCTAAGGCCCGTAATACCTTGCTGAAACCTTAAAAAATTGTCCTCCTGACATATTGACTTGTATATATGGTTGAATCTTAACATCTACCCGGTTACCTTTTCTGAATTGTTTGCCCGACCTATGCTTGTTTGCTTGGTACTTCATCCTTTGTTGAGCCCTCTTAAAGTAGTATTAAAGAAGTTATACCTTGAACTCTCTCTCGAGTAAGGTTCTGTCTACTTCCTCCATGCCTGAGTCTCCAACAGCATAAGGCAAGTGTAGGGGAGGAGGTTGACCATATAAGGCTTCATATAATGTACACTAGACTGTAGAATGGAAGGTGGTATTATACCACCACTCAGCTGCTCCTAAGTAGTGCATCCAATCTTTGAGTCTGAGCAAATATATTTCAAATAAGTCTCCACACCAATGTTAACTATCTTAGTCTGGTCATCTATTTGAGTGTGGTAAGCTGTGTTAGTGTTAAGGCCTACTCCTAACATGGCAAACTATTCTTTGCCAAAGCTTGCTTGTAAATATAGGTTCTTTATCACACCGATGATGTCTTCTGGCAGCCCATGTAACTTATAAACCTACTCCGTTAAAATCTTGGCCAATTCATTGGCAGAATAAGGATGAGATAAGCCTATAAAATGAGCATACTTTGTCAGCCTATCCACTACT
The DNA here is from genome assembly GCA_034376525.1 of Nicotiana benthamiana. Lineage (NCBI taxonomy): Eukaryota > Viridiplantae > Streptophyta > Magnoliopsida > Solanales > Solanaceae > Nicotiana > Nicotiana benthamiana. The sequence goes on from CM067327.1 coordinate 36,702,912, forward strand.
ACCCAAATAACTGCTTTCCCTTGAGACTTAGGTAGTCCCTCTATGAAGTCCATACTTATACTACTCTAGGCTGTAACAACTGTTTTGAGGTTGTAGTAATCCTGGACAAGGAGCATTGTCATGCTTGTGCCTATGACATATATCACAACTTTTCAAAAGGTCTTGAATTTCTTCCTTCATTCCCTTTCAATTAAATAAAGAACATACCTTTATGTAAGAATTGTTCATTCGGAGTGCCCTCCAATAGTTGAATTGTGCCACAACTATAGGACCTCCTTCCTTAGTTGTGGGTCGGGCCTTACTACCATTTAACATTCTTTCTTAGTTGTTCATGTATGAATGTGTACCCCTTATCATTGGAACCCTTATTCTTGAGGAACTGGATTGTTGTCTTAAGTTCATCATCTAGCTCCCAACTTTTCCCAATAGTTAGCAACAGGTCAGTTTTCATAGTTGAAAGTGTCATGGATGATAGCTCAACTAGCGGAAGTCTGGAGAGTGCATCTGCATCCTTATTTCTTTACCCTTTTTATGTTCAATCTCAACATCATATTGCATCAATTTGGTTATCCATTTTAACTGATTGCCTTTGTGTAACTTCTGTTCTAGCTAGTGGTGTATTCTGGGCCGAGCCCGGGCCTTAACGGGCAAAACGGGCCGCGCCAAACGGTCCCAGGCTTAAGCGGGCCGGTCTTTGGCTGTCTTGGGCCAAACGGTCCCGAGCTTCATGGTTCCAATGGGTGGAACCGGCCCACAACGGTTCTAAGACCAATGGACCCGAGCTAAATAGGTCGAGTCCACGGGCCTAGCAGACTTTTTCGTTTTGGGCTATTTTTTTTTATTTTTTATCTAAGGCAATTTCTTGTAAACTATATATTTATATACTAATATAAATTTTTTATACATAGTTTTATATATATATATATATATATATATATATATATAAAATATGTAGAGTATGTCTATATAATTATATATTAAAGTTTGCATTTAATAAGTAAGTTAACAAGAAAATAGTATAACTAATCTTTCATGCATAATAAATTAATAATACTTCAAATTAATCTAACTAACTAAAACATTAAGTATAAATACGTCTAATAATTTTAAAATAACATAAATTGTCGAAAAATCTTAAATACGAATTTTCGGATGATGCTCAAGATAATACTTTATATGGCTCCTTAAACTGCATGTGCCAGACCCTCTACGGAAATTTAAGATTTTACCACAGTTCTTGCACTTTAATTTCTGAACTTCTTAATTTTTTCTAGCACCTCGAAGTGTTGCCAGACGAATGAGCGCACTCTTTTCAAACGAGGCATGATTTAACTTGAGATTTGAGAATTTGAGATTGCAAAATGAAGTCTTGAAAATTGGAGATTGAGAGAATGAGAGAAATTTAGATTGAGAAATGAGTATTGAGTGAAGAAGTGATGAAGAGGGGGGAAGGGTATTTATAGATTTTGAGAAGGTTAGTTTTGTAAATTGTAAGATGAACGCGGGGATGGACACCGTGGAGATCTTTGGCCAAATCTTGGGGAAAGAGGAAGGCACCCTTAGCGTTCTTGAGGGGCACACTCTTGAAGAGATTTAGAGTATCCGAAATGACTTGGAGGGACGTACACAGTCTGAGATGGAACTACGGCAAACCATCACTGCCTTAGAGTACAGACTTATGGAGGCTTTGAGTACTATCGATGCTCTGAAGGCAAAGAAAGAGTCACTCGAGGAGCATATCAATGCTGGCATGACTGTGGTAGCCAACAACGTTGTAGTGATGAGGGAGGCCAAGATCGAGGCTCCCAAACCCCCGATGTTCAAAGGTGTCCGTGATGGACAAGAAGTGGACAACTTCTTTTGGTACTTGGAGAACTATTTCAAGCACGACAAAGTGAGGGACGACGAGGCCAAGATCAACACTTCGGTATTGTACCTCTCATAGACTGCCATGCTATGGTGGAGACGAAAGATGGCCGACGTGGATAAAGGTCTATGTACCATTAGCACATGGGATCAGTTCAAAGCGGAGTTCAAGCGACAGTTCTTTCCAAACAATGACTTGTAGGAGGCAAGGCGCAAGCTTCGGGAATTGAAGCAAACAAGGAGCATACATAGCTATGTCAACGAGTTCACTACCCTTATGCTTCAAATCCTCAACCTGACCAATGATGACTTGTTATTCCACTTCATGGACGGGTTGCAAAATTGGGCTAAGCAGGAGTTGGAATGCCGATAAGTCACAAATATAGACCAAGCCATAATGGAGGCTAAATCATTGATGGATTTCAGGCATGACAAGCACAACAAAGGCAATGGCAAGGAGTCAAAGGTTAACAATGTCAAAGGTGGGGGAGATCATGTAGAGGCAAGGAGATACATCCACAATACGCCATGACTCAAGATTCCAAAAATTTGAGTTGTCATCAGGGATACACCGAGAAGAAGGAAAATGCCGAGAAGAAGGGACACTATTGATCGCTGCTAACTTAACACTACACGAATATAGCGAGAGAGGGCCGCTATAACTTTTACCCGAATAGTGATTCGGGATCAAATTTTCGTAGGGAGATTGGAGTGGACTTATATTGTCTGCTTAGCCTAGAATTGCATTCGTACTTCTAATTGCACTCCCAACATTTTTTTGGGTTTCCTTTGTATTAACAATTACTATTATGAACTAAAGATTAAGACTAAATTATGCTAAGGGAATATTGCTAGGTTGTAACTAATAGGGAGAAAGGTACTAGGGTCGTGGCATCACCTAGGTGGTTAACTAATGGGTAGGAACGACTAAGAATAGATTTACATACTTGGGATTTATGCTATAACCGTTGCGCAATTGTACTCACTCTCATACCTTTTGGTAGAGAGCGTGATTTTGCCCAATTGACTCTCTAGAGACCAGTAGGGTAGGCCAATTAGACCAATTAACTAGGGTTCAAGTAGGGTGTTTACTCTCTCGAGATTTAACCCGGTAATTGACACTATCATTTCTCATGGGTCCATCCCAATTCCTTGTTGGATCAATGGGGTCATAGACTCTCTTTCTGAAGAGTTGTCAAAACCCACTAAGCTAGAATCAATGTTTGCAACCACCAATCCTTAATTAAAGCATAAAATCAACACAAATAACAAATATCCAATAAATCCATCATTAGAAAGCAACACCCATCAATTACCTACACTAGGGTTGAGCCACAACCCTAGCTAATATGTTTTGTTAGACATAATTGAAGAAGAAACAGAAAAAATAGAAGAAGAACTAAACATATTAATTAATAAATAAAGAGAAAATACAAGAAACTATGGAGAAATTAATGCTAAAATGCCAAAAGCTATGGTCCTTACAAGTGCAGCTCTTTTCTCAAAATACCCCCAAAAAAACTTTTGTCCTTGAAATGGTAAAATGTTCTATTTATAGTAGGCTAGAAAAACTGGAAAAAATTTCCCCTACGGAGTAAGTGCGGGCCGCGCAATTATAACCGTGGATGCACTGGCTGTTTGACTTCCAATTTCATGCTCTCTAAAGTATCTGGCGCGGACCGCGTAAAGGTGGGGCGTGGCTGCGAGGAGATCTTAGCGGACCGCATGAGAGTGATCGCGGCCGTGTGGCTTGCAATTGCCCAAATCTCCAACTCTCTGAATATCTTGGTGCGGACTGCATGACACAATGGAGCGGCATCATGAGCTGAACGTGGGCCGCATAAATGCAGCTGCGGCCGCGTGGTGAGGGCCCTGATTATGCACTTCTCTTAATCCCCTAGTGCGGCCGTATGCACAATGGTGCGGTCTGCACTAGGTTCCTTTTTCCACCAATTCACTTGGCCTTTGATACTTGAGCGGGTTTCACTCCATTTTGAGTCGATCTTTGAAATTTCGTCACTTTGTCGCTCAAACCTGCAGTCAAGCACAACCTGTGAGCATTTTGGGTTTATTTTGTAGCAAATTATACTCAAAGCATAGGAAAGTAGGGGCATAAAACACGTTAAAATCTTGCTTATCAACTCCTCCAAACTTAAACCTTTACTTGTCCTCAAGCAAACAAAATAAGACCCACTCCTTAAAGGAAACATCTAAGTAGTTCTAGCTATCCTAAATTAACCTTAACAAGCATCATTTGGGACTAACAATTGCCCTCAATACGAATGCATCATTAACACATTTAAACTTTGAAAATTGTGGATCAAGTGTGAAACAAGAGCATCAAGAGTTGACACATTTCATCAAGGAACTTGTCTCAATTACTTTGGTCATTGTGGAAACCAAACTCACACATCCTCAACTCTCCCTAAGCAAACCTCACCTTTTAGAGTATTGCACTCTAGCTGAGGTTGATGGACTTTCACTCATATCTCTCAAGAAGAAGGTCACAAGTCTATCTTTAAGCACCATATGTCTGCTCCTTATGTAAGTATCCATTAATGTAGGTTCCCTTCAACTCAATATAATATAGGGATTTTGTGGAGTCATTGTGACTGCTCTTAGGTAAGGGTGGGGCTTGTTTTTGTTCAAGTGGGTTCAATCTTCCGCTAAGCACTTATTTTGATTCATTTTGGCACACTTTCTTGACTCATTTGAGTGTTTCACTTCTTTTCAAGGGGTTAGAGGGACATATTGTCGCTCTTCCATATGCAATTCAAATATATCTCATTTTTCTAGTTTTTCCACACCTTTTTCACTATTGTTTTCCTTGAATCCCCTTTTTGTTCTTATTCACATTGGTCTTTTTTTTTTGTCTTTTTCTTTTCTTTATTTTTCATGCTTCCTTTTCTTTTGCCTTGTATCTTTTATCACTTTGTTTCCTTTTTTTTCTCCCCCCCCCCCCCCCCCCCCAAAAAAAAACTTAAACATTTGCCATTACTCAAAGGAAGATTTGGGTGCCAAGAGAGGGTATCATTATGAAGGGTTATAGGCTTGGAGCTTTGGTTCTCGAAAGAAAAAAGGTTCAAGGCTCAAAAGGGTTAACTAGGGATCATTTCATCTGTAGGCCATTGAATTGTTCAACTTAGCATTTGGATCAAGGAGATCCTACAATCACTTCTCAAGTCAAATTTCACCTAGGATTTCGCCTCAACAAACATTTAGGGCAGGTTCTAGACCATTGGCTCGGGACTTGGACTCATTGTTCGAATTCTCACCACACACACTCAAGGACTGCAAAAAACATCGAGTCAAGGGCCCACAACAACCTTAGTTACGATTCAAGCAGACAATGGTCCAAAAACCACATGATGATTGTTTGGTCAACACAAGAGTCTCAAGGATACGACTTTCACCATCCATGGGATCAAAGGAAAATGTCTTAGGCCCAAGTGAAGCTTTTCTTGAGGTACCCTTAACTACAAAATATCAAAATCAAAAGAAGAATAAAAAACTAATTCAAACCCTTAAGAAGGTTGTCACGGCATCTATCACTGGGAAGAGCCACCCTGTTCGCACAACAATCCACCCTTGGAAAGAACCGTGGCATTAAGAAAATCAAGGGCTTATTGAAAACGCTAAAAATAAAAAAGACTACGAGCCTATCTACGAAGCTAAAAATGATTTTTTTTTTGCGAAAATAGAAAACCGAATGAATATGCACAATAGGGGAGTAGAATATACAATGGAGGATGAATACGTACGTAAGATAACTTTATATATAGACCAAGAGATAATAAAAAGTACGATAAAATTAGCTAAAATATAAAGTTATGTACAGACCAACTAGAAAATCAAATCAAAAGAACATAAAAGGAGTATTAATATGCACAATCATCCAAATAAATAGTAGGGCACACCCCCATGAATAAGAGCTGGCATTGTCCCCAATGCCAACTACCAAATAAGCACAAAATATCACAATACAGGATATAGAGAAGCTCCTTAGGCCTGGTCCGTATGCATGGGGTCCTTAGTGGTTTCCTGGTCCTCTGTGTAGGCGGGAACCTCAGACTGGTTCCCGGTCTCCTGCTGCTCGGCTGCTAAGACTGGGGTCTGATCATGGACTACCTGAATGCTGGGTGCATCATCGAAGGGAATATCCTGAATCTCTGCAAGCTCAATCACTACACCTTCAGTATTGGATAGCTTCCTCTTCTTCCTGGGGGCCTGGGTGCCTGCTCCTGCTGTGGCTCTGGCACTGGTGCTGCTGCTGGAAGGACTGACTCCTCAAATAATAAGTCGAAAGGCTGCTGATCTGCCAATAGCTTGTTCACATTTGCTCGAAGCACCTTCACTGACTCTTTGGACGCACTTATCTTTCTCATTATTTTGGGCTCTCGGGCAAGCTTTTTAGAGCTATGCCATGTGAATCTACCACTGTAGTCAATGCGGTCTGAGTGTCTATAATATTCTCTTTGTTGTCCAGGAGCTTATTCAATGTTTCCTCAATAGACTAAGGAATCTGGACAGTGGTTGTTGTAGAATGGGACTCAACTGAAGTGGCCAAAGTGGACAACTTGGATGTCGTAGTCGACATCCAGTTGTTTAAGTTGGCAAGGGTCTTGGTTAACTGCTGGGCTGTTAGGGGATTGGTCCGGGAAGAAGGAACTCCCGGACCGGCTGAAGTGCTAGGACCCATAGAGGAGGAGGGCAAATCATGAACAGTAGTGGCAGTTGGAATGGAGGGCTCAATAGTGGATGCCTGATGTTTCTTATCCTTTGGGTTGTCCGGCCCCTGAATACTGAACCAAGAGAACGGGGTCACTGGTCAAACTTTCATATCATAGGGCTTTTTCTTTACCTTTGTATCTCGGAAGTACATGGTGAGGGTGTTGGGTAATGGATAGTTCCAGTCACTATCAACACCCATCGGAGAGATCACCTTGTACATCACATTCCCTACATTGATAGGGAAACCCGCCATGATAGAGGCAATCAACACAACACGGGGGGAGTTGAATGGTCTGGTCATGGGAAGTGGGCTTAAGCCTGTTGCACACAAATGTAAGCCACCCTCTAGCCTCGAAATTCAAATTCTTTCTCAAAATTCTCACCCCTGCATGTATCCAATCTGGAATAGTACCCGGAGGAGCCAAATATTCAGCCAACCATGGGCGAGCCTCCTCCTTCATCTCCAACTTTTCATTGTATTGGGTCTCATCTTCATCGCCAAAACCCAAATATTCATTAATCGCCGTCCTAGAAAACACTATGTTCTTGTCATGCACTTTGGTCGCAGTTGAGCCCTTTTTAGTGTGGGCTATGCTGCAATAAAATTCTTTAATCATGTGCTCATTGGCGTCTTCCAGATTATCTCGAAAGTACTCCTAATAGACTCTGGTATGAAATTGCTTGTGTACATTGGGGAGTATGGGCAATAGGTCTCGGGTGATTATGCTCCTCTACAGAATCAGTTTTCGTTTTGGCCATATTTCTCTGAATTTGTGGAAGGCCACTTGACTAACAAAGCGGTCCTCCCAAACATCAGCTTTTATTGCTCATTCAATACCACCAACCTCGGGTACCCCACTTCCCGCAACTTCTTTATCACTATCATCCCCGTCATTTTCACTCTCCTCAGATAGTGAAGTTGTGGCAGAGGTGGAACACTCACCACTACCGGCCACTGAGCCCTCAGACGACTCAGAATGTGCATGCTCTGGAGCTTGGGTAGGGGTAAGGGTGTAGGAGAGTCATTAGTCAATCTTAGCCTTCTGGGCTAGTCAGGGACATACTCCGGTACAGAATCATAAGAGATACCGTGGGAAGGTACATATTCACTTCCCGACTGGTCACATGCTCTGTCAACTGCTTTAATGGTTTTCTGCATCTTTTTAATTTTTTCTCTTACTTGGGGAGTTAGGCGTATCATGTCCTTGCCCTTGCCTTCCCGAGAGGATTTGCCTTTCCCGGGGTTCTTATCACCCCTTCCTTGTTGTTTTACCATTTCGGCAAACAAACAAGTCTAACTTTGTTAGTTGAAGCATAGGTAGTGTATCAGTGGATGAAATTAATTGCAGAATAACAGCAGGAAAACAAATTGAAGAACACAGTGTAGCACAGGCCAACGCGGACCGCACAATCAGGGGTGCAAACGCGTGGGAGGCACCATAGTCCGCGTGAAAACGACCGCGGACTGCATGGGACAACATTAAAATTTTCACCCTCTCTGAACCTCCCAACGCGAACCGCGTGAAAAGGGGGCGCGATCGAGTTGGGCCAGCACAGACCACACAAGTAAGGACGCAGCCGCGCTAGAAACAGAACATTTCAGATCAAGACCCATCGCCGATCGCACCATCAATAGTGCGATCGCGTCAGGGAAATGCGGACCGCGTAAAAATAATAGCGGCCGCGCTGAGTCAACAATTGAGCTAGAGTTTATCACATTAGTCCATTTATGTTCAAGTATTAGCATCCTAATTGTCCCTACTCAATTACCCATCATAAAAATCATGCCCAGCATCTAAAAGCACAAATAAACTACTCTAAACATTAAATCTAAGAGAAACGTGAAGAAAGACTAAGCTACATCTACTGGAAAGCAAACAAAAATTAAAAACACAAAATAATTAATGATACTTGCAAGAAATTGTTACCGGGAATGTAAAGAATCAAAGCAGTTATGCCGCACACAAGAGATTTGATTAGAGGCGTATGAACAGTAGAAATTTTAGGGCTCAGGCTTTCAATCGGCGAAAAGTGTAAAATGAGGCCCTAGGTCTCTATTTATAGAAGAACATGGGCCCCCTTTACTTACCCACTAGCGCGGCCACATGAAGATGACCGCGGATCGCGCTAGATTTAGTTTTGAACCCTTTGTAGGAAGAAACCCACACGGGCAGCACAAAGGGATGCAGTTGCGTAGGACCACCGCGTACCTTGAAACATGACCGTGGCCACGTGGAAAAACTTCAGAGAACCTTCACCTTCAGCTCATGCTAGTGCGGACCGCAGAATTCTTGCCGCAGCCGCACTGACAATATTAGAGACTGTGCATTTTTACACTTTGTTTTACACTGTCTTGACACAATACCTGCAACATCTCACAAACCATTAGCTCAAAACTCCTAATCTACAAAGAAAATCACAGAGAAAGAAAACGACATGGGTTGCCTCCCAAGAAGCGCATGATTTAACGTCGTGGAACGACACATATTACCATCATTATCACTTAAAATGAGTAAGAGTCACCACGTGGATATCATCAAACTTCCCTAACTAATGTCACGATGACCATTGACTCGGAAAACTTCACCCTTTTTGTTCTTGAGATCAATAGCACCAAATGGGGTTACACCAACAACTTCAAATGGACCACTCCACTTAGACTTGAGATTTCCTAGGAATAACCTCAACCAGGAGTTGAAAAGAATCACCAACCTTGAATTCCTTTCCTAAGGAATATTTGTCATGAAGATACTTCATCTTGTCCTTATATAAGGACGAGCTGGAGTAGGCATGAAATCTAAACTCGTCAAGCGGAGATTTGCCGCAACATCCTATTCTAAGTTCAACTTCCTCATGGCCCACATAGCCTTGTGCTCCAATTCCATCGAAAGATGACATGCTTTGCCAAACACCAGTCGGTACGGAGACATACCAATTGGGGTCTTGTAAGCCATCCGATAGGCCCAAAGAGCATCATCTAATTTCTTCAACCAATCGGTCATATTGGCACTGACATTTTTGCACAAGATACTCTTAATTTCTCGGTTGGAAACTTCCACCTGACCACTAGCTTGAGGATGATAGGGGGTGGTACTTTGTGATTTACTCCATACTTGGCAAGCAATGAATCAAAAGCCTTGTTGCAAATGTGAGATCCCCCATCACTAATGATAGCACGGGGGGGGGGGGTGCCAAACCATATGAAAATACACTTTTAAGAAATGCAACCACACTTCGGGCTTCATTGTTGGGCAAAGCCACAACTTCAACCCACTTCGAAACATAATCCACCACCACCAAAATATAAGTGTTCCCACAAGAGCTCACGAAAGGACCCATAAAGTCGATACCGCAAACATAAAAAATGTCCACCTCTAGAATTGTGTTGAGAGGAATCTCATCCTTTTTAGAAATCCTACCGGCCCTTTGGCATTCATCACATCTCTTGAAAAATTCATCAACATCTTTAAACAAGGTAGTCCAATAGAAACCGCAACAAAGCACCTTAGAGGCCGTCCTCACCCTGCCATGATGGCCAGCGTAGGGAGAGGAATGACAAGCCTCCAAAATACTCAATTGTTCTTCTTCTGTGACACATCGAAGAATCACACCATCGGTGCAAATCTTGAAAAAATATGGCTCATCCTAATAAAAATCTAAACTATCCCGCTTTAGCTTCTTCCTTTGGTTAGAAGAGAGCTCATACGGGATTATACGGATCATAAGAGAGTTGGCGACGTCGGCATACCACGACATATCATGATTGACAACGTGAGGAGTTGTTCATCCGGAAATGTATCATTGATATCAAGTTCGTCACAAGGCCTCACCTCTTCCTCCAAACGGGACAAGTGGTCCGCCACTTGATTTTCACTCCCTTTTCGGTCCACAATTTCTAGATCAAATTCCTGAAGAAGTAACACCCATCTCATCCATATTGCCATGGAGTCTTTATTGGTTATCAAATACCGAAGGGCAAAATTATCGGTATGGATAATCACTTTGGCCCCCATAAGGTATGGTCGGAACTTTTCCATGGAAAAAAAATAGCTAGCAATTCCTTCTCGCTGATTGTGTACTTCCTTTGAGCTTCATTCATAGTCTTGCTTGAGTAGTACACCAGATGGAACATCTTGTTGATTTTTGGCCCAAGACCGCCCCTACCGCAACGTCACTAGCATCACACATGAGCTCGAAAGGAAAGCTCTAATTGGGTGTGGTAATGATAAGGGTTGTTGTCCACTTGTGTTTTAGAAGCTCGAAAGCCTCCATGCATTTCTCATCAACAACAAACTTGGCCTTTTTCTTTAGAAACTTGCACAATGGGTTAACTACCTTAGAAAAATCTTTGATGAACCTTCAGTAGAAACCTGCGTGCCCAAGAAAACACCTCACACCTTTGACAGAAGTATGGGAGGAAGCCTTGAAATAACTTTGATCTTGGCTTTGTCAACTTCTATTCCCCGCCTTGAAATCTTGTGACCCAACACAATGTCCTCTTCTACTATAAAATAGCATTTTTCCCAATTGAGAACTAGGTTCGTGTCTTCACATCGGGCCAACACTCAATCTATATTTACTAAACTCTCATCGAACGAATCCCTAACTATGCTAAAATCGTCCATAAAGACCTCCAATATATCTTCCACCATGTCGGTGAAAATAGCCATCATAAATCGTTGGAAGGTCATTAGAGCATTACACAATCCAAAAGGCATCCTCGATAACACGAATGTGCCATAAGGACATGTAAAGGTCGTCTTCTCCTGGTCCTCCGGGGCAATGAGAATTTGATTATACCCCCAGTACCCATCTAAAAAGCAATAGAACGACCGACCCGCAAGATAATCAAGCATTTTGTGAAGGAACGACAACGGGAAATGATCATTTCTAGTCACCTTGTTAAGCTTCCAATACTCCATACAAACTCTCCATCCCGTCACCGTTCGAATAGGAATAAGCTCATTGTTGGCATTGGTCACCACAGTTATCCCGACCTTCTTCGGTTTAAATTGCACCGGAGAAGTCCAAGAACTATCAGAGATAGCATACATGACACCGACGTCAAACCACTTGATAACCTCTTTCTTGACCACTTCTTGCATAGCCTCATTTAGTCTTATTTGATGTTAAAGTGAAGGCCTAGCATCTTCTTCCAAAAAGATCTTATGCATGTAAAAGGCGGGGCTTATACCCCGAATATTGGCCAATGTCCATCCAATCGCCTTCATGTGCTTTTGAAGAACCGCCAAAGTGGCATCAACCTGCACGATAGTTAAGCAAGATGAAAGAATAAAAAGCAAAGTACAATTGGAGCCCAGAAATTCATACCTGAGGTGAGGAGGAAGTGGTTTCAACTCCAACATCGGTGGCTCCTCAATAGATGGCTTAGTTGGTGAAGTTTTGCGATTTTCAAGATCCAATAATAACTTTCTAGGCTCGTATGAATATAAACCCATGCCATGCAGTGCATTCACGCACTTCACTCTCCTAACATCCTTATTGACATCCATATTTAGAAGAACGACCTCAAGTGGATTTTCAACATTAATCATCGCGCTTGTGTAATCCACTATCACCACCGTGACAATGTCCACAAATGAGCATACCTCAGTGCTATTTGGTTGCCTCATAGACTTGCACATATGAAACAATAACTCATCATCACCAACACAGAAGGTCAACTCTCCCACCTCAACATCGACCAAAGCCTTCCCCGCAGCTAGGAAAGGTCGTCCAAGAATAATTGGGACTTCAATGTCCACCTCACAATCCAATATAACAAAGTCGACCGGCAAGATGAATTTATCAACACGAACAAGGACATCATCAATTATAACCAAAGGCCACTTCATTGAACGATCAGCCATTTGAAGCCTCACTAAAGTTCGGAAAGGTTGTCCAATTCCCAAGGTCTTAAAGACCGAATATGGCATTAAGTTTATACTCGCCCCCAAGTCACAAAGGGCTTTGGTAAAGTCGGCACTTCCAATGGTGCATGGGATAGTAAATACACCGTGGTCCTTAAGTTTTGGAGCTATAGAATGTACAGTTGTGTTCACTTGATGAGTCATCTTGATTGTCTCACACTCTATTGACCTCTTTTTCGTAACCAAATCCTTCATGAACTTTGCGTACCCCGGCATTTGCTCGACTGCCTCCACTAAAGCCACTTTGATAGTTAGACTCTTCATCATCTCAATGAATTTCTTGAATTGGTTGTCACCCTTTTGCTTGGCCAACCATTGAGGATAGGGAGGAGGAGGCCTAGGCAAATGTGCCTTGGATTTGGGCACCAACGGCTCGGGCATATCAATCACGTGTTCCCAGCAGTTCTTGTTCATTGCGATCGCGTGAGTAAGTCCGTGATCGTGTAGTGTTAATTTGGGGCTGGGTGAAATACTTCTTCGTGATCGCATAAGTCCGTTCGTGATCGAATAGAGCACCTACAATTGTGGGGAAGTGGTATATTTACTCTACGCGGTCGCGTGAAGCCAATTGCGGTCGCATAGATTTGGGAAGAGAAGGTCCGCGATCACAAACCTTTCATTGCGTTCACATAGAAGGTTTTTAGGCTCGTGGCAGAAGGAGCTTCGCGATTGCGACTCCATGTCTGCGATCGCATAGAGCAATAACTGGGTAGAGACATTAAAATCCCAATTCGAGGGTTTAAGCTTATTTTTCATATTTTGGACTTACGAGCTCAGTAGATCACAATTTTTGAGAGGATTTTCATCTGAGAAACTTGGCTAAGTGATTTGTACTTGATTTAGACTAATTTTCACGAATTTTCCCTTAAATTCATCTTTTAATTTCGGACTTTGAACGAAAAATTGATAAAACTTCATAGATCGAATTATTGACTTTTGAGTGGGTGTTTGGCCTCCGATTTCAGAGATATATGGTTAGACTCGTGAGAGTACGGGGGTTCTGAAAATTTTAATTTCACCTAATTTTGAGATGTTGGTCTGAGGGAGTTTTGGTTATTTTACCTAATTTCACGTCTTAGCTTTGAATTAAATCATGGAATCAGTTATTTGAGATGTTATTTATGATATGTAAATGAATTGAATAGATTTGGGACATTTGGAGTCGGATACGCATGGAAAACGTGTGGTTTCGAGTTGATTTCGGAGCCGGTTCGAGGTAAGTGACCTGTCTAACCTTGTGTGGGGGACCTTCCCCTTAGGATATGGTATTTTGTAATTAAATGCCGTGTATGTAAGGTGACGAGCGCATATATGAGGTAACTGTTATAAATTCGATTTTGCATTAAGTATTTAAAACTAAGTTCCTTTCTTTTCTTATTCCTTTTATACTCGTAAATTTTAGCCTGTTGCCAGTTAGAAGAGCATGTTTATTTAAAATTTGCCTATTTGCTAAATTACCCTGGGTTTCATTATATGAAGTATGTTAGGATAGAATTACTTGTTGCCTTGGGATGGAAATTTCATTTCTCAATATCTCCTTATTGATGCTGTGTATTTACATTGGGACTACGGATTGAGATTCCGGTAGCTTCCCCCTTGTGTGTTTACTTTGGGACTGCTGGTTCGAATCGTGATAGATCCCCCTGTACATTTACATTGGGACTACGGGTTATATTCCCGATAGATCCCCCTGCACATTTACTTTGGGACTGCGAGTTAGGTTCTTGATAGATCCCCCTGCATATTTACTTTGGGACTGCGGGTTCGATTCCCGATAGATCCCCTGTATATTTTCTTTAGGACTGCAGGTTAGATTCCCAATAGATCCTCCTGCACATTTACTTTGGGACTGCACGTTCGATTCCTGATAGATCCCCTTGCATAGTTATATGAAACTACTGGGTATTTGCATTGGGATTACGGACTGGGATTCAGGTAAATCCCCACGCATTGATAGCTGGACTACGAGATGGTATCCCGAGAGATCTTTTATATATATACACACACACACACACACACACACACACATACATATAATTGACTAAGGGACGGTATCTCGGGAGATCCGCTGGACAGATGATGAAAAGGACTACAGGACAGTATCCTGGGAGACTTCGTGTTACTATTGGTGTTGTTTTGATGTTTGAGTTTACTCTGTTATTTGTATAATTATTGCTGCCAGATATAACCTGTCTTATTTCATTGCCTTTCTCGCTTATATTGCTTATTTCATACTGTTGAAACTTATTATTATGTTTTTACCTCAGTAGGGCCTTGACCTTCCTCCTAACTATCCGACCGAGGTTAGGCTTGGCACTTGCTGAGTACCGCTGTGGTGTACTCATGCCCCTTCTGCGCATGTTTTTCATGTGCAGATCTAGGTACCACTTCCCAGGCGTATCACCCTTGAGGCAGAGATATCTAGCAGAAACTTCGAGGTACATCTGCCATGTCCGCAGACCGAGGAGCCTCTATCTTATTCTATCCTTTAGTAGTTGGTCTTCCTTATTACTATTGTTTAGATATTCTGAAGTTAGAGCATTATACTATATTTCCTTTAGCTTGAGTTCCCGTGAGTTCCGAGTTTTGGGATAGTATTGTAGCAGTTGAGACATTGTGTTGTATGTGCCAAGTGGCATTCTACATTTCGCTTTTCATTTTGTTAAATCTTGGTTCGAGTTAAAATTTCCGCAAGTTATTTGTTTGTTATTTGTTTATGCATTGTTAGGCTTACCTAGTCGTAAAGACCAGGTGCTGTCATGACATGTTCACGGAGGACGAACTGGGATCGTGACAAAATCAAAAGCTTGGATAATTTTGGGTTGATTTTATTTAATAAAATAAATGGATAGAAAATATATAGATCATTATTATTATTATTATTATTATTATTATTATTATTATTATTATTATTATTATTATTATTATTATTATTATTATTATCATTAACAAAGCATAAATCTAACATATAGATTAACGCATATATATCTATTTCAAGCTTAAATTTCCAATTCTCCTTTAATTTCAATATTAAATATTGAGTTTTGATTTTATTTTTAATTTTTAATATAGAAGCACAACTGAAAAGTGACATTCGTGTATCTATCAAAAAAGAAATCTCGGTTCAACTAATTCTCTTTCACACTCTATCTCTCTATATATATAGCGCGGGAGAGAACACTAGTTGGATTCACATTTTGCTCTGATGCCCTTGAGCATCATTATATTATTGCGTTTCTTTATATGACAAGCGTATGAATTTGATTGATTTACACTTTTTTCAAGGAGTGCACCATCATCTTGAACTATTAATATATATACCCTTTTCCATTTATAAGTGTTGCCCATGCTAAGTTCGGTTGAACGTAGAAAATAATCAAGCCATTTTATTTAATTGCATATATATTAACTAAAGTATCATCTTCTGCTTGTATTATTTTTAATACAAAAAATAAGTTAAACCATTATATCAGAGTGGTTATTATGTTTTAAAGAATTCTCGAGGTTAAGACAATATATGCAAATTATTATTTTTTATTGGTCTCAATTTTTCTACTAAATAGAAAATAATAGATATTTTTATGCACTTATCAAATCTCAACGATCAACGTCAGATGCAAATGAAATTTTATTCTTTTTATTAAAAATTTATATTTTTATTTTAAGCAACTTATTATTTTTAAAAAAAGTTAAATTATAAATCTGCTACTAGTAAATATGCCCCCCCCCCCCCCCCCCCCCCCCGAAATTTGGGGGCCTAAAGCCCTTGTTTTGGCTGCGTTACCCTCCAGTCGCTCTTCCTTGCTGTAACCTATAGGTTAAATTCACTGAGAGCATAAAATACTTTCAGTGAATATAAGTTAAATTCATAATTTTTATATGTTGAACTTACGCAATTTTTTAATTTTCAATTACCCTTTAAATAGTTTTACTTACTCTTTTTTTTCTTTTCTTGCATTGTGTAAACATGGTAAATATAAAATGAGACAAGAATCCACGTTAATAAATAGCAAAGACATAGAGGCCAATATTTTTCACTAAACTCTCCCCGGACCATGTGAGCCTTTCTTATTTTAGCTAAGTTCATAATCTCATCATCAACTTTGCTGTTGATGACTGCTTTTGAAGGTTATAGAATGACTTATTCATGATCTACAAAAGTTTTTTCAGAAGAAAACCGGAAAAAAAATAGAAAAAAAAGTGCACCTTACCCAAAGTCAGAGGCAAATGTAGCGTATGAATATCGGAATTCATCTGAACTTAATACTTGATCCTGTTTAGGGAGCTTAAACTCTAGATCCGTCACCGTCCAAAGCTAGCAGCTGCCGTTCTTGTTTAGAGTAAATTGTAATTGACTAAAATCAGGAAGATGTTCAGAAAAAGAAGGCGGCTGTTGATAAATGACGGATGCAGCATGAATCAAAATGCTTGCTGTCAATCCTCCTATATGAAAAATTTCTTGCTTATTAGGCGATTCATATTCAAATATGTGACATACATATTTCAATCTTCCCCACTCCTTTTCCAAACGTCTGTGATTATCTTCCTGTATATTAAAAAAAAATATCGATAATATAGAAAATATTATATGTGTTATAAATAGAACTCTATTTAAGGTGAATGTCTATAATTAGAGAGATTCTAGGGTTTACTACTTGGTGGCTAAGTCACCACCTCCCTATAAATATAGGGGTTCTATTCTATTGTAAACCATCCCAAAGTATCAATAAGAATACTCCTCTCCCTATTCTCTCTATATTGTTCTTGTTCTTGTATTATTGTTCTTGTTCTTATATTTTTTCATAACACGTTATCAGCACGAGACTCTACCGTCTCAAGAATCGTTCTCAAGAAAAACTAAGGTATTTCTCTCTTCCTAATTTGATTTTCGATTATGTCTGACATTACGAAAAGAAAGTTCGTTGCCCTTGAAATTTCGGGCAAGAACTATATGGCATGGGTGTTGGATGCTGAAATCCACTTAGATGCTATGGGTCTTGGAGACGCCATTAAAGATAGAGATAAAGCATCCACCCAAGACTGTGCTAATGCCTTGATTTTCTTGCGCCATCACCTTGATGAAGGTTTGAAGATTGAATATCTCACCGTCAAGGATCCACTCATCTTGTGGAAAGGATTAAAGGAGAGATATGACAACTTGAAGTTGGTCACTCTGCCACAAGCACGATATGATTGGGCTCATCTGAGGCTCCAAGACTTTAAGTCTGTTTCTGAATATAATTCTGCAATGTTCAGAATTACTTCTAAATTGAAGCTATGTGGAGATAAAATCTCCGATTATGATATGCTTGAGAAAACGTTTACAACGTTTCATGCCTCCAATATGGTACTGCAACAACAGTACAGAGAGAAAGGCTTCACAAAGTACTCTGAACTTATTTCTCTTCTACTTGTGGCTGAGCGAAATAATGACCTGCTCATGAGAGATCACGAAAGTCGACCCACTGGGTCTACACCACTGCCTGTAGCAGATAAGGTGTATTCTCATTATGCCAATCATGAAAAGAGCCATGGATCTAACCATGGTCGTGGTCGTAATCGGGGTCATAGCCGTGGACGTAGACAAGGAAGAAATATCCATGATGTCCGTCACCCCCCGAGGAGAGATAACCGCCGAAAGCAGAAACGGGATTATGAGGATCCTAAGGCAAGAAGTTCAGAAACTATATGTTATCGTTGCGGTGGAAAAGGGCACTGGTCAAAAGCTTGCCGTGTACCAAGACATTTGGTTGATCTTTATCAAGCTTCTCTAAAGAATAAAGGCCCTGAAATAAATTTTGTCTCTGACGACAATTTTGACTTCACACACCTGGATGTGGCAGACTTCTTTGAGCAACCCGATGGGAAAATAGACCACCTAATCGGTGATGGATCTGTGATGAAAGAAGATGGAGTTGTTTGATTTTATTTCACTTATTTGTAATAGTTAGTGAATACACTAATAGTCATTAGTATCAGCTCGTATTAGTTAGTTTATGATATAATGTTAGTATTAGTTCTTTAGAATGTTTCAATATGCTCAGATTTCAATAATATTTTCCAGTAGCGGTAATCGACTAACCTAACAGTTAGTCGATTATCTAATATTTCGCATTAAAACTGCAAAACAATCGATTGTCAATGTTCAACAATCGATTGTCAATGTTCAACAATCGATTGTCTATGTTTAACGATCGATTGTCTTAAGACAGTGTGATCTGGAATTTTTCAAAATAGCCAACAATCGATTGTCTATATTTAACAATCGATTGTCTTAAGACAGTGTGATCTGGAATTTTTTAAAATAGCCAACAATCGATTGTCAATATCTAACAATCGATTTTCTTAAGACAGTGTGCTCTGGAATTTTTTTCAAAATAGACAACAATCGATTGTCTATATTTAACAATCGATTGTCTTAAGACAGTGTGCTCTGGAATTTTTTCAAAATAGCCAACAATCGATTGTCTATATTTAACAATCGATTGTCTTAAGACAGTGTGATCTGGAATTTTTCAAAATAGTCAACAATCGATTGTCTATATTTAACAATCGATTGTCTTATGACAGTGTGATCTGAAGTTTTTCAAAATAGCAAATAATCGATTGTGTGTGTTTAACAATCGATTGTCAATGTTCAACAATCGATTGTGTGTGTTTAACAATCGATTGTTTTAAGAAAATGCTTAAACTGAAATTTTCAAACTGCATAGTAATCGATTATGGAAAACATATAATCGACTATCTGATTTAGTTAGTCAACTGACCTCACCATATTTTGAAAATATTGTTTAAATGTGAAACAAACGAATTGAACTTGTTTATTCTCATGTTCGTATATTTTCTTTTGTATGGCAAACTATGGGAATTAAATTGATTGAAGGCTCCTGAAGAGCAACTATAACTCTGCCTAAAGGAACGATATTTTAGAGAATGCAATGTTCTCCTCTAATTCTAAGAAGAACTTGTTGAGTTTTAATGATATCAGTCAAAATGTTCTCCTCCAAGTCTAAAAGGAACTAGTTGAGTTTTAAAGATATCATTCAAAATGGATATCAGATTGAGACAATACACGAGTATAATCTTACCTCATTTACTCATAAAAACGAGGCTGCTCACTTCGGTATGGGGTCACGCCATTTTGCATGCAGCAATGCTAATTCGTCTCAGACCGACGAATATCACAAATATTCCCCGTTGCAATTGGTTTTGGGTCATGAACCCAATATATCCCATTTAAGAATCTTTGGATGCGCAGTATATGTGCCTATAGCACCGCCATCCCGCACCAAAATGGGTCCGCAAAGAAGGTTAGGAATATATGTTGGGTTTGAATCGCCCTCCATCATTCGCTACCTCGAAACATTGACAGGGGACTTGTTTACTGCACGATTTGCAGACTGTCGATTTGATGAGACACTTTTCCCAAAATTAGGGGGAGAAGTTGGTGAAACAAAACGGGAAATTTTGTGAAAAAATGCATCATTATCTCATCTTGATCCACATACCTCTATTTGTGAAAGAGAGGTACAAAAGATTATCCATTTACAAAGAATAGCAAATCAAATGCCTGACACATTTACGGACTTGAAAAGGATAACGAAATCCCACATCCTCGCGGAAAATGTTCCAATCCGTATTGATGTCCCTGTTGGACAATCATCTAGTGTCATAACCAATGAGTCGAATGCACGCCTGAAGTGTGGCAGGCCATTAGGTTCTAAAGATCGAAATCCTAGAAAGAGGAAAGCAAATGATAAAAATGACACTACGAAAGAATCTCATGAGAAAATTCATGATTTAACAAATTCTGAGATTCATGAAGAATCCATTGAGCCCGAGACTCTGGAAAATACGGAACTATCCATAAATCCAACTGATATTGAGGCAAATATTAATCGAGTGGATATAGTGGTGGATAATGTCTTTGCTTATAATGTCGCATCTAGCATTATGCAAGAATGTGAGGATCTCGAACCTCAATCTGTTGAAGAATGTCGAAAAAGACATGATTGGCCAAAGTGGCAAGAAGCAATTCAATCAGAATTGAATTCGCTGGCAAAACGTGAAGTTTTTGGCCCTACAGTTGAAACACCTAATGGTGTTAAGCCTGTTGGTTATATATATGGCATGAATGATCGTTGGTCACGTACCTATTGTACGCCAAACTATTTTGGAAATATGACTATTAAAAGACAACGATAATGCAAGAAACATATCTTGAATATAAGTTTGACATGACCATAATGGTATTTCTCTTTAAGAAAGATATTCACCACATGGATGTTGATGAATCTGTGGTGGTACAAAATTAATTGAGAGCTCTAGAAGAGCCAATTATTACTATGTTGGAGAAACACAATTGAGTATTGTGCTGTAGTAAGTCTCAATGAAACTTATTCAGTTTCCAAAGTACACGCGAAAGCGATTGATTATATTGAGACTATAAATAAAGGACGGATTTGATATCTCCTATTACTACAACTTGTAGCGGGGTAATTTGTATATGAAAAGCTACCCGCTTTGTTCTCCAGTTTGTACTACACAAACGAAAGAATGCCACAATAAAATGAATATCTATTGGTATAAAAACCCATGTCATAAAAAACCTGAAGTTTATTGATAAGTGCACATATCATGGTGTAAATTTGAAGTTTACCAATATTGATAATTTATTCAGTTGGCATTCGTGTTAGCCATCTCATTTCAAGTATGATGTGCAAATTCACATAGGTGAATATTAAAGAACTAGAAAGTTCTTTACGAATTCTCTTGTATCACTTGTTCTCATTAATGAATTGACCAACTAAAGAGTTCGGGTTGAAGCCCATAAATTCTGGAAATATCAAAGGTGAATATGGGCCCATTCACCTGCCATGTATACCACATATGATGCATCTATGAAATGGTTACATGCACGATTGTTATTAACCCGCAGCCTGACCGGTGATTGCGAGGTAAATTGCTCAGTAATCTAATTTAGAGCATAATTTCCAGATTCTCTACTCAAGATAGTTCATCTTGATAAGTTGGTTTATATCAAAGTTGGTTTAGCAAGATAATTATTGAGTGCTTCCACTTAATAGCTAAACTGTTTCTTATGAGAACAAAGTTATATATATCAGTTTGATATACGTTGTATACGAGAGTATATTCTCCCCTCACAAGTGGTTCATGGTCAGGAACCAAATAATTTCATCTTATTATTAATGTGTTGTATATATTGACATGATAATGCACAAAGATGATTTCCCAAAGTTGAGGAAACAAGTTAGCTTTTCTAACATGAGGGGGAGACATGATAAACACTTGAGAAAAGGTTACATGGGATGAATTATCATTTGTATATGTAAATCCCCGAATATCATGAACCTGAAGTTCATAAAATGGATAATTCAATTGCAACATATTGCAAAGCATGCTATACGCATTTGCTGACCCAAAGAATGTAACTATATTCTCACTACAAATGCTCATATTAAGTCCCTGAAGGACAAAGCCTTGGATACGCTTGAAGCGTATAGACAAATACTTTATTCCATATGAAAGACATGTAGATTTGGACATATAGTTCAAATACTTGAAAGTATAAAGTCAAAGGTATGTATAATCAGTTTTTGATATCTTATTTGTTTAGCATGACATGAAAACTTGATATGCATCTAAAGTCTATTATGTGATTTATATGACTTAACTTGAAAGATTTAAGTTGCTTGAAGCATACACAATTCTTGGTCCTGAAGTACCATATCCTAAGTACAATTTGTGTACATATGTATCTTGCTATAACTATAAGCATGATGGCATCGAGAGTACATCTATGGAGATATTGAAGAGTCATTCCACTACATTATATGAAGATGTTCATATCTATCAAGAATGATGATTTCAAGGTGCGGAATATTTATTCAAGTCAATATGGCTGATTTATTTATCAAACATCTACCAAAGATTGTTTTGAAGATGGTGCACAAGATTGGAATGCAAATGCTCAAGGATATAAATTGATGTTCTTATCAGGGGGAGTTAATGCGCGTTGCACTCTTTTTCCCTTACAAGGTTTTGTCCCAACTGGGTTTTCCTTGCGAGGTTTTTAACGAGGCAACCAATAGGCGCATATTCAAACATGTGTACTCTTTTTCCTTCTCTTTAATTTTTCCCATTGGGTTTTGGTTTTAAGGTTTTAACGAGGCACATTATTGAATAGACATTCAAGGGGGAGTGTTATAAATAAAGCTCTATTTAAGGTGAATGTCTATAATTAGAGAGATTCTAGGGTTTACTACTTGGTGGCTAAGTCACCACCTCCCTATAAATATAGGGGTTCTATTCTATTTTAAACCATCCCAAAGTATCAATAAGAATACTCCTCTCCCTATTCTCTCTATATTGTTCTTGTTCTTGTATTATTGTTCTTGTTCTTATATTATTTCATAACAATATGAGTACTATTAAACAGTAGTAGTAAGTTATTTATTTTTATTAGGTTAATTATCAAACAATGGCCATCTTCCTCCATTCAAATTTAACTCACGCTGACATAATACAAAATAAAAAAAAATACTCAATGTTCTTTTTATTAGGAAATATTGTGAATATCTTTTGTGTATCTTTTTATTATGGTAGAATATTCTCTCATTATTGTACAGTCATATAGTTGGTAGGATTTGATTTCCTTCATTATTGTACAGTCCATAGTTGGTGGATTTGATACCGCTGTACTCTATATATATACTTTTGTGAGCAATACGAGAAAATTAATTCTCCCAAAACTCTCTACATGGTATCATGCGCCAGTGGCTTATCGCCAAACAAACCCTAATTCTATCCTACCCGCGCCGCCGCCGCTGCACTAATCGGCAGCCCTCTCTTTCTCGACGTCGTTCAGCGCCTCCTCTCCTTTGCCTCGAGCTTCATGGCCGCTACGACGTCAACCAAGCCTCTCCAGCCGATTGCCATCAATGCATCGGCTCAAATCCCACTCAAATTGGATTCCACTAATTACCTGGCATGGAAATTCCAATTTCAAACCCTTTTTACGGGTTACGACCTCCTCGGCTTCTTGGGTGGATCGAAGCCGTGCCCACCGGCCACTATTGTCGACAAGGACGTGACTTCCCCCAATCCAGCATATCCTTACTGGATTCGCCAGGAAAATCTTATTCTCGATGCCATCATCTCGTCGATCACACCGACGATCATCTCCTTTATTGCCACTGCGGAAGCCTCTAAAGAGGCCTGGGGCATCCTCGCGCGCACATACGGCACTGCTTCTCGTGGTCGTATCATGGCTCTCAAACAGCAGCTCCATAATCCGGTAAAAGGTTCTAAATCTGTTACTGATTTTATGCACGGTATTCACGTGATTGTGGATGAATTATCTCTCTTGGGTGTTACTGTTGATTATGAGGATCTTGTCATTAAGGTTCTAAATGGTCTTGATGATCCGTATATGGAACTCTCTCATGCCATTCAAGCCCGCGAATCTCCCATCTCTTTTGCTGAATTACATGACAAGCTGTTAAGCATGGAGGCTCAGATTACTGCTCGTGTGCCGGGCACCTCCACCGCATCTGATTTGGCTCCGTCGGCTGCCTTCGTCGCCGGACATCAGCCAGGCCGTCAGCGCTTCAGTAGCCGCGGGCGCGGCCGTAGCAGCCGCGGTTCAGTCTCCGGTCGTGGTGGTTACTCTAGCAATGGCCAATCTCGCGGGTACAATGGGAAGTGCTAGCTCTGCAGTGAATTTGGCCACTCCGCGCGCCGCTGCACGTCCTATCCCATCTCCGGCGCCAATCAGCCCCCTTACGGTGGACCGCGGCCAGCTTATGCTTCGCCGCCTTATCCGGCTGCTCACACAGCCCATCGCTCTCCGACGATTCCCTCTGCATCCGATTGGATTCTGGACTCTGGTGCCTCCCATCACATAACCTCTGATCTTGCCAACATGTCTCTTTACAGTCCTTACACTGGTTTAGACAATGTAATTATTGGTAACGGTGAAGGTTTGACAATTACACATACTGGGCGACTTAACAGTCATTCCTCTCTTTTATTACCTGGGGCTCTCTGTGTTCCACATATGCGTAAAAATTTGATCTCTGTTGCCCAATTATGTCGTCACAATAATGTTGACGTTGTTCTTTCTGATTCTGATTTTCAGGTGAAGGATCGTCGCACGTGGGTAACGCTCGTTCACGGCCCGCTTAGGGGCAACACCTACTACTGGCCGGCGGCTCCCGGTCTCCCGTCCGCCCTCACGGCACAAAATCTCTCTGCGTCATTGTGGAATTCTCGGTTTGGTCACCCGTCAGCTAAAATCCTGCATCATTTAGTGTCTTCTAGCAGTATAGCGTCCAGTAATGTGTCTGATCTTGCTTGTGTCTCTTGCAAGCTTCATAAGTGTCATAAGTTACCTTTTTCTGAGTCAAGTTTATCTTCTACTGCTCCCCTGTAGCTTATTTTCTCCGATGTATGGACCTTTCCGATTATTTCTAATGAAGGATTTAAATATTATGTCATCTTTGTTGATCATTTTTCTAAGTATGTTTGGTATTTTCCTTTACGCCGTAAATCTGATGTCTTACAAACCTTCCCCATTTTTAAATCCATTGTATAAAAATATTTCTCTACTAAAATCATTACTCTGTATACTGACAATGGGGGTGAATTCCTCGCTTTACGCTCTTTTCTTGCCTCCAATGGCATCTCATATCTCACTTCACCTCCTCAGCACAATGGCTATGCTGAACGCCGTCACCGTCATATTGTCGATACTGGTCTCACCCTCATTCATCATGCCTCTGTACCTCTCATTTACTGGCCTTATGCCTTTGCTACAGCAATCTATCTCATTAATCGTCTTCCCAAGACAAATCTTTCGATGCTATCCTCCTTTGAGTCTCTCTTCCATACGTGCCCCAACCTTGCCAAACTACGTGTCTTCGGCTGTCAATGCTTCCCTTGGCTTCGGCCCTACACCTCACACAAAATGGAACCCAGATCTCGTGCCTGTGTCCTCTTCGGCTACTATACTACTCAAAGAGCCTATCTCTGCTTTGATCCCTCAACGTCTAAAATCTTCGTCTTGCGTCATGTCACCTTCCTTGAAGATGTATTCCCGTTCTCCAAAATGTCTAACCCCGAGTCTCCCCCTGTACCCATTCCGGTCTCCCTAGAAGTCCTTCCGCTGCCGCCACCAGTACCTGCCGCCGCTCCCACTAGCGATCCTTCACCGGACGCACTGTTGGCGCCAACGCCCCCACCACCAGCGCCCCTTCCGGCACCGCCAGCGGCCCCTGCCGCCACTACACCCATTATGCCGCCACCTGCATCCTCTCAGGGTGGTCATCATATGCAAACTCGCAGCAAAAATAACATCTTTACGCCCAACAAGAAGTTTGGTATGTCTGCTGTCACCTCTCCTGCTGTTACTGAACCTCAGACCTTGTCTAGTGCTATGTCTGATGAGTGCTGGCTCGCTGCTATGTCATCAGAGTTTGATGCTCTGCTACGGAATGGCACCTGGGATCTTGTTCCGCCTGATTCTTCGCAGAATGTTGTAGGTTGCAAGTGGGTTTATCGCATCAAACGAAAGCTTGACGGTATTGTGGATAAGTTCAAAGCCCGGCTTGTTGCAAAGGGCTTTCATCAGCGTCCAGGTGTAGACTTCTAGGAGACTTTCAGTCCGGTTGTTAAGCCGGCAACTATGCGTTTGGTTCTCAGTATAGCTGTATCCAAGGGCTGGCCTCTTCGTCAAATAGATGTGAACAATGCCTTTCTCCACGGGAGGCTTACAGAGGATGTTTATATGGCACAACCACCGGGCTTTGTTGACAAAGCCTATCCATCTTATGTCTGTAAGTTACAGAAAGCTATTTATGGTCTCAAACAGGCACCCCGGGCATGGTACATTGCGCTCCGCCGATGTCTTCCGACCATGGGTTTCGTCAGCACTACCTCTAACACTTCGCTCTTCGTCTTTCAGCATTCTGGTATTACGGCATATTTTTTGGTATATGTTGATGATCTCATATTGACTGGTAATGATTCTGCTTTCTTGAACCGTGTGATTGACTCTCTTGGGACTCAGTTTTCTCTTAAAGACATGGGTGATCTAAGCTACTTTCTTGGTGTTGAAGTTCTGCACAGCTCCAAGGGGTGTTTTCTTTCTCAGCGTAAATATGTTGTTGATCTTTTGACTCGTCATAATATGCTGGAGTCAAACCCTGTTCAGACGCCAACAGCGGCGTCAACCCGCCTTCATCTGGCCGACGGCTCGGCCCCTGCCGACGCATCCGCCTATCGACAGGCCCTTGGGGGCCTCTAGTATCTCTTCTTCACTCGTCCTGATATCTCCTTTGCTGTGAATAAACTCTCATAGTTCATGCACACTCCTACTGTCACTCATTGGGGTGCAGTTAAGCGCCTCTTCCGGTATCTGAATGGGACGCGTGACTTTGGCGTCTGGCTGCGTCCTTCATCTGCTATACCTCTACATTGTTTCTCTGATGCTGATTGGGGTGGAAACTGTGATGACCGCTCCTCAACTGTGCCTATGTTGTCTTTGTAGGGCCTAATCCTATTTCCTGGAGCTCCAAAAAGCAGCGTTCCGTTGCATGATCATCTACTGAGGCCGAGTATCGTGCCATTGCTTCTGCTGCCGCTGAAGTACGTTGGCTTCATTCCCTGCTCCGCGAGCTTCATGTCCCTCTTCCGGCTGCTCCTGTCATTTACAGCGACAACATTGGCGCCACTTACCTCTGTGCCAACCCTGTGTTTCATTCGCGCATGAAACACATCTCCATTGATTATCACTTTATTCGTCAATTGTTTCAGAATGGGTCCCTTCGTGTTGCTCACGTATCCTCTGCTGATCAGCTTGCTGATGCTCTCACCAAGCACTTATCTCGTCCTCGGCTTCTTCTGCTGATGTCCAAGATTGGGGTGTCCTCCGGCCCTCCATCTTGAGGGGGCGTATTAGGAAATATTGTGGATATCTTTTGTGTATCTTTTTATTATTGGTAGAATATTCTCTCATTATTGTACAGTCCTATTGTTGGTAAGATTTGATTTCCTTCATTATTGTACAGTTCTATAGTTGGTAGGATTTGATACCCCTGTATTCTATATATACTTTTGTGAGCAATACGAGAAAATTAATTCTCCCAAAACTCTCTACACTTTTAAGTTGTAACTGCCAATTAGTTTAGTATTCTGACTAAAAAAATATTACTATATCATTAGTACATTAAACTTAAACTCTAAAAATTAAAGAGCACGAAGTAATAAATACCTTAAGAAACATATCCAAGGGTACATCAAAAATAGAATCAACTTCGTCGGCATTAAGGGCGGGCTTGAATTCTTCTACTTTAGATAATAGCCCCACTACTGGTACAACTGTAAGTAGATGCTGCAATAATAAAAATTGTACTTGTGATGAATGCTTTTCGGTAACCAATTATTTATCTACCTTAAAGTAGAAATTAGTTTACATTTTATTTTATGTATATAAAGAAGTTATATTAAATTATATATATTCCAAAATGTGTAGTACCAACGATATGAATGGTTCAAGGCTAGTAATAACTTGAACAAGACTGGATTTCAAACCAATCTCCTCTGTTGCTTCTCTCATAGCAGTAGCAGAATCATTTAAATCTTCTTCATCCATCTTTCCACCAGGCAATGCTACCTCTCCTTCATCATAATAAACATTAGTATTATAAATATTACCGGATCTAAAGAGTAGGTTTACGTGAATTTAATAGCTTTTAGCCAAGCACATACTCTCTCATATATATATATATATATATATATATATATATTAAAAATGTATAACGACTCGAGCGGGCACCTAATTATTACTGTACTATTAACTTGAGGTTGGTGTATGAACTCATAAACTAAATCTTGGATGTCATTCGTATGTTTGTTTTTAGTAAAACGTTAAAGTGGCAGAAAAAGTTGGATATTTTCGTGTCGCATTCCCATGTCCTAAAACTTGAGAGTTTAACTTCTATTCCCCTATTGTTTATATTTGCTTACATCATAAGATTAAAGTAACCTACAACAATTCTAATCTTAACTAGAAAGCAATGCAAATAATCTACTATAATCTTATTGTTGACATTACTTAGAGTTGTACAATTTGTTTTGTATGTGTGATGTATATAAAGTGTATATAGTATAGGAGTATTGGGCTGTGATGTTAAATTGATGTGGGCTGTGATGTTGAATATGAGCCCGGCCACTTTCTGAGCCCAAACGGGTAGCCGACCCGATCCGCCCCCCCAGGTAGCCGACCCGATCCGACCAGGTAAGTATATTTGTATATACTCTGTAAAATGAGAAGGATCCAGAAGATCAGATTTACTTTTTCCTTTTCCCAAAGTTGGCTCTTCGTTTCTCTCAATTTTCTCCTCCTTCTCTCTACTCTCTCTCTCTAACTTTCTGTGATTTCTCTCGTATAATCTCAACATTCACATGGTATCAGAGCCTAACAACGTTCCGATCATGTTTATTTGCATGCCGGTGTTAATTTTAGACTCTTGTTCGACGATTTTTGAAGGTTTTTCTGAGACCAAACGGTCTGTGATGATTCCGATCTTCATCGGATATGGTTCAAAGTGTTTTCTACCATCATGTCCGAGTGTATCTTCTCAACCTCAGCCTTTAACGACATTTTGATCGCTTTTGTGGTGGTTTTGGTGAGTTGTCGGTGATTAGGGTTTTCGGTGACTTTGTTTTAGTGTTTTACTGCATTCTGGTGGTCCGATTCTTATCTTGCGGATGTTTGGGTAACCTTCCGACATCGTTTCTCGGTTTATCTGCTATTTGAAGGCCGATCTTCTTCCGGTAGCGAAGAAGGAGGGTAACTTTGTTTTAAAATTGTGCATCTGGTTTGTGTATGTCGATTTTGATTTTGTGTTTGAATATTTGGCTGTGTAGATATTTGATTGGTTGTAATTTTGGTTGCTGAATCTGTTCTTTCTTGTTGATATATCATGGCTGCTAACACCAGTACTACTACCACCAACACTGGTATTTTGGACTCTTCAAGTCCTTTATTTCTATACTCCTCCGATGTTCCAGGGGTATCTCTCGTCCCCACACCCTTCTCAGGTGATGGTTTTGGGGGGTGGAGAAGAAAAATGATTGTTGCTTTGACTGCTAAAAATAAAATTGGCTTTATAGATGGAACTTGTCTTCGACCAACTACTAATGCTGCTCAACAGAGATTATGGGACAGGTGTAATAGTATGGTAATTTCATGGTTAACTGCTTCTATTTCTCCTGCGATTGGTGAGTCTGTGCATTATTCTGATACTGCTGAAAGTATATGGTCACAACTTCAGGCGCGTTATGGTACTGCTAATAGGACCAAAATTTATGAATTAAAAAGAGAGCTGTGTAACACTTCTCAAGGGTCCCTTGATATAGCATCCTATTTTAATAGACTTAAAGGTTTATGGGATGAAATTGAATCTATGTGTGTTAACCATGGTCAAAGATGTGTATGTGCTGCTAAGGAAGGTATTGTAAAGGAAAATGATGATTCTAAAGTGTTTCAGTTTTTAATGGGCCTCAATGACACTTACATGGGGGTGAGGAGCAATATTCTGATGATGCAGCCCCCTCCAAACCTTGATAATGTGTATAATATCCTCCTGAATGATGAGAAACAAAGGCATATACAGTCTCCCTCTCATTTTAATCCGGATTCTGTATCTTTTAATGCCTACTCTAACAGGAAGCCTGTTGACTCTAATAAGGCTGCAATGCCCAATACTTTTTCTTCCTTCAAACAAAGAGTCAACTTTGATCAAGGTAGAGGGTCGTTGTTCTGTAGATACTGTAAGAAGTCTGGACATTTAATTGATAAATGTTTCAAACTTCATGGGTATCCACAAAATACAACTTTCAAAGGGAGGAAATCTGGTGTTGCTAATGTTGCTGTTGCCTCAAATTCTGATGGTCATTTGTCTGTTCCTCAAGGCAATCCTGCTGCCAACCATGATTCTGTTTCTAAAACAGATGGTCAGTCTTCTGTGATACCTGGGTTGAGCAGTCAGCATTATGATCAACTGATGAATCTTTTACAACAATCTCAGCTAGGGGGTTCCACTGCTCCAAACCCTTCTCCCATGTGTGCTGTCAATTTTGCTGGTACTATGCTAACTGAGAGTCCAGTTTCTGATTCCAAAGTCTGCATGCTTACTAGTATTAATTCTGTGTCTTGGATAATTGATTCTGGTGCATCTAACCACATGACCTATAATAAACAACTACTTTTTAATCTTACACCTTTATCTGTTCCTTATCTTGTGTCCCTTCCTAATGGTTACAAAGTAAAAGTAACTTGCATTGGTTCTTTTCAATTGACTTCTTCTATTGTTCTTCATAATGTATTGCTGATTCCTTCTTTCACACACAACTTAATTTCTGTCCATAAGTTGGTGAAGGAATTACATTGCATAGTTCTATTTTCTGAACATTCATGTTTCCTCCAAATGCTACAGGGCCCTTCTCTGAAGAAGCCACTGGATCTTGGTAACCAAACTGATGGATTGTATCAGTTCACATGGGTCCCTCCTTCATCTTTCCCTTCTTCAACAAGTTCTTTTTGTGCTGCTTCTACTTCATGTGATACTAGCAAGTTTAGTGTTTTGTCTCCTATACCTATTACTTGTAATGATACAATTCTATCTGATAATAAAGCTGTTTCATCTTCCTTACATGCAACTAGTCTCAATTGTAATAATGATTTAAATCATGATATGAATTACATTTGGCATTTGAGACTTGGTCATATTCCTTTTGCTCACATGAAATGCATTTCTGGTTTATCATTCCCTTTTGCTTCTAAACAACCTTTCCCTTGTTCTGTTTGCCCTATGGCTAGACAAGCTAGGCTCCCTTTCCCTGACAGCTCCATTAAATCCTCTAAACCATTCCAACTGATTCATGTTGACACCTGGGGTCCCTATCACACTCCAACTTTCTCTGGATGTAGATACTTTCTCACAATAGTTGATGATTTTTCAAGAGCAACATGGATGTGAATGTTGAGATTATACGAGAGAAATCACAGAAAGTTAGAGAGAGAGAGTAGAGAGAAGGAGGAGAAAATTGAGAGAAACGAAGAGCCAACTTTGGGAAAAGGAAAAAGTAAATCTGATCTTCTGGATCCTTCTCATTTTACAGAGTATATACAAATATACTTACCTGGTCGGATCGGGTCGGCTACCTGGGGGGGCGGATCGGGTCGGCTACCCGTTTGGGCTCAGAAAGTGGCCGGGCTCATATTCAACATCACAGCCCACATCAATTTAACATCACAGCCCAATACTCCTATACTATATACACTTTATATACATCACACATACAAAACAAATTGTACAACTCTAAGTAATGTCAACACTTATACACTGTCGAGGAATGTAATCTCAATCCAAAATATAGAATTGCACATTTTCACAAATATGTTTACTTTCAACCTGTAAACAAATTAATTTACACAATTGGAATCTGGCCGACATTTTCTGCCCAACAAAATAAGGTAAAAGAATACATACTTGGCCATCTATGCAAATTCGAAAATAAGATTAGCTTAATTTATAATAACTAATCCAATATTCAATTGGTTAACCACTTAAGTGCTAATGATTCGTTAATTTGAAGCCATACGCTGCACACGAGACTGATATTCAAATGCGCTACTTCTCATTCCAAGGAAAAAATGTACTCAAAAAAATTATCAAAGTGCAAAATTATAATTGACGGAAAACAAAAGTTGGAGAACAAACCATTGTTCTGGTGAAGCAGAAAATATTCTTTTAGCCTTAATCAGAAGTTTAT
The DNA here is from genome assembly GCA_034376525.1 of Nicotiana benthamiana. NCBI lineage: Eukaryota > Viridiplantae > Streptophyta > Magnoliopsida > Solanales > Solanaceae > Nicotiana > Nicotiana benthamiana. The sequence continues at coordinate 36,735,299 of CM067327.1, forward strand.
GGTTCGAGCCTTGCGTATGGAGTTGTATTTGTCTGGGGCACTGTACCCTAATGTGAGACTTCTCCACGCGAATTCGAATTTAATAAGGTCTCAATGCAGATACCAGACGTCGGGCAAAAATACAAAAAAAAATTAGAGATATTACCTGGATGAGTGGAAAGTTTCATGGATCTTTTGGTGAGAATTACACGAAGTTCACCTTCAAGGCCTTGAAAAAGGCATATCAAAACAGCTGCTCTTTTCTCTCTGGAAACGACTTTAGATAAGTGAAGATTTCTATTTGCTATATACTCTTTGATCCCAAGAATATAAGAATTCTCATGCAAATTATCAGTGTATTGATCAGTTTCTTCATCCTCCAATATGGAAGAAAAGTTTATAACTGGTTGGACATTTTTAGTGACTGTTTGATCAGCCTCGCAATTATTCATCGACTCTGAAGGAACAATGCAAGCCATTTCTTTTTTCTTTTTTGGGAGAATGACCTTTTGTTGAATATGTGTAGAAAGTAAGTAGTAAATATAGTGCTATTTATTTTAAGTTATATAAAGGTGAACTAGAGGACTGCCCAATTGGTTTTATTCTTAATAAAGGAGTTGCTGCAATTTTCGGTTTATATAGTGTTTTAAAAGGCTTCTCTACGACTCGGTTCGGGGCTAGCTCCGAGACGGGACATTACCAAAGCACCTTGAAGCTCATGTGTGGGGTTTTGTTTTGTGAAGCTTACATCCCAATTAATCGCCTGATTGTACGCCCTAAACACGCCTAACGCTCTACGTTCGGGGCTCGCCCAACAGTTCCTATACAAATCATGTGTTGAATTCACTTATTAGCATTATTCTCTCAAAATTCTTCAACGAATGAACAATTAAAGTTTTATTCATATATAGGAATGAAGATGATGAATAACTCAAATAACGGACCATAATATTGCATACTTACTAATACAAAAGATCGTGGGGGTGAATATCTTTTGTATATCTCTTTTGAAAATAGATAGCAAAATTTATATCTTTACTTGCTAGATCTTCATATATAGCTTAGTTCTATGTTTCTCAAGATTAATAGACTTTTATTATGCCGCTATTTAAAAGCAATTTTATATTTACTCATTAAGGAGTAATATTTTAAATATAATATTAACAAAATTTATTAAGTAACTAATTTTAGGGAGGTAAAATGCGTAGTTCTGTTTGATAATACTTTTAAGATATTATAATTTTTAATTTTTCTTGAAGATTTAGTCGTTATAGTAGAATTATATTTCATAGTAACTTTAACACAATTTTATTGTTTATACTAGTAAAAATATGCTTGATATTTTATTTTCTATGAGTTTCTTTAATTTTTTTTTTTTAAATTTTCTTGAACATTTAATGTTTTTATTTATATTTTTTGTGTTATTATCCTTTATTACGAATTTATAAATTAAACTTTTAAAGATTCATGGGACTTACATTTTATGTCTTGCGGCTTACACCCCGCCCCATATTTAAGTAAAAACTCCCGCCTTACGACCCACTGATCGTATGTATAGTTTTATTTTCGGTTATAGTATTTGCCCAAATTAAGTGGTGAAATACTTGAAAATGTTCCATTCTTCTTTTGTTCTCATGCATGTGTTGTTTTTTATCTGCAAAAACGTGAGTCTTGTTCGTTGGTTAGGGCAGTCATTTCACACATTGCGTATACAAATGTTTTTGGTTACATTAATATTAAACTTTTCTAATTTTAGATACGAAGGAGAATGTAACGTTCCGACCGGTCATTTCGAGAGTTATAGTCCTATTTTTTTATTTCCTGTTTCTTTTGTGTTTTACAACTGTATTTATTGTGACTTATTGGGTTGGTTGGTTTGGGTCCGGACTCCGGAGTGAATTGAGACACTTAGTCTCTCAATTGAAAGTTTAAATTGAAATAGTCGACAAGATATTGAGTTAAGTGTATATGACCTCGAATTTGAATTTTGATGTCTCCATTAGCTGCGTTTGGTGATTTGGACTTAGGAGTGCGTCCAGAATGTGATTTGGAGGTCCGTAATAGAATTAGACTTAAATTGGCGAAAGTTAAAATTTTGGCGAATTTGGCCGGCAGTAAAAATTTTGATATCCGATCGGATTTGATTTCCGGGAATTGGAGTAGGTGGCACTCCCCTAACCTGGGCCTGGACGTAACACGACACTCGGTGTCTGACTGCTTGGGACCGAGCGAACCACCTGGCTGGCTGAATCAACATGTTGTATTATAACATACTAAAGGCGGAAGATAAACTAACATTTGCTGATGTTACTGAAAGTCTGGATAATATATATCAATTGTGGAAATACTAATATAACTTTGAAACATATTTGCAGCCAACATAACTTAACATGAAAAGCCCGAGACTCTTTCTAAATGTTACTCTAGTGTATGTAGCCTCTAATGAAGTACTGAAACTACTCGCTGTCTGTAAATACCGAAAGACTATAAAGTAATGATAATGCTTAAGAGAAAACGGGATCACCAAATAGCTAGTACGAAAATCCTAGCGCTCTGAATCATTAACTTGTAAATCATTACGATGAAGGCCCCGGGCAAAAGGTACGTCAGTATATTTGAATTGCACTGGTATGTAAATCAACTAAAAGAAAGAACTATAAATGTTGAAACTGAAATTAAGTTGATAACTAAAAATTTATAATTGCTAAAATGACAACTATTAAAATTGAAACTGAAATGATAACTGTTGATACCTCATGTATAATTCTTATATATGCAAAATGCTTTCAAAATAGTGTATATATGCATATATAAGCGTGCCCAAGTGTTTTCATATTGTTCCAATCTTTTAAAGATTTTTAAAATCAATTTAGTGTTGATTTTTAGTAGTATAAAAATCAATAATTATTCCAAAAACCATCAATTTTAGTGAATGATTTATTTCCGTATTTATACCAAAATATAATTATGGTAATTTTTGTACATTTTTATAAACTGATTTAGTATTTTTAAAGTTAAATTGCATATAATTGTAATTTTTGCCCATTTTAAGATTTAATTGTGTTTATAAATACAAAGCGGATTCCATTATTTTTAATATAGTATTTACATGCTATTAATGGATTTGGTACTTTTAATTGTTTTCAAAAATTATTTTACTATTTTAAAAAACATAAATAAGGGAAAAACTGGCCTCATTTTATTTTAAGTATAGCAAAATTTGACAACCCCAATAACCCAATTTTAAATCCTAAACTACCCGATACATTTGCCATTTAACCCGACCCTTGACCCGTTTATCCAACCTGTCGCTTGACCCCTTTCGTTTTTCAATTATCCAAACCCCCAACCCTAATTCATTTTCCTCAAAAACGCCGCCTTGAAACCCCTCCCCTCTCACAGATTTTCTCAAACCTTTCTTACCCTAGCTGCCTCTAATCGCTCCCACCTCAAAACCTACCAGAAAACATGGCTTCTCCGGCCATGGTTGCTTCATGTTACTCCTATGTGCTCAATACTTGAAGGTTCGAGGTCAGACCTCGAAGGTCTTCATCCAGACCTTTGCCAGTTCGAAATTTCGGGGCCATCGCCGGCCTTGTTCCGACGTATTCTGGTCTTCTGAGCGTGATTCTTGCTCCTCCGACTCTGATAAGTGACCTTTTTAAAGCCTTTCTCATTTTTTGGGTTCTTCTGAAACCCATCGAGATATTTTCTCCGATCTTTCTAGATTTGTTGTGTATCTATGCTTTATTAAGTTTTCAAACGCTCTCCTGACTCTTTTTTCAAAAACTACTTCCAAAATCTTATTTTTCGATCTAGGGTTTCTGAAATGTTAAAATGTTTTTGTGATTTTTTCTTTGTCGTTTATGTGTATTTTTCTCTGCTGTGTTCTTGTAACATGTTCTTATCTGCTTCTCCTGCTATATTTTCTATATTGTAGTCTCTTAAGACCCTACTATGCTCTTGTGTTCCTTTGTTGTGTTTTGTATATCCTGTTCTCCTAATATGTGTTGAGTTTTTCTTTCTATCATGCTCTTATATGTTTTTCTCTATGTTCTTTTGTTATGCTTTTCCGGCGTTCTTGTGTTCTTCTACTATATTTTACCAAGTTCTTAAGGCTCTTTGTTTGTCTTCTGCTGAACCTTGTTTGAGTTCTGCTAATAAAATACTCTTTAAGCATGCTTCTTCTATTGTATTCTTAAATATTTTACTATTTTTCCTCTCTTCTGAACTTTGGTTAAGTTCCTTCTAAAAGTTTGTTCTTCTACTATATTTGCTATTGTGTTCTTAAGTGTTCACTATTTTCTCTTCTACTGAACCCTATTTAAGTCCCTTCTGATGAGATTTTTCTTAAGCATGTTTCTTCTACTATCATGTTGTTCTCTCATTATGCTTCGGATCAATTTCTTCACTTTGTTTGCTTTGAATATTCTACTGTGTTTGCATGTGTTCTCTTGAGTTTCTGAAAGAAACCCCCAAGCTTGTTTCAACCACTTGCTTCCTCATCTTTTTATTTGGTTCAAGGGGGAAGTCCTAGAATTTGGTGTTCTCCCGAGCTTTGGTCATGTGATTGAACTAGGGTTCCATTTTAGAACCCTTGACTCTCTCAGACTAACTTTTGAATTTTTTGAACTAAGTCTGCACTTCTTTACTCACATACAACTCTGGACTTTTAAATTTCTTCTACACTAGACTCTTCTACTGATTAGCATGACAACCCTTTCATGTTTAAGCGTGTTTGTATGCTTTATATGTGTGAAAATCTTTCTTCAAAGAAGTTTTTGAACTAGTGATTGATTCAGAATCTTCTTTCTAATAGGTCCGGTTGATTGTTACTAATGCTCCTTAAGTTAAGACTTTTTTCCACCTTTCTGGCTTGGTTCATTCATACCAAATCTTTGTATTTCTGATTTTTTGGCTGTTATTTGATTCTCTTTCTTTTAATTGTGCAGCTGTATGTTTCAGAAATTTTTTCCTTAGCCTTTGTTCATTTGCCCCTAATTTACTACTTTGCATAAATTGTTATTTAAAACCTTTCTTTAATTGGTTCTACCCGTCTGAATCTAAATTCCTTAATCAAGGGAAACCTTGTGTAATTGATTTACAATCAATCTTCAATTATCTCTTACCTTATTTGCTCATGAATTTCATACTATAAATATATGACCTTCTTTAACACAAAGAGCACATGATTAACACACTTTAGACTTCACATTCTCAATTCTACACTTTACTCTCTTCTGGGACCTTCTGACTATTTGCTTGAAATTTGGCTTTACAAGACTACTGCTTTTCTTACTTGTTTCCTAGAAACTGGTATGTCCTAATTTAGTTTTTCTGCCTCATCTCTATGTGTTTACTTTACAGCTTCTGCAATTTTGCCTACTTTGCTGTCTATGTTCACTATTGAATATGTTGTTCTCTTTGCATATGCTGCTATTGTAAATCCCCATACCCCATTCCCTTCTATGTGCTTGAGTTAAGGTTCAAGGCATGGCAACATCCAAATTGTTGCCATGTCTTGATATGATCCTTTAATGGATCCTAACTCCCAAACAATATGGCCAACGTGGCTAGTTGGGGTGTGCCAGCACCTCCAATTGTTAGGTATGACCACCACCCTGTATTGGCTCTTCCCAGAATCCCCTATATTACACTCACACTCATTCCTAGCTTCTAAATTCTGCTCCCCTCCTGTAAGTCATGCTTTGGGATCTTGAGTTCCCTCTGAACTTGGAGACTTGAGGGTTGGATGTTCCACACTGTACTATGTCTCAACCCTGTAATAAGTTTGGGTGTAAGCACTGCATGGAGCTCATGAAGCTCTTGGGATTTGTGATACACCCAAAAAATGAGAAAGGCGTTGGATTTGGATTTTGGAGTTAGTCTCTTATATGCTTTAGGCAGGAAATCTAAATCAGGCTCTCATTGGCTGGGAATTTTTAGTTTTCTGATGTAATTTTACTTCTTAATTCTGGGTTATAATAATCTTGTAATAACTTTTGGGGTTTTAGTGGAACGGGAGGGGCAAACCATGCATGCAAAGAGGTAGATATCATGTTCGTAGGTTGATTATACTTCTGTAATCATGTCTTGCTTTCACTTCTGCATTTTTCACATAGAAAATCATATCCACAAATTCTGCATTCTTTATAAATCCTATCTGTAGGTTCTGCATCTTATATAGAAAACATGTCTACAAGATTCTACATTTTTGCCTATCATATAAAGAGCATGTCTATTGGTTCTTCCTGAATTCTGCGTATCTATCACTAGGAAAATGATATATAGGTTTAAAAACTATTCAGTATTTTAGACACCATGCCTATAGGATCTCTCCACTTGTATAACCATTTTAAAATCAATAACATTTAGAAAGCATGCCTATAGGAGTAACCGACTAATGAATCTGAACCGTCTATCTTGCTTATAAGTCTAAAATCAGTAGTGATGTTACTCAAGTCCGCAAAGCTTATGTTTTTCTATAATCAATAAGTCTTCTTTTGAAATTAGTATGTCTCTCTTCTGCATTATTAGATATCATGCCTATAGGTATCCCTTAGGCAAGCTATAGGGTGATTTAGCTAGTGAATTAGGCTTCGTTAATTCCAATCAACAGGCAATTCTGATTCCAGTTTCTTATATGAAATGTGTAACAAACCATTCTGTCTCCTCTGTTTAAGTTTACTTAGACCATAAGCAGTACATGCAAGACATGCTAAACAATATATCCTTAAGTGATGAGGCATGTTTGAGCCTTTTAATTAGTATGTGTTTTCCCATATTTGCTTTACGTATTTTGCTTGATGCCTTAGAGTTTTATCCTTTTGAAACCACAAAAATCCCAAATCTCCTTTCCCTTTAGGACTAGTAGTTCCAAATGCCTCCGGGATTGATAAGATTGAGGCGGGTACTAGCATACAATAAGTAACAAAACCGTTCTCGTTTAATATCTTAACGGGGCGGGAAACGGTGGATATGGATATGATGACCGGTGCGCTAATGCCACATGTAGCCCCTCTTCTGAGGAGTGATTATCGGGTATTACATTGATGTGATCCATATTATTTATAAACCTAGGACCCCATTTCCGTACTTGTTTATTTTTTCAAAATTTTAAAAACTGCTCAACTTTCCACGTCTTTAACTTCTTTTGCTTTAATTGCTTGCAACAATTATGTAAAAACCCCTTCCCTTTACTTATTTATTTTCAGAACTTCAAAACTACTTTCTTCCCAAACTTCAGTTGCTTTGACTTCTTTGCTTGCAACCATTATATGAAACTACCCTGCATTTGTAATTCTTGCTTATTCATTTGTTATTCACAGTTAAATTCACAATTATAGCATGGACAGGAACCATACTAGTGGATCTTGAGGGATGCCTAACACCTTCCTCTCGAGATAATTTCCAGCTCTTACCCGAATCTTTGGTCTCTAAATCAAAACCCTCTTAGTGTCCTAATGCAGTTAGTCATTAGGTGGCGACTCTTCAATTCAAACCGAATTCCTAAAAGGGAAAGAGTTGTCCGCCCAAATATCGTAAACCCAATTTTGCCTGAAAAATGGGGCATTGATAGCATGGTGACTATGCTGGGGATTCTCCTTAAGGCTTTTACCATTTCATGCTATTTGTGATTTTAGGCTCCTTTAAATGTCTTTAAGTGTTTATTTTTCTCTGCTACCTCGAATCTGACTTGACTCTTTGTTTCTTTTCTTTAATGCTTTCTTTACCTCTTTCCTTTAATACTATTGTAATTATTACTTATGAACGTGCAAATATGTGACAACTTATTTAATTATTGTGACTGGATATTTAACATCATCTTCCACTCGTGCCAAACAAAATACCATAGCAACGCTTATAATGAGTAGTTGCGCCCTTCCGATATTATCACCCTCTAAATCTGGCAAAGGCATATTTGCGGTACAACCACTCGATCAACAGTGTAGTCGACGATACCGTGCCTTTCCCTCTTGAGTTGTCCGCTCAAGGGTACCAGTCCAATACCCCATAGAAACCCTACTCTGTTTAATTATGGATGCATCACTGTCAAAACATATCCGAGTTAATTATGTTGTCTGTATAATGTCTTTTTAAGATAGCCTTGTGCAAAGTCCGCTGGGTTTCCCTGGAATCCAAACGGACACTACCATATTCTGTGCATTTATTTGGACAATTAAATGTTGCTCATGCCAATTATTGGTATTTAAATAGTCGGGTCTGGCGAGGGTAAGGGCCTAACACTTTTGTTTTTCAGAAATGAGACATGAAGTCCCCAGATTCAGCATAGTCACCAACATCCACTCGAAATTACTAAATTGGTGGGAAGATCTTCATTCTAGTGATCAGACCCTTTTCCGAAAATACTTTGGGAATCTACCTTTCCTTTTGGAATCCATCCCAATAACAAAATTATTCAAGCTGCTACCTTGTTCTGGGATTGTGATAGGTCTGTGTTTTGCATTGGGGAGATTGAGATGACACCCCTATTAGAGGAAATATGAGGGCTGGATGGCATACCATGGGAAACTTCGGGTCTGCTAATGCCAGAGAACCGCAAAGGTCAAGGTTTTCTCAAGGTGATGGGCCTTAAGAAGAATCCAAATCTAACATGCTTGAAGGAGTCCTACATTCCCTTTGAATATTTGTACAAAAGGTACGGTCACAACACTTCTTACTATACTTATCCTGACGAGTTCGCCCTTACATTATTGGGGAATATTCATCGGAGGGTATTTGTCTTCATGTTCTTCTTCTTAGGCAAGATAGTATTTCATATGAAGAAGGTTAGGATCCATACCGGACTAGCCATGGTCACTAGGACTTTAATGGAGGGAATTGGTAGGCAGCCATTTTGCATAGTTCCCATGATTATTGCGGAGATGTACCGAGCCCTAGAAAAGTGTCAACAGGGAGCTAAGAACTTCTACGATTGCAATTTGTTACTCTAACTCTGGCTCATGGAGCACCTCCAGAAGGGTGAATATCAACAAGAGATCAAGCGTAGGGATTGCGACGATCATATTGCCTTCCATTAGCCAAGACGAATGAACTATATGCCCAACATGTTTGCTCGGCCGGAGGATACCAAAAGATGGGTAGAACTGTTTTAAAATCTGAAAGAGAACCAGGTACAATGGATGTTCGATTGGTTCCCTATTGAAGATTTCATTGCTCGATCTTGGGATGCACCGTTTCTAATACTTATCGGTTTGACGGGAACTTACCCTTATGTCCCTCTTTGAGTTAGAGACAGGTTGGTAGGAAGCAGGTTATACCAAGCGTTGACAAGATGAGTCACTTCTGGGCCGAGTTTCAAGATGACGATAGCCCTTACAAGTGCCAAGCTCAGCACATGTGGCACTGCAAAATCGTCATGGGAAGGTACACTATTGAGCCATACAAGTACCATGCTGGTTATACTCCATACTATCCAAGCTGGCTTGAAGATAATCATAATGGTTTGGGTCAACCTGGGTTTATTCGAGCTCAAAGGATAATCGACGAAAAGGCTGAAGCACAGGTTAAATACAACCAATTGTGCAAAAAGGATTCGGGAATGTGAAGTGAACACCGTGAAATTGAAGAAGCCAACCAAAAGCTGATTGAAGAATGGAAAGACATGGCTGTCAGCGCCGACAAATGTCTTAGGTACTTATAGTGGTGTTTAGTAGAGCTGGAAAGGAAATTCTCCAGAAAGATCGAGGATAGCCAAGATGCTGAGGGAAATGAAAACGGGCACCTAGCCAGAACCTACTTACCGCTGGGACTTTGTGAGCTGGTATAGTTTTTCTATGGAGCCAAAGATGCCGAGTCTGGGGAAGGACCTTCTGGGACAAATAGATAGGAATTTTACCTTCTCGCTTATGAATGTAATAAGGCCAATGGATATTAATGACATTTTATTTCATGTTACTTAGTGTCATGTTGGGATTCGTCTTATTTTTATCAGTAAAATGTGGCACTTAGCATTATAAGTTCTCCAAATCACTTTGTCGCTAGGCCTACCTCGGGCACGGCGAGGCTCCCCAAATTAGGACACGATTTACATTCTTGCATTATGTGTTTAAATATCGCGACATATTCTCTTATAATCTTTACCAACTTGATTACCTTGTTTTGTTTTTGCTTTGTTTATCGCCCCCCCCCCCCCAAAGGTTAGTTCGTGCACTCTGGCATCGTCATTATACTCCACAAGATCCAAGGGCCATCCACCTACACCATCCACCTACTCCTTCTCCTAGTCCTATCAGAAATAGGAACAGAGGAAAAATGGAAGATTTGAGCAACACCAGGAAGGAGAATTCAGTTTAATGGAAAGAGGTTACTCAGGGTATTCAGGTTTCCAAGTAAAGTGCCTTTCAACTCGAGCAAAAGTTGTTGAAATTTCAAGAAGTACTAGACCAGATTCAAAACTTGGCAAGCTTATAGTTTTCCCTCACCACCCTAGAAGTCAGTTTCCCAAACACTCAAAACCCACACCTCCACAAAACATTCCAAAATCACAAAACCACTCCACTCCTCAACCCCATTGCAACACTTGCCACACATCTAACAATACTCTACTGCTCATCCCGGAACCTGTAAACTCCACAAATGACCATTTCTACCATCACCAAAACAACTCCATCTATGTGGAAACTGTGCCACATCCTACTCAACCCATTTAAAACATACCCAAGTCTGATGATAAGGACTCGTTTATTAGGAATCTGGCAGAAAAACTCAAGAAGATGACTAGTAGAATTTGAGGCGTCGAGGGAAGTAACGGATTGAAGGATTGAACTACGAAGGCCTTTGCATTCAACTCGATGTTGAACTTCCCAAGGGGTACAAACCTCCTAAGTTCTAGATGTTTGGCAGTACAGGAGATCTGAGAGTTCATTTGAGAACATACTGCGACAAACTAGTTGGAGTAGGGAAGGACGAGAAGATTCAAATGAAACTCTTCATGAGGAGACTAAAGGGAGATGATCTGTCTTGGTACATCAGCCAAGATACGAAGAATTGGTCGAATTGGGTAAGCATGGAGTCTGATTTCATGGACAGTTTAGATTTTAACAAAAAAATGCACCAGATGTAATTTACATCCAGAACCTGAAGAAGAAACCTACGAAAACATTTCGCGAGTATGCTACTCATTGGAGATTAGAAGCTGCTAAGGTCCGACCGGCTTTAGAAGAATAACAAATGAATAGTTTTCTCGTCCGAGCTCAAGACCCACAGTACTATGAAAGGTTGATGCTGATTGAAAGCAAGAAATTTTCTGACATCATCAAGCTAGGGGAGTGGATTGTGGAAGGTATCAAAAGTGGTATGGTCACAAACTTTGAAGCTTTCTGTAGGCTACCAACAAGGCTCTACAGTATGGTGGCATGTCCAAGAAAATAGACGTAAGCACCATAATGGTTGCACGGAGAACAAGTCCCCAATCAAATACCAAACCCACCCAATGCCTCCACTTACATATCAATCTACCCTAAATTACCAATCACCTCCGCCACCCACATATCAACCCACTTCACCTAAATACTCCCACCCAGCAGATGTTTACCAAACCTACAATACTCAACTGCCTCACTATTAATCACCTCCACCATGTTAAAACTTCCCTATACCTCGACCAAATTTTGACCACAGCCCTCCCAAACAGTATACCGCCATTGCTGAACCAATTGACCAACTGTACGAATGACTTAAAGCTGCTGGTTATGTCAACCCTATCCCATAACTCCAAATAACCCTTCCCAGTGGGTAAGCCCAAAAAAAATTAGTGCTTACCATTCTAGCATGAAAGGACACACCATTGACGAGTGCCACTACATGAAGGATAAGATCTAGGCTTTGATTGACAATAAGATCATCGTGGCAAAGAAGCCATTCCCCAATGTCCGTAGTAACCCTCTACCAGACCACAAGGGTGGAGTTGTTCATATGATTGAGATAGAGGATGATTGGGATCCTAAGGGATCAATCAGTTCGATCACAGAAGGCAACGATAGAAAGAAACCAACAGTCACCCTTAATCCAATTTTAGTTGAGATTCAGCCTTCTGAAGATGGCGAGGTGAACATGTCCATACCACTTGAGTTTGGAACACCGTTTTCTGCAAATACGCCAAAACCGATAGAGGTCGAGTTTGGGTCCCCTAAGGCTCATGTACCATTTGAAGTTGCTGAAGTACCTTCCGAAGCAAGGGTGCTCGTTACGGTATCAATGACAGCCATAGCACCATTTCACAAGAAGGCCGTACCATGGGACTACACCGCCGAGGCAAGAAGGAAAGGAAAAGCCAAGTTCAGGGAGGCAGTTGTAGCACATGGTATGAAAAGAACCGGCTGGGTTTACACTCTAGAACACTTGGTTGAGTCAAATAAGTAAGCCTTTGGTCGACAAACCATCACCAAAACTTGGTCCGATGATCATTGGTGGAAGGTACAAGCAAAGGCATACTCAATTATTCATCAGCTGAACAAAACACTAACCCAAATTTCTATCTTTTCTTTGTTGCAAAATTTTGATGCACATAAGAATAACTTGTTAAGAGTGCTGAATAAGGCATATATACCAAGAAATATCATCGGAGGAGAAATAACAAAGACGGTGGGGCAGGTATTGGAGGGTTACAAGATCACTTTCCATGAAGATGAGTTTCCACTAGAAGGTTTGAGTCACAAAAAGGCGTTGCATATCACCGTGCAGTGCAAGAATTATTTTATCACCCAGATCCTGGTCGATAGAGGGTCCAGTCTCAGTATCTGTCCACTGGTGACACTCAGGACATTGGGGAAAGGTCTACATGAGATCAAGGACAGGGCAATTAATATTAAGGCTTTCAACGGGTCTTAGTGGTCTACCATTGGGGAAATTAGCCTGTGTCTACAAATGAGGCCCACTTGATTTGATGTTGATTTTCAAGTAATAGACGTACCGGCATTTTGACAACTTGCTTTTGGGACGACCTTGGATTCATGTCGTGGGGGTCATGGCATCCACACTATATCAGACAGTAAAGTTTGATAATAGGGACTTTATTATTGACTTCGGAGTACAGTGTGATCCGTTCCTACTTTTATCAGAATTTGCCTACAACAAAAACTACCACAGTTGCATATAGGTGTCTCCGTATGATAAACTATATGGGAGGTGTACCATTCTCCCATTGGTTGGTTTGATCCTTGTGAGACTGTATTATTGGACATATATTTGGTTTGATATAGTTTGGAGAAAGTGAAGTTGATTCTAGAGAGGCTTCACGTCTCTCAGTCCAAGTAGAAGAGTTATGTTGATAGGATGATTTTACGATGTGTCATTTATGGTATCTCCTATGAAGGGCCTAATAAGGTTTGGGAGGAAAGGCAAGTTGAGTCCTGGGTACATTGATCCATTGATATTTTGAAGAGAGTGGGCTAGGTGGCTTACAACTTTATTTGACGCCCAATTTGTTGGGATTTCATCCGGTGTTTCATGTTTTTATACTTCAGAAGTACTATGAATATTAGTCACATGTTTTAGATTTCAGCTCATTGTAGTTGGATGAAGATCTGATTTATGAGGATAAACCAGTAGCCATTGGATAGAAAGGTTTGAAAGCTAAGGTCATAAGATATGACATTGGGGAATGTTCAGCAGAGAGGTCAACCGGTCGAGGAGGCGACTTGGGATACCTAGTTTTCGGCATTCCAAGTATGATTCTAGACTTGTTCGAGGATGATTTTCTGTTTAAAATGGGAAGAATGTAATGATCCAGCTGGTCATTTTATGTATTTGAGTCTAGTTCCCATATTTCATGTTTCCCTATGCTTGTTTGATGTTTTGTGACTTGCAGGGATGGTTGGTTTAGCTTCGGTAAGGTTTTATGGTGAATTGAAACACTTAGTTTCATTTTTGGAAGCTTAAGTTGTAAAAGTTAACAAGGTTTGACTTGTATATAGACTCCTTTGATATGCGATTTGATGGTTTCAATAGGTTTGTATGGTAATTTTGGATTTGGGCACATTCCCGGATTTAGAGTTGGAGGTCCTTTGGGTGTTTTGGCTCTAATTATTGAAAATTGAAAATTTGAAGTTTTAAAAGTTTATACGTTTGATGGGGAGTTGAATTTTATGATATCGAAATTGAATTGTTTTTCCGGAAGTTGAAGTAGGTTCTTTTTTTCATGTGGGACTTGTGTGAAAAGTTTGGTTGTTACCCGGATTGGTTAGGCTTGAATTGGATGATTGGTTTGAAGTTGACAGTTTTTGAACTTAAGAGAAGTTCAATTTGTATTTTGACCTTTGATTCATTGATATGATGGCGTCGTATGTGTTTAGAGGCTTTACTTAAGTCCGAATAGTATTTGTGGACTTGTTGTTCTGATTGGACGGTGGCTCGGGTGAGTTTCGAACTACTCAGAGCATGATTGGAATTGCAGAATTTTGCTAGTGTCAGGTCCTTCTTTGCGTTTGCAGGTATTACATCACACTCATGGAGGGTTATTTTGAGATGGGAAGCTTTCCTTCTACGCGTTCGCACCTATGGGTTATGTTCGCGAATGCAAATAGGAGCTGGGGTGTATTGGCCTATGAGTTCACGAAATCGTGGTTGTGTTCGTGTAAAGGTAGGTTAGTTGGGCATCATATTCGCGAGGTAGTTTTTATGAACGCAAAGGATTGTTTTCGGGATGTTGAACTTCATGCTTTGCGAATGCAAGGCAATATCCGCGATCACGAAAGGTCATGTTGAGGTGATTCTATAAAGTTCTAATTTTGGGATTTTAGCTCATTCACTCATATTTCAAACCCTAGAGATTAAGAAGGGCGATTTTAGAAGGAGATTTTCATACAAAAGTTTTAGTTAAGTGATTTCTATAATTTTTATTATTATATCAATAATCTACATGGACTATTAACACCTAAAACATGAAATTTTGAGAGAAATTTGGGAGGGGGGGGGGGTTCCTACAACTTAAAAGAGTGAAAATTGAAGATTTGGAGGTTGATTTGAACTTGATTTTGGAATATAATCACGTATTTGGGTTTGTGGGTTTATTTGTAGTCAGGATCTACCACTTGACTCAAGTATCGACCAGGTCACGAATTAACTTTTGTTGACCTTTTAGAAATTGGGTAAATATTGAATCTCTATTTATTGGAATTGATTTCTATAGCTTTATTTGACATTATTGAGTTGGTTTTTGCTAGATTCGAGTCGGAGACCGATTTGTAGAGCAAGACATTTTTGGAGTATTTATTTGGCTTGTTTGAGGAAAATATCTTGCCTATCATTGGTTTGAGGTACTAGTTACTTGAATTGATAATGATGGATTTGTGTCGAAGGTGACATACAAGCAGGGGAGGCGTATATGCATACACCAGGTTTTATTCTTGCTCGAGGTAATGTGTAGGCTATGTTATTTTGTACTGTATACTAAGATTCTTGCTATCATGTTTCATATATTTTTACCCCTTGGTAAGCTGGTTAATTTGTGATAGAGATCATCTGTAGGTTAATCTCAAGTTCAAACATGATAATTACAATTTTATTGCGTATTTGCCTAATTTGAGCTATGGTAGCATACTTCGCACATGCATACACCATATAATGCCACTTCATTTATTCCATGAGTATGTGATTTGATATCCATTATTCATATACATGTATTTCTGTATATATTTTATATGTGTTATGGACTAGATTGTAGAACGTGAATGGTCCGTGCACTTTGAGTTATGATAGAACGTGAGTGGTTTGCGTGGTTGTTATTTTATAGCATGTGAGCGGTCCGGGCAGCCTGTGGTTAAGGATCCATCCCCCTCGGCCATCCTCTCATGTTTCTCTCTTGATGACGTGTACGTATATGAGGAAAACTGATCACTGTTTGGTTTTTGCATATCTTCTTTATGAGTAAATACCTTGGATGTATACATGTTTTATTGAATACCTTCTCTATATGCTTAGTTTTGAAATATACACTTGCCTCTTTATGCATATCTTCTCTACCTTGCTTTTAATTGGAAGGTGAAGACATGGTACATATCTTTTCTACATATTAACATGTGCATAGTGACTTGATTCTTACTGCATATCTTCTCTATATGCTAATGTTGATGATCCTTGGGTGTAAATGTATGTTTTCTTCTTGTGATGAGGTGTTAAACTGTTATGAGACTTGGCACATCGTCTCTATGTGCACTATTTTGATTATACTTGTGTTTCATGTTTAGTTGGTATCATTGTTGTGTACTTGTATATTTATGAGTTGGGAAGGTTGTTAAGTGAGTATAATTGGTTGTTCTTGCCAGTAAAGGTTAGTTATGATACTTACAGGACATATGAAATTGGTTGTACTCATGCTAGTCTCAGCACTTAATTCTGTAGATTCAAGACTTTGATGCATTTGAGTTTTGCAAGTGGAGCCATTCGTTGAGTTTGGACACCAAGGCAGAGTTGCTTGTTGGTCGCAGTTCCTGGCATATTTTCCTATATTTATTTACTGTTATTGTTGATTTAGAGAGTATTAAGCATGTATGCACATTCTACAGCTTATGACTCGGTGTTACCAAATATGTAGAGTTTCATTAAGATTTGATATTATTTATAGTTATTGATCTTTTAGACTCAGCTATGTTGTAAATTTGCTATCGTACTTTGTTTATATTTTATTTCTAGCTTTCTTAGCAAGTGGGTTAAGAGCCATCTTGATTAGTGGTGGTTTTGGGTTGTGACAATTCTATATATGTTGTTTTTTAATTTATGACATAATTTATAAAGAATATCTTATTTATATGTCAATTGTGTAAATTGACTTTTTTTTATATATGCATATATTCCCTATATGCAACTGTTGATAGGCTATTTAATTACAAATTCATATCTTCTCAATATTCTAAACTGCTTGTTTGTTTACGAAGCTTTTACATATCTTTTCTCTATGCACCGATGGCCTTAACGATACTTCATGCTTTCATTTTTGTATTTTTGTTGAGTACATTTATATTCATGAAATGTAAAGTTTGATAAGTGATTATCACAGATAACTCTCGTCAGTACCTCACTGAGGTTAGTTACGATACTTAATGAGTATATGTGTAGCGACCTGACCGGTTGTTTTGAGCTTTAAGGTTCCATCAGTAGTTCAAGTTCATGAGTTGCTTCCAATTGTGTATTGTGACATGTGTGCATGGACAGACTTGATTCAAATGATTTATAATGAATTTGAATGAGTAATTCTCACTTTTAGAAGCTTAAGTGAAAAATATTGACTGAGGTTTAACATTAGTAAAAAATGCCCCATAGCAGTGTTTGATGGTTTTAATAGGTTCTTATAGTGATTTTGGACTTGGGCGTATGCAGAAAACCGAATTCAGAGGTCCATAGATTTATTTGTGTTGTTTTGCCGAAAGTTTGAAATTTAAAAGCTTAAAATTTTATAAGTTTGACTGTAGGTTAACTTCAAAGCTATTGAGTTTGTATTTCTGTTTTGGGACTTGGAATAAGTCCTTTTGTCATTTTAAACTTGTCAGAAAAGTTTGGCATCATTCCACGTTAATTTGATAGGAATCGGATATGCGGTTGTGTTTTTTGAAGTTCTTGAGTTTCATGTTGATTTCATGTGTTTTGGAGGTCTAGTTCACGTTTTCGAATGTTATTTGACAATTTGATTGTGCGAGCGAGTTTTCGCTATGTTTTTAGATTTGTGTTAATGTTTGGTTTGGAGCCTTGAAGGGCTCGGGTGAGTTTCGGATGCATTTCGGAGAGTTCATAAGAAGATCATATTTTTGTTGGTGCTCCGATCTCGGATTTGCGGCTTTCACATTTACGGGTGATGTGCTATAGAATATCGAAACAATTGATACCAATTACATATATTTTAACTTGTCTTTTAATGTATTATTAGTTAATTATGATCAAGTTTGGTTGTTTTGTAGTTCATGAGCTTGAGGACCCAAAAACATGGAAATGAAGTCAAAAAGTCACAAAAAGACGAATATGCTGCAAGTATCCAGTCTTATAATTCACATGTGGACCGCATACCTGACAGGTAATCGCAAACAAAGACAATTTCTTGGCCAAATGAAGAAAAAAATATGTTGTCCATTATGTGGTCGCATAACACCTATGCGAGCTGCATAATACTCATCTAACTCCAATAGAAGAATGTTCACAGCATGATAAGCGATCGGAAATGCGGTCGCATAACACACATGCGAACTGCATAACTGTTATGAGATTAAAGCAACATCTGAAACTTAGCAAGTCTGCAATGGAATGCTTAATATGCGGTCCACATAACTGGTTTGCGACCATTATGTGATCTAATAATCTATCTGAACAGGCATTTTTGTCCGATTTTGACTATGAGTTTTGGCCCACTATAAAGAGAATAACTAGAATTTTTGTGGGAAATTCAAGCCTGAAAGAAGGTCCTACTTAGAGAGCATTGAATACTCCATTTATTTGGAGGGTTGTGAAGAAGGAATCTTGCACTTTTGTAAGCTTTATGGCTTTATTGAATACTTTGTTCTTGTATTTTAGTATGAGTAGCTAGTTTTAAACACTAAGATTGCGGACCCTAGATGGATGTAATGTTAATGGTTATTTAATATTGAATATATATATATATATATATATATATATATATATATATATATATATATATATATATATATATATATATATATATATATATATATATATATATATATATATATAATGGTTGGTTGATATTTATTCAATTCTTGTTCTTTATTTATGGTTGGTGGTTGAAAACATTAGTCTATTCCATTTTAGTCTTTTTTTTACTTGGAAAAGTGAGTTAGGGTTTGGTAGAATTGAATATCAAGAACACAAGACTTTAAATCTTGTTTAGTAGAATCGCTTACCAATAAGTGGGTTCGACTTGGCATAAATTGGTTATTCTTAAATTGCAGATTTTTTATATTTGAAAAAATCATAAAGGGAAAATACTACTCAACTATTTGGAAATATTAGGTAGTCATTTAGAAATCATTTGCATATCAAAGGACCTTCCATTAGAAATATATCATATTAACACCAATAGCCTTACATTCCATTGACGGGGATGCAACTTGGTTTCCTTAATCAAATCATTTACATTCTCAAAATTACAATTAGTTATCTCTTTAATTCATAATAAATTATTGTCTTGTTATGTTAACGGAATAGAATTACGACTTAAGTCAAGTTCTATACTACTAAAGTAAGCTTTTCATACCATATTCAGTGCGGGATTCAACCCGAACCTTGTTGGGTTATTATATTTGACACTGACCGCCTTATACTACATAATTATAATGTGGTTTGAGCGTAGAAAATTTTGGTACCATTGCTGGGGAATACGGCTTTTAAATTACTAATTAGTGTGTGCTTTACTTTACATCTTCTTCTATTCCATCAGCCTTTGCTTGTTTTGCTTGGTGTTGATAGGAAAACATGGCTGAATGTGAAGAAGAAATGGAAGAAAATCCTTTTGTGGATATAGATGAGTGCATCGAGGATACAAATGCAATTGTACCCTCGGTAGTTGGCGCTGAAACATTCAAGGTGGAACATGGCTTAATCATAATGCTAAAAGATCCGACACAACATCTTAGAAACTTCTTGGTGTATGTGTGACGCACAAGCAGAACAACGTCTCAGATGATGCCCTATGGTTGAGGGTATTTAAGTACTCAGTAGTTAGGGACACAAGGAAATAATTTCAAAATGTGCCACAAAATTCCATTCATTCTTGGCCTGCACTTGTTCAAGCATACTTAGCTAAATGGTTCCTGCAAAGCAAAAATCTAAGCTCAGGGATAAAATTTTCTTTCCAAGCAACTACCGGGAGAACATCTACATGCGGAATGGGATTGATTCAAGTTATATTTGGTGAGATCAGCCAATCATGTTATTTCGGATTCTATCTTGTTGGAGAAATTCTACATGGGTTTAGATGCTAAACCAATCTATATCCAAGAATGCAGCTGATGGATCTTTTATGGTAAGACATTCACAAGGATCACACAGATCCTTGACAAAATGGCAAAACATAATCAAGCTTAGCACTCAGAGGACACCAAACGTGGAATTGCATATGGTTCTCCCTCCTTAACCAACATGATTAAGGAGAATCAAGAAAGAAATCAAGTAATTGCAGGGCTCGAAACGAATGTCAATGTATTGACAAAAATTGAAAGCCAAACGAATAAGGTAAATGTGGTGTAAGATGTTCAACCATCATCAAATAAATATTATAAGGAAGCAAACTATGTCAACAACTCTCAAGGAGGCTATCAAAGGCAACAATACTAAGGTCAAGGAAAACAGAATCAACGGAGGCCTAACCCGCTAAGGCAAGGCAACCAACATTAGTGAAATGACCAACATAGCTCAAATCAAGGAAATTGGAAAAACAACAACAACAGCTTCAAATCAAGGGGAAATATTCAAATCAAGGTTCATAAAGTGATTCCAAGTTGGAAAGCATGCTTGAACGGATACTGCAAAATCAAGAAAGGTCTACCATTTCTATGATGAATATGACCAATCTTATTGGTTCTCATACTGCATCCATTCAAAAATTGGAGATGCAAATGAGAGATCTCTCTGGGGAACAAAATCCAAAGAAAAGGGGACACTTCCAAGTGACAAAATTACAAACCCAAAGCGTAGTGGGAGTGACCCAACTTCTCATATCATGGAAATTACTACGCGGAGTGGGAAGGTACTACAAGGAGAGATTGAACAAGTGGTTGAAGTGGAATAGTCTGAACAAGAAGTTGACACACAAGTTGAAAAGCAAATTTTTGTTGAAGCTAAAAAGGTTCCGAAAGAGTTGAAAGTTGAAGATATGAACCGGGAATAGGTAAAGGAAAAGGTAAAAGAGACACCAAAAACTCTACCACGTATTCCTAGACCTCATCCTCCTTTCCCTTGAAGACTTTCTAGGAAGGTTTATGATTGAAAACTCGAAAAGTTCTTTGATATTCTCAAGCAGTTATCGGTAAATATTCCACTTGTGGAAGCATTTCAAGAGATGACGGGTTTTTTAAGTATTCAAATGACTTGATTACCAAGAAGAGAACCACCAAAAATGAGGTGGTGAATGTGATACATAGGGTTGGTTCCATCATTGAAACAACCACCGTTCAAAAGAAAGAAGACCCGGGAGCTTTCACTATTCCACGCACTATTAGGGCATGTGACTTTGCAAGAACTCCTTGTGATAATAGGGCTAGTAAAAGCTTGACGCCTCTTGCTATTTACAAGCAAGTGGGGTTAGGTATTCCGAGGCCTACAAGCATGAGGTTGCAAATAGCCGATCGTTCCATAAAGAGACCGGTGGGAACTGTCGATGATGTGCTTGTGAAAGTGGGACAGTTCCACCTACCCACCAATTTCATAATCCTTGATTGTGTAGTTGAAAAAGAGATCTCTGTCATCTTGGGGAGACCATTCCTTGCTACAGGAAGAGCACTAATGGATTCATAATGGAATAAGATCAGATTTCATGTGAATGATGAAGAGGCCATATTCCAAGAAAGCAAGGGCATGAAAATACCACATGAATATGAAAGCATCACGGTGATTGATATTGTTGATTAAGTTGAAGACACAGTTGAAATGAAGATGGAAGAACAATGCCTCGGTAGGGCATTGGCAGCTATTTTGGTAAATTTCGATTGTGAAGAATGGAGGGCTACATGAAATTAGTAAATGCATTGGAAGGACTTGGGTCCTACACTTATGATCTAAAGAAACTCTCTTTCGACTTACAGAATAGAGCCACTTCTCCTGCAAAGCCTTCAATCATGAGCTGATCCAACTAGAGCTCAAACCTTTTCCACTATGCTTGAGGTATAAATTTCTTAGCTCCAATGACACCCTACCAGTAATTGTTTCTTCTTTGTTGAATTATGTGTAACAATTGTTGAATGTATTGAAGGAGCATATGCAAGTTATTGGGTGAATAATTGTAGACATCCAAGGGATTCCCGCCGGAATTTGCGAACACAAAATATAGCTGGAGAATGAGAGTAAACCAAGTGTAGATCATCAATGAAGGTTGAATCCTTCCATACAAGAGGTGGTAAAGAAAGAAATCATTAAGTGGTTGGATATCGGGGTAGTCTACCCCCATCGTCGATAGTTCTTGGGGAGTTCGGTGCAAGTGTGCCAAAAAAGGGAGGCATGACCTTGATTGAAAATGATAACAACGAGCTCATTCAAACAAGAACTATGACCAGATGGAGGGTTTGTATGGATTACTGAAAGCTAGATAGTGCTATGTGTAAGGACCATTTACCTATGCCTTTTATAGATCAAATGCTTCATCATCTAGCGGGAAGGTCGTTCTACTGCTTCTTGGATGGATATTCCGGCTACAACCAAATCAATATTTCATTGAAAGATCAAGAAAAGACAACATTCATTTGTCCATATTGGATATTTACTTTTAGCGGGATGCCATTTTGGCTATGCAACGTTCCAGCTACTTTCTAAAGAGTTTTACTTTGAAGTCAAAGATTAGAAAGGGAAATAAAATCAAGTTGCGGATCACCTATCTAGGCTTGAAGAGGTAGGGAGACCAAAGGAATATCTTGATATCAATGATGTTTTCCAAGATGAACACATATTGGCATTGTCTAACAAATTTTCTCCTTGGTATGCCGACATCGCTAACTTCTTGGTTAGTGACCTTGTTCCCGAAGGGCTGGAAGATAATCAAAAGATAAAAATTCTTACGGAGTGTAGGCATTACTATTGGGAAGAACCTTTCTTGTTCCGTAAGTTTGCCAACAACATCATCCAGCGGTGTGTTCCGGAAGATGAGGTAATGCCAATTCTCAAGGCACACCATGATTCGTCGATTGGGGGTCACCAAGGAGGAAATCGAACTGCGGAAAAAGTTCTTGAATATCGCTACTATTGGCCAACGATCTACCAAGATGAAAATCAAATGGTCAAGGCATGTGACCAATATCAAAGACAAGGGTCAATATCTAAAATACATGAGATGCCGATGAACTTTGTACTAGAGGTTAAGATCTTTGATGTGTGGGGTATAGACTTTATGGGCCCCTTAGTGAGCTCATATGGAATGACCTACATCTTGGTGGTGATGGAATATGTCTCTAAATGGTTCGAGGCAATATCCTTACCAAACAATGAAGCAATGAGTGTGACTGCATTTTTGAAGAAGAACATACACACGGTTTGGTACTCCAAGGGCTATCCTGAGTGATGGTAGGTCTTATTTATGTAACAAGGCTTTTACCGAGATGCTTGAAAAATATGGTGTAAAGAAAAAGGTGGCCACACCTTATCATCCTCAGTGGAGTGATTATGTTGAAGTTTCGAATAGAGAAATCAAAAGCATTCTAGCAAAAACTGCCAATCCAAACAGGACCGAGTGGTCAAAGAAGCTAGATGATGCATTGTGGGCCTATCGCCACAGCATTCAAGACCCCCATTCGCACTTCATAGTACATGTTGGTTTTTGGAAAATCTTGTCACTTGCCAGTGGAACTTGAACACAAAGCCATGTGGGCTTTGAATAAGATGGATCTTTGCTGGGCTGAGGCTGCTAACCTGAAGATGACACAACTCAATGAGAGTGCAGCCATTAACAAAGAGAGGATCAAGTTTGTCTATGACAAGAAGATCTTGAAGCGGGATTTCAATTCTTGTGACTTCGTGTTACTCTTCAATTCAAGACTCAAGTTATTTCCGGGGAAAGTCAAATCTAAATGGTCTGGCCCATTTAAAGTTGTAAGTGTGCCTCCTTATGATGCTATAGGACTCAAACTTTCAAGGTGAATGGACAAAGAGTCAAGAATTACCTTGGTACTGTAGGAGAAAGGAATTTAGTAGAGAAATTTTCTCTAAGGGATAGTCCAACAACAGCTCCTACCAAGGAATAATAAAAAAATCAACTGTGTCATACCGCAACCTTAAATCAAGCGCTTCTTGGAAAGCAACACATTTGTGGTAACACTCTTTTGTAGTTTTTATTTATTTACGTAAATTAGATTGAGAAAGTTGATGTGTGTGCTAGAGTGCAGGTGCAATATCATGAATAGGGTCCTAGTGCTGAAGAAACTAAAAGAAAGAGAGGTCCAGAGTGGGCGACAACTATGCGGTCGCATAATGACTATGCGAACTCCATAGTCATCAAATACTCAAGCAAAAGGTTTGGCTAATTTAGTTGTCAACTATGTGGTATTTGTTCATTTCTGCAGACCATATATGTACTTTGCGATTACATTTTGCATCACATATTGTATATAGGCTGCCCAGTCATAAGTCCATCGCATAAAACTTATGCGATCGCATATTGTTTTATGCGATGAACTTCACATTTGAACAAAAATAAATTAAAATAAATAGAGAAGAAGAAAACGCATAGAACACTGCTAAGGATGAACTAGGGAAAGGATCCAAACAAACTCACAATTTTTCTCATTTCCATTGTCGAATCCTTTAGCTTCAGGTATGACTTCTAGCTTCTCTTCTCTTTTCTTCACTCTCATTCTTCCTTCTTGTTCTCCCTCTTGTGAATCTAACCTAACTCGAATGCCATGAACAGTTTGTGCTTGTGATTGGCCAAATAGGGTTAAATTAGTACATTGCTTATAGGTAAAATTGGTAACTGGCATGATAGTATGGTATGGGCTCTTGATTTTATTTGGTGAGGAGTGAAGTGAGGAATTTTGTGTGTGTTTTTAGCAACGAGCCATAGAGGGGGAAGCTTGAGTACACCTCTCTCTATATCTTATGAACTTAATCGCAATGGATTTAGATTTTTGAATAAATGAAAAAAAAATAGAAATCCATGTGAGTTGGGGGAGGGTTTAACTTTCATGAGAAAGATGCCTTTTGCGAGCCGCATAATCGCTTTGCGGTCCATATAATCATCGCGTATGTACCGTTATCTTGCCCTAGGTTAAAACAAGATATGAGATTGCTTTTGCAATAGCATACCTGTTATGCGATATGCATATGTGCCGCAGAGTGAGGCAGTCCTTCAGGCTTTCTAGCCGTCCAATGTGTGATCATTTTGCCATCGCATAACCACTTATGTGGTTGGTTATGCGATCGAATAACTATTGATGACCTTATGAATATGCATATATGCGATAGTTATGCGCTTCACATACTTGATATATAACTACATAACCCCATCAGATAGTAGGCAATTATTTTTTATTTTATTGTGTTCTCTTTTTTTCTTTTGTCTCTAATGACATTCCATGAGCTATTTCACTCACTCCGACAATGCTTCCTCAATATGAATGGAAACAAAGAATTCCAATCCAATGCAATCAATGCCTGGTCGTAGACAAAAAAAAAGGGCTACAAATCATAGCCAACCAGCAACACAAGCCAAATGCCAGCGGGCTTAGTCGTTCCGCATTACTACAGAGCACTCCTCCCAATCTGAAGATGAAGAGTCATAGGGTGACTTCGGATCTATTGTTGATCTACAAGCTAAGGCACGAAACAAGCTTGGGGAGGAGCATTACCCTCACATACTCGAAAATATCAAACAGAGGAAGTGGGAGTTCTTAACTAAGGTCCCGGATGAATACAATGAGAAAATTGTGAAGGAGTTTTATGCTTCATATGGTGCCTCGAGGAATGCTTCACAAAAGCGCAACAAGATCTTTTCCAAGTCTATCTTAGTGCAGGGGTTGAAATTGGTCGTGGTCCTCAGATGATAAATAAATGATATTTCGAGAATTAGCGATAAGGATTAATTGAATATTATGACAAGGTAGCTAACGAACACAATGAGCATGTCTGGGTTGCCTCAATAATAGCAAAGGGGACACTGGCCTGGATTGACCCAAAACATAAAATTTTCAAGGAGGATCTCTCAAAGGAGGGTCACTACTAGCTTAGCTTTGTTACATCCTGTCTGATTCTGTCCAGAAATGAAATCGACATAAACATTGAGTTCTCATTGCGTGCATCATGATAGAGATCAAGATTAATGTGGGGGAGATAATATTCCAAGATATAGGGATCAAAGCCAATCATAAACAAACCTTACTTTCTTTCCCTTGCCTGATCACTGCTCTTTGCCAAGCTGCAATCGTGCCTCCACTGCCTAGGCATGACAAAGTGGAGAATGCTACCAAAGACATCGACATCATGAGAATCAGTGATGTATTAGCAAAGGAAACTGCAACTTATGCTAAGACTCTCATTCCTCCTCCAGCAGATATAGCAACATCAGAGGGTCCAGCACTGCCGGAGACCTCTCAGGCCCCAGCTACCTCCACAACTACTCCACAACCCTCTATTGCATAGTCCTAAGTCCATTAACCAGCTCTATCCAAGCTAGGTCTACTTGCCAGCATGCCAATGCTAAGTAGACCGGCTTATCAAGGAAATCCCCAACCTCATCCAGCAGGCATTGACCCATATCCTTAGTGACGGTTCTTCAGTAGCAACATTAGACTTATGAGAATCGCCTCAAGAGCGTTAAAACGTTTCTTGAGAAGGTTGAGTGGGGTGAGGTTGAAGGTATACCAAAGCTCCGGAAAGATGTGAGTGACCTGAAAGTTGAGCTGCAGAAGATGCAGAGTTTAGAATTTAATTTATCAGCATTCCACCCGAAGGATGGAGATCAGGGTGCTGACACTTCCGTCCCAAGCATAGATATTGATTTCACGAAATTGATGAGAACCCCAGAGGCATAGAATTCTAAGGCCACCAAGGTTCAAACTCCTCCTTCTCATATTGATGTTTCTTCCTATGAGGAATCTAGAGATACTGAGGAGTCTTATAAGGGGGAGTCCGAATATGAAGAGACGGATGAAGAGACACTGAGTGAGAACACTAAGGGTCATCAAGACAAAGGTAAACATGTTGTTGTCTCTACAAGAGTAGAAGATGAATATGACACAGTTATGCAAACATCCATTGCACATTCGCTAGCAGATATGGCCACCAAGGCATACCCCTCTAGCACTCAACCATCATCGAGAGAGGCTAGAAGCTCCCAGGCCCTAGCTCCAGCCTTACAATAGGTAGAGCTTCCTTCTATACCCTCACAATAGTTGGAGACTCTTTCTTCAACCATGGTATATACTACTCAGTCCGAGGTCCTACCAGTTGTAGTTTCACTACCAGCAGCCGATCCCGCAGATATCTGAGATCCTTCAGCTCCCTCGAGCGCCTAGTGTACCCCAGATAGTCTGTACTCCATGTTTGTGTAAATATTATGCTTTACCCAATGTTTATATATAAACTCTTATAGTTTAGCAATGAAATTCCTTTGGTTTTTCTTTGACGGGTTCTTTTCCAATAGTGTAATAATAGAACCACGACAGTAGCATGAGATGTTTTGACTTATTTGGTATTGAATGTGTAGCTTCAAGCATGTGCTAATCTTGTAGATACATAATACCCTTCCTTCCTTTGGATCTAAAAACAAACAAAAATGTGTTGGTTAGTAATTCTTGTGAATTTGAGGCTCGCTCTATGACTTTATGCGTATTCAGAATCTTACATATTTTGAGATGAAAGTGTTGAGTTGCCTTGTATTTCTTGAGGTCTGAAACTATGTTAAGTTGTGTAATTCATGCATTGTTAGTGAGTGAGGATTTGTATGAATAATGCACATGTCTAACTTGTGATATCTAGAACTTGCCAGGTTGGTTTTTTAGTGTGACTCTCAGGCTAATGATTGGATGTTGAAATGATCTTAAGCTCTCCTTATGATTACTAGCCATTCCTGAATTGACCTCCCTGGTACATTAATTATCTTAGTGACCCCCTTTGAGACTTTAACCTTTAATTGGCTACCATATTACAAATCTTTACCCCTTCTGTGAAGTAATTCTTTCTTTTGAACTCATCCCTCCTTGAACGTGTGAGATTGAGGCTTAAAGCCTAAGTTGGGGGTGTAGTTATAAGTGAAAATTGGCAAGGTTTGCTACTGTGTATATATATAAAAGAAAAGAAGCAATAACCTCAAAGTTGTATATATAACAAAATGCAATCTCCAAAAAGAAAAGAAAAAAAAGAAAAAAAAGAGAAAAATAATGGATTCTTGTAGAACTTGAAGAAATACATTGAGGTGGTTCTAGGTCGGTAAGTTGAGGTAAATAAGGGCTTAGTGTGAAAGAGCATAATGTATGTAGAGTTCAAGTAGCGTATAACCACTACATTCCTGAATATTCTTCCAACCCATCTCAAAGCCTATATTTCGGCACAATTGATACCAATTATTAGATTTCAACTTGTCTTTTAATGCATTTTTAGTTAATTCTGATCAAGTTTTGTTGTTTAGTAGCGAATGAGCTTGAAGACCCGAAAACATGGAAAAGAAGTCAAAATGTCACAAAAAGAAGGATATGTTGCAAGTAATGCAGGTGCATAATTCACATGTGGACCGCATAGCTGACATGGTGATAGCAAACAGAAACTGTCTTTTGGACAAATAAAGAAGAAAATATGCGGTCCACTATGCGGTCACATAACATCTATGCGATCCTTATAATGGCTGCATAACTCCAGTAGAAGACAGTTCTCAGCATGATATGCGATGGGATACACAGTGGCATAACACATATTCAGATCGCATGCTTGTTATGAGACTAAGGCAAGATCTGGAACTCAGCAAGTCTGCGATGGAATGCTTAATATGCGGTCCGTATAACTGGTCTATGACCATTATGCGATCACATAAGCTATCTGAAGGGGCATTTTTGTCCGATTTTGACTACGACTTTTGGTTCACTATAAAGAGGATAATTAGGGTTGTGAGGAATTCAAGTCTACAAGAAGGTCCTACTTAGAGAGTATTGAATACTCTATTTATTTTTAGGGTTGTGAAGAAGGAATATTGCACTTTTGTAAGCTTTATGGCTTTATTAAATACATTATTCTTATATTAGTATGAGTAACTAGTTTTAAACACTAAGGTTGGGGACCCTGGATGGGTGTAATGTTAATGGGTGTTTAATATTGAATATATATATATATATATATATATATATATATGTGTGTGTGTGTGTGTGTGTGTGTGTGTGTATAATGGTTGATATTTATTAAATTCGTGTTCTTTATTTATCGTTGGTGATTGCAAACATTAATCTATTCTATTTTACTCTTTGTTTACTTGGAAAAGTGAGTTAGGGTTTGGTAGAATTGAATATCAAGAACACAAGACTTTAAATCTTGTTTAACGGAATCGCTTATGAATAAGTGGGTTCTACTTGGCATAAATTGTTCTTAAAGTGAAACTCTTTTATATTTGGAAAAATCATAAAGGAAAAATACTAACCAACTATTGGGAAATATTGGGTAGTCATTTAGAAATTATTTTCATATCAAAGGACCTTCCATTAGAAATATATTAGATTAACACTGATAGCATTACATTCCATTGATGGGGACGCAGCCTTGATTTCCTTAATGAAATCATTTACATTCTCAAAATTACAATTAGTTATCTCTTTAATTCACAATCATATCATTCTCTTGTTACGTTAACGGAATAGAATTACGACTTAAGTCAAGTTCCACACTACTAGAGTAAGTTTTATGCCATATTCCCTATGGGATTCGACCCCAACCTTGTTGGGTTATTATATTTGACACCAACCACCTTACACTACTTAATTAAAGTGTAATTTGAGCGTACCAGCGGGCTCTTTCATCACATTTTCGAGGATTATTGCGGCCTGAAGAGTTCGCATTTGTGAACTCTCCATCGCATCTGCGATAGTACTGTCCTGGGCTAGGCATGGGTCACATTTGTGATCACTATGATTGCTTTTGCAAAAGTCCACAGTTTGCACGTACGAGCTAATTAATTGTTGTATTTGCAATGACAGCAGTGATGCGAGGGACTTTGCTTTTGCGATGGTTTATTTGCATTTATGGGGTTTGCATTTGTGAATCTCAGATCGCAGTTGCGACAACTAACTGGACAAAAAGCTTAGGGGTGGGATTTTAGCCTCATTTTCATATTTTGGAACCCTAAGACTCGTTAGGAGGCGATTTTGAAGAGGGATTTTCATCTACGAACTTTGCATAAGTAATTCTAATATATTTTTAATCATATTCCATCAATATATCTTAGATTTTAACATTAAAATAGTGTGAATTGATATGAAAATTTGTAAAACTTTGTCAAGTTTTTGAAAAATAAAAATTTACGTTTTGACAGTTGAGAGTTGATTTGGACTAGGATTTTGAAACTAATCACATATATAAACTCGTGAGATTATGGATTTTGACCAGGCTCCCCAGGTTAACTTTTGAAGAATTGTATAAAGATCTTAGCTTTATTTATTGGAGTTGACTTCCCTTGCATTATTTGATGTTATTGAGTCGATTTTGGTTAGATTTGAACTTAAAGGAGGTGAATTATAAGGGAAAAGCCATTTTAGAGTGTTGATTGAGGGCTTTTGAGATAAGTATCTTATATAACATTGTGTGACGGAACTACCCCGGAGGGATTGATTTTTTTGCACTATTTGAACTACGTGAAAGACGTGTACCCGAAGTGATGAGTGTATACACGGCTTATATGTGGAAATTGACCATTTAGACTCTTAGGTTTCTTATGCACATTAAAATGAAGTTGGCTTATCATGTTATATCCACATTGCTAATTTTACCGTTACATACTTATTTGAAGTTGGTTGGTTCATGTTCTACCTTTATTGCCAAATGACCGTGTCAACTTTAAAGTCGAAAAACACATTTTCTTTAAAAATTCATATTTAATTTTTCAAAAGTCGATACAGATCATGCACGCAAGTCATAAATCATCATAGAGCTATGATAAGCCACGAAAGATAAAAAGGAAATTTAGTACTCAACACAATCAATCGGATCGTTACATTAACCGACCGATTTTGGTCAGTGTGTTTGCATTGAAGAATTTCCGGCTAAAAGAATATAGGAAAGTGGATTTCCCTGGTTTTGATTAAAAAATCGGCTATTTTCGACCCTGTCGGTTGGTGAATTGGTTGGTTTATTGATTGATCGGTTTTGATCGATATGCTGAGGATGGTTTACCCAGTTCTTTAGTAGTGAAAGTCTTGAATAAATATAAAAACCATGCTAGATTAAGAAAGATTCATGTTGACAGTATCCCTTTATATTGGAACCAAAACTTATAGATATATATATAGGATTACCATGCGGTTGAATATTATTAAAGATATAATTAAACAAATAAAAATATGTTGTATTTAATCGCTTACTGTTTTAAATAAGTGTCACACGTTTCACTATGTTATCAAAGCAAACATAGATCATTAGTTCAAGTCTCATCGCCGCGTACTCTCAAATAAAATTTTCAAGTAATTGATTCATGATAAAGAATGTGAGTAAATGAGTACGTAGAAAACATAATCTAAGTAAATGATAAGTATGCTCTATCTAGAGGTTTAACCTTTGAGATATGACAGTCGTATATTCCAACAATTATATACTATCTTTTTCAGTACAAACTTTCAGTTCCTTGCCAAATATATGCAGCTATATATCAAGAACACAAACAAGATGTTCTGTCTCAAATCTCAACATCTAATTCGAAACCTTAAAGTAATGGACATTGGAATAGCTAGGCAAGAGCCTCATAAATTCCCTTGAAAGCCCTACACAATTCATGCATAACAACTACAACAACAATACCAACAACCCAGTATTATCCCACTTAGTAAGGTCTGGGGAGGGTAGTATGTACGCAGACCTTACCCCTACCATGGGGTAGAGAGGCTGTTTCCAAATAAACCCCCGGCATCCTTCCCTCCAAGAACTTCCCACCTTGCTCTTGGGAAGACTCGAACTCACAACCTCTGGGTTGGAAGTGGGGTTGCTTACTCATGCATAACAACTACTCATATATAAAAACAATTGTAACACAACATATTGCAGTTCACATGTGAATTTCGATAGGGACTTACAAGTTTGAGACTCAGACCATAGAAAAGAAATTGCATGAGTTCCAACTAAAAACTTTAATTTAGGAAAATGAATGGAGTAGCAAACAATATCTTATAAATTCTTTTAATAACTTTTACATAACCAAATGAGACAACCGCATAACTCCACTACTCTATAATATGATAATTTTCTTTAATAGAGACTTTTCAGCTTCCAATGATGATTTTTTTAACTAAGTTTGTAAAATCTTGGACAGGGTCTTGTTACACATTCCTAATAGTATGTCTCAGACAATAGTCCAACACAATTACCCATGAGTTTCCCCATATATCAAGGTCGGGTCATCCTCATCTCACATTCATTTTGTCATTTCTTGGGAAAAATAATCCTAGTTATTTGGAAAGCACACATAAATATAAATCTCAACTTTACAATGATGTCGGAAACTATCGGTACGATTCTCTCTCAATGCAATGAAGTATAAGAATCACATTGATAACTAATTAACCATAAGGTTATAGGTTCAAACTCCAGCATAAGTAAAAATACTTCTTTTTATCTATGCAAGTTTTGATTGACAGAAATATCAGTTACCTGTGACGGAGGGAGATAGGATATGCTCTGTGATTTTAGTCGAGATGAGGACAGACTGGCCAGACACCACAATTATCCAAAAAATAAATTGTGAACCCACATGAAGCTAAACTTGGTGCTAAATTTCACACACTCAATTTCTTGCTAAGATATACTTATTTGATGGTAACAGAAACAACAAAAGCCAGCAGTACTATATAGTAGTAATAATAATATAACTTGGTAAATGGTACAAAAGAGATTGTCAACAACAATATGAAACAAGTACCTCAAGATCTCACTTAGAATACTGTCCTCATTCATAGAGTCAGATCCAGAGTACTTGCCCCTCTTCTTGCATTTTCTGTTGTAGCGTTACTGTTACCATCTTCTCTAAACCTTGTAACCTTTGATGAAGACAATGGTGAGGACAATGACAATGATAAGCTACTCCCATTATCATTATCATCATTGTTGCTCGGACTCTGCGTGTTGAATCCTCCAAAAGTAGTGTCTCTTTGGAGAATCGGACATGAGTACGGCAGCATTTTTGAAAAGTCTGTACAACATAGATTATTACTTCCATTCCTTGGCTTTACCCCTAGAGATAAGTTCAGATCAAGATCACAATCCGAAACCTTTCTTTTCAATGGAATCTGCTTCTGAAGATTTTTGGCTCTTGATTGAGCTTTTGCAGCAATATGAGATAATATTGGAGTGAGCTCACCACTATGACTTTCATGTTCAAGAGATAATCCCATTTTATCTTTAGTTTCATGTGTTTGTAAATTGGATCTTTCACTGATGAAAGAAGGATTCCTTTTACATAAATCTTCATTTGCTTCCCTACCATGGTTGCTACCAAAGATCCTCTCAGTCAGTGTTGTATAAAATCCTCGACTGCTCCTGTCTAGTGTGCCTTGCCTCATTGTCCAATTACCATGACAATTCCAAGAAGCTTCTTCATATCTGGAAAATGTTTATAACAAAGAATTATTTGTTTTCCTGATTATTTTTTTGAGGGAAATAAAAGAGGTGGATGAAATGCAGTTTCAAAGGGTTGATATAAGTCGAGTTTAGTAATTTTTTTAATCGGTTCATAAATGTATGTGTGAAAAACTAAATCACTGAAATTTCAACAAATACTAAGTTCTGAATTTGTAATTGCAAAAGTACAATGGACTTAATTATGAGAACATAAATGTTGAATTCATCAAATTTTGCCTCTCTATTCTCTCGGGACAGGGATAATTAAGGTATGCTTACAAACTACCCTCCCAAGACCCCATTGGTGGGATTTCAATATGCCGTTGTTGTAGTAGTATGCTTGTAATATAAAAAGGAAGTGAAAGCAGAAAAGATGTGAATCATATGCATTACATACCTAAAAGTGGAATTAAGCCTCTGATGAAAAGTAGGGAACATAGGGAGTTGGCTCAAGTTGTAGACATTTGGATCTCCACCTTCCATAAAACGTCTGTGATGTGCAATTCCTATAGGAAAGAACTCAATCAAAATTTACTACCACCAAGAAAAAACTAAAATCTGAAACTAACAAAGTGAGAAATATTATAAAAACATACCTTGACTTTGGTCATCCATCTTCTTGCTTCTATACATCTATGAGACACAAACAGATCAAAGGGAGAAAAGTTAATCAGAGAAGCCTAAGCAGTTATGTTAAGTGAGATAACATTATATTTTTCATCTGAATTCAAATGAACCCAAAACTTATAGATCTTGAGTTTTAAATTAGAAACTCTATTTTACCTGCAAATGGCTCTTGACATGAGCAATGTTGAGTCCTTTTATGTTCATCATTTGAAGAACTAACTTTGGCGTTGCTCCTGCACCAAAAATAGAAGCAAAAAGATCATTAAACAAGGCCAAGCAATCTAATAAAACATCAATATTGAACTGTGCGACCATCTCATCTAAAAGCTTAAACTGTTAGAGAATACAGAATTAGAGATTAGTAATTAGATATTACAAATTCAAAAAGGTTGTAAAAACTTACGATCTTGTCCACCAAGTCTTTCCACAGCATGAATGAAGCGAAGATGAAGATCAGGTGTCCATCGGAGTCTAGGCATCTTGGATCGAACATAAGGTCTCACAGAGGGTTTCTTTTCACTCTCTTCAACTGTACTATTGCTTGAGCTTCCTCCACCCTTAAACTTGCTCGAATTATTCTCCTCTTCATCCTCATATTTTCCACAATTCGAACTCGTCTTGGAATTACATCCAGTCTCACCACTATCCTCCATCATATTTTAATATAAGTTTCTCTTAAACTTGAGATTCTTGCAATATGATTTACAAAAAAGGAGAAGAAGGAAACAGTAAATCTTTTAGCATCTCCTGTGATGAATTAGGGCTTCTTACAAACTGCATAGCTCTAAACTAAATTTTCTTTCTATCTGAGGAGATAGTAGACATGAAATTTAAGTAGTTAAATATTCCATAAACTGATGTCGGAAAAGGAAAATGGAAGTTACAGTTTTACGCAGAACAAATGGGAAAATCAAACCCTAGACTTGTAAAATAAGATGCCCCTCTCCCCCCCCCCCCCCCCCCAAAGCAATTATTTATCTAACTCTTATTATATGTATCCATGCATGCATGATGCACATGATAATTAACACTATAAATCTTAAAACTAAGGCAAAATTTACGTCATGTGAGGCCAGCTATAAGTTGTAAAGCATCTGTACGAAAGCAGCATGTCACGAAAATTGCCTTTTTTTAAGAGAAAAAAAAATGGAACGAAAAGGTTTCTTTTTTGTTTCCTTCAAAATACAACAAAATAATACTGACATTCGTTCTCTTTTTAATTAGTCATTCTAAAATAAAATATGCATGCCATCATTTCAATAATTTTCAAGAATTCAAATTCATTTAGCGACTGTTGCTTCTATCAAACTATTTTTTCCATAATTCAATATTGTTTCATACTACCACTCATATAATATATAAGTTAAATTATTATATTAAATTGCGTGCTAAACCAAACATTATCATAAAAAAGTAAGAGGGAAAGAGTATTACATGGCTATCATGAAGAATTTAGAGATCAATAATATATATATATATATATATATATATATATATATATATATATATATATATATATGTTGTTCAATAAATTAGTAGGCAAAGATACTAGGCTATTTCTTTTCATCTATTCAAATTTTGATGGACAGAGCTACCCCAAACTTATAATGATAGTAGGGGTGTTCATCGGGCGGATTGGGCGGCTTTTACTCTTAACGGTTTGGCTTAATGGTTACCGGCTTTTAAATGTATTAATCCGTTAGCCACCCGATAAGATATCGGGCGGTTGGTATCGGGTTAGCTCTTATAGGGCTGTTAATGGGCGGTTTATCGGCCTGGCATACATGTTCACTAAATATCTCTTATTCTCCTCGTCTTAGAAATAATGAATTGCCATAAAAAATAATATTTTAGAGGCAATATGATGTAGCTAATGAAACAATCGCCATCAGCATGTAGATTATAAAATAGATAAATTCACTACTAGTTCAGTATCGAGAAAAATAAAACAGAACTTATCTTCTGTTAGAGGCCACACTACATGTGTACTCATAAGCTTCAGATATAACCAAAAAAATCTGTCGCGCAAATTTCCATTCAGCTCCCACAATGAACTTTTAAAAATTGAAGTGCTCTGGTAAATTCTACTCTCTACACTCCTCTTCTATAAATAACTATCGTTCTCCATTTTCCACAAGCAATCATCCAAAATGCACAAATTTATTTCATGGGGTGTCGTTCCTCTAGTCATAACCAACCTTTCAATTCTTCTTTTTCCATGACACACATAGAACCATATATGTATTAGACAACTCAATTCTATCACTAAATTTTATATATATATATATATATATATATATATATATATATATATATATATATATTCTTAACGGGTTAACGGATTAGCCGTTAAGAAAATTGAATAATCCATCCCCAAACCGATAAGCCGTTAATAAAAAAAATTCAATCCGTTCCCCATCCATTAAGCAGTTAAGCCGTTACCAATAAGCCGTTAAGCTTCGGTTTGGATCGGTTTTCGATTTCGGATCGGTTTTGAACACCCCTAAATGATAGGAGATAACATGTATCTTTTAAAATTAATTGAGGTACGTACAAGCTAACCCGAACACTATGATTATTAAAAAATATTGTGTGGACTGCTTCAAGACTTCAGCATCATTGTAAAACATCCCTATTTCTACCTATTTCAACGGCAATACAAAGGCCTAAGACACTTAAAATAGTCTTGTTTATGGACTGAGTCTTGGTAAGTCAAAAATACTTTTTGATTTCTCTTGTTTTATAGAAATGAGTCTTGGGACAACACTGATCAATGAAGATTGAAATTCTCCCATTTTTTAATACCATCAATACCAAAAGATTCCAATATAAACTTAGCAGCTTATATCGGTTTCCAAATTTCCCTGCTCTTTCACATTGGAAAGATGGAAAATTTTCCATTGTTCGATTTGTCCCATTTGATCTATCCAG
This sequence comes from Nicotiana benthamiana, assembly GCA_034376525.1. Taxonomy (NCBI): domain Eukaryota; kingdom Viridiplantae; phylum Streptophyta; class Magnoliopsida; order Solanales; family Solanaceae; genus Nicotiana; species Nicotiana benthamiana. The sequence goes on from CM067327.1 coordinate 36,772,298, forward strand.
TTTATTTAATTCTTGAGCGACTTAATTGTCCTTCCACTGGACAAAATTAATTTTTTTATCAAACATGGCCCAGAATTCATCTTAACCTCTTAACATAACATGATATATCAAAGAAAATTTAAGTGCAATATATATATTGGTATGAAGAAGAGTATTTGAATATCAATTATTTTGGTTTGGACTAAAAATTTTAGCCAAGTGAGCATAACAAACAAGAGTTGCTATTAGTAGTGAGTGCAAAATACTTATTCTCATATTCAGTGTTTAAATCAAACTTTTCAATACACTTTTACTGCTTAACCGTTATTAATAAATAGTATATAAGTAGTACATACCACCTCAATTTATTCCTTAAACGATGGTATATTAATTAATTCTTATTATAAATATAGGAAATGATTTATATTTTTTCGGTTATGCTGACACATTAAGTGTATGATGCCTTGCTGTATGTGATGTTGATCTGTATAACTACTCTTAAAGAAAGAAAAAGGATGAATTTGTTTTTGCATGTTTGCAGCTTCCTTTGCGTCGGGAATCACGGGCTTTGTTCCTACCCTATGCTTGGACCTACATACCCACCTTAGCTCTACGAGAATATACATGGCTTAAGTCTTCTTTAATATCGGTTGTGCTCGAGCCAGATTACACACACTTTGATTATATTTTATTGGATATTTGTTAGCTTTCACCTACACAAATATCAAATAACTTTATTTGTCAAGACTTAAAACAGATACATGGTGTAGTTCTTGACCTAGTCATATAATTAATTTGAGCCTTGAGATTTGGATATGAACTACATGAAGGAATAAAATCAATGTCGTTATTGGCTGCATGTTTAAAATAGTTAGAATGACTCAGCTAATTACAATAACAACAACAACTTAGTATAATTTCACAAGTGGGGTTTGGAGAGGCTAGTGTATATGCAAACCTTACCTTTATCCTAAGTTAGAGAGGTTGTTTCCAATAAACCCTCGGTATTCTTTCCTCCATGTTAGAGATTTAAAACCCCAGCTCAATTTGAACATCAATGGAGGAATGAGGTCTGAACCAGAAAGAAGAGGAAAGGAGAAGGAAGATCGACCAAACTAGGTTTGTTTCGATATAACCTAGGATATATGTCGGGGTTCTTTATTTGAAGGTGTTATGCAATCACAGCCACACATCATACATTGGAGTGGCTAACCCTAGCTACATCTTCTCCTGATGGATTAAATCTCGACACTTGATTTAATTAATTGGTAGAAGCTCCCTACCTTAACTGAAGGTCGCGTGAGGGAATATTGATTAGTTAGGATAGAATTTTTCCATTGCAAATAGACAAATACAAATAGGAAAAGTGTAAATAGTAAATTTTTATTTTTATTTTCTATTCCATATTCAATTGTGTGTGTATATATATATATATATATATATATATATATATATATATATATATATATATATATATATATAGAGAGAGAGAGAGAGAGAGAGAGAGAGAGAGAGGGAGAGAGAGAGAGAGGTACAAACAATTGAATCAATACAATGAAATGTTTCTCTATCTCTTAAATCGTCTAATTCATTCCTGCATAGCTAAGTCTTTAAAATCCTACATGTATCAAAGCAGTGAACTCGATACAACATCAATCATCAATCACCAAAAACTTTCCTTTAGCTTCAAGTGAAAGAAGATGAGCGTAACTGGTAAAACCACAGCTACACTTACAGAAACTAGAAACACTCTTATGGCAGCAGGATATGATATCAATCATCCATATCATCTCAATCACCCAGATTCACCTGGGATGACCCTAGTCAACATTGTGTTAGATGAAAGAGGTTACCCAAGATGGAAGAGATCCATTCTTCTTTCCCTTTCAGCCAAGAAGAAACTTGGATTCATCAATGGGGATTGCAAGGCTCCAGACTTGAACTCTACTGATTATGAGCATTGGAGATGTGTCAATGACATGGTTACATCTTGGATTCTAAATGCACTGTCAAAAGACATTGCTGACAGTGTGATTTACTCAAAGAAAGTTAAGGAACTCTGGGACAGCTTGGAACAAAGATTTGGCAAATCTAATGGTGCCAAACTCTTCCACCTGCAAAAGGAATTGTCAAGTTTAACACAAGGTAACAACGATATTGATGGGTATTTCACCAAACGTATGAGACTGTGGGATGAATTAGATGCTCTAAATGTAACCATAACATGTTCATGTGTATGTTTATGTGAGTGAAAAGTTAAGCTAACTAAGTCTTTGGAAGATGAAAGGCTAATTTAATATTTGATGGGATTGAATGATGTATATGCACAAGCTAGATGAAACATTCTTATGATGAGTCCCTTACCTAGCATGGACATTGAATACTCACTACTTTTACAGGATGAGAATCAAAGGGAAATATATGCAAATGCACATTTTAATTCAGATTCTGCATCTTTCATGGTGGCTGGACAGGGAAAATAATCAAATGCACAAGTTTTTGCCGTTTTTGCAGCCTTTAAGGCAGCAGGACAAGGAAAAATAATCAAAAGTTTAGAAATCAAGGCCCTAGAGGAACAGTAGGTTGTCAGAAGTTCAACAATTTAGCTCAAAAGCTTGCAAGACCACAGTAGAAATTCAGAGGGAAGAAGAAATACAATCTTATTTGTCTTGTACCTATTGTGAGAAGATAGGACACACACAAGAAGACTGTTACTGACTTATTGGCTTCCCGGATGATTTTGAATTCACTAACCCAAAGACTTATCAAAATCATGTCAATGCAAATGTGACAACAACACATATGGAAGACAGTGCAACAGGGCAGAACAATGAGGCAAACAGCAACAATTTTGGACAATATTTAAGCAAGGAACAAATTGCAGAGATGATGGACATATACAAATAGGCAAAATCAGCACAGAATGGCGGATCGGGAATTAATGCAAATGTTATGGCTGGTACCATTCCGAAATACTCAGGATCAGTATTTACTAGTTTGAAATCAAATTCCTGGATAATTGATTCTGGAGCATCAGAACATATGTGTTTTGACCCCAATTCTTTCTTGTTTCTAATTCCAATCCAGTACCTTTAAACATTAATTTACCTAACTCTTTCAAGGTAAGTGTTACTCGCATTGGAAGTATATCCATTCTGCCAGGTCATGTCTTAACTAATATCCTTCATGTGCCAAATTTTAAATATAATTTACTATCTGTTCATAAGTTATGTTTGCAATTCAAGTATAATCTTCTACTTGTTGAAACACGTTCTCACAAGGCACTGAACTAAACGTGTGTTCATATTTGTAGGTTTTGATAAATGACAAACGATGCGCAATTGACATATGACGAGGTCCAAGCACAAGCGCGCAATTGATACATAACGAGATTCAAGCACAAGACAAACAAAGATCAAGATTAAGCAAAGAAATAAAGTTATACATGAGTCGTTCTTTAATTGTGATCTTGATCCGACAATTGACTCAAGACTTGGCTTCTCTCGTAAAATCATTTTTATCAAATCATGCATATTTAATTTAAAGCAAAATGATTTTAAATCATGCATATTTATTTTAACCAAAATAATTTTTAAACATGCCTCTAAAATCTGGACAAAGATAATCGATTATGTACTTATGATAATCGATTATGTTAAGGCAGCTGCAAGACAATCAATTGTGTACCTTATGATAATCGATTGTGTTGAGGCAGTGTCCATCAGATTTTTCAAAGCTGCAAGACAATCGATTGTGTACCTTATGATAATCGATTGTGTTGAGGCAGTGTCCATCAGATTTTTCAAAGCTACAAAATAATCGATTGTGTACCTTATGACAATCGATTGTGTTTAGGCAGTGTCTATTCAATTTTTCAAGACTGTAATATAATCGATTTATACATATAGCATAATCGATTATGTAAATGCCCGTTGCCAAAATATTTTCAAACTCTGTCTGGTAATCGATTGTATGATTCTGATAATCGATTATCCAAAGTAAAATCTGAATATGATTTTTTGAACGTTGCCAAGTAATCGATTATATGATTTTGATAATCGATTGTTTTAAGTAAAATCTGAATATGATTTTTTGAACGTTGCCAAGTAATTGATTATATGATATTGATAATCGATTGTTTTAAGTAAAATCTGAAAAAGATTTTTTGACCGTTGCCAGATAATCGATTATACGATTTAGATAATCGATTATTATGCGTAAAATCTGGGAATGATTTTTGGACGATTGGAAAACAATCGATTATGCAACTTAGACAATCCATTGTTTTAGCACAAAATCAGCAATTCTTAATTGGCAATTAGGCAACGGTTGTGCATGTTTTCAGCACTATAAATACATCTTAAAATCAGTCTTTTAAGTACAACAACTGATCATATTATTGCTAAAGCTTGCATACTCTCTTATTCATCATTTTCTACTCATTACATAAGTTTTTGAGAGCCAATTCTTGACGAAAGTTGTTGCATTCTTGAGCGTATTTATTTTACTCATATCTACTCTTGAGGAGAGTCTTGTTTTGAGTGCAAAGTATTTTTATACACTTGAAGGGAAGTGTTAATCCCTTGTATTGTAAGAAGGAACGTTGTGATTCCTTTGGTTGAAGTCTTGAAGTGTGGTATCTTCGAGCAAAGGTTGTTGAGGCTTGTGTGACTCAAGTTCTCAGTTTGTAACGGTTTGTTAAGCACCCGTAAGCTTAACGAAGTTAGTGGAAATCTCGAGAGAGTCTCTCGGGGACTGGACTAGCCACGGGTTGTGGTGAACCAGGATATCATCGGTGTGTTCGTTCGTTATTATTTACTTATCGCACTTATTTTATTCCTGCAATTTTTAAATTCCGCAAGTTTACGTTGTTTTTTATTATAACGCTATTCACCCCCCCTCTAGCGTTAAGCGTATATTCTAACAATTGGTATCAGAGCCCAACTCTCTGAAAAACTTAACCGTTTGAGAGAAATAATCCATGGCTTCTACTCGTGATTCTTTTGCAGGAATAGGTGAAGGACAATGCTCCACCCGACCACCACTATTCGATGGCACAAACTATGCGTACTGGAAGGAGAGGATGAGAATATTCATTCAGTCGAATAATTTTCATCTGTGGAAGGTTATAATGAAGGGAGAACAAATTCCAACCAAAAAGGTTGAAAATGAATGGGTTCCAAAATCCGAAGATGAATACGATGCGGATGATATCCGAAAAGTGCAGAACAACGCTAAAGCCATCAACTTATTGTATTGTGCCATAAACGCTGATGATTACAGAAAAATATCATGTTGCACAACGGCGAAGCAAATGTGGGATAAGCTGGAAATCACGTACGAAGGTACGGACCAGGTAAGAGAGGCTAATGTTGACTTTCTAACCCATGCATATGAACTGTTTCACATGAAGGAAGGTGAAAGGGTAGATGACATGTTCAAATGATTTTCAAAAATCGTTAATGACTTACATGCTCTTAAGAAGACCTTCACGGATAAGGAACTTGTCCGAAAAATTCTCCGAAGTCTCACTCCGGAATGGCGCTCCAAGGCCGACGCGATTCAAGAGTCTATTGGCATTTCAAATGTCACCATCGACGGATTAAGAGGTAATCTTAAAACTTATGAATCTACTATACTTAACCCTCTTGTTAATGATCAAAGGAAACAAAGAATCGCCCTCAAGGCAAGCACAAGTCAACCTCAAAATGATAAGGACGGAGATAACGAGTTCGGACTCGTTATTAAGAGATTTCAAAAGTTCATGCGAAAAGAGTATGAACGAAAAGGCAAACAACAAGGAGATCAAGTAAAGTGCTATGGATGCGGAGAAATCGGGCACATTAAATCAAATTGCCCAAATGTCAAAAAGGAGAAGAAACCCTTCAAGAAACAACGAGCATACGTATCTTGGGGAGGCGACTCCGGAGACGAGTCAAGTGAGGAATAAGAAGACGAAACCGCAAATCTTTGTCTTATGGCACACGAAGACAATCAAGAAGAGGTATGTCAAATTTCTTCCAAAAACTTCTATTCTCTTGAGGAAATGCAAAATGCCTTTGATGAGTTGTATAGTGAATTCATTAAAGCTTCTAAAACTGTTAAAACCACTAAGGAAAATGCTTCTTTGAAAGAAAAAGATTTGGAAAAATTGATTTTGGAAAATGAGAAGTTGAAAGAAGAAAACAAATTTTTCGGCAAGAGAAGCGCCGACAAACCCGAGAGCTCTAGTAAAAATTGTATTTCTTGCATGCATCTAAAAATTGAGGTAGAAAGACTTAAGGGCACCCTAGATAAGTTCAATTCTTCTCATAAAAATTTGAATGAAGTTCTTGTTAATTTGAAATCGACCAAACATGGGATAAGTTTTAAAAACGAGCCTAAAGAAAAAGTTGAAGCCAAACCCCAACCATCTAAGGCTCAACCTAGGATAAATAAAACAAATGTTCATCCTAGAGATAACAATCCTAGAATCAACATGCATGCTAGACCAAATACTAGAAGAAATTTTGAACATTTTAGGACACCTAGAAATGGCCTTCAACCTAGAAATAACTATTCTAGAAATGATGCATATCCTAGACCAAACACTAGAAGAAACTTTGAACTTTTCAGGACACCTAGAAATGGCTTTCAACCTAGAAATAACTATTCTAGAAATGCTGCATATCCTAGAACAAATAGTAGGAGAAATGATTTTCATGAAATGCGCAATAGTCATATTGTCGAAAATAGAGTAAACAAATTTCGTCCGTCCAACTACTATCAACCTAGACGAATGCATAATTCTAATGTCATTTGTCATTATTGCAATCGAATTGGACATATTGCTCCTGCTTGTTTCACTAGGCATAGACACTTAACTGCATGTCAAGCACAACAGCATGTCACACCTAACTCTCAAGGACCCAAAACAGCTTGGGTACCAAAGACTCATTAATTTGTCTTGTAGGTATGTTTGAAGGGATCAAGTGTACTTTGGTACCTTAATAGTGGATGCTCCAAACACATGACCAGAGACGAATCCAAGTTCCTTCAACTAGAACACAAGGAAGGAGGAAGCGTTATTTTTGGAGATAACAACAAGGGAAAAACTATCGGCATTGGATCGGTCGGTAAGGATGAACCTTCTTCCATTAAGCATATTTTGCTAGTTAAAGGTCTAAAACATAATCTCTTGAGCATAAGTCAATTATGTGACAAGGAAAATCTTGTTTTATTTGATTCGGATGAATGCTTAGTTTTCCGCCGTAGCGATTTTAAAATTATTCTTCGTGGTTTTAGAATGGATAACATCTATATGGTTGATCTCGAAAATTCTTCATCTGAATATGTGAATTGTCTTATGAGCAAAGAAGATGATATGTGGTTATGGCATCGTAGAGTAGCTCACATCAACATGCATCTTTTAAACAAATTAGTTTCACAAAATTTAGTTATTGGTCTTCCAAATTTGAAATTTGAAAAAGACTCTATCTGTGATTCTTGTCAAAAAGGGAAGCAAACAAAAGCATCTTTTAAATCGAAAAATTTTGTTTCAACTACTAGACCTTTGCAACTTCTCCACATGGATCTCTTTGGACCATCTCGCATTGAAAGTCTTGGTAGAAATCGTTATGCTTTTGTTATTGTTGATGATTATTCTAGATTTACATGGACACTATTTCTTGCTCACAAAAGTGAGGCTTTTCATAATTTTAAATGCTTTCTTAAACGTGTTCAAAATGAAAAGGACACAACCGTCACTTCAATAAGAAGTGATCATGGGGGAGAGTTCGATCACAATCTCTTTGCGGACTTTTGTGACGAACTCGGCATCGAGCACACCTTCTCTGCTCCACGTACACCACAGCAAAATGGAGTGGTGGAAAGGAAAAATAGGTGTCTCGAAGAGATGGCTAGAACAATGCTCGATGAGGCTAAGATTCCCAAACATTTTTGGGCGGATACCGTGAGTACCGCATGCTACGTTTTAAACAGAGTAGTCATAAGGCCAATACTCATGAAAACTCCCTATGAACTCTACAAGGGAAGGAAACCAAATATCTCCCATCTTAGAGTATTCGGTTGTAAATGTTTTATCCATAACAATGGAAAAGACAATTTGGGAAAATTTGATGCAAAATCCGATGAAGGAATTTTTATTGGTTACTTTTCACGTAGCAAAGCATATAGAGTATTCAATAATAGAACCGAAACTGTGGAGGAATCCCCTCATATTGTGTTTTCCAAAAATAATGCTCGCTTGGCGAGAAAGGATTCTGGTTTTGATCTTGCAGGTATTTTAAACTCAATAAGTCCTCAAGACAAAGTACAAGAGGAAACTCCTAAGGAAATTCAAGATGAAATCTTGGAACAATTATCGGAGGAAGCGCCATAACTGGAAAAAGAAACGAAACTGCCTAACGCGTGGAGGACAATCAAAGACCATCCTCTCGAACAGGTAATTGGCGAAATTGAACAACAGGTAAGTACTCGAAACACTCTTAAGAACACCTTAGGACACACTTCTGAAGAGATCACGTTCTCAATTGGCCGACATCCTCACAAGGCCGTTAGAGAAAGAGTCCTTTTCCGAATTCGTAGTGAACTCGGAATGCTTGACTCAAAATTGATCTAAGTCATGTATTGCACCTTTTTCCACAATTATTAACTTGAGCGTCGGAGACGTCTAATTCTCTTTTGCAGGTATCGCCCCAAAGGCAGGGGGAATTATAAGGCAATGGTGTAGAATAATCGATTTTTTAGTCAACAATCGATTATCATGCTTACTGTGCCGGAAAATCGATTAGCAAGTATCACTAATCGATTATTTACGTTTTTACGTTTATTATGCCGGAAAAACAACATATTGTTTAACCATTTTTGCTTTGCAGGTTTTTGATGTTAATTGTGACAATAATCAATTTTTTAACTGTATAACCGATTACCGTCTCGGCTATTCATTACTGCCCTTCCTAATATAATCGATTATCTCTAAGTTATAATCGATTATTTCCCAAGTCAGAAAATCACTATGCAGACTGTGTCAGAATAATCGATTACCATAATTCAACAATCGATTATCCTCTGTCAGTAAATTCAAATCTTTGTTACCGTTTGGCTCCTGCAATCGATTTTTTTGTCATTTCCGAGTACAAGTCAAAAACTCCATAATAATCGATTATTTCGATTCCATAATCGATTGTGTAACGGTCAGTGCAAATTTTTTTTTCCCGTTTCTGACTCTTTGAAATCTCTAAAATTGCGGCTTTTCCTAGTAAATGCTCTCTTATTTTCCACTCTATAAATAGGATCATCTTCCTCACTTCACAATCAATCTAAGCTTCAAAAAGTCTCTTGAATTATAAAAGATTGGTGCAGAATAATCGATTCCTCTTCAGAATAATCGATTTCTCTTTAATATATAATCGATTATCAAGTATCACTAATCGATTATGTTGACATTATTTGTTTTGTTATTCCTTTTATGAAATTGCAATTCTAGTTAATCAATAAACAAGTTATTTGCTTATTCTTTTTTTGCTAATGTCAAAAGGGGGAAGAATAAGGGATATGCACTTAATATTTATTGGCATAAATTGAGGGGGAATTCATATGTTGAGGAGGAATTAATTTGCATATCTATTTACTTGTCTTATTCCATATCTATTTACTTGTCTTGGATCGTCATTATGAATTATCTAATATTCATATCCCGATTAAGGTTTGCCATTATCAAAAAGGGGGAAATTGTTGAAACACGTTCTCACAAGGCACTAAACTAAACGTGTGTTCATATTTGTAGGTTTTGATAAATGACAAACGATGCGCAATTGACATATGACAAGGTCCAAGCACAAGCGCGCAATTGATACATAACGAGATTCAAGCACAAGACAAACAAAGATCAAGATTAAGTAAAGAAATAAAGTTATACATGAGTCGTTCTTTTATTGTGATCTTGATCAGACAATTGACTCAAGACTTGGCTTCTCTCGTAAAATCATTTTTATCTAATCATGCATATTTAATTTAAAGCAAAATGATTTTAAATCATGCATATTTATTTTAACCAAAATGATTTTTAAACATGCCTCTAAAATCTGGACAAAGATAATCGATTATGTACTTATGATAATCGATTATGTTAAGGCAGCTGCAAGACAATCGATTGTGTACCTTATGACAATCGATTGTGTTGAGGCAGTGTCCATCAGATTTTTCAAAGCTGCAAGACAATCGATTGTGTACCTTATGATAATCGATTGTGTTACGGCAGTGTCCATCAGATTTTTCAAAGCTACAAAATAATTGATTGTGCACCTTATGACAATCGATTGTGTTGAGGCAGTGTCTATTCAATTTTTCAAGACTGTAATATAATCGATTATACATATAGCATAATCGATTATGTAAATGACCGTTGCCAAAATATTTTCAAACTCTGTCTGGTAATCGATTGTAAGATTCTGATAATCGATTATCATAAGTAAAATCTGAATATGATTTTTTGAACATTGCCAAGTAATCGATTATATGATTTTGATAATAGATTGTTTTAAGTAAAATCTGAATATGATTTTTCGAACGTTGCCAAGTAATCGATTATATGATTTTGATAATCGATTGTTTTAAGTAAAACTGAAAAAGATTTTTTGAACGTTGCCTGATAATCGATTATACGATTTAGATAATCGATTATTATGCGTAAAATCTGGGAATGATTTTTGGACGATTGAAAAACAATCGATTATGCAACTTAGACAATCGATTGTTTTAGCACAAAATCAGCAATTCCTAATTGGCAATTAGGCAACGGTTGTGCATGTTTTTAGCACTATAAATACATCTTAAAATCAGTCTTTTAAGTACAACAACTGATCATATTATTGCTAAAGCTTGCATGCTCTCTTATTCATCATTTTCTACTCATTACATAAGTTTTTAAGAGCCAAATTCTTGACGAAAGTTGTTGCGTTCTTGAGCGTATTTATTTTACTCATATCTACTCTTGAGGAGAGTCTTGTTTTGAGTGCAAAGTGTTTATATACACTTAAAGGGAAGTGTTAATCCCTTGTATTGTAAGAAGGAACGTTGTGATTCCTTTGGTTGAAGTCTTGAAGTGTGGTATCTTCGAGCAAAGGTTGTTGAGGCTTGTGTGACTCAAGTTCTCAGTTTGTAATGGTTTGTTAAGCACCCGTAAGCTTAACAAAGTTAGTGGAAATCTCGAGAGAGTCTCTCGGGGACTGGACTAGCCACGGGTTGTGGTGAACCAGGATAACATCGGTGCGTTCGTTCGTTATTATTTACTTATCGCACTTATTTCATTCCTGCAATTTTTAAATTCCACAAGTTTACGCTGTTTTTTATTATAACGCTATTCACCCCCCCCCCCCCCTCCCCCTCTAGCATTAAGCGTATATTCTAACACTACTTACATCTAGTGGGTGTATGTTGCACGGCCTTTCAATAAGGAGTCCTCAAGTATTTGGTGAAGTTAGAGAAGGTCTCTACTTGTTAGAGCCCAGTAGTTTCAAGCCTAGTACTGATGTATTTTCATTTCCAAAAAGGAAGAAAGTCCAGTCCTATGTTTGTTTTAGGTTCATAGTAAGTTCATGTTAATGTGATACCTGATGTAAAGCTTTGGCATGAAAGGTTGGGTCATGTTCCAGTTTCAGCAATGAAATACTTACATTTCCTTCATTGTGCTTCAAATTCTGATTTCATTTGTGATATTTGCCCTAAAGCTAAACAGACCAGGAATCCTTTTTCCATCAGTAGCATAAAAACTAGTCATAGTTTTTATCTTATATATATTGATACTTAGGGACCTTATAAATCTAACACTTACAATGGTTTCAAATATTTTCTCACTATTGTTGATGACTACAGTAAAGGAACCTGGACATTATTGTTGAGTGCTAAAAGCAATGATTTTCCCATGCGTATGAGTTTTTTATCTATTGTGGGGAGAAATTTCAATGTCAAGGTTAAGATGATAAGATTTGATAATGCTTTGGAATTGGGAAAGGGGACTCAGGAAGCAGATTTTCTTGCATCAGAAGGAATATTGCATTAGTTAAGATGTGTTGGCACTCCTTAACAAAATGAGATTATTGAAACGAAGCACAGACATCTCGTAGAGGTGTCAAGGGGGTTAATGTTCCAGTCTAGACTACCTATATCGTATTGGGGAAAGTCTATTATGACTGCAACACACATCATAAATAGATTGCCTTCAAGAGTTCGGAATGGTAAGACTTCTTGAAGTCCTTTTCAAACAAAAGCCTAAATATTTATTTGAGAAATTTTGGAGGTCTATGATATGCTTCCACCTTAACACAAGCAAGAAGCAAATTTGATGAGAGAGCAACAACTTGTGTGTTGATTGGATACCCTTCGAATCAAAAAGGATACAAGCTATTGGAACTGGACACTAAGAGGATTTTTGTTTCTAAAGATGTTAATTTTTTTGAGTCACACTTTCCCTTTTCCAAACTTAAACCTATCAACAATCCTATCTTTTCAGATTCACCTCTTTCAGTGGACTCCAACTCCTTTCAACATGTACAGGAAGAAATATCCTCTACAGAAGATATGGCCTTTAACAATCCAACCTCTCCATCATTACATTATTTTTAACCTCACTCTTCTGATTCATACACCACACCCACTCCTCATCAAACTGTTTCAACTATCCCTCACACCAGTCCTAGGATATACCCAACCAATTCTCATGTCTCTGCACCTAGACAGGAAGTTTCATTGAGGAGTTTTGACGGATTCACACAACAACCAATGTATCTTAAGGATTATGTGTGTAACAACATCATGTTTGTTGATCTAGACAGGGCATGTTTCTCTCACCCTACTAGGCCTAGTGCCTGTTCTTTTTCATATCTCACTATTAGTAATAAACATCTGATCCAGTCCCTATCCAATTTGAAAAAATGTAATAGCTATGAATAGGCTTTGCAACATCCAGGTTGGAGACAAGCTATGGAATCAAAAATTCAGGCTTTACAAGACAATCAAACTTGGGAAGTGGTTGAGTTGCCTAATTGTAAGAAGCCTTTACCTTGCAAATAGGTTTTTAAGGTAAATCACTTATCTGATGGAACCACTGAAAGGCTAATGGCAAGACTTGTAGTAAAGGGGGATATTCAAAGAGAGGGGATAGACTATAGTGAGAGTTTCTCTCCAGTAGACAAGATGACAACTATAAGATTCCTTCTTGCTGTCTCATCAAAAAGGGTTTGGAATATGTCCCAGTTAGATGTGAATAAAGCATTTTTATATGGAGATTTGCAAGAAGAAGTGTACATGAAATTTCCAGCATGACTCACTCGTCCTAGTCCCACTCATGTTTGTTTGTGTAAAAGTCGTTATACGGTTTGAAGCAAGCTTCACAGCAGTGGTATGCTCGGCTTGCAGGAGCATTGAGTTTCAAAGTATACTCATCATCATTGAATAATTATTCTTAATTTTTTAAGAAACGAGATGGTCTCATATCCATTTTAGTAGTTTATGTTGATGACATATTATTAATAGTGGACGACATGCAAGAGACTCAAAACATCAAAGAATTCCTCAATTCTGAGTTCAAGGTAAAGGATTTAGGAGACACACACTAGTTTCTTAGCCTAGAAGTTTTTCTAGAAGTAATGGTTTTATCATCAGTTAACGGAAATTTACCTTGGATATGCTCAAGGAATTTGATGTCTCCCATTTGCCTCGTGCAACTTCTTCTCTTGATCCTTTTTCCAAACTTCAAGCAGATGATGGTCCTCTCATGGATAATCCCACTTTATTCTGGCACTTGGTTGGAAAACTGAACTATCTTACCAACACACGCCCAGATCTTTCCTTTGTTGTTCTCACTTTGAGCCCATATATGCAACGCCCTTGCCAGTCACACTTCTTTGCAGTTTTGAGGGTTCTTAAATATTTGAGCATTGATCCTGGCCAGGGGATCTTGTTATCTTCTGCACCAGATTTTTCTCTTCTTGCCTTTTGTGATGCCGATTGGGCATCTTGCAAAGACACTTGAAGGTCAGTGAGTGGTTTCTTCATCACTTTGGGGGCTCTCCAAATTCATGGAAATCGAAGAAACAAGTATCCATTTCTCTTTCTTCTGCGGAAGCAGAATACCGCTCTATGCGAAGAGTCACTGTTGAACTAACCTGGCTTATACGCCTTTTTGATGACCTCTCTGCTCCTATTACTCTTCCGATTCCCTTCACTCAGACAGCAAAGCAACCATCCATATTGCATGCAACATATTTTCTGTGAATATACAAAGCATATTAAACTTGACTATCACATTGTGCGCCAGCAATTCCTTTCTGGTCTAATTACTCTTTCGTTTGTTCCATCTAAAGATCAATTGGCCGATTTATTCACTAAGCCCCTTTCTGGGATTTCTCATAAAGGGATTCTGAGCAAGTTGGGAGTCCCCACACTCCCCTCCAACTTTAGGGGGGTGTTAGAGATTCAAACCCCAGCTCAATTTGGACATCAATAGAGGAATGAGGTCTGAACCAGGAAGAAAAGGAAAGGAGATGGAAGACCGACCAAACTAGGTTTGTTTCAATATAACCTAGGATATATGTCGGGGTTCTTTATTTGAAGGTGTTATGCAATCACAGCCACACATCATACTTTAGAGTGGCTAATCATAGCCGCACATCTTCTCCTAATGGATTATATCTCGGCCCTTGATTTAATTAATTGGTAGAAGTTTCCTACCTCAGCTGAAGGTCACGTGAGGGAATTTTGATTAGTTAGGATAGAATTTTTCTGTTGCAAATAGACAAATATAAATAGGACAACTATAGTAATTTTCTTTTTTCTTTATGTTTTATTCCATATTCAATTGTATATGTATACATGTACAAACAATTGAATCAATACACAGAAAAGTTTCTTTATCTCTTCACTCGTCTAGTTCATTCCTGCATAGCTTAAGTCTTCAAAATCCTACACTCAAGTACTTCTCATCTTGTTCTTGGGATGACTCGAACTCACAACCTCTTGGTTAGAACGACTCAGCTAATTATAAAAATGAAATAGCATTTTGCATTAAGCTTATTTATGATGAATCTCAAAAACTAAATTACTAGACTACATAATCGTAGTAGAAAGATCAAGGGAATAGTCAATTGTTAAGAAAAAACATCCTATTCGAATAGTATGTGTATGGTTAAAATCAGGCCAACCCGATTTTACTATTTGATCGAGGCTAGAGAATTGCGTCGAAGGCCAGCCTCATAGCGGATCAGACCGGAGCATAAAGACAATGTATCAAATTCAAGGGTCGAGGGGCCTATCGAGATCGAGATTAAATATGGCATACTTCGAGCAAAGAGCAATAATAGAAAAGCAAGATATTCATGACAAGTCAAAGATCACGGCAAAAATCACGGAACAGATCAAATCAATGGTGGTTTCTTAGGCTATTCATGGGATTTATTTACGTAATTGGAATTGTACCATGGATAGAATTCCTCTACCATACAAAGATGGTTTTGATCATTTTGTAAGCATCTTACATTCACGTATATCAAAGCAATATAATACTTTCTAGCTTATATTCTTGTTCATCAGTTAGTTTGTTTCTTAGCTACTCTGGGCATCGATCAGTTCGAGGACGCTTAAGCTCTAGGTTGAATCACGTTTTAAGACTGGTTTGCTTTATCTTATTGTTAATCTTTACTGCAAATCCTTACGTTTATCAATTGGTATTAGATAGAATTATCTATTCTTAAAATCACGTTATAAGTTTAATTGTTATCCAATTTTTAGGGTAAACATAGTGACTAAAGTAATAACAAAAGGTTATTTAGGTTGCAAAACGCCAAAAGTCTAGCTAGGCCTCTAAAATAAGAGTCATTGCCGACTTAAGATATATATGTGCGTAATAGTTGTGTAATCTTTCTTGTTTCACAAAGGCAGTATATCAGCAAAGTTGTTGGGTATATGCAAGTAGAAATAGAAATTAATAGTCAATGTAGTTGAATTAAAACGTATGTGAACTCAGTACGTATATATAGTTGAAGGGAAACCTATGTGAACAAGAGTTTAAATAATAAATATCCAATTCATGATGTGCAAAAAACTTAAGATCAGTGCGACTTCCAGGATTTTTTAACCCAAATTTGTAAAATTTGCTTCAGAAATTTTTTTTGTTTTCTTTTCTTGCAATTTTGCATAAGGTAACCATATTCTTCTCACTTTGTAGATTCGAAACTGGAACAGCACATACAAAATCATCAAATTTCAAGAATTATTTGCATTACGAAGAAAGAAAAAATAACTTAATGATCGACAGCTATTGCATTCTTCCCACTTCTGGTGGCGCGGTATGTTGGAACTGTGATTGAAGCTTTTGAAAAAAAAAGGCATAAAGTATTAGAGTTACTTGTTTTCATATTGTTCCTTTTCCAGAGGGATATAATCTTTCCATATTTAATCAGATGTCTTGAATTTGAGTTATAAAAATGAATTTTTTGTTTTTCATTTTATAAATCTTATAAAATAGGCGAATTGAAATTAGATGGATTCCAATACAAGCAATGGACCTTGGGTGTGAAACCAAAAAGAGAAAACAATTACATGGTATTGTATTCATTATCACGAGCTTCTTGAGTCTAGTGATGCAAAAATACTGGAAAATAGTTGTCCCTAATGGATTCCTTTTAACTAAACATCGTTATAGAAGCAAATGCTATCTATATGTGACTCGTGGTGCCACAAAGATGTCACCCATTAATTTGTTGTGACGACTACAACAATTACTAAATTTTTTTTAGGTTTTAAATATTGGAGAAATTGGTGGATGCAATTGGAAGTTTGGTCTATCAACTAGTATATATACTGCATGAAAAGTCTGAATAATGTAGTGCCACAATAAATGAAAGAAGAAAATTCCTCATAAGAAGATAACCTAAATAGTCAAAGATACTTTAAATTAAACATAATATTTCCACAAAAAGAACTTTGAATCACGAAATGTGAGCTTCTTTTTTCAATAAAAACCGGTTAACGCTCAAAAGTAAAATATCTCTCAAGGCCTAGCAGCTCCTCGTGAAACCCTTTTTTTTTCTTTGGGAAATCCCCGTGAAGTTAATTAGCTTTAAAATAATTATCTACTCCTTCATAATAAGTGTTCAATATATTTTTAATATATTCATTAAAAATAGTAAATGAGGTAAGGGGTAAGGGGTAAGGTCTCTCTACGGGGAGATCTGCGTACATACTACTCTCCCCAGACCCCACTAAATAAGATTATTTTGGGTTGTTGTTGTTGTTAAATATTTAATGTGAGGAGTAAGACAATTTTTTAGGAATATTTACATAGGGATTATTTTGTAAAAACAAATTGAATATTTTTTTAATTATATAATTGGACACTTATTTTGAACTAAAATGAAAAAGCAAATTGGACACTTGTTGTGAACCGGATGGAGTATTTTTTTTTAAAAGCACAAGGAATTATCAATACCAAGATTCTAACGACCCAGCCGGTCGTTTAGAGAGTTATAGCCCTGATCCCCTATTAACCGCTTCTTCCGTATCTTTTTCTACTCGTGTAACTTGCCGGGAGGCTATGTTTTTTCTTTAGGAGTTTTCTGGGAGAGACTAGGTATCGTCAGTGTCGCAATCAAATGTTAGGCTTAACTAGTCGGAGAGACTAGGTACAGTCACTGTCACAACCCAAATCGTTGGTCCGCAATGGGCACCCGACACCTTACTCAATCGAGTACAAACTTAACATATATTTCTCATTATATTATCATATACACGTGACATACGGGCCTAATAGGCCAACATGATTACTTAGTAACTCAAAACATAGGCCGACAAGGCCGTACAATCTATCACGTACACGACATATGTCTACAAGCCTCTAAGAGTACAAAAATGTCATAAAGGTCAGGACAGGGTCCCGTCATACCAAACAATACACGTCTAAATCATACTACCCCAACGAGCAACTCCGAAGCAAATGGAGCGCACCAACATCTTTCGTTGAGATGATAGCTTACTTGGAGGGCTCTTGACCTGTCTATCGGGACCTGCGAGCATGAAACGCAACGTCCTCAAGGAGAAGGAATGTCAGTACGAATAATGTTCCAAGTATGTAAGGCACATAAATGAGTACATAAGAGACATGGAAGAAATATAGAGTACATGATTCAACTTATAAGTCTGAATAACTTTGTAAATCATGAAATAATTATAGTATCATGCATATGCGTATGAATGTCATGTTATGCATAGGTACATGTTTCATAACATTATCAGCCTCTGGGGGCATCCCATCATATCTTCTTAGCCATTATGGGCAAAATCATCAATGTATACCTGCTGACCATGTGGTGGTGCACATATAACGCTATAACATTTTCCATAATCCCATATAAATATATAAACATACATATATACGCGTATATAACACCATTTGGTCATGGGTCAATGTGCATGAATACAATGTATGAAAAGTACATTAATAAATTTTTCGGAATGTCATAAGACCATTTGCCTTTGAGTAATATCATAAAGTAAACTTTTGTCAACTTTCGTATTTTTCTGAGATCCATGAACAGATGATAAAATATAATGACTGATGGAAATTCAAGAATATAAATATCTCTAATACTTCTATTAATAGAGTCATTTATGGAATTTGTGCATTTGCACGTTTCGTTTGTGTCGTATAGATCATATCAAAAGAAAGAAGGAATAGCCTTAACATATACGTTCCTGGAATTATATGAACGGAATGAAGCTTCTGTTTTCATGAAATTTGCTGAACGAAATTTTATCCGAATCCCTTGAAATTTTGAAACGAAATTTGGTGGCTTTTTTTGAAATTTCCATCGAAAATTTTGAATTGTTGAACGAAATTGTTCTGCTTTTCACGTTTTTGGTTCAAATGCAGAATGCAAATGGAGTTTATTTTGTTCCAACGTTCTTGGTGGATTTGCTTCTATTTCTAACCTTGGAACAAAGGGATTTTCAAACTTTCAAACCAAGGCAGAAGTTCCTAACATTATATGTTCTAAATGACTTATGAATCATCCTCTTGTTTGGTGTCCTTGTACCACGTGTAAAATGGATATACTTTATAAGTTTTTATCCATTTATTAGTTTACTAGGTAATATTTTATTATTTGCTAATTAATCAATACCTGCAAAATTGAAAATTATTATCACTTCCTTAAAATATTATTCACTTTTTACATGCCTTATACATCTTACTAGCATGGTCATATAGTACCTTATATGATACTAGTCCATAAATATAAGAGATATTAGCTCGGGTCGTATTTTACCCCAAAATGTCAAATTTGGACAAAATTTATTTTCTTTGGCTTGCTCTGCCTTTCACCTTTATGAATTTACTAATTTCTTGTGAAATGGCATAATCCTTATAATCTCCAAATAATCTTTTACTTGGACTGACGTCAATTACTTTACGACAAATTTAACATTAATTCTTTAGGGTGCAACATCGTCGTAACTTAATACTGCAGAGCGTGATATCACCATAATGTAATAATGATGGGTGCAACACTGTTGTAACTTAATACTGTGAAGCGTAACATCACCGTAATGCAATACTACTGGGTGAATACTGTTCTAACTTAATACTGTGAAGCTATGATCGTAATAAAATACTGCAATGCGTAACATCATCGTAATATAATACTGCATGACGTAACATCATCGTAATATAATACTGTAGAGGGTAACATCATCGTAATATTTTACTGCAAATCATAACATCTTCGTAATACTGCGGGCCATAACATTATTCCCCCTTTGGAATATTCGTTCCCGAAACATTTATCATTTTCATAGCTTATATTTTCCTAATACTTTAGAACTTTTCTTGGTATCTAGGCGAATATTCTATGAATGAGTCCAAAGTCTAGGGCATTCCCCCTTAGGCCTCCTTCTCATATCATAACTTATGGTCGGAATCCTTCCAATCTCATAACAGTTGATACCTTTCATCATGCAGTATGTACAGTTTTGACCTTGTAAGTGTGCCCAAATCTCTAGGATTCATATGTAGAGCTTGATAAGATGTCCTTCTAGGCATCTATAAGTATATTGAAGTTCTTTGCTCGGTGCTTTGTTGAATTCATGAATATCTATCTCATCGCATAGGTCTATTTAGACATCAGTATGAATTTACTGTCATAACTCTTACTTTAATTTATCGTTATCGAGGTCTGCTACTAAATCCTAGTTTACTCTCATTGCTTATTCCATATGTATAAATTTAAGACCTTTAACGCTTCCTCATTACTGCTCATTTTAGAATGACGGCCTAATCACATCTCATACTTTGTGAATTTTGTCCATCCATTGTTGATTCAACTCAATATGGGTCTACAATATACTACTGATAACTTGAAAATTCTTACGTAATACTTTGCCCCTAAGTCATACGTTACATTAACAAATATTCGAAGTAATTTTCCCGATCCACTTAGCGGTGATACTGTACTGCAATAACCATGTTCTATAGCATCCCAAGGTAATTCTCTTATGCAGTTATTTTAATCTCGTGAAATTCATGAATCCCTTTTTTCCTTTCTTTTTCAAATCATTACTCAATCGAAGGCCCAAACGTCATCTTTTATCTATCACAATTACACCATTATATTACTATTAGGGCAGTATTCCATTTCTTCTAAATTCTACTTATGAAGAGTAACTCCTTTGAGTCCATTGAGGCTATACTAAGCTTATTATAACATGAGAATACATTTGTTGGCTTATTTTCACAGACTTACTCCCAAGTACTTATCCAATCTCGTCATCTTTTCATTTGCCTTTCTTCATCCTTGCTCATGTTTTCTTAATACTTTATCACTATACAATACTTTAGCTTGCAACCTATATGGATCCATTTATACTTATCGTGACTTTCCTTCAACTTGTTTGCACCATAGATTTTCTTATATTATTCTGGAACATCAAGCGAGACATTACACTATCTCTAACTCTTGTTAACTCTCTTAGCCAGGCTTTTTGATAACTAGACCATAGGTTGGAAGATATGCTAATGACCATTATTCCTGGATATTGAATCCCCGCGCTTATAGCCCCTTTTTTGCAATTTGGACTATTCATAACTTATGTATTTGAGTATCTCGTATGTTGTTCACCTTTTCCCTTGCTTATCTTAAAATATTGCCTTATTTCTCTATGTTTTTCATAACCTCCCTTCCATATTTTATCTCCATAACCTGAAGTTCTATTATAATACTTGCATCTTTGATGCATAAACAATCTGGTGGAGCTTCATACTGGCTTCTTATAAGGATGGTACTCTTTAGTTGGCTTCATCTCGGAGATGTTGTAAAATATGGCTATTGTACTATCTTTCTTATACCTCTACTGCTTAAGAGTGATCCTGAGGTCTATAACCCTCTTGGTCCCTCATGTTTTTCTTAGTTGATGTAACTCTTTAGTCTCATCTTCTTTCTAATCAACCTCTATGTAGGCTTAAGATATCATCCAACCTGCGGCTCCTAGTATTAATTATTACTTTAGCCTTTCATAGGTGCTAAGGGATATTCATGATATAATCCTTTAACAATTCAATCCTTCTTCTATGACCTGGGCTTAATTGTTTCTTGAACGTATACCATAATCTTCTATGGCCGTATATAATGCAGGTATAGAACTCTAAACTCTTAAATGTGTTAATAACATCACCAACTCGGGATGGTTGATCAAATAATTCCTTTCGTTCCTTCTTAGATTTCTTTAACGTAAGCTATTACTTTTTCTGGTCTTTTTGCCCCTTTATTGCGTGCCTACTTAGCTTATTTAATTTCCCATTCATGCCAGAGTTTTTATGCAACTCATATGATCTTGAATATTACTTTTAATTTTACTTTAAGTTTATTAAGCACGGTAGTGCCACTTTCCTTTTGAGTGCTTACAATGTTATTGTGAGGCTGTTGTTATACGATCATTTCCTCTTTAGGTCGTTATGCTTAAGTTGAAGCCTTCTTCCTTATTTCCTCGGCTAGTCTTTTGTTGTTGTACCTAGGGAGAACCCTTGACCTTCGTAAAGTTGTGAGCGTATTACGGACCTTTTGTTGTCGTTCCTTGCCTATAATTATCCGTAGTTACTTACCACCGTGCCCTTGTGCTTGTAGGGTTGCTTCTGAACTGACGTTTTGATTGCCTTCTAGTGGCACTTTCTTTTAACCCTGTAACACTCATACGGTACCTTTAACTACCCCAACTCCTAATTGAATATTTCAAGTATTATAATGACATTACTGCAAAGTTGAGTTCTCCATGTTGGGGTTTACCACATTCATCTTGCATAATCTATTGATTTGTTCATAACTTCTTATCTAGTCATGACTAGGCTCTTCCTGAATCAACTACTAATTACTCGTCGGCCCATTCTCATATCCATATTCTGCGTAATCTTTCTTGGTTTATTTCATTGTCTTAACTTACCTCACATGCTGGCTCCTTATCTATCAATAATATCCCAGGTAGGAACCCTTACTTTTTCGTGCTTACATAACGTCCTGGTATCATAGCATATATGTAGCATTGGTATAAGTGCAATCTCATCTCTTTCTCATTTTTATCGCAGTCTTCCTTTGTCATTCCATATTCCCCCTTTAGGGGAGTACTAAGAGTTGGAGCTACGGCGACCTGCCTATAGATGTTTCACCTTTTTATCTTTGGCATCCTTTCACATCATCGATGACACTTACTCACCTTGTGGTAATCCTTCCGTACCAAGGATATCAAAATTCCTTACTCACGAGGGTAAAACTTAGTATAACTGGCACATACAGTCCCTTAAGCTGAACTTTTCTCACATTTCTTGTGGTAGGGAAGTGTCTTCCTGAATGACCATGCTTTTAATTTCTCATGAATCTTCTTTTGTCATTTATTCTATTATTGGCAGAACAAAATATGAAATTCCTATGATGGAGACAATCATCAGTAACACAGTCCGTAGTTCATGTTTAGTCTATCTTGTTCACCAATCCATGCTGGTTCTATTAGTCTAGGGTCTACCTTTTCCTCTTGTAATCACACTAGAGTTGCGAACTTATTTCTCGAAATGAGAACATGATTGTATGGCCTATATCCTTTTGTTGTCCTAAGGCATGTCACTTCTCGTTTCTTCCTTCACTTGATTATAGATTTGGTAATATTGTGATCTCTTGATCTACCATTGCCATCCATGTATCACAGCTTACTCATAATACTTCATTAACTCATTCTTATTTCCTGCTAACATTATGCCCGTCACTTTATTCTGAAAACTTGAACAAGATATTATTTTGCTCTTAGCTTTCCTTTGCTCCATCCAATGGCTCTTCAAGTTGCTTAACGTTCTCGTTTTACTAGGGACGCGAGCCACACTAAAGTAATATTTATTCCTTCAAGGATTATAGTGCATTTCTTTATAATACTCATATATGACGGCATTATTTCAGAGTGGACCATCTGGGTGTCTCATAAAGAGATCTATTAGCATATTTGTAATATCCTTCAGAAATGTCAAATGACACAAATAATTCATCCTTCATATCTTCTTATACTAGTTCTACTAATCCCCATAGGGCGTATCTGGAATGGGTGCGACCAATTGTATATACATCTGTTACTATTGAATATAACTCAAAAAGCTTATGTTCCTCTACCTAAATTATAAACGTTATTAACCATCATTAATTCGGCGCTTCGCACCCTTCTTCATCTTGCTTCTTTTGCTAGTTGAACCTTGTATTTATCTTTTAATCTCTCATTATCTTTCACCATAAAGGTGGATAGGCATTCTTGCCTTAAGGCTTCTTATCAGGAAGCTTACACCCTAGTACACCCATGACCTGCTAAATACCTCACATTTACTTATTGTAGGCATCATATGGAACTGAATTCCTCTGACTCAGCTCTTCCACAACTATCTCTCTTTTCAATTGTCTTTCTGGATGTGGGTATCATCATATTATGAATAAGATAGAGTTTAGGAATTTTAATTCTTACAGCTGAGTTCTACTACACGATTTAGAGTAAGAAGAAAGAGCGACAAACCTAAATGCCCATAGCCTCCTACTTATAAGTGTGGTGCATGACACACCCATAAAAAGACTATACTAGACACGGCTTGTAGACTCCCTAGGACAGATACCACTTTTTTCACTACCCAAACCGATGGTCCACGACGGGCGCCCCATACCTTACTCAACCGAGTACTAAAGTAACGTATCTTTCTTATTATATTATCATATACAAGTGACATACGGGCCTAGCAAGCCAACATGATTATTTAGAAACTCAAAACGTAGGCGGAGGAGACCGTACAATCTATCACATACACTACATATATCTACAAGCGTCTAAGAGCACATAATGTCATAAAGGTCGGGGCAGAATTCTGCCATACCAAACAATACACGTCTAAATCATATTAACCAAACGAGTAACTCGGAAACAAATAGAGCGCACCAATATCTTCTGTCGAGATGATAGCCTACTTAGAGGCTCTCGACCTATCTATTGGGACCTGCATGCATGAAACGCAGTGTTCTCATACAAAAGGGTCGTCTGTACGAATAATGTACCGAGTATGTAAGGCACATAAATAAGTACATAAGAGACATGGAAGAAATATAGAGTACATAACTCAACCTGTAAGTATGAATAACTTTTAAATCATGAAATAATTATAGTGGCATGCATATGCGTATGAAAGTCATGTCGTGCATATGTACATGTTTTGTAACATCATCAGCCTTTGAGGGCATCCCATCATATCATCTTGGCCACTACGGGCAAGATCATCAACGTATACCAGCTGATCAGGTGGTGTTGCGCAAATAATATCATAACCTTCCCCATATCCTATATATATATATACATATACATAGGCATACATACATACATACATACATACATACATACATACATACATATACATATATATATATATATATATAATGTCATCTAGTCATGGGTCAATGTACATGAATGCAATGCATGAAAAGTACGTTAATAAAATCTTTCGTATTTTTCTGAGATCCATAAAATGATGATAAAATATAATGACTAGTGAAAATTCAAGAACATAGATATA
Organism: Nicotiana benthamiana; assembly: GCA_034376525.1. Classification (NCBI taxonomy): domain Eukaryota; kingdom Viridiplantae; phylum Streptophyta; class Magnoliopsida; order Solanales; family Solanaceae; genus Nicotiana; species Nicotiana benthamiana. The sequence continues at coordinate 36,797,400 of CM067327.1, forward strand.
TCTAATACTTCTATGATAGAGTTATTATGGAATTTATGTATTTGCATATTTTATTTGCATCGTATAGATCATGCCAAAAGAAAGACGGAATAGTCTTAACATACTTATTCCTGGAATTATTTGAACGGAATTAAGCTTCTGTTTCCGTAAAATATGCTGAACGAAATTCTGCCCGAATCCCTTAGAAATTTTGAAACGAAATTTGGTGGTTTCTTTTGAAATTTCAATCGAAAATTTTGAATTGCTGAACTAAATTGTTCTGGTTTTCACCTTTTTGGTTCAAAGACAGAATGCAAATGGAGTCTATTTTGTTCCAACGTTCTTGGTTGGATTTGCTTCTATTTTTAACCTTTGAACAAAGGGATTTTCAAACTTTCAAACCAAGGCAGAAGTTCCTAACGTTATATGTTCTGAATGAGTCTTACCTTGGTTAATTTTTAGGCTTATTTTAAACCTTAGGTGTAGACTAGACCCCTGTTCATAAATGGCTTATGAATCATCTTCTTATTTGGTGGCCTTGTGCCACGTGTAAAATGGATATATTTTATAAATTTTTATTCACTTATTAGTTAACTGGGTAATATTACGTTACCTAGTAATTAATCAAATACCTACAAAATTGAGGATTATTCTAACTTACTTAAAATATTACTCACTTTTCACATACCTTATACATCTTAACAGCCTGGCCATGTAGTACCTTGTACAAAACTAGTCCATAAATATCGGGGATTTTAACTCGGGTCGTATTTTACCCCAAAATATCAAATTTGGACAAAATTTATTTTCTTTGACTTGCTCCCCCTTTCTCCTTCATGAATCTACTAATTACTTATGAAATAGAATAATCCTTATAATCTCTAAATAATCTTTTATTTGGACTGATGTCAATTACCTTACAACAAATTTAACGTACAATTCCTCAAGGTGCAACATCATCATAACTTAATACTGCGAAGCGTGACATCAACTAATGTAATACTGTTGGGTGCAACACTATTGTAACTTAATACTGTAAACCATAACATCATCGTAATGGAATACTATTGGGTGCAATACTGTCGTAACTTAATACTGCGAAGCTATTATTGTAATGTAATACCGCAATCTGTAGCATCATCGTAATATAATAATGTAGAACGTAACATCATAGTAATATATTAGTGCAGAGGGTAACATCATCATAATATTTTAATGCAGAGTATAACATCGTCGTAATACTGTGGGGCATAACAATCACAACATCTTACAGAGGGAGTTTTGGGTCGTGACAAGTTGGTATTAGATCTCTAGGCTTATAGGTGTCGTGAGTCACAAGTAGGCTTTGTAGAGTCTCGCAGATTGGTGCGAACACGTCTGTATTTGTCTTTGAGAGGCTGTGGAACTGTTAAAAACATTTCACTTTTTTTTATTCCTTGCCGTGCGAAACTTGTTAACTTTGAAATTTTAAACTTTTGTCTTTTATTCATTCATATATGGTAAGGACACGTATATTCGGAGATGACCAGGAACTAGCGCCCCATACTAGAGACGCCAGAGGTAGGGGCTGGGGTTGAGGCCGAAGATGTCCACATGGTGCAGCCAGAGCACCCGCACGAGCTGTCATAGAGGAGCCACCAGTAGTCCAGTCGGAGGGCAGGCACTTGAGATGCGTACTACTACAACACCAGCTCTTCAAAAGACCCTTGCACACTTCCAGAGCATTTTTGGTACCCTAGCTCAAGCAAGGTTGATTCCCCTTGCTCCTGCCACATTTCAAGCTAGGGGATGAGCACTGTCTCCCTCCACCTGAACCCCAGGGCAGAGGGTTCAGGGCAATCAGATTTCAGAGGTTATACCAGTGCCACATGTAAAGCCAGTTTAGCTCGAGGGTAGGGCAGCAGTTTAGAGAAGGTGCAGTGTTGGCTCGAGGGTACAAGAAGTATCACCCTCCTAATTTCGATGTTTTGGGAAAGAGGATGCTTAGGGATTTCTTGAGGAATGCCACTGTATCCTCCGTACTATGGGTATAGCAAATTCGAGCTGGACACTCCGGCTGAGGCAGCTTCACTTACATGGACTCAGTTCTCGGGCATATTTTTGAGGAAGTATGTTCCTCAGAGCCTCAAAGACTCATGTGAACCGAGTTTGAGTAGTTGTGCCAAGGTGTTGTGACAGTGTCAGAGTACGCAGTTCGTTTCAGTAATTCGGCTAGACATGCATCTTCCTTGGTTTCTATAGTTCGAGAGGGCCCATCGTTTTATTGAGAGGCTCTATCACAGCATCAGGACTAGCATGGCCCGAGATTAGAGATAGATATTTTGTATTACGAGGTTGTGAGTATTGCTAGGAGAGTGAAGGGCATGCTTGCTCGCGAGAGGTAGAAGAGAGAGGCTAGGAGGTCTCGAGAGACTGGTTCTTATTCTACTGCTCGTGCCCCAGCTGCAGCTCGCCATGGTGGGGGATATGTGAGTTTCCCTGTTCATTCATCTCTTCTAGCTGCCAGTGGTATTTCGGATACTCCTAGGCCTCAGGAACCTTATTATCCACCATTAATGCCTAGTGTTCCTCCTGCACGGGGTCTTTCCAACTATCAGTCCAACAAACCTAGCTGAGCCAGCCACAACAGTCATGCTCTCCGAGGGCTTTTTTTGAGTGTGGAAACACTCGCCATATGGTGAGGGATTTCCCCATACTTAGGAGGGGTACACCTCTTCAGACGTCTCAGGTAGAGCGTGCTCTATTGGGTCTCAGGCTGTAATCATAGCACCGGCTACTATTCCACCTACTCAAACAGCTCGAGGTGGAGGTTGGGGAGGTAGAGGTCGCCCTAAAAGGGGGAGTCCAGGTTAGATACTATGCCTTTTCTACTCGTACAGAGGCAGTTGCTTCCCACTCTGTCATTACAGGTATTGTTCCGGTCTGTCATAGAGATGCATCAATTTTATTTGATCCAGGATCCACTTATTCCTATGTGTCATCTTATTTTTTCCCTATTTTGAGCATATCTTGTAGGCGATTCTATTATTTTTTACTATGTGTATCAATCATGTTTGATTGTTATTAGTGGTATGTTCTGAGACTAGAGTCAACTTATTATTCCTCAGCATGGTAGATTTTTATATTATCTTAGGCATGGACTGATTGTCGCCCCATTATGCTATTATCAATTGTCACGTCAAGACTGTGACATTGTCTATCCTAGGCTTTTTGAGGTTAGAGTGGAGGGGCATTTTAGATACACTCACAGCAGAGTCATTTCATTTCTTAAAGCTCAACAAATGGTTGAGAAGGGGTGTGACGCGTATGTAGCTTATATGAGAGATGTTAGTATTGATACCTCTACAGTTGACCCAGTCCATGTAGTGAGGGATTTCCCTGATGTTTTCCTAGCTAATCTTCCAGACATGCCGCTTGATAGAGATATCGAGTTTGGTATTGATTTGTTATCGGCACTCAGCCCATCTCTATTCCTCTATATTGTATGGCCCCTCCTGAGTTGAAGGAACAGTTATGGGAATTGCTTGATAAGGGCTTCATTCGGCCCAGTGAGTCACCTTGGGGTGTTCCTGTCTTGTTTGTGAAGAAAAAGGATTGTTCTATACGTATGTGCATTGATTATTGCCAGATGAACAAAGTTACAATGAAGAATATGTATCATTTGCCCTGTATTGATGGCATATTTGATCAGTTATAGGGTCCCAGAGTGTTTTCCAAAATATACTTGGGTTCAAGTTATCATCAATTAAAGATTTGGAAGCCGGATATCCTGAAGACTACTTTCAGGATTCGGTGTGGTCACTACGAGTTCCTTGTGTTGTCTTTTGGGCTGACCAATGCCCTAACAACATTTATGCATTTGATGCATAGTGTAATTCGGACCTATATTGATTCATCGTCATTGTGTTTATTGACGACATTCTAGTGTACTCCTAGAGTCGGGAGGATCATGAGCAGAACCTGAGGACTGTGCTTCAGACCTTGAGAGAAAAGCAGTTATATGAAAAGTTCTCAAAATATGAGTTCTGGTTGGATTTGGTGGCATTTTTTGGTCACGTAGTGTCGATTGAAGGGATCAAGGTGGATCTAAAGAAGGTAGAAGCGGTGCAGAGTTAGCCCAGACCGTACTCAGCTATAGAGACCCAAAGTTTTCTTAGTTTGGTAAGGTATTACCATCGATTTAATAAGGGATTCTCATCTATTGCAGCACCTATGACCAGGCTGACCAAGAAGGGTATTCCAGTCTGGTGGACAGAGAAGTGTGAGGAGAACTTTCAAAATCTCAAGACATCTTTAGCTACAACACTAGTATTGGTATTGCCTACAGGTTTGGGGTCATATATTGTCTATTGTGATGCATCGCAGATTGGCCTCGGCACAGTGTTGATGCAGGACTATAGGGTGATTGCATATTCGTTCAGACAGCTAAAGGTATATGAAAAGAACTATCTTGTCCATGACCTTGAGTTAGCAACCATTGTTCATGCCTTGAAGATTTGGCGGCACTATTTTTAGGTGTCCCTTGTGAGTTTACACTTACTACTAGATTTTACGGCATTTGTTCAAGCAAAAGGATCTCAATTGCGTGAGCGGAGATGGTTAGAGATTCTTATGGATTATGATATCACTATATTGTACCATCCCAGAAGGACAATGTGGTGGTTAACTCCTTGAGTTACAGGGCAGGGTGTTTGGGGATCTTAGCCTATTTACCAGAAGCAGAGAGGCCCTTGTCTTTGGATGTTCAGGCCTAGGCTAACCAGTTTGTTAGATTCGATATTTCTAAGCCGAGTCGAGTTTTAGACTGTGGTGTCTCTCAGTCTTCTCTATATGATTGTATCAGGGAGCGTCAATATGATAACCCCCATCTATTTTTCCTTAAGGATCAGGTTAAGCATGGTGATGCTAAGGAGGTCACTATTTGAGATCATGGTGCATTGAGGATGCAGGGCAGGCTATGTGTGCCCAATATACATGGATTGCATGATTTAATTCTTTAGGAGGCTCACGACTCGCGGTACTCCATTCATCTAGGTGCCAGGAAGATGTATTAGAACTTGAGACAGCATTATTTATGGAGGAGAATGAAGAAGGAAATAGTGGAATATGTATCTTGGTAACTAAATTACCAGCAAGTGAAGTATGAGCATCAGCGGCCGGGTGGATTGCTTTAGAAGTTACAAATTCTGGAGTGGGAATAGGAATAAATCATTATGGATTCCGTTATTGTACTCCCACGATCTCAGTGAAAGTTTAATGTTGTTTCGGTTACTGTGGATATGCTCACCAAGTTAGCTTATTTCATTCCTATGATGACTACTTATTCTTCTGAGCAGCTGGCTCGAGTTTATATCCACGAGATTGTCAGGATTCATGGCGTGCCAGTATCTATCATCTCTAACCGGGGTGTGCAGTTTATATCTCGGTTTTGGAGGGTCGTACATCATTATTTAGGTACTCGAGCTGAGTTGAGCATAGCATTTCACCCTCAAACGGACAGACAGTCTGAGCACTATTCCGATTCTAGAGGATATTCTTCGTGCATGTGTGATAGAGTTTAGAGGTTATATGGATCACTTATTGCCACTTGCGCAGTTTGCCTACAACAACAGTTATCAATCTGGCATTCAAAAGGCACCGTATGAGGCTCTGTATGGTAGGCGATATCGGTCCCTAGTGGGTTGATTTAAACCGGGCGAGGCCAGATTATTGGGTAAGAACTTGGTTTAGGATTTCTTGGAGAAGGTTAAGGTGTTCAAGATAGACTTTGCACATCCCAGTCCAGACAAAAGAGCTATGCAGATCAGAAGGTTTCCAATGTTGCATTCGTGGTTGGAGAGTGGGTCTTGCTCTAGATTTCGTCTATGAAGAGCGTTATAAGGTTCAAAAAGAAGGGAAAGATGATCCCAAGGTCCATTGGTCTATTTGATGTGTTGCGGCGAGTTGAGGATATTTCTTATGAGCTTGTCTTACCTCCCAATGTAGCAGGATTTCATCTGATATTCCATGTTTCTATGCTCCGGAAGTATCACGGTAATCTGTCTCACATGTTGGATTTCAGCTCAGTCTATTTTGACAAGGATCTATCTTGTGTAGAGAAGTCGATGGCTATTTTGGACAGGCAGGTTCGTAGTTAAGGTTAAAGAACATTGCTTTAGTAAAGGTTCGGTGGAGGGGTCAGTTGGTCGAGGAGGCGACTTGGGAGACCGAGCATGATATACACAGCCGTTATCCTCATCATTTCACCACTTCAGGCATGTCTCTATTCTCTTTCAGGACGAACGATTATTTTAGAGGGGGAGGATGTCACGACCCGGTTGATCGTTTTGAGAGTTATAGCCTTGATCCCCTATTCACTGCTTCCCCATGCTTTTTTCTTCTTATGTGGCCTGCTGGGAGGTTTCGTTTTTGGTTTCGGAGTGTATTAGGACACTTAGTACCTAAACAGAAACTTAAGCCTTAGGATTTTGACCATAGTCTGAACTGTATAAAGAAGACTCTGGAATGGAGTTTTGTCAGTTTCGTTAGCTCCGTTATGTGATTTTGGGCTTAGGAGCATATCCAGATTGTGTTTTCAAGGTCTGTAGCTGATTTATTCTTGAAATGGTGGAAGTCAAATTTTTAGAGATTTCAACTGGTAGTGGACTTTTTCATATCGCGGTCGAATTGGATCTCCAGAAGTTGGACTAGGTTCGTATTATCATTTATGACTAGTGAGCAAAATTTAGGGTCAATCCGACGTGATTTGATAGGTTTCCGTATCGGTTATGAAAATTTAAAGTTTCAAGTTCTTTAAGCTTGAATTGGAGGATGATTTGTGATTTTAGCATTGTTAGATGTGATTTAAGGGCTCGATTAAGTTTGTATGTGTTTTAGGACTAGTTGGTATGTCTGGTTGAGGTTCCAAGGTCATCAGGTGAGTTTGAGATGCTTAACGGACCATTCGGAGTTGTGTTGGATTGGTTGAAGTTTACTGCACCTGGTGTAATCGCACTATGGGCCGCAGGTGCGATACCGCAGAAGCGCCCTTGGAGACACAAAGGCGAGTCTGGGCCTTCCCAGCTGGGACCGCAGGTGTGGTGAGAGTTTTGTATAAACGAACTAGCAGGAGCGGAGGATGGATTGCATAAGTGGGCGCGCAAGTGCGACCCTTGATCACAGAAACGACTTCTATGGACTTAAGTGATATACGCACCTGCGATGGTCTTTCTGCGGGTGCGGGATCGCAAATGCGGTGGACCCCTTGCAGAAGCGAGATCACCGGCATAAAAAGGGCCAAGTCGAGGATTTTATCCCATTTTAAATTTTTGGACCTTGAAAGCTCGAATTAAGGCGATAATTCAAGGATTTTTTAGAGAGAACTTTAGGGTAAAAATTTTTAACTCATTTTTGGTTGTATTCCATTAATCTATGGTTGATTTGATCATTAAATTAAGGAATTCGGGTGAGAAATTTGGGGGAAAATGTTGGAAATAACGCTTTACGCTAGAGGGGGGGGTGAATAGCGTTTTAAAAATATTAAGCGTTTTAGTGCGGAATTTAAAACTTTGCAGAAATTAAAACAAGTGCAGTAAAATAAACTTACACAATGATGTATCCTGGTTGGCCACAAACGTGGTTAGTCCAGTCCCCGAGAGACTCTCTCGAGATTTCCACTAAACTTGTCAAGCTTACGGGTGCTTAACAAACCGTTACAGCTGAGGACACAAGCCTCACCTAGGTGCTCGGGGATCACAATCCCAAAGACTTCAATTGCTCGGGGATACCAATCCCAAAGACTTCAATTGCTCGGGGATAACAATCCCAAAGACTTCAATTGCTCGGGGATAACAATCCCAAAGACTTCAATTGCTCGGGGATAACAATCCCAAAGACTTCAACTGCTCGGGGATAACAATCCCAAAGACTTCAACTGAGGAATCACAAGTTCCTCAACAAACGAGAATCGCAATTCTCTTACAAACACAAAACAAACTCACTTTACAAAGTACTCCTCAATGAGTAGATATGAGTAGAAATAGTATGCTCAAGATCACAACAACTTAGCTCAATAGAATGGCTCTTCAAAAAGCTTTATGGATGAATGAAAATGATGATCAATGTAAGAAAGCTTTTAGCAATGAAAATACTTAAATTGTATATGTTGTTGTTGTGAAAACACTGAGTTAAGCCTGTATTTATAGGTGAAAAACTCAGTCTTACCGTTGTCTAATTGCCAATTAAGGATTGCTGAAATTACTCAGTGACAATCGATTGTCAAGACTAAACAATCGATTGTGTGCCTATCAGATCAAAAATTCAATCCCAGATTTTACGTCAACAATCGATTACTTCAAATCAATAATCGATTATTTATAACGTTAAAAAAATCCTTTCCAATTTTTGGCATAAAACATCGATTATCAGGAAATCAACAATCGATTATTTTAACAACGTTCAGAAAATCTTTTCCAGATTTTACGCAAAACATCGATTGTTAAATATCAACAATCGATTACCTGAAGGTAATTTGAAAATGTATGACAACGGTTAGTTCCAACAATCGATTATCAAATAGAACAATCGATTATAAATTAATTTCAAAACTTACTGTCTCATATATAATCGATTATCAAAAGCCATAATCGATTATTAATTAATTTCAAAACTTTCTGTCTCATATATAATCGATTATCAAAAGCCATAATCGATTATTAATTAATTTCAAAACTTTCTGTCTCATATATAATCGATTATCAAAAGCCATAATCGATTATTAATTAATTTCAAAACACTGGGAGACATTTTTCTCATTCTAATCGATTACCATTAGTTCATAATCGATTTTTCTGAGTTTTGAAAACTTTGCCTCAGTTAACAATCGATTATCAAAAGTACACAGTCGATTGTTATGCAGTTTGCAAAAACCTGATGTTAACTGACTTACTCACAATCGATTATCATTAATTCACAATCGATTGTCATGCAGTCTTGGCTTAGAGATACTCGATTATCATAAGTACATAATCGATTATCTTAGCCCAGATTTTTGAGGCATGTTTGAAAAACATTTTAACAAATATAAATATGCATAGTTTAAAATCATTTGACACTTAAGTTAGATATGCATGATTTTGGAAAAATAATTTTAGTAGAGAAGCCATGTTATGAGCCAAGATTGAGGGATCAAGATCACAATTAATATTGACTCAATTATAACATTTCTAAACTTTGTCTTGAGCTTCTTGTAATGCATCCATTTTGTGCTTGTCCTTGAGCACTGCTATATATCGCTTATTGCTTTGTTTGACATTCATCAAAACCTACAAAAGAACACACGTTTAGTATATTGTATTTGAAACGTGTTTCCAACAATTTCCCCCTTTTTGATAATGGCAAACATAAGCGGGATATATGCAATAATTATTTTGATAATCCAAGACAAGAGTAAAGTATGCAATTTGATGTTCCCCCTCAATTCATGTTCCCCCTTACTTTAAGCATGAATGAAGTTGAGAGTGATATAGCATACTTCTTGATATCCCGTTTCTTCCCCCTTTTGCCATTAGCAAAAATTTACACAAGGGAAGAATATGAAAAAAATGTGAAATAAACACACGTTTATTTATTGGAAAATTAAGATAACATTACAAGGGTGAAACCAAACATAACTAACCAATCAAGAACAAACAGACCAAAAACAACAATTTCTCATCATAACAACAACAATTTCATCATTCATCACCCCCATCCCCTTCATCATCATTGGTAGGCGCTTGATATGGCACCATCTGAGCATAGGCATAATGCACGTGATCAAAGTAACCATGGACTTCACGGGTTAGTTGAGTAATTTGGTCAGAAATGGTCCGGAGGGTAGGCTCCTGAGGAGGATGAGCACGACGGGCTTGTCGATTTTGAGGAGGAGCGGGAGCATGATCACCATCATGATGAAAGGAAGACTCCGAAATTTCCCAGATTTTGGTGCTCTTTTTGAGAGGACCATTAGCAATATTGACTCCGGAAGCTTCAAGAAATTTCATTATTAAGAGGGCATAGGGGAGAGGTATGTCATCTCTGGTGGCATTGAACATATGAGATAGAATAAGCTTGCACCAATTTATTTTAACACCGGTGACAATAGCATGAAGAAATTTGGCATCCTCTTGGGAAATGGTGGTGTGATTGAGTTTACGGGGTTTGAGAACACGAGTGATGAAATAGAGAATGAAACGATAATTCGGGTCCATACCCTTTATGGTGGGACAACGGGAAGAGGACTCATCATAGGCTACTCCGGCTTGGCGGAAGAGATTAGCTTCATCAATCATGACCCCGGCATCATTTATGTACTGGTAGATGTCTTCACCATCATGCGGAATGCCGGCAATGAGGTGGAGGTTATCTTCAGAAATTAGAATGGGAATGCCGTTAACATTGGTAACAAGTTCACCCTCATCATCTTTGTGAAGGTTGGAGTAAAAAGCTTCAACCAAAGAAATGTTGTAGTAGGGGTGAGTAAGGAGTAGGAAATTGAAAAGGTTGCACTCTCTTAGCATATTTGCGGCTGGAATGAATGGTGCAACAAGAGCGTTTGTTGAAAAGCGAGGAGGGAGAATAAGGCGTTTCTCAAATTTGGTTAAGAAACGGGTGAGCTCTTCATTGGATTCAAAGAATAGAACCGATCCATCTTGATATGGATGGCGAGAAGAAGAAGCACCTTGTTTGGAACGAGCACGTTTTGAGTTGCGGCTTGAAATTTGAGAGGATGTGCTAGGATTTTTCAAAGAAAACAAGAGAATTTGATGCTAGGGAGTCTTGAGTGAGTATACAAGAGCATATGTGCAGCCTATATATAGAGAAGGAATGAATCTTACATTTATTGGAAATGATTTGAAGAGATTTGAAGTCTGAAACGGTAAAAATAAATTCACTGACCGTTCAACAATCGATTGTTTGAATGGAATAATCGATTGTCATTAATGAAAATGATCTGACACATCGATTACACGCCAGAACGGTAAGAAAATTTGAAAAAGATAGTCGATTGTCAAACTTGGTAATCGATTGTTTTTCATATTTATGACCTGTCAGGAATCGATTATGGAGCCAAAACGGTAACATAAGTTTAAAACAGATAATCGATTATCAATATATAGTAATCGATTGTTTCACTCACAGAGAGTTTGAATTTTGGCAAATAATCGATTGGCAGAACAAATAATCGATTGTTTGGAAGGGGGATGCTGAAATGATGAGACTTAATTCTATCAGGCAATGTAAACATTTAACAAGATTTCATGGAAAAAAATTGAATCAACAAATAATCGATTATTGATACTGATAATCGATTGTAAGCATAAATAATCGATTATGATCGAATTTTTTTCTTGTATCAAGATAATTCATACTTTCCTCTTACCTTTTGGGGGATGCCTGCAAAATAGAATTAAACATCTCCGACGCTCAAGTCAGTAATCTATAAATGAAATAATAACTTTGAAACTCGTGTAGTCGGGTAAAAAAAATGAACTCTTAAGAATTTTGTCCTAGGATGTTCTTAAGAGGGTTTAGGGTACTTACCTTCCCTTCGACTTTGCCAATTACCTGATTTTGAACATCCTCCGTTCATTTTGGTCTTTTGGCTCATTCTCCAATTTACGAAGCTTTTTCCACAATTTTGCCTTTTGAATTTTTCGAAAATACTTCCGATTTAAAAAAACATAAGTCGACTTTTCCGTCTCTTCCTCCTTCTTTGTGCTTTAATTGAAGGAATTTTGAATTCGTCTCTCGTCAAGTGTTTGGAGCATCCACTACACTTGATTCCTTCAAGCACACCTGCAAAACAAATCAATGCTCTTTTGGTACCCATGCCATTTTGGGTCCTTGAGGGTTATGCATACTATAATGATATGTTTGAGTAGCATGTCTATGTCTAGTAAAGCATGCGGGAGCAATATGACCAATTCGTCTACAATAATGACATGTCACATTTGGATTATGCATGCGTCTAGGCTCATAGTAGCTAGAATAATGCACATTGTTTACTCTATTTTCATTTCTCCTAATTTGAACACCATAGTCATTTCTAGGTTGAACATTTCGGGATCTTCTAGCATGATCATTGTTGTGCCTAAAATATGCATCATGTCTATGGTGACGATTGCTAGGCGGAAGGTCATGTCTAGGTCTCCTAATATTTTGTCTAGCATGCATGTTTGTTTTAGGAAAGGCATTTTTGTTATTAATCCTAGGTTGAGCTCTAGGTGGTTGGGTTTTTGCATCAACCTCTTCTTCATTTATGAAGCCTATTCCATGCTTGGTTGATTTCAAGTTATCAAGCACCACATTCAAGTTTTTATGAGAGGAGTTGAATTTATCTAGTGTGCCTTTTAATCTACCTACTTCATTCTTAAGGTCTACACAAGAAGCACAATTTTTTGTAGAACTCTCGGGCTTGTCAGAACTTCTTTTCCCATAAAACTTGTTTTGTTCTAGTAGCTTCTCATTTTCCAAAACCAATTTTTCTAATTCTTTTTCTTTTAATGAAAACTGTTTTTGAAAATCTTGTTCTTTTAGAGAAGCATTTTCTCTTAAACTAGTGACGGTTTTTGTAACTTTGAGAAATTCAGCATACAATTCATCAAAAGCATTTCTCATGTCATCAAGAGTATAAAAATTTTGAGAAGAGATTTGACTTACCTCACTTTGATTTTCTTCCTGTGCCATGAGGCAGAGATTTGCCGCTTCTTCATTTTCTTCTTCACTGGATTCGTCTCCGGAATCTCCTCCCCAAGATATGTATGCTCGTTGCTTCTTGAAGGGTTTCTTCTCCTTTTTAAGATTTGGGCAGTTTGTTTTGATATGCCCTGTTTCACCACATTCATAACATTTAACTTGCTCACCTTGCTTTTTCCCTTTGCGGTCATATTCTTTTCGCATGAATTTTTGGAACTTTTTGATGATGAGTCCAAATTCGCTATCTCCATCCTCTTCAATTGGTGATTGACTTGTGCTCGCCTTTAGAGCAATCTTTTGCCTTCTTTGTTCGTCAACAACAGGGTTAAGAATAGTGGATTCATAAGTCTTAAGATTACCTCTAAGAGCGTCTATGGTGACGTTCGTGATTCCAATTGACTCTTGAATCGCATCGGCCTTTGATCGCCATGCCGGTGTTAGGCTCCTAAGGATTTTTCGAACTAGTTCTTTGTCTGTGAACGTCTTCTTGAGTGCGTGGAGATCATTCACTATTGATGAGAACCGCTCAAACATCTCGTCTACCTTTTCGCCTTCCTTCATATGGAACAATTCGTAAGCATGAGTTAAAAAATCAATTTTAGCTTCTCTTACCTGGTCAGTCCCTTCGTAAGTGACCTCAAGCTTGTCCCACATTTCTTTCGCTGTTTTGCAGCAGGAGATTTTCCTGTAATCATTAGCATTAACAGCACAGAGTAATAAATTAATAGCTTTAAAATTATTTTGGACCATTCGATTATCCTCGGCGTTGAATTCCTCTTCTGTTTTTGGCACCCATATTCCTTCCACCTGTTTGACAGGAACCTCATTTCCTTTGGTGTACACCTTCCACAAGTAAGGGCTGTTTGATCTGACGAATATCTGCATCCTTTCTTTCCAATATGAATAATTAGTCCCGTTGAACAAAGGAGGTCTTGTGGGGCACTGTCCTTCATCAATACCTGCAAAAGAGTCTAGAGTAGAAGCCATGGAAAGATTCTCTCAAACGGTTAAGTCTTTCAGAGAGTATGGCTCTGATACCAATTGTTGGAAATAACGCTTTACGCTAGAGGGGGGGGGTGAATAGCGTTTTAAAAATATTAAGCGTTTTAGTGCGGAATTTAAAACTTTGCAGAAATTAAAACAAGTGCAGTAAAATAAACTTACACAATGATGTATCCTGGTTGGCCACAAACGTGGTTAGTCCAGTCCCCGAGAGACTCTCTCGAGATTTCCACTAAACTTGTCAAGCTTACGGGTGCTTAACAAACCGTTACAGCTGAGGACACAAGCCTCACCTAGGTGCTCGGGGATCACAATCCCAAAGACTTCAATTGCTCGGGGATACCAATCCCAAAGACTTCAATTGCTCGGGGATAACAATCCCAAAGACTTCAATTGCTCGGGGATAACAATCCCAAAGACTTCAATTGCTCGGGGATAACAATCCCAAAGACTTCAACTGCTCGGGGATAACAATCCCAAAGACTTCAACTGAGGAATCACAAGTTCCTCAACAAACGAGAATCTCAATTCTCTTACAAACACAAAACAAACTCACTTTACAAAGTACTCCTCAATGAGTAGATATGAGTAGAAATAGTACGCTCAAGATCACAACAACTTAGCTCAATAGAATGGCTCTTCAAAAAGCTTTATGGATGAATGAAAATGATGATCAATGTAAGAAAGCTTTTAGCAATGAAAATACTTAAATTGTATATGTTGTTGTTGTGAAAACACTGAGTTAAGCCTGTATTTATAGGTGAAAAACTCAGTCTTACCGTTGTCTAATTGCCAATTAAGGATTGCTGAAATTACTCAGTGACAATCGATTGTCAAGACTAAACAATCGATTGTGTGCCTATCAGATCAAAAATTCAATCCCAGATTTTACGTCAACAATCGATTACTTCAAATCAATAATCGATTATTTATAACGTTAAAAAAATCCTTTCCAATTTTTGGCATAAAACATCGATTATCAGGAAATCAACAATCGATTATTTTAACAACGTTCAGAAAATCTTTTCCAGATTTTACGCAAAACATCGATTGTTAAATATCAACAATCGATTACCTGAAGGTAATTTGAAAATGTATGACAACGGTTAGTTCCAACAATCGATTATCAAATAGAACAATCGATTATAAATTAATTTCAAAACTTACTGTCTCATATATAATCGATTATCAAAAGTCATAATCGATTATTAATTAATTTCAAAACTTTCTGTCTCATATATAATCGATTATCAAAAGCCATAATCGATTATTAATTAATTTCAAAACTTTCTGTCTCATATATAATCGATTATCAAAAGCCATAATCGATTATTAATTAATTTCAAAACACTGGGAGACATTTTTCTCATTCTAATCGATTACCATTAGTTCATAATCGATTTTTCTGAGTTTTGAAAACTTTGCCTCAGTTAACAATCGATTATCAAAAGTACACAGTCGATTGTTATGCAGTTTGCAAAAACCTGATGTTAACTGACTTACTCACAATCGATTATCATTAATTCACAATCGATTGTCATGCAGTCTTGGCTTAGAGATACTCGATTATCATAAGTACATAATCGATTATCTTAGCCCAGATTTTTGAGGCATGTTTGAAAAACATTTTAACAAATATAAATATGCATAGTTTAAAATCATTTGACACTTAAGTTAGATATGCATGATTTTGGAAAAATAATTTTAGTAGAGAAGCCATGTTATGAGCCAAGATTGAGGGATCAAGATCACAATTAATATTGACTCAATTATAACATTTCTAAACTTTGTCTTGAGCTTCTTGTAATGCATCCATTTTGTGCTTGTCCTTGAGCACTGCTATATATCGCTTATTGCTTTGTTTGACATTCATCAAAACCTACAAAAGAACACACGTTTAGTATATTGTATTTGAAACGTGTTTCCAACAGAAAATGTTGGAGGTTCTTCAACTGGGTTTTTGATACTTGATTGGGAGTTTGATATCGGATTTGGAAAATTTTGGTTCAAGTGAATTCGTGAGTTATTGGGTGTTCATATTTTGTGACTTTTACTCAATTCCGAGACGTGAGCCTGGGGAGGCGTTTAGGGTGAATTTCAAATTTCTTATTAGAGTCTTGATTTCATTAATTAGATTATCTAGTATACTTGTGTTTATGATATGTAATTACTTTGGTTAGATTTGGCTCATTCAGAGTCGGATATTCGTAAAAAAGGCATTGCTACCGCTTGATTGAGCTTGGTTCGAGATAAGTGACTTGCCTAACCTTGGGGGAAGGGAGGGACTCCTCTTAGGATTTGGTACTGTTATGATATGTGAGCACCGTATATGTGAAGTGACAAGTGCGTACACGGGCTATTTGTTGTAAAACTCCATTTGTCATTGAGTAATAACCTGTTTCACTTTAATTGAATTATACTAACATGTTTAATTATCATATTTAGCTTAGAATAGCATGTTACGTGTCTTAAATGCTTATTTGAATTCTATGCAACATGCTTAGTAAATTCCCTACTTTTTCCTTGACTTGTACTTTGTCTAAACTATAGGATTTCGTGTTATAGTTGTTATTTCCATTGTTTTAGCTGTGTATTTATTTTTAGGACTACGGAAGGGTATTCCGGGAGATCCCTGCATATTTACTTCGGGACTAAGAGACGGTATCCTTGAAGATCTGCATGTATATTTACTTTAGTATCGCGAGAGATCCCCCTGCATATTTATTTTGGGTCTATGAAACAGTATTCCAGGAGATCCCATGCACATTTACATTTGGGACTACGAGACAGTATCTCGAGAGATTTCCTGTTGATATTTCTGTGTATTGTATTGTTATCCTTATATGTATGTATTTATATTAGGGCCCTGACTTGACCTTGTCACTACTCCACCGAGATTAAGCTTGGACACTTACTAAGTACCGTGTTGGTTTAATGCTATTCTTCTACACATATTTTCGTGTACAAATCCAGATACCTCCTATCAAACATTTATAAACTTTAGAAAATCTAAAAGTCGTCTTTCTATAGTCCATAATTGCTATTCCAGGGTCCAAATTCAATGATATTAAAGAAAGCATGTGCAAATTCTTTTAATTAACGCCCAGTAATCAATCTTGCTGCAAACAGTAGTTCTTTACGGATAAACCCTCTTTAGTTTTCCCTTTTCGCATCTTTCAAAAGTTTATATAACCCTCTCAAGGTTATTGATTGAATTATCTTCTTCTTTCTAAACTAACATAACTAGGAAAAACGACACAGCTGGTACCGTACCGTTGTTCTCTCTTTTAATCCCTATTTTAACCAATAAATAAATATCTTATTGGTAAATGTAGTGATCTTGCTCTGAAAAGGTTCACTGCAGCACCAGCACACCATCCTATGAAGTCAACCCTCAGAACAAGTTTTTATTTTCCTTTTCTATTACACTAATTTTTAATATGATGCCACTGCTAAACTTTATAATGGAGTGATAACTATTTCTTTTAATGCTATTCCTTTTTAATAACTTTCGACCAAGAGGTTGTGAGTTCGAGTCTCCTCAAAAGTAAGGTGGAAAATTCTTAGAAGAAAAGATACCAAAGATCTATATGGAAATAACCTCTCTACTCCAAAAAAGAGGTAAGATATGCGTACAGACTACCCTTCCAAACCCCATTAAATACAATTATATTAGATTTATTATTATTGTTATTATCTTTTAATTAAAATTTTGGATTCAAAATCTGAATATAAATTAAAGTTGCCAAACAACTACCTGCAAAGAAAAATTTTCTCTAATCGAATTCGAATTAGTCCAACTCCAAAAGGAATACCATACTACCAAACGATAACCAAAAATGTTCTTAATATGATGCCACATAACATAAATATTTATATATATATATATATATATATATATATATATATATATATATATATATATATATATATATATATATATATATATTAAATGGAGGTGTAAATAAAACAGGTTTCATAGGAATATGTGTGCCTATTAATGCGGATCTAGGATTCTTTGAGAATGAGCATGTCTGTCGTCTTATGCTCCTTATTTTAATAGTATTACTAACTCTTATTGATCTTCGTAATCAATTTTCAAAAACAGTTCCAGTGATGCATGTAGTATTTTTACATGCTGTATATGCATACATGCATGTTGTGCATCTCAAATCAAAAACTTGACCAAGCGTAGTTTTAACAACCACAGATAGCCCATAGATAAATATATTTACATAGTTAAGCAAATTGATTTTTCAGTTATATATATATATATATTAAATATTACAAATTACATAGTATTACATATGGGAATATTTCAAGTGATTATCTTAAAGTCTTAGGGGTCATTTGACATGTGGGATAAATATATTCTGTGTTTGGTTGGCAGTATCGATATTTGTGAACCAGTTCGGTTTCATGCCGGGTCGCTCCACTACAGAAGCTATCCACCTTGTCAGGAAGCTGGTGGAGCAGTTCAGGGATAAGAAGAAGGACCTGCACATGGTTCTTATCGACTTGGAGAAGGCGTATGACAAGGTCCCGAGAGAGGTGCTGTGGAGGTGCTTGGAGGCGAAGAACGTGCCGGAAGCCTACATCAGAGTAATCAAGTACATGTACGATGGAGCTAAGACTAAGGCTAGGACGGTGGGTGGCGACTCAGACCATTTTCCAGTGGTTATGGGGCTCCATCAAGGATCGACGCTTAGCCCTCTCTTGTTTGCCTTGGTGATGGATGCTCTAACCCGACATATTCAAGGGGATGTGCCTTGGTGTATGCTATTTGCTGATGACATAGTCTTGATAGAAGAGACGAGGGTCGGTGTTATTTAGAAGTTAGATGTATGGAGACAGACTCTCGAGTCTAAAGGTTTCAAAATAAGCAGATCTAAGACAGAATACCTGGAATGCAAGTTTAGCGCCGAGCCGAGCAAAGTAGGCAGGGACATGACGATTGGATCCCACGTCATCGCCAAGAGGGACAATATCAGATATCTTGGTCGGTGATTCAGGGGGACGGAGAGATTGACGGGGACGTCACTCACCGTATAGGAGCGGGGTGGTCGAAGTGGAGGCTTGCATCAGGAGTCCTGTGTGACAAGAAAGTTCCACAGAAACTCAAGGGGAAATTTTATAGAGCTGTGGTTAGACCTGCCATCTTGTATGGGGCGGAGTGCTGGCCAGTGAAGAACTCCCATGTTCAGAGAATGAAGGTTGCGGAGATGAGGATGCTCAGGTGGATGTGCGGGCTCACAAGGTTAGATAAGATTAAGAATGAAGTTATTCGAGAGAAGGTGGGGGTGTCCCCGGTGGATGAGAAGATGCGAGAAGCGAGGGTGAGGTGGTTCAGGCATGTGCGGAGGAGAAGTCCTGATGCCCCGGTGAGGAGTTGTGAGCGGCTGGCGATTGTCCGCGTACGACGAGGAAGAGGGAGGCCTAAGAGGTATTGGGGAGAGGTGATTAGGCACGACATGGCTAGAATGCGGGTTTCCGAGGACATGGCCCTTGATATGAAAGTCTGGAGGTCTACTATCAGGGTTGTAGGATAGGGGCCCCTAGAGTTTTTCGTACTCCTCACTCGGGGTTGGGTGAGGCTTGGCAGGGCTATCCGTAGATGATTTGTGCATTGGATTGTGTCTCCCTTATGGCAGTTATTTATGGTAGTTACTGTAGTTACTATCTGATATATTTGCATGCTATTTTATTTATGGTTCTTATGTTTAGCTAATTATTTACACTATTTCTGCTGGAGTTACTAATGCTCTTTTGTTTTTGTTTTTGGTTTTGTTTTTCTCTTTCCTTCACTGAGCCGAGGGTCGATTGGAAACAGTCTCTCTGCCCTTTCGGGTAGAGGTAAGGCATGTCTACATATTACCCTCCCCAGACCCCACTTTGTGGGACTATACTGGGTAGTTGTTGTTGTTGTTGTTGTTGGTTGGCAGTATAGATTTTTTCCATGATAACTTTATACCGCTAATTAAATACTGTATAAAATTAATCCCAGACTTAATTATGGATAGCTCACATTATCCCACCTTATTCCATCAAACTTAGAATTATTGGGAGGTGGAATAAAATAATCCAAGAATTATAATTTTAGGATTATAATCCCGGCATAATATATTTTGCGTACCAAATGGCCCCTTAGTACATAGGAATTCAAAACATGGGAGGGTAGGGCTTCAAAAAAATAAAATGTCATTTATTTCTTTATTTTTGTTGAGGGAAGTGTCTAAATACCTTATTTGGGGGCTATTATTTAACTTGTACCCTAAGTCCAAAAGATGTTACAATTTTACTCACTTCTAACACAACTTCAAATGTACTCGGCTGAAGTAGTGTAATTCACGTCTAAAGTTATACATTTTATCTGAAAATTTTGGATTTCTTACGAAAATATCTTAAATGCATATAAAAAATTGGCTGCAATTGAAGTACATGCATCTTAAGTGCATTTTAAGTGTAAGTTTTATGTTCAAGACGAACATCTTAAATGTATGCAAAACATTTGTTTCACTTAAGGTGTATTCATCCTAAGTACAAAAATTACGCTTAGCATACACTTAAGGCGTGTACTTCTAAAGAACAGTTAATATTTGCATGTACTTGACATTTTCTTCTGATATTCGAATTGCCCAAAAATAAAAACTTATTCTTCAAATGTACAATCCAACATATTATTCAATGCTCAAATCAACTTTAAATAAGCTCAAAATTGAAATATAAATATTCAAATATTTTAAAAAAATAAACTTCAATCATTAATTCATCAAAACAATATTAAATCTAACAAACTTATTTTATGACTAAGAAGAAGAAGAAAAAGAAGAAAGACTAAGCAACAACAAGAAAAGAAGTGTTGCACCAATTCACTATCGTAAAATATCATAAACCACCTTAAAATCTACTTAAAAATATCAGGTAAACTCGTCGTCACATTTATTTTATAGCAATTGAGAGAAGAAGAAGAAGGAGGAGGAGAAGGAAAAGCAGAGAAAAAGCGGCTTGTCTGATTA
Source organism: Nicotiana benthamiana (assembly GCA_034376525.1). NCBI lineage: Eukaryota > Viridiplantae > Streptophyta > Magnoliopsida > Solanales > Solanaceae > Nicotiana > Nicotiana benthamiana. The sequence continues at coordinate 36,818,114 of CM067327.1, forward strand.
TCTGTATTTTGCGTACCAAACTTTTTTTAAAAGATAAATAAAAATTACATGAGATCGATCAAATAGAGTGCTCATAAAAAATTTATATTGTTGTCATAGTTTGACGTTTACCAGTTCATCCACGACATGGTTTCCTTCTCTATGTAAATGTGTCACGACCCAAAACTGCTAGTCGCGATGGTACCTAACTCGATCTGTTAGGTAAACCAACTAACAGTAAATACAATCTAAATAAACTTATCAGAACATTTACACATTAACACCAAAATTGGTAGTACAAATGATGAGCTTGTAATACTTGAAATTTACAAAGATGATATAAAAAATAATTACACAATCTGTTTGAAAGTTCATAAGCAGATTAGCAAAATCTAAAGCTACCAAGGACAAATGGAAGTTATATCCGAAAAGCACGAACATCTTTAGAGTCAGCTCCTAACATCACCAGCCGCTCCGCTCCAAAAATCTCTATGCAAAGTACAAAGTGTGTAAGAGTATAACCGACCTTATGTATTCAGTAAGTATCTTGTCTAACCTCGTCGAAGTAGTGACAAGACTTTTTAGTTAAAAGATACTCACTGATAAAACATGCACCATAAACCAAAAATATAACTATACTACGATATAACAAAAAGGAACACATAAAATGAATATACAAAACAATAACTAAGTGCTAGCAGAGATTATAATTTTGCAACTTCCAATGCCTCGACCAATCTTTCCCTTAGAATGAAAACCAATAGACCACGACAGTCACTCCATAACTCTCATAGCATGAGGAGTGTACTCGTATGTCATGTCAATTATACGGCAACACCTTTCATGCTTTTATCTCATACTCACCCAATATATGTTTAACAGTACCAACTGAATGACAGAAATACCGATAACAGGAATTACAAAATAGAAAATACCCAAGTAGCAATAATGAACGAGGATACACACGTGGGCAACAGTAATAGACTAGGTGGAAAGCATATGAGTAATGACAACAATTGGAAGACAAGGAATATCAACTTCAACTAGCTAGCATAGTGGAGGCCTAGATATGGGTAGAGTAGATAAGAAAGAAATACATGATCTTTACAAGTTAACAAGTAGAGGCATGGATGACTAACATAGAAAAAGGCTTGTACTAAAGTGCAATAGAATAGTTACGACATGGATGTAATTATGACAGCAGGAAGTAGACATGATATTTGCAAATTAAGCAAGTAAAAGTTATGGGAAACACAACAACAATTGAGATAGAGACCAAGGACAGGACAATAACAACAAGTCACATAAGATCTATAAGTACAACGATAACAGCTCAAGGTAAAGGCATGAACGGATACAAGGAAAACAGATATCACATCGTAATGCATGTCCCTCATCCTTGGCTTCATGGAAACACCCACCGTGCTATGAACTACTCGTGATAACATAAAAGCTTGATAATATAAATGAAATGGCACGACATCTACCTTTCGTGCTTTTACTCCAAAATGATATGGCACAGCATTACCCTTCGTGCTTTTACTCTCAATAATATGGCATGGCATCATCCTTCGTGCTTTTACTCTCAACAATATAGCATGGCATCATTCTTCATGCTTTATCTCTCAATAATATGGCACGTCATCGCCCTTTATGTTTTTACTCTCAAATGATATGGCACGGCATCACCCTTCATCCTTTACACTCTCCCCCGCATGATAATGTATATACAATGGCACGACATCATCCTTTATGCTTTACATTCTTCCTTACCAAGCATATGTATGTGATAAACAAGGAAGGAAGTAATAATAACGTCATGGAAATTGTTTAAATGAATATTCCAAACAAATCCAAATCACAACTTTTCAATGCCAATAATAGTTCAATAAATCCTCAAGAACCATATTATTCAAGTGTTTCCACAAATCTCAGGAATGATGTAGATCAAACACGAGTATATAATCTAGTATCTCAAGAATATTAGCGGTAGCAATGTATTAATGATTATGCATGGTGATGACCTAATTAAACACATCAATGTATTCTCATAACGCTATCAAATTTGATCAAGTTATAAGAAGCTATTTCTTGGTTTCTAACATTTAATACTATGTTCTTAGTATCTAGGAGTCAAGTAAGGCATGAAGCAAGAAGGTCACGTAATGTTACAAAATATAATTTATAACATAATCTACCCCGATCATGGTTAACTCTAGCACATGCATATATGCTCGTCATCTCATATATGTATCAATCCCATATGTAGCAAACAATCTCAAATAGTAGTAAGAATTCCCTCAACAAAGTTAGGCAAGACACTTACCTCAATTCGGCTAACTCAATACTCAATTTAAATTTTTCTTTTATAAATTCACCTTCCCTAGGCTTAATCTAGCCAAAGACGACTTAAATACATCACACAATGAAAGAGAAAATAATTCAATTAATAAAGTTGTAATTTTTATACAATTTTTAAAAATTCAACAAAAGTCAACACCGGAACCCGTCCGGTCAAAACCCCGGTCCAAGGATAGGTCTTGACTATGCATAGCCTCACGACTCCAATTACGTATTTTATTTCCAAATCCAAGTCCTATTCGACTCTCAAAAAAAAATTCAAAACTTTAACAAAATCTCCAAATTTTTTCCTAGATTTCTTATGAGTTTGATGTTAAATCTTATGTATAATTATGAAATATAGTTGAGAATTGATTAGAGGTACTTACCCAATGATGTGGTATGAAAATTGCGATCACGTGATTTTTGCATCGCTTGACATGTTCCTATAAAATTCATTAAATTAGGATCTTTCTTTTATTATTTGAACTTTTAGGAATTAATTGTGTGATTTTGTGTTTATTTGCGTCTTTCTTTGTTATTTGAATTGTTAGGTTTTATTTGCACAAGTTTGAGTTTGTTCGAATTTTATGAATTAATTGCATAATTTTGTGTTTATTTGCATGTTGCACGTTTTAATTTGCATAATTCATAAAAATACAAAAATGACATGTTTGCATCTAGGATTTAAATTTTACATTTTTTATAGGTTACTAATTAAGTTGATATCAAAAATGAGGAAATTATAACAAATTGGTTAATTTTCTTTGAGATTTAGGATTTAGGAGTTTATTTAGTTTGTCTCGTAATAAATATATTTTGGCTATTTTTGTTTCTGTTATTATAAAATCTGAAATATATATAATAATAAAACACACACACACACACATATATATATATATATATATATATATATATATATATATATATATACGAAAAGAATTATTGAATGTTTAATAATGGGGGGTCTTTGAGAGACCAAAACATAGCCTAAAAAACCCCAAACCCATCAAATGAACCCAAATCCAATACCCTCACCCGGTCCAAAAAGCCTCAAAAGCTAAAACGACGTTGTTTTGACCAATGCATCTGAGCCGTTGATCATCCTTGATCAAACGGTCAAGATACAATGTCAATTCCCCTATATATATGTCGGACAGCCCCCCTAGTATAACCTTGCACCCTGTCCAAAATATACCCTAATCCAGCCGATGTAACACCACCATGCCTCCACCTTATCTCCATTGCCCGCCGGCGCCGGCATAACTACGAAGGTTTCCAAAATTACACCCCAGAATCCCCAGGATCCCCTCTTCCCAGCCCCCTTAGGATCATCCCTCGAAACCTACCCCAACTTGTCGAATATCTGTTTGAAATGGGGCAGCTCCGCCGTACACGGCGGAGACACGGTGGCCAATGGATTCCAAAACAACACCGTACACTCTTCTCGCTCCTCTCTTTCCAACCCCATCATTAGACACCCTCGAATATGGCCCCAATTCCTCGAATATCCATTGGAACTGGGCAGCTCCGCCATGCACAGCGGTGACCAGGCTCCTATGGCTTCCAAATCGTCACCACCCACTTCTCTGACCCTCCTATACCCAAAAATACACCCAATTCCATTCAAATAACTCTCAGATCTTTCCACTTTCAAAACCAGCCTGACCTAGTTTTGAGTTCGACCCCTAAAGACCGTCTGAGTTTCGAAACGGAGTCACACGTTTGTTTTGGCCCAAAAACAAACCGGTGACTCTGCTTGGAGGCTCAAATTGATTTCGACCGAGTTTAATTGAAGAATGATTAATAAGTTTGCCTTTCTTTCTTTTTTCCTCTTTCTTCTATTTTGTTTCTGTATTGTGTGGACGATTCGTATGGTTTAATTTTGGTTGTGAATTCCAGTTAGCAACTATGTTTCAAATTGTTTTGGTTGCTCTTAGTCTTAATATTATTAGTCCAGCATAATAGCTTCCATGTTTTTCTTGTAATTTCAATAGTATTCTTGATTTCTAAGTTTGAGTGTTGATTAATGGTTCACATATAATTAGGAATTGACCACGATTGGTTTGGGTTGCATTTAGTTTTTAATTTTGTTAGTCCATCATAATAGCCTCCATGTTTTTCTTTTAATTTCAATAGTTTCTTGATTTCTGAGTTTGAGTGTTGATTAATAGTTTACATGTAATTAGGAGATTGGTCATGTTTTATTTTGGTTGTTTTTAGTTTTTAACTTTTTTTAGGCCAGCATAGTAGCTCCCAGTTTTGATCCGTACTCGATTCAAATTTTGTTAATAGCATTATAGTTATAGTCTTCCATGTTTTGCTTTTAATTTTCGTATTTCATTTGATATCTTGATTCTAGTGTTTGATTTCTGAGACTGATTGTCGGCTATTCCTAATTAATAGTTCAATAAAATTAGAAATTGGTTATAGTTGTTAGTAGTTAACTACAGAATTTAATATTAGCTGTTAGTAGTTAATTACAAGATTAGTAAAATAGTAACTTCATCAGTAAAAGGGTAATATAGGACTTTCACTTAATTCTAGTAATTTTTAGAATGAAATAGGGGTAATATAGAATTTTTAACTTGCTTTGGTAATTCTGGAATAAAACAAGGGTATTATAGGTATTTTACAAGTAAAGAACAATGCTAGAATCTTTTAGACCCTTCTAGAAGGGGATTTTAGTTTAAAAATCAGTGGTTTAGTGTAGTAACTCGGGAAACAAGTCAAAAAATGAAGGACCAAGTAGGTAAAGTCTGAAAATTAAAAAGAGGGACTAGTAGTTAAATTGTAATAAGAGGGTTGCCCTAGTTTTTGGCCATAAAAGGGACCCAAATTCATTCAAAAGGGGGATTGGACGGTCTGAAAATATCTATATAATTTCCTAGAATTTTGAAGCTCTAAAATCTCTCTAAACATTTCCTGAAAACCTCCAGCAGTCCAAATTTTACTTTTCCATTGGACTTTATTGTGCAAAAACACTCTTAAACTCAGCTGTCTATCAAAGATCCAGCCATAGGAGATAGGAAAATGACCTGAAATATATTTGAAGTTCCAATACTTGTTCTAGTTTCAGTTCAAGCTGGTTTGGTTGTTATTCAATCTATTTCGAGTTGGATGGTTAATGTTGTATGGTGTTAAATTCTTTTGGGTTCCTGTTTAATTAGATGGGTTCATTGGAAAGATGTGGGCATTTGTTGCTGTTTGATTTTTGGGTTTAAGACTTCCACTGGTGCTTGGTAGTATTTCTGGGGTCATTGACTATTCATAAACTGTGAACTCCTCTGAATATACTGTTGTTTGAGTGCTGTTGACTTTCAGTTCTGCTTTTTGTGCACAAATTCCAGGGATCTCTAATGGTGTTCAAGTTTGGACTTAATGGATATTCGAGTTGAAGAAGCCTATTATCTTTTTTTATCAGCTTTATTGCTATTATGTGGTTATACTTGAGAAAATGCCTTATAATAGTAGGACATTATATTTTATCTTGCTAGTTAGAATTAGTTCTTCATGTGCGTTATTTTAAAAAAAAAAATGAACGCCAATGGCTTGTAATAATAGGACATTATATGTTAGCTTGCTATCTAGAATAGTTCTTCATGTGCTTATATTAAAAAATGAACGCCAACGGTCATGTATTTCGAATTAGTTTCTTTGTTTACACTGTTAATAGCTTAAAGCTACTTGGGTTATTGTCATTATAGCCAATTCGAACTAGGTTTATTTTTGAGTGATTTGGTCCAGTTATTTGTTACTGGTGTTCCTAAAGGTCATAAATTAAGGTTTGGGCTCATTTAGGAGCCCAGCAAATCCCATGTTTGTTTCAACAGCCCAACTCATGCCATTGAGCCCAGGTAGCTCATCCCATATACAAAAAATAAATTTTGGGCTTACAATTGAGCCCAAATGCTAAAGCACAGTCAAAGAAGAACTGAAACAATGTATAGTAGATTCATTATCCCCAAATATGGACAAATATAATAGAAAACCTTAGTTTTCTCTAGGATCGGCATTTAAAATAACAAACGAGGCACCCCGCGCTAAATGAAACCTATAACTCACGCAGCCCTTGTAAATGCTTACGAAATATTTAGAGAATTCAGGACACACCGTTTAGCGAATTTCACAGCCTTCCCGCAAAGATAATAATGCGACAGTCGCTTTAGGCACGTCTTTAATAATTTTATCTCCTTAAACACGAGTGTGCATTTATGTGACCCAAATCCAAATTCCAACGAATTTAGAATGAGTCAAAAACCACGTGTGGTGCATTTATGTGACATAGTTCGAGGCATGTTTTAACATTGCTGCAATTTTCCATAAAAAATAATAATAAAAGTGGTTAAAATATTTAAAATGCACATAAGTTCATAATTGTATAAAATCAGATAATTTAAGCCAAATATATCAGTTGAGCGATCGTGCTAGAACAATGGAACCCGCGAATGCCTAACACCTTCTCCCGGGTTAACAGAATTCCTTAATATGATTTCTGGTTCGCGGACTGTTAAACAGATTCATTCTTTCCTCGATTCGGGATTTAAACCGAAGTGGCGACCGCTTGGGACACCACAAATCTCCCAAGTGGCGACTCTAAAAATCTCTTAAATAATTAGATCCCGTTTCGATTGTCCTTAAATTGTAAAAACTCCCTTATCTACGCGTGTATATAGCCAAAAAGGAGGTGTAACAAAAATCCCTTCACAAAATTGCCTCTCATCGAAGCTAAGGTTCAAAATTTAATAAACTCAAGTTAAGTCTTGAAATTCTCAGCTATACGCACGATGTAGATGTCGCATTTGCGAAATAGGGTTCACAAATCCGCAAATGTGAATAATCTATTGCAAAAGCGAGCCAGAGCACTTCCTGTCATGGTCTCATTTATGACCCAAAACTTTGCAAATGCAAAATTGCAAAAATGAACAATCCAATACGAAGGGTTTATTCGCAAATGTGAATCTTCCCCAACAGTCCAAATTTCAAAAATGCGCCGGCAGCTTCGTAATTGCGACTATCCCATTTGCGAGAAAAATATTGCAAATGTGATAACACCAGAACCAGCACTCAAAAATCATGAAAAATTATTCCGAAACTCGCCCGAACCCCGTAGGGTCCAAACCAACCGCGCACCCAGGTCAGAAACAAAACATGAACCCACTCGCGCGATCAAATCATGAAAATAACCTCTAAAAGCACGAATCGGACGCCAAAACGCATGAAGATCAGAGTAAACTTCAAAAACTTCTAAGATTGCAACCAAGCATCCAAACCATATCAAATCAACTCCAATTAGCGCCAAATTTTTCACACAAGTCACATTTGATATTATGGACCTACACCAACTTTCGGAATCAGAATCTGATCCCGATATCAAAATGTCCACTCCCGATCAAACTTTTCAAAAATCCAACTTTCGTCATTCTATGTCTAATTTGACTTTGTTATTAAGGTCGTTATGCAACATCACATACTTCAATCTCGAACTAGTTTGGGCTTGCTAAAATGAGTATTTTTTGACCTATTCTTAACCTGTTCAAGTTTTTTTCATTATAATAATTTATCTATTAAATAATATTAGGGACTTTCTGAGTCATAATTTTGTTTAGCTGACAGACTTGACAATTTAATTTATGCAAAATTATATTATATGTGACACGTAATTCTCACCATAAAAATTATAGATGTGTTCCCAAGTGAAAAGGTTGCTACACCATGGTGATTGAAAATTCTTCCTTTCCCATTCAACATAATAGGTTTTTTCCTTTTTTTAAAGAAAACAATATATACTCAACAAGTGATGGAATATGGTAGACGGACCTAAAATTGAGAGTCCCAATGAATTTCAATTGCTTACCGCCCAAATCTACTCTTTGACACAATAAAATATTATAGTAGGACGATAAATATTCTTTCATCCTTAACTACATATCTTAGTTTAAATTATGGATATAAAATTGTTTTTGATAAAAAATATTTTTACCCCTAAATGAAACTTGCCGAAACAAATCTATATTGGGAAAAATTGAGTTCGTGTATATTGAGTTCAATATAAAAATGACATGTCATGACACGTAGACTAGTCAAAGAATGAGGATCAGCAAAGAATAAAGAGGAATGGGTTACAATAGACACGAGTAAAGATTCAAGAGACTTGATGCTCGCACGTCTTTATGGTCAAGAATCAAGATAAGGGAATGAACCTAGTAGCAAAAGCGCATACGGATACAGTATTTAATAGGCATTAAATACTAAAAACGTTAGAGCATATGTTTTGAATTACAATAATTGTCATTTACAACATAGCATTAAATGCATTTAATTATCTATAATGACCTTACTATAACAAAGGCAAAACGTATCATCTAGAAATAGCTATAAAATGGGAACCCTGATCAATTTGTAAGGACATGAAACACTATTGGAATAGACTGATTTACTTTGCTTTTTATTCAACTTTTATTTATATCCGTTATTCTCATTTCTATTTGATTATCAGTAACCCGAGTTCTTCTAAAATAAGCTTTGGCCAAAATTCCACTTTTTGGTTAAACCAATTGGTTCCGTTGCTTGGATTCTGATAATCATTTTGCTTTCTTAAGTCAATTCTCTCATCAAATAACTTACTATGTCAAATATCAACGACAGCAGTCAACAAGGTCTTCAACAACAAGAAAATAATATGGGTGACAGGACTCCACCCCCTTCACCAGATTCACAACGTCAATCACGAGAAGAAACTCTGGATGGCTCTAAGACAAATAATGGAGTTGCAAATTATAACGGAGTTGAGGCGATTCAAAATGCTGGAGTTGTGAATGAACTAGCACTCAATGATGCCTTAAAATATCTAATTGCTCAACAAGTTAGCAATGCTCTCCGTGCTTTTACTAGCCAGTTGCATATTGCGCCACCAACACCAACTCCGAATCAGAATACATTGGAAAATCCATGTTCTAGGCTCGTTCATTCAAGCATTGGTGGAACTCCGAGCGAGTCTCGCGATGGTGAACTATGTAATATAGTTAATTCTGATTTATAAAATTTAGTTCTAACCCTACAGAAGTAGCTTAAGGAACAAAGTGATCGTATAGAGCAAATACCTAGAGTACCACATGTAATCAAAGGGATAGACATGGACATATACTACAACAACCTTGAAAACCTAGTGCTGCTCTGGTGCCAATTCCAAAGAAGATTAAAATGCATGATATTCCAAGGTATGACGGCACAACTGATCTACGAGATCACGTGACTGCATTCACGACTGGTGTGACAGGCCACGATTTGAGCAAACAAGAAATTGAATTAGTATTAGTGGAGAAATTTGGTGAAACAGTCACCAAAGGAGCATATAAATTCTTTTGCTAAGCTTGCAAATTTATTTATCAAAGCACATTCGGGAGCTTAAAAAGTCAAAAAAAAGAATGGAAGATATTTTCAAAATTAAGCAAGGAGATCAGAATTGCGTAGAGAGTTCGTAAATAGATTCCAACGTGGAAAAATGACGTTACCATGCGTACCAGACAACTGGGAAGCTATAGCATTTACTAGTAATTTGAATGAGTAAAGCTCAGAAGCCACGAGACTACTCAAGTAAAGCCTTCGTGAATTTGTAGCAACAACTTGGAATGACGTTTACAGCAGATACAACACGAAGCTAAGGATAGAAGAAGATATTATCTCGTGATCTCAAAAAGAGGAAAAAGTAAGTTCGAGACGTGTGGAAACCAAAAAGAAGGGTTTGGTAAAAATAGATACGAACTATATATGGGCCCAAAGGAAAAAATTTCACGATCAAAGCAGGATAATTCAAGGTATGATCATAGATCGAGGAATAGAGAGTCGGGTTCATCATCAAGGTTTCGGAACGATCGAAACACGCAAGAGACGCAGATGATGATGGAAATTTGAAGGCAAGATTTGGTGGTCACAATTTTAATGTTAGCACTTACGAGTTAGTAGTCGTATTAAGAAGCATGGGTGATAAGGTGCGGTGGCCAAAAGAGATGAGATCAAATCCAAATAGGCGTAATCCTGATCACTAGTGAGAATTTCACAACAATCATGGTCATAAAACAGCAGATTGTAGATTACTATAAGGAGAAGTTGACCATCCACTGAAGCAAGGGTATATTACTGATTTATTTAGTGAAAAGGGTAAGCAGGCTTACATGAAGAACAGGAAAGATCCCCTAAACCTCCTTCTCCGAAAAGGACCGTTAATGTTATAAGCGGGGGTAAAGAAATTAATAGCATAACATATACGGCAGCCAATAAGGTTTCTAAAATTACAATTACCCACGGGAAGCGGGTTCGATACATTATGGAGCAAGAAAGTATTACATTTGATGATGCGGACGCAGATGGCGTGTTAATTCCACATAACGATGCACTGGTAATCTCTTTACTTGTACATGATATTAATGTGAAACGAGTTTTGATTGATCTAGGTAGTTCTGTTACCATCATTTTTGCTTAGAGTTTTAAGTGAGATGCAAGCTAGGATAAACTCGTACCTAAGGGCATACGCTTTGACAATTCAAGCGTTGTAACAAAAGAGGAGGTAATACTCACAACATTCGCAGAAGGGGTGGTCAAAGATACAAAGTTTCAGGTGGTAGAGACGGAAATGGCTTACAATATAATTCTCAGAAGACTGTGGATGCACGAGATGGATATTGTTCCATCTACCATGCATCAAGTTATAAATTCCCATCACCATAGGGAGTACGTCAAATTCGTGGAGATCAATAGACTTCCAGGCATATCAATTCTGTAGCATATTCAAGTATAAAAAAATGAAGAAAAGTAGCAATTATAGGATCTTGTTGAGGATACCACGGCAAAAAACCTCAATTGAACAAGGGCGAAGAGATATGGACTCAAGGCCCGATTCCATTCAAGAACCAGAAGAAAATGAAAATATCAAACAACAATTGAAAAACTGGAAGTTGTAGAGTTATTAGCACAATATCCTGAAAGGAAAGTCTATATTGGGGAAAACCTAAGCAACGACATGAAAGGTAAGTTGATTGAATTTTTAAAACTAACGTGGATTGTTTTGCCTGGTCCCATTATGATATGACGGGAATACCCCTGGGAGCAATGACTCACAAGCTAAATGAAGACACATCGTATCCATATGTTAAACAAAAGAAAAGAAAGTAGGGAACTTTCAAAAATTAGGTGATTTAAGATGAGGTTCAAAAACTATTAAAAATTGGGTCTATCCACGAGGTAAAGTATCCTAATTATTTAGCCAATACTGTCCTAATAAAACTTGTGTAGATTACACCGACCTTAATAAAGCTTGTCTTAAAAAACAAATTTCCATTACCACATATTGATCAATTGATTGATGCTACTGCAAGGCATGAATTGTTAAGCTTTTTAGATGTGTATCCAGGGTACAATCAGATCAAAATAGATCCCCTAGATGAAGAAAAAACTTCATTTATAACAGACAGGGGGACTTACTGTTATAAAGTAATGCCTTTGGTCTCAAAAATGCTAGTGCCACGTATCAAAGATTGGTGACCAAAATGTTCAAAGAACATTTAGGAAAAACTATGGAAGTCTACATAGATTATATGCTTTTTAACTCTCAACTAATAGGAGTGTTTTTGGGTTTTCTTGTTTCTAATAGTGGTATTGAAATGAATTCCGTACAAATTAAAGCCGTTGAAGAAATTCCATACATGCTCACAAATAAGAAAGAGGTGCAAAGACTAAGGGAAAGAATTGCAGCATTGGGGAGATTTATTTTCAGGTTATCAGAAAAATGTTGTAAATTAGTTTCAACTCTTAAAAAGAAAGTCTAGTTCGAATGGTCTGAAGAGTATCAACAAACGCTTAAAAACTGAAGGCCTACCTGTCAAATTTACCATTTCTCGCAAAATCGAAGGTTGGTGAAAGATTACTTATTTATTTAGTCGTTTTAGAAGTAACGGTAAGTGATATTTTAGTTTGTGAAGACCACGGTAAATAATCCCTCATTTATTATGTTAGTAAGTCATTATTAGACGCAATATCCTCAGTAGAAAAGCTTGCATTTGCACTAATCATGGCATCTAGAAAACTAAGACCTTATTTTCAATGACACCCTGTTTTCGTAGTAACTACTTATCCATTGTGTAACATATTACACAAGCATGAACTATAAGATAGATTAACCAAGTGGGATATAGAATTGAGTGAATAGGATATCACATATCAAACCTAGGACCGCCATAAAGTCTCAAGTGTTAGCAGATTTTTCAGCTGATTTTTACCACGGGATGTAATTCGTAGCTTAAAAGGAATTAGAAGTGTTTAATGGGTCTAATCCGGGAATTTGGACCTTATTTACTGATGGCTTATCTAATGTAAAAAGGGCAGGTTTAGGAATTGTTTTGATACCACCTGCGGGTGAATCATTCGACAAGCCATAAAATATCATCGTATATATGAAACGGTGATTGCAGATTTGGAATTGGCACGAGAACTTGGCATCGGTCAGATTGTAATCAAAAGTGATTCACATCTCGTGGTTAATCAGATGTTGGAGACTTATACAGCTATAGAAACACAAATGATGTAATACTTAGAGAAGGCATGCGATCTGGTTAGACAATTCCAGATTTGGAAAGTTGTGTAGATACCAAGAGAGGAAAATATCGAGGCAGACGACTTAGCTAATCTTGCATTTGTGGCAGACACAACGAATAAGAAAAATGCTTTTGTAATTCATTTATTTTATTCAGCACTCGATCATGAAAAAAATGAGGTAAATTTCAATAAATTGACTTGGGATTGGAGGTAGGAACTGTCCCTGAAGACAGGAAAAAGGCTCACGCGCTTCGTAAAAAGGCTGCTCGGTACCGTTTAACGCAAGGAAATATTTATCTAAAAATGTTCAATGGTGCCTTAGCAAGATGTCTCAGACCATCTCAAATGGAATATGTTATGACAGAAATACACGAGGGCATTATGGAAATCACGCAGGAGGAAGATCACCTGTAAGGACCATGATTAGAGCAGGTTATTATTGGCTTAAAATGGAAGAAGAAGCAAAAAATTTCGTTTCTAATTGTGAGTGCCAAAGATATGGTAACAACATGCATAGACCTACGGAGTTTCTACATCCGGTCATTGCACCGTGGCCTTTTATGAAATGGGGGATGAACATTGTAGGTCCACTACCACAGGCAAAAGGCAAGGCAAAATTCCTACTTGTATTCACTGACTACTTTACTAAATGGGTAGAAGCATGAGCATTTAAACAGGTACGGGAAAAATAAGTGGGAGATTTCATTTGGCGAATTATCATATGCCGATTCGGTGTACCAAAGGAAATTGTGTATGATAATGGACCATAATTTATAGGCGCACAAATCACAGAATTTTTCAAAGTTGGCATATCAAAAGGATTACCTCAACACCTTACCATCTGGTGGGTAATGGACAAGCTTAATCAACAAATAAAGTTATTGTCAACAATTTGAAGAAACGACTGGAAGAATCCAAAGGCAATTGGCCAGAATTGAGACCTAATGCTTTATGGGCGTATCGCACCACAGTGAAAACAAGCACGGGTGAAACACCATTTTCACTAGTATAATAGGTTGAAGCATTAATCCCATTGGAGATAGGAGAACCGAGCACGAGATATACACAAGCGACTAAGGAATCCATTGAAAAGGAAATGTGACTAAATCTTGATCTACTTGAAAGAAAAGGGGAGGCTACATTAATAAGGATGGCATCACAAAAACAAGTCATGGAATGATACTACAAATGAAAAGCACGTCTAAGATACTTCAAGACTGGGGGGCTCCGTACTCAAGAAAGTTTTTCAATCCACAAAGGCGGCTAATGCAGGAAAATTGAGTCCAGCCTGGGAAGGACCTTACAAGATTCATGGTCTTGCGAGGAAAGAAGCATACGAGCTGAAAACAATGGATGGCAAGATATTACCTTCACATTGGAATGTCGTTCACCTAAAGAGATACTATTTCTAAGGAGTACCCACAGGCAAGTATCCTCATTTAAATTTTTTTTTGATTTGTTAAAATTTTACTAATAATTTTAGATGGTAGGAAAAAAGCTAACACGTATTAAATGATGAATCGCGACCTGCAAGGCACGTGGAATAGATTAAAATTCTCGGTATAGAATTACAACTATTCTGATAGAAATTGAGATGGGTTAAGCAGTCTTCATCTATAATCGTACCTCCGAGTCATGTATGTTTTATTCTTTTACAGGAAAATGACCAAATAAGAGGAGTAGTCAAGTGCTCGAGATTTCATAATTCAAAGATCAAACACTTGTGGGCCTATATGATATACATAGACATAAGTATAAAGAAGGCAAAGAATATTGATTCAAGCATGAAAAGTTTACTCATTGAATGAGGCAAGTGCAGAGTAAAGTTACGAGTTAAAGCCAAAGAAAAACCTTATCATAGTTAGGTTAAAGTCAATGTACTAAAACGAAAGCCAACGAAAAACCTTATAATAGTTAGGTTAAAGGCAATGTACTAAAACGGGTTGTGAATAAAAACCTTGTGTCTATTTTCTTCAATGTACTGAAACAGGTTATAAATAAAAACCTTGAGTCTTGTGTTTTATTTTTTGAAATTTTTTGTAAGAAAAAAAATTACGAAAAAGTTATAGAAGTTATTTAAATAAATGTAAAGTGGTATTTAAAACTTGACAAAGTTCAAATAAAAACTTGTCAAAGTTATTTCAAGAAACATGTATATTTCTATTTCTTTTGTCGTACATTTATACCATTATGAAGTTGAGACGTCTTCTTCATTAAGTGTCAAATATAAAAGGGTCCTCTTTTATAAAATTCGTGATTTAAACATTCATGAAGTTAAAAAAGCATTTTGCAAAACCAAATGCAAATTATTCAATAAGTCCTTAAATAAAAAGGCAAGAATAAACAAAATAGAAGTTCAAACAACAACGGAAAACTTCTTTAGAAAATTTAGACTAAGTATGAACTTAGTCATAAACTAAAAGTTATTTATACGAACAACAACAACACCCCAGTATAATCCCATTTAGTGGGGTCTGGGGAAGGTAGTATGTACGCAGACCTTACCCCTTCCCTAGGGTAGAGAGGCTGTTTCCAAATAGACCCCCGACATCCTTCCCTCCAAGAACTTCCCCACCTTGCTCTTGGGGAGACTCGAACTCACAACCTCTCGGTTGGAAGTGGGGGTTG
The DNA here is from genome assembly GCA_034376525.1 of Nicotiana benthamiana. Classification (NCBI taxonomy): domain Eukaryota; kingdom Viridiplantae; phylum Streptophyta; class Magnoliopsida; order Solanales; family Solanaceae; genus Nicotiana; species Nicotiana benthamiana. The sequence continues at coordinate 36,833,651 of CM067327.1, forward strand.
CTTACCATCAGAGCAACCCCTCTTGTCTAAAAGTTACTTATACAAAACGCCCCCAAAAAAGGTTTGGGGACTTAATGTTTTCAACAAACCCTCAAATAAGACTGAGGGTTACAACCACATCCCACTAAAGAAAAAAAAGGAGTCACATATCATAAACTTGTCATTGAGGAGTTGAAGAAGGAACTGAAGCAGGCTCAGCTTGACTTGAAGGAGTTGGAACACTCACCGTACCCATATCATCTTCAATATTTTCAGAAATTTCAGCCACAGGAGAAGGAAAGTCTTGGCTTTGCTAAGTCTTTTTAATGGTTTCTCTATTTTAGCCAACTCAGCCTCCAAGTTAAAATTCTATTGGATAACTTCTACAAGGGTGTCATGGAGTGTATTTAAAAATGCCCAATTTACTTCAATTGCAGTCTCATCCTCAAGAATCTCGTAATCCTTTTCCCACTCCGCAATCTCACTCTTAAGCTTCTCATTCTCAACCAAGCCAGAATCATAAGAAATTTGAAGAGAAGCATGTGAACTTTCTAATGAATAAACCTTATCAGAAGATTCCCGAAGGTCTTCTTGAGTCTGAGCTAAAGTTTGCACAAGTTCACAACATGAGCTTCCTTCTCACTTAAGAGAGAATTCAACTCTCTGATCTTTTCACTAGCCTTGGAGAGTTGCTCTGAAAAGTATGTTTTGAGAAGACTCTTGTCCTTACTAGCTTGACTTGAGGAAGCTCTTTCAACCTCAAATTCCGAAGTTAAATCTCTCGGTTGCTGCTCTAAGGTGCACTTATTCTCTTCTTATACTTCCATGTTGATTTGAAAACTTTAAATTTGTTCTCTCCAGTTATTTTCTTCAACTTGATACTCATGCATCAACTGCTCCATGTGAGAAACCCTTTTCATCATTTATGTACCAGCGAGGTTGATCGAAAAACAAAAAAAAAAAGAGGAAAAAAGGTAAGGACCTTAATAAAAGGGAATAGATCATTAAAAGGGAGTACCTTTAATGATGATTGTATTATGTCGTTCATCCAAGTTAAAGAGTTGTGGCTCTCAAGCTTGGCTCTCTCGATTGGACCAATTAAGGGTTTCAACCACATGTCATCCCCACCCGATTTTCTTAAAATATTACTATGGTCAGGGACCTCGATGATAACTTGTTTCATGGCTCCACTTCCACTTGAAGAACCGATCTCAGTTTGTTGAACATTAGTGAGGGGAACTGTGGAAGGATTCAAAATAACTGGGGGAGGAGAAGTAATAACAACAGTCACGACTGGCAGAGAAGGTATCATAGAATCAGACATAGAAAGAGAAGCAGGGTGCTTCATTATAAATTGGCCCTAAACTTTCACTACTAAATCCACGGGTAAAAAGTTGCTCAATAGAATCATGGGCAGCAGTGGGAGCATCATCATCAAAAATCACCAAAGAGTCTTCAACAGGCTCGATGAGAGGAAGAGAGTGATGGGGAGGTGCTTCATTATCAGAAATAATTCTTCTTCTAACATGTGTCCTTCTTATGAAAGAGCCCCCGTCTTGTTCTTCCTCTTCATCAAAGTCTTGGTCAAAAGTAGATTTTCTTTTCGATGAAGAACCCAAGATTATCTCTTTGGCCCTTTACAAGAAATTCTGGAAGCCACGACTGCTTCATCACTTATACCTTGAATGAAAAATCCTGATAAAAAGAAGGATTAAAATAATTTTGAGGTAAAGCAATAAGTAAAGTTACAAAATAACTTTAAAAAAACTTATCGTGAGTTTCTAATTTCCAACTAAATTATTGAGAAAGAGTTTTCTAGGATCTACTCTCCATCGGAGCAGTATATAATAACTTTCCTACCCAACCACGGAAACTGGGAATCTCATCAACAATTCACATGGTTGCTAAAAGAAAGAAAAAGAAGAAGGAAGTTAAAATGACAATCATCAAAATTGAGAAAAAGGTACGAGAAAGTCATTAGAAAGAAAACTCACGTGAAAAATTTCACTTTTCAGGAAAGGAAATATTTTCTTCACCCACTAAACCAACAGTAGGGGCAGCAACAAACGTGGCATACTAGCCACGGTCCTTATTCTCTTCAGGACTGACCAAAACTCTTTTATTTCTTGCCACTAAAGTAAAGATTCCTTGACAAAAGAGTTTGGGAGAGTAAAGGTGAATTAATGGAAGAAAGTAAAAGGCACACCAGCCATGTTGGCCAAATGCCTCAAATAGGCAACAACCCTCCACACAATAGGGACAATTTATCCTAAACAAATATTGAAAGAATGACAAAATTCAAGAATAACAGGGTCAATAGCAGGTTTGAATCCTAACGTGAAAGGATATTTATAAACAAAAAGAAAACTTAATTAAATAAGAGGTGATTCTTTGGTTCATTTTGGGATTATGATGGAGAAGTCATGGCTCCAATGACAATCCTCACAAACTACAAAAGTTAAACCCTCAGTAATATGGGTTGGATAAATGTCAACACGTTCTAATCAAGACACAGAAGAAACCTGATTCCTATTGGATTCTTTATCGTTGTAAAAAGATAGTTCAACGGGTTCACAAAGAGGCTTAGTGGGTTCTTTGCCTCTAGATGAAGACCTTTGAGAAAGGGAGCCTCTAGTTCTAGAAGATGGAGTAGAACTAGATGAAGGCAGAAAAGTACCTCGTACAAATGAAGAACCTATATTACGAAGTCTTCCACCTCTTCTGCTCATGATAGGAGCAAGAGGAAGGTTATCGGCGATGGAAACTCTCCTAGGGTTAGGGTTTGACGAAGACATGATAGTACGAGTAAGAAGGGAACAAAAATTGACTATTCTGAGAACTTTGAACTTTATGTGAGAAAGACAAAGATGAAAACTGTATTTATATTTAGAAGCAACCGTCAAAGGAAAAGGTACAATGATGGAAATGTAATGATGATAACTGTTATCTCGTAATTGGTAAAGCAGTAAAAAGCCTTAAAAGGCACTGAGAAGTCGCAGAACCAATCAGAATATGCCACATGTAATGGCTATTAAATGGAAGTGACAAATGAAGCATCAGGGGAATTAATGGTGGTAAATATTCCCATTTTAATAAAATCCCCTTTCCAAATATTCTATTGATGAATAATGACAGGAGGGAGGGGGACTATCTATATTGAATAAAATTTAATCCATGCATATTGAATTCAATATAAAGATGACATTTCATGACACGTGATCGAAGGCTACTCCACTACTACTGAGTAGCAAGAGAGGATCGAAGCAGCTTTTACCCGATTAAGGTCGGAATTGATTTTCACAGAGAGCTAGAAGTTGGAATCGGGTATCTACCTGATATAGAGTTATGTAATCGTTCTTTATTGCACTTCTAAATATTTTTGGGTTTTTGTTTACTTCTAATTTTATCAACTACTATGCTAATTTAAACTAGATTAAGCTAAGAATAAGATAACACGGGTTGTTCAAATGGTTAAAAGGCACTAGGGTAGTGACTTTCGCCTAGGTGATCAATTAACGGGTACTTGAGTTTAAGATACAATTGATATAATTGGGGATTATGATATAACCTTTGCATGATTTTACTCACTCTATATATCTCTGTAGTTTGAGTGATTTTTTTCGAATTGACTTTCTCAAGACCAATTGAAAATTCGCACGAGCAAATAGGGTTCAAGTCGAGTATTACTATCTCTAGATTTAAACCTTTAATTAGGCTATCAATCTCTTGATTACGCTCCAATTTCTTGTTAAACTAATTTCAGAGATTTAGGCTCTCTTTCTCAAGAAGAGCCAAAATCAACTAAACACAAACTAGTATTTGCAACCACTAATTTAGCAGTTAAACACGAAATTAATCCAAATATCAAACACTCATAGTCAATCTAGCCCTAAAATATAAGACTCATTAATTATCAACACTAGTGTTGAGCCACAACCCTAGCTTATGGGTCTAGCTACTCTTGATTGAAGAAGAAAACAAATAAATAAATGAAGAACAACTCATAGTAATTAATCACCAAGATAAATAACAAGATTCAACGTTGAAAATGTAGATAAAATTGCCCAAAAAAGGTGAAAATATCGAACCCACGAGCGCAACTACCAGCTAAATCTATATGCTTAACCTAAAAATATAAAAGAAGCTATTTATATTAAGCTGATAATTCTAGACAAAAATACCCCTACAGTATTAGTGCGGACCGCACAAATGGACTGCGGCCGCACTAGGGCTTTGGACTTGACAAAACTGCTCTCTAAACTTGGGCACCATGGACCGCAGAGAATGGACTGAGGCCGCGGAGGCTTCTAGTGCGGTCCGCATACAATGGATCGCTGACCACATTGGCTTGACACTGGGAAATTGCAGCTCTTTAATTCTCCTTATTGCGGACCGCGGAGAATGGACTAGGCCGCGTTGATCTCAGTGCGGAGTGCATAAAATGGTAGTGCGGTCGCATTGCCTTTGTGCATGAATGTCATGCTCTCTAAATCTCACAGTACGGACCGCACAGAATGTAGTGCGGCCGCACTAGCTTTATTTTGCCTGAGCTTTGTCTTGTCTTCTTACTTGTGCAAGTTTCACTCCTTTTGAGCTGATCTTTGATATCTTGTCACTTTGTTGATCAAACATGCAATTATGCACACCTTATGAGTCTTTTGGGACTATTTTGTACAAATTACTAATCAAAACATAAGCAAGAATGAGTATAAAATGCATCAAAGTCCCTAGTTATCAACACATAGACTGGTCAAAGAACGAGGATCAGCAAAGAATAAAGAGACACAAGTTACAGCAGACACGAGCAAAGATTCAACAGACTCGATGCTCGCACCTCTTTACAGACTCGATGCTCGCACCTCTTTATGGTCAAGAATCAAGATAAGGGAATGAACCTGATAGCAAAAGAGGATACAGATACAGTATTTAATAGGCATTAAATATTAAAAACATTAGAGAATATGTATTGAATTACAATGATTACCATTTATATCGTACTATTCGAATAGATTGATTTACCTCGCTTTTTATTCAACTTTTATTTTTATTTTTATTTGATTATCAATAACCCAAGTTATTCTAAAATAACTTTTGACCGAAATTTCACACTTTTGATTAAACAAAATCTAAATTAGTTGTCTCAAAATATATACTAAATACCAGTGAGAAACAATAAAACTATTTTCTGACATCATGGCATTTGGGTTCCGTCTAGTCTTTGTTAGTCTTTTATAAATGGTTTCTTTTTTGAACTACAATTTTCGTAGTTATAACTAAATATTTAATGCAAAGAACTTTAAAGAATAAAGTGATCATGTTTGAATTTTAAATTCATTTTTATAGACACTAACTATATATATTTTAATTCGCAATTTTTTTAAAAAATAATCGTTTCTGTTACATCTTTGACATAAGTGCATTCTTCAGATAACATCTATCCAAAAATGTCAAAAGTTGACAAATCCGAACTTCTAGAGGCATTGTCAAAAAATATTTATTTTTATATCAAATGAAGACAAAATTAACAGACAACTCCCACTTTTATATTTGTCTTCATTTTGCCCCGGTCACACCTCCTCCTCTAGTGTACTTTCCTTTTTCCACGTTTTCTTTTCTTTTCTCCCCTTTGGAGGAAAATAAAAAAGATATTATCCTGTCAACGAAACAATTGATTGAGAAAGAAAAGGAAGGATACAATTAATCAAAGTAGAGATTAATATCATAGCAATAAATGGATGAAAGGCTCTTTTTGTTTTACATGTTTTTTGGGACGAGAAAATCCCGTGATAATGAGGAAAGGATCAAATAAGAATGGAATTTTACATCAGTAAGATGCTAATTGTACTATTAATATACTAATGAACTATAACTGAAATTTTCAAATTGGAGAACTGAGAGGAGTTGCCAAACTATTTAATTTGTATCATAAGATAAAGAATATTACAAATGCTTGGAGTGAAAGGAGAATGTTGGTTCCTTTAATAAATTAGGTTACAATAATATATATTCACGTCAAAGACATATTATGTGTCCTTCTTAGGCATTTTTTGGGTGCCGACTTCCCACTCAATAACCAATATGTAAGTCTCACCCTATTTTCTAAGATATGATATGTGTATATTATCATTATTAATGTTTTTTATTTGATGACTGATTTCCCCATTCCAGGTTTATTGATTTGGTACAAATTTTGTATTATAATAATTAGCATAACAACTTTTCTCTAAAAGTCACGTTTACAATAAAATCAGAGCACGATAACTGTAAATTGTATGGCATGCCATATTTGTAGTAAATTGAACATATGTGAGTATTGTATTATTAAAATGATCAATCAAAAGAAGAAGAGAATTATAATAGATAAAATCTTCAAAAGAAAATACAAAGTGAAAGGGAGTCATACAAAAGCTTATATGTGAAAGTAAAAGTTGTTTCAGTCCTCATTTACAAGCAATTAAAAGATTCCGTTACTAAAAGGTGTAGGTGTCAAGTTTGAATGTCTAATTACGTAATATCCTATTTGTCTAGGTTTAGTGATAAGTTGAACTGATCATAACTCGTACCAGATATCCTTTTCAAAGTACTAAGTTTATATAGCCCAATATCTGAGTTGAGCTCCTATTTCACTGCTTAATAGTCAATTTCCTTAATGGGCCTAAAATGTGAAGCTTGAAATCAGGGAGAAATTCAAAAATAGTCAGATTTATAACTGGTTGTTCAAAAATAGTTTAATTTTAAAAGTAATCGAAATTTAGTCACTTTTTATGTGAAGATAAATTTGAGCGAAAATATTATTCAAAACTCGGAAAATACTCCGGTATATTATGTTGGAGCTCCAGCATAAGTATACTTGAACTTCAGCATATTATACTGGAGTTTTAGGATAAGTATGTTGGAACTCCAACATAATATTATGGAGTTCCAGCATAAGTACACTAGAACTCCAGCGTAATATACTAGAGTTCCAGCAAGTATACTGGAGTCATTATACCGGTCCAACATAATATGCTGGAGTTCATACACAGGTACACCGAAGTCCAGTATATTATGCTGGACCGGACTCTATTGCAGCAAAATAGTGGCTATTTTTTATTGACTTGGCAAGCGCAGACTATTTTTGAATTGCCAATCCGAAAACTAACTATACCGTGCTACTTTTACTTGAAATTACATTGTATGGACCTTTTTAGAACCATTGTTTAGAAAATGTGATACCGACTAAAATTTTGTAACGCGCTCCTGGCGATCATCAAAACTTTTCCACATGAAATATTCTGAGAATTGCCATGTGATAAATCTTGGTGATCACCATATGAAAAATTCTGATGATTGCTATGAAAAACTTTTAACTCCCACTTAATGAACATTGTGAAGTGTTGAGCTACAAGATTATTTAGCCTCTAAGCCTAAACATAGACATTGATATTGGTGGATATTGGGTTGTATATATGTTGTATATTCATTGTATATTTTGTAAATCGTTGGCTTAGATAGCTATTTGGGCCTTGGTGTATTCCGAGCCCAATTCTTTATACTTGGGCCGTCTGACCCGATCCAAGTTATTTTATTTGTCTATATCTGAATAGGGACAGATATTATTTGGGTTAAGCGATTCACTTCACTCTCGGTTATTCCAGAGAGTTCTACCAACTTCTCTCTCAATTTCTCTCTTTCTCTCACTGTGTTCTTCATTGTTTTGCCTTCAATCTATACGTGTTCATGGTATCAGAGCGGGATGATCCTAGAATTCTTCTCCGTTACTTGTTATCGATCGTGTTGGAAGTTTTATTGAAGGATTTTCTGGATATTTGTGAGAAATTTTGTTTACCGAGAGAACGATGTATATTGACTGGATAATCGGAACTTTTGCGGCTATTTAATGCTTTGATCTTCACTCAGTGGATGTTTTGGGTGATTTTCCGACATCCCTGAACTTTTTCCGGTGACTTTCCAGATTCTAGGGTTTCTGGTGGTTGAACCTAGGGTTTTACTGCTATCCGGTGGCTCGATCCTCACTCGGTGGATGTTTTGGGTGATTTTCTGACGTCCCTGACCCTATTCCGGTAAGTTTCCAGACCCTACGGTTCCCGGTGGTTGGACCTAGGGTTTTATCTAGCGATTGAAGGTTGTTCTTCTCCGGTCGCGAAGAAGGAGGGTAACTCTATTCGTGTTATAAGTGTTGTATATTTTGCATCTGGGTTCTGACTCAACTATAGCCTCTTTACTGAGACTGCTTTTGATTGCAAACTGGTTTTTGTTCATGACTTCTAATATGAATGCCAATACCTCCTCAGTGGACTCTACCATCCCCCTTTTTGTTTACTCCTTTGACGTTCCTGGAGTTTCTCTTGTGTCCACTCCCTTCACGGGTAGTGGTTATGGGGGTTGGAGGAGGAAAATGGTTGTCGCGTTATCTGCTAAGAACAAAATTGGTTTTGTTGATGGCACATGTCCCCGGCTAGTCACTAATGTGACTGAGCAAAGACTATGAGACAGATGCAATATGGTAATTTCCTGGTTAACTTCCTGCCTGTCCCCTCAAATTGCTGAAACTGTGCAGTATTCTGATAATGCAAAAAGTATAGGTCCCAGCTTCAGGCCAGAATGGCACTGCCAACAGGACCAAAATTTTTGAACTAAAAAGAGAGCTTCCTCACACTTCTCAAGGGTCCCTAGATGTAGCTTCGTATTTTAACAAACTTAAAGGTCTGTGGGATGAATTAGAAACAATGTGTACAAATTATGGGCAAAGATGTGTATGTGCTGCCAAAAATGGTATAATATAGGAAGATGATGAAAACAAGGTGTTTCAGTTTCTAATGGGCCTTAATGAAGCATACATGGGGGTAAGGAGTAACCTATTGATGATGCAGCCACCTCCAACCCTTGACAGTGTCTATAATATGGTCCTCAATGATGAGAAGCAGAGACAAGTCCAGTCCCCTTCTCAATTTAATCCAGACTCTATGTCATTCAATGTCCACACAAATAGACATTCAACTGGATTCAATAAGGTCACAGTGCCTAATCCTTGTCCTTCTTTCACACAAAAAGTCAATTTTGACCAAGCTATAGGATCTTTATTCTGTAGATATTGCAAGAAATCTGGGCACTTAATTGATAAGTGCTTCAATATTCATGGGTGTCCACAAAGTACAACATTTAACAAGGGGAGGAGACCTGTTGCTGCTCATCTAACTGCTGGTGTGGATTTCCCTTCTTCTGAAGGACATGTGTCTGTTCCCCAAAGAAATCCTCCTGAAAGCCATCACTCTGTTACAAACATAGATGCCAGAGTTCTGTGATACCAGGATTGAGCAGACAACAGTATGACCAATTGATGAGCTTGTTACAACAGACCCAGTTAGGGGATTCCACTGCTAAGACTCCTCCTCCCATGTATGCTGCTAATTTTGCTAGTACAATGCTAACTGAGAGCCCTATTTCTGATTCCAAACTTTGCATGCTTACTCATATTAACTCTGCCACCTGGATAATAGACTCAGGGGCATCTAATCATATGACATATGATAAAAATTTACTCTTCAACATAACACCTTTAACTGTACCCTACCTTGTAACTCTTCCTAATGGATATAAAGTGAAAGTGACATGCACAGGATCCTTTTCATTAAATCCATCCACCACCCTTCAAAATGTCTTATTAGTTCCTTCTTTTAAACACAACTTGATTTCTGTCCACAAGTTAGTGAAACAGCTGCATTGCATAGTTTTGTTCACTGCAACTTGCTGCTTCCTCCACATGATACAGGACCCTTCTCTGAGGAAGCCTCTGGATCTTGGTAGAGAGGAGGCTGGTCTATACAAGCTTGCATGGGCTCCAGCTTCCCCTTCCTCCTCTACTGGTTGTTCATCTGCTTTTGTATACTCTAAATCTGACTCTTGTAATCATGACAATTATTCTTTTACTGGTTGCCATAAAGATGTTGCTTTACCTTCCAATGTAAATAATTCCATCTGTAATAATGTTGATGCAACTGACATGAATTACATTTGGCATTTGAGACTTGCTCATACTTCATTTTCAAACATGAAACACATTTCTGGATTGTCTTTTCCTTTTGCTTCTAAGTAGTCTTTCCCTTGTTCTATCTGTCATATGGCTAAACAGACTAGACTTCCCTTTCCTGATAGCACAATAACTACTTCTAGACCTTTCCAATTGATTCATGTGGACACTTGGGGCCCCTATCACACTCCTACTTCTTCTGGCTCTAGATATTTTCTTACAATTGTTGATGTTTTCTCTAGTACTACCTGGACACACTTACTGGGATCCAAAAGCAATGCCTTCTGCTTGCTTAAATCATTTCTGTATATGGTTAAAACCTAGTTTAATGTTGTGGTTCAAATTGTTAGAAGTGATAATGCTTTGGAACTGGGGTCTAGCATTGAGGGTGCTTCTTTCTTTAGTAACCAAGGTATTATTCACCAAACAACCTGTCCTCACAGCCCTCAACAGAATGGTGTTGTAGAAAGGAAACATAGGACTCTTCTTGAGGCATCTAGAGCCTTACTTTTTCAATCTGGCTTACCAATCTCTTTCTGGGGGGGGGGGGACTGCTTACTAACTGCCACCTATCTCTTTAATAGATTACCATCCAGAATTCTGCATCATAAATCTCCCTTTGAAGTTTTACATGGAAAGGCCCCCACCTACTCTCATTTGAGAGCATTTGGGTGCCTTTCCTATGCTACTGTTCCCATTCCTCAAAGGGGCAAATTGAAACCTAGAGCCCTTTCCTGTGTTTTCATTGGGTATCCATTTGCCAAAAAAGGTTATAAGCTTTATGACCTTACTTCAAAGAAATACTTTTTCTCCGGGGATGTTATATTTCATGAAACCTACTTTCCTTTTAAGAATGTTTCATCTCCTGCTCCTTCTTCCTTTCCCTCAGTTCCTCCTCTTGAGCCTTCCTTCTCTGACACTGACTTGTTGATACCTGTTTGTTCCTCTCCTCCCCCTCTCCTTCTGCCACCACTTCTCCTTCTTCTGTTCCAGCCCCCATTCCTCCCTTCAATCCTGATACCTCTCCCCCTAATTTGCCTTCTTCTACATCTGATCCTGCTCCCAGAAAATCTGGAAAACAGCATAATCCTCCCTCTTATCTTAAGGACTATGTCTGCCAACTTCCTGGCTTTTCTGGCTCCTCTTCTTCTTCTCTGGAATCTGAACCTCTCTATTTCTCTCAAGCTACATCTGTTCCAGTATGGAAGGATGCCATGAGAAAGGAGTTTAATGCCTTGGATGCTAACCATACTTGGGATGTTGTTCCTCTTCCTCCTGGTAAGAAACCCAAAGGCTGCAAAATGGGTCTATAAGATCAAATATAAGGCTGATGGCACTGTTGAAAGGCATAAAGCTAGGCTTGTGATTAGAGGTGATACTCAGGTTGAAGGCATTGATTTCACTGACACTTTTTCTCCTGTGGTTAAGATGTCCATTGTTAAGTGTCTTATTGTTGTGGCTGTTAAGAATAATTGGACTTTTTTTCAACTTGATGTGAACAATGCTTTCTTACATGGTGATTTGGATGAGGGGGTATATATGAAGCTCCCTCCAGGTTTGACTGTTTCTTCTCCTTCTTCTGCCTCTGTTTCTACTACCTCTGCTCCTCCTGTTTGTAAGTTGAAAAAATCTCTCTATGGGCTGAGACAGGCTTCCGGACAATGGTATGCTAAATTGTCTTCTGCTCTATATTCCAGAGGCTACACTCATTCTTTGAATGATTATTCTTTATTCATCAAAGGTAAACCTGGGTCTCTAGTGATTGTAGCAATTTATGTGGATGACATATTCTTACTGGGGATGACTATGATGAGATTGCTGCCCTGAAACTGTTTCTGGATGATCAGTTCAAGATTAAAGACCTAGGGTCTTTGCATTATTTTTTGGGCATAGAGGTGTCAGTTTTTCCTGGTAAGGTGATCCTTAATAAGCATAAATATATTTCTGACCTGCTGCATCAGTTTGACTGTGTAAATGTTTCTCCTGTTGTTAGTCCTTTGGATATTAATGTCAAACTTCATGTTGATTCTGGTGATCTTTTCTCCTCCCCTGATCAATATAGGAGTCTTGTTGGTAAACTCCTATTTTTGACTCACACTAGGCCTGACATCTGTTTTGCTGTTCAGCATCCGAGTCAATTTCTAAAATGTCCCAGAGTCCCTCATATGAATGCTGCCCTCCATGTCCTAAGATATCTCAAGGGCACTTTATCTTTGGGTCTGTTCTATTCTTCTAGTTCTGATTTCTCTGTTACTGCCTATTCTGACAGTGATTCGGATGCATGCCCTGATACTCGCAGATCTGTTACTGGTTTTTGTGTTCTTTTGGGTGGTTTTTTGATTAGTTGGAAGTCCAAAAAGCAACTTGTAGTCTCTTTATCTTCTGCTGAGGCAGAATATAGGGCACTCAGTAAAGTGGTAGCTGAGTTGTCTTGGCTCTCTCGTTTGCTAACTGAATATTGGAGTTTCTGTTGCTCTTCCCTTCTCTGTTTTTTATGACAGCCAGGCTGCCATTCATATTGCCAAGAATCATGTTTTTCATGAACGGACTTCACTTTATTCGGGATCAGCTGGCTGGTGGACTCATTACTATTTCCCATGTGCCTACTTCTCGACAGCTTGCTGGCCTTCTCACCAAGCCATTGCCTGGGACTGTCCTCCATCCTCTGCTGCTCAAGTTGAAGGTGGTCTCCCCCTCCAACTTGAGGGGGGGTGTTGAGCTACAAGATTATTTAGCCTCTAAGCCTAAACATAGACATTGATATTGGTGGATATTGGGTTGTATATTTGTTGTATATTTATTGTATATCGTAGGCTTAGATAGCTATTTGGGTCTTGGTGTATTCTGAGCCCAATTCTTTATACTTGGGCCGTCTGACCCGACCCAAGTTATTTTATGGGATTTTTACATATACATCCCATATAACAAACCTTATAACCACTCATGTTTAAGGTTAGTGTTTATTACATTTAAGTATACCATGTTTCAATTTATGTACCAAAATTTACTTTTAAGGTTTAATGATCAATCATTTATTAGAGGCTTGATTTGTGGAACAAAATCTTTTCATATTTTTTTTCCCTATTTTTTTCTCTTTCTTCCAACCGCATTTGTGTCCTGAGACGCATATACACACAGCAAAGGAAGGCAGTCCTGTGCTTGTTGCCGCCCCCTCCTCATGCTCGGCCACATTTTCCCCTCCATCAAAATCATCATCTTCCTCTCTAAGAAACCCTAACTGAATCTTTTTCTTCACCCACATTACATTGAGCTTCTGTTCTCTTCTGTTTTTCCATTCAAATATATTCATTCACCTCATTTTCTTATTGAAGAGATATCTTTGTTTGCTTGGTCACAAAGGGAGGAAAAACAACCTGTCGATACGTTTGGGTTCTTGTGAAAGGAGGGAAAGCAAAAAACTTTGCTAGTTTTAAGGTTTGTCATATGTCAATTCTTCGTTCATTAATCTTCTCAAGTTTGTATAATCATGAGCCACAATTTTTTTATGTTTTTTTCATGTGTTTTGTTGATTATTGGAGGAAATATGCTGTTTATATCCCATGATCTTGAAAAAAGCAATTTCTGAATTCGAAAGAAAAAAATGAATGGAAAAAACAATACTGATGGGCCTCTGTTCGTGATTCTGATTTGTTTAAAAGACCATTAATGTATAACAAGATCTTTTATAATATTGTATGTCGTCTATGTTCATCTACGGCGTAGCTGTTTCATGTTCCCATTATCTTGATCCTGTTTACTCTGGGCTTAAAAACATATTTATCATGCTCTGAAATGTCATTCAAGACTTTAATGTAGTGTAATGTAATGTTTATTTGGAACTGTCACTGTTAACTCAAATTTGATTGGCAAATTTTACTGTTGAATCAAATTTTACGTTAATTGTAGTTTTTGGTAGTTTAATGTAGTGTAATGTAATGTTTATTTGGAACTGTCACTATTGACTCAAATTTGATTGGCAAATTTTACTGTTGAATCAAATTTTACGTTAATTGTAGTTTTTTTGTAGTTTAATGTAATGTTTATTTGGAACTGTCACTGTTGACTCAAATTTGTGTATTTGTCTATACCAAAGGAAGACCTTACTGATATTGACAAACACCGTAGACGCTATGGAGCTCTGTTGTGGGACTACACCACAAAGAAGCTAAATGATGGTTCAATCAGTGAGACCGAGGTTACCGGCAGGCTTGCAAGGAGGAAGGGTCCACCGCCAAAGAATGAGAGAAATAAAGTTGAACGAAAGAAGAAGTAGAGTGTACTGTTGTAATGAACTTTGGTTGTACTGAACAATTTTTCATGAGTACTGAACAATTTTTCATGAAGTGGAGAATTATGTCAGTTTGGTTGTACTGAACAATTTTTTATGAATACATTAGACATGAGTATTCTATCTCTCTAATAGCATATTTGTCGAAACAGCTATCTAATAGCATATATAATAGCATCAGTTGCCATTCTATATAACTGTCAGTTCTTATATAATTGTGGGAATAAATTACTAATGTAGTGACTACAATTACCTACAATTGCATATAACTACACATCTATACTACATATAACTACAATTGCATAACTACAAATTGTTGGAAGTCCAATGCTACATGTACTGTTGCAGTACATTGCGCTGTTATGTTTTCGGATAAAACTTCTTGTCTTGAACAATGAAGAATAATGAATTGACGTTGCATAGAAATGCCATTTGTAGTTTTCAGCAACTCATACCATCCATTAGATACAAAAAAATACGTTATTCAGACATATTTTTCAACTGATTACGATTAACTACAAGTAACTACAATTAACTACAAAGTTCATATAACTACAAAAATTTGACTACATTTTAAAAACACACTGGAAACACTGCATATAACATTAACTACATTTACCTACATTTGACTACATTTTAAAAACTCACTGGAAACACTTCATATAACCTTAACTACATTTACCTACATTTGACTACATTTTAAAAACACACTGGAAACAGTGCATATAACCTTAACTACATTTGACTACATTTTAAAAGCTTCTTCCTTTATTGGGTTAGTTGAAAAGGATTGCCAAATCATAATTTGATGATTTTGTTTACTTTCATCAATATATATATATATATATGACGACATCTGATTATGGGTCAATGCACATGTATAAATGAGTGAAATACATGAAATATACGTTAGAATCTCAATATTCCTTTCAGATAAACTTTTTCTACAATGTATATTTTGAGATTTATGAACAAAAGATAATAATATTTTTCAAGGAGTATCAAGAACATCGATACTTTTAATATTTCTAATATTTTGTGGAAACTGTGTGTTTGCTCGTTTCCTTAGTATCATATGTACCATGGTAAAAGAAGAAGGGAGGCCATTAACATAACTATTTCTTGAATTATTTAATAGAAGTTAAGCTTCTGCTTTCGTGAAATACATTGGAACGAGAGGATGAGGCTTGAGCTTCTGAAGTTGAACGAAAGCTTGCTTTGGATTTAAACATTTGGACGAAATGATTCTGTTTCAGTCAAATCGACGAACAATGGGTTTCATAAAGAATAACATGCTTAGAAATACGATCCCTAAGATAAGGAGGGAAGAAACATGTTATCACAGAAAGGCTATGCCTTCCTTCACAACAAACAGCTTTTAGCTAGCCCAACCATAGACCGGAAAAGAAGTCACACAACGAGATCTGATTTACTATAGGGATTTGGAGCAATGGAATACAGCAATGTAAATTAAGAAAGTATGATTAATTGAAGGGATTTTTACCTTAACTGAATTAGCATTTATTTGGTACAAAATCAAAGATTAATTAGGAGGCATAAATACAGGCGTTATTTTAGGCTACAAATTATTTAACATAGATTTGAGCCTTAATAAATGGCGTTATTTTAGGGTGCAACATCAGCAAAGATTTCGTTTGGTACATATTTTGTAACAAAAACATGGGATATGAGGGTAATAACCAAACAAAGCACAATAATGATAATAAGGTTTGCTATATGTGATGTATAGGTAAAAATCCCTTATTTTATTTGTCTATATCTGTATAGGGACAGATATTATTTGGGTTAAGCGATTCATTTCACTCTCGATTATTCCAGAGAGTTCTAGCAACTTCTCTCTCAACTTCTCTTTTTCTCTCACTGTGTTCTTCATTGTTTTGCCTTCAATCTATACGTTTTCATGAAGCTATGAAAAAGAACTAGTAATAAAATTTCTTTACTATTTCGTAGAAACAGAAGTAGCATTTCCCTCTTTCAATTTTCTATTTTATCGATTTTATCCTTCTAATGCTAACTGATGTTATCACTAGAATTAGTTATCTTTCAAATGATTAATTTGTTGGATCATGAAAAAACAAGTAGCATCTTCATTCATGCTTATTTTTTTTCCTGACTTGTATAGTTAAGCTGAAATCACCACTTACTCTTTTTATGTCTACAATTAATTTAATACAAACAATAAACATAATGTTTCTTAAGAGTTCAAAGAAACAATTAATAAAGTAACACATTGATGACGGCATAAAAACGCATGATCAATAATTAGATGTGAACATATTAGTTTATATAAACCTGATTACCTGTCTATCAATTTATATAGGAAGCACCTAACATGTTAAAAAAAAGAATCCGAACTCTAGTTTTTGGCTCATACTATACATATACGGTAAATTAAGTAGGTTTTACGTTCTCATTAGTATTTCGTATTTACTGACTTAAACTCTTAGTTAGATTCTCCTATGATCAATTTGGTATTCTTCTCCTAACATCATTAGTTGGCTTATTGTGATTAAGAAATATAATAAAGGAATTGGGAGACGTCAATGCCAAATGCCACCTAAATGGTATATCGTCATAATCATTTAATTAATTTAAGAAACCCTACGTTCATTAATTCAATGTCAAAGTGACAAGAAAATAGTGGCATTCATGGCTCTGGTGATGGTACCCACGAGCCTACATTATTCTAGACATTTCATTTAATAAATTGCTTGTTCAACTCAATTAGTTGCAAGTTGCAACTATAAAATAATTATGGTGCAGAATAATTTTAGACCAAGTCAAGTAAATTGTACTCCTGTCGAGGGTTCTCTTTAGTTCTAGCGACATTCTTCCTAGTTACAATTAATATTTTCACGCTATTAATTCTTTTTCTGCACTCATTGTTTTTAAGAATAGATTGCACAGTTATTTATAGCCAAAAGGAGAAACAAATGACTGCTCCGCACATCTTTACTCTAATGGAAAATAAAGGCAAAGCATAAATAGGCTAATATATTAAATCACCTAAATTCTTTTGTTATAGATTTCACGAGAAATAGATAAGGTTTTATTTGACAGTTTTGGTCATGAGATCATTAAATTTTGAACTTGTGATACTATTTATTTAAATTATATACACTAATAATATCATGATATTTTACACGATCAATGTGATTGACTGTTATAGTAGATTGCATACCACTTATTTTTTATTATTACATATAAATATCTTTTAAGGAAATAATTTTGTATATTTTTTTATTCATTTAATTTTCAGGTTTTGATACCGTAAAGTCTAAATAAAACAATCTAAACTCTATCGGTCTCGTTTAGGTTTAAAAAATGTTGGGCAATGGGCATACCAGTAGGACACTTCGTTTTGCTAAAATAGCACGGACTAGTCAATTTTTGAATTAATAATTAAAAAATAGTTAGCGTTTGTAAAATCAAGGGAAAAGGGTCAAAACTATCCTTAGATAATTGGAGTTGGTACAATAATGCTCTCCGTCCACCTATTTTGAAAAAATTACCCTCACCGTTATCTTTTTGGCTCAAGAATGCCCTTACGACTAAAGGCCATATAAGTTCCATGTGCCATAACGGAAAAAAGGTCAAAACCGCCCATAGACTATTGGAGTTGGTACAATAATACCCCCATCTCAAAAAATCTCTCCCTTCCCCTCCCCCCCCCCCCCCCACCTCCCCCCTCTAGCGTGTGGGTTCATATTTCTCTTGTTTTTCTCATCCTTTTTTTGACCTTGCACTCTATTTGAATAATCACTACAAATATCATTAAAGTTTTATTTTCAGACAACCAAAAATTTTTGTCACCAATACTTTACGTCTTACAACTTTCAAAAAACATGTTAAGCAAAAAAAAACGTAATTAATTTTCATGTATCATCGTCTCATTGGCATAACTTAAGATTCACCTAATTAAAATAAACTCACTCACATTGTAAGACCGTTTTCCGCTGTTACTTTCTCCTCTTTCTTTTAAAAATTATTCCACCCACTAGAACTCTCGTATACCTATTTTTTTCTTTAAGCAAACAAAACTCTCTCTTATAGCTAATCACCTTTCTTTTCCTATTTCTTTGTAAATGTACACATCGATATTCCTATTTTTTTTCATCACAGAAATACCATTCATCATCAATATTTCTTACTACACTATACTGCTTCATACAATACGCTCAATCAAGTATTTATTACAGTCACATTCACCAATAAGTCGTATTCTCTCATATTCTCAGGCATATAATCTCAAATATTTCTCTTGATTTAATTGTCTTTTTTTTAAAAAAAAAATTGACGGTATTGATATAACCTGAAGAGCATCCTCGTAAAATAGCTTAATTTACGAGGATGCTATATTTGAATAATCACTACAAATATCATTAAAGTTTTATTTTCAGACAACCAATCAATGGGACGATGATACATGGAAATTAATTACGTTTTTTTTTTGCTTAACAAGGTTTTTTAAAGTTGTATGACGTAAAGTATTGGTGACAAAAAATTTTAGTTGTCTGAAAATAAAACTTTAATGATATTTGTAGTGATTATTCAAATAGAGTGCAAGATCAAAAAAAGGATGAGAAAAACAAGAGAAATATGAACCCACACGCTAGGGGGGGAAGGGGGAAGGGAGAGATTTTTTGAGATGGGGGTATTATTGTACCAACTTCAATAGTCTGGGGGCAGTTTTGACCTTTTTTTCGTTATGGCACATGAAAATTAATTAATTTTTTTTATCTAACATGGCCGTTAGTCGTAAGGGCATTCTTTAGCCAAAAAGATAACTGTGAGGGTAATTTTTTCAAAATAGGTGGACGGAGGGCATTATTGACCAACTCCAATTGTCTAGAGGTAGTTTTGACCTTTTCCGTAAAATCAATAAAAAATAACTACTATTTTGCTGCAACACGAAAAGTTCCAGCATAGTAAACTAGAGATTTGGATATTTGTGTATGAACTTCTAGCATATTATATTGGAACTCCAACACACGAAAAGTTCCAGCATAATATACTGGGAGTTGGAGCTTTTGTATATGGATTTCAAATATATTAGTTGGAACTCCAGCATATTATAAAATTCCAGCATGTTATGCTGGAGGTTCACAAAAACTCCGGCATATTATGTTAGAATATTTTCCGAATTATGAATAGTATTTTTGTTTCATATTTACGTTTTATATGAAAAATGGTTAAATTTTAGTTACTTTAGAAACTGTGGCTTTCAATTACCACTTATATATCTAGATATTCTTTATTTCTTCCCTTTATTTTCTATTTGACATCCAATCATTAGCCATTATCCATTATCCTTTGATTCTCACTCGCAATTAGAGCCGTTAAAATTGGCTTAGCCTATGAGATCAGCCTAATCCAACCAATTCGCTACTTGAGTAGGATTAGATTAGAATTTTTTAAGCCCATTTAAAATTAAGGCTTATAAGGCCGGCCCAAGTCAGCCTGCTGGCTCTTGAGGCTTGACTGAGGCTGGGCCTGGACCTACTCGTGGGCTAAATATTAGTAAATTAATTAACTATTAAATATTTAATATTTAAAAAAGTAAATCTAAAAAAATTATTAACTATAATCCCCATTTCACATCCTTAGATTGCTCGTTTATCCTTTCTTATCAACTAGAGTTTAGATTTTTGACATGCATGTATGGAAAAACTAATTTTTCTTTTGCTTAATTAATAGCGGACTCGAAAAGTTTTAGTTGGCCAATAAAAATAATTTTCAAAAAAGGATATTACTTTAAGTGGCCAATGATTATTTTGGATTACTTTAATATACTTACTATCAATATTTAAACTACTCTTTAGCATAGAAAAAGATCAATTTTGAACAAAAAAAATTGACCACTAGCAAATTTCAAAAATTTTAAAAATTTTATGGACTATAATAATGAAATCAGCAAATGATAGTAATCCTAAATTAAAAAATCTGAGCATTCAAACTTATTGAAGCAATCCCTGAATCTGAGTAATATGAAAGTAAAGCATTAAGAAAATATTCATATAACTTTAAAAAAGAAGAGTTAGAGATATAGAGAATTTGTATTTCAATTATGAGATTCCTCGTCAAATATCAAATTTTCTTTACGCTTTAAGCAAAGAGAAGTTATTTATATGATTAATCGATTATGTCCCCAAAAAATACTTAGGAATTTAAAGAAATTATTTTTTTTAATAAAATAAAATAAATTGACGGGTCGACTCGCTCTAGCCCACGGTCCTCTTAGGATTGGGTTGGGCTGGCCATTTTAAGGCTTGTATATGTGACGAGCCAGTTTGTTCTAGCCCATCAAATTTAAAAGCCCGTAAGGTTTGTGCTAGATTAGACTGGCCTGTTTTGACATGTCTATTCGGTATCCTTTAATTTATTTTTTTTGAATAATATTCTCGTACAAAATTAAAGAAAGCACTATGTTCATGCATCATCCATTCCCGCACATTCATTTGTGGATTATTTGTTTCACAAACCAATTATACAAAAAATATGCAACGGATAATAATTATTTGTCTGCGGTAAGTATAATGCATAAGACTGTTATGTGTACTAGTAATGTACAATTTAATACATTCAGCAAAATGTAGGGGTGTGAATGGACACTTAAAACCGATTAAATTTGTCAAATTGTATCGTACCAAATCGATTTTTAGGTTTTTATATAAATTTATAAATGTATCAATAATTAGGCTAGGTTTTTTATTTTATAAAAATTAAACCGAAAAAATACCGAACCATATAAAAACCATATATATATATATATATATATATATATAAAGTTTAAAAATAGTAAAACATTAAATTTTCTTGGGTTTTAGAATTATGAAAACAATTACAAACCAACAAGTAATAAAAACAAAATCATAATTCTCAAACCTATTATGCTACTCCCATCGAAAATAAATTATTTTCACGATATTCACTAACAAGACATGAGGCATTATAGAGATTATGAGTAGCAAACTACAATGTGTCGATTATACTTCCTTTCATATGATATAAATTTATCTTTTTGAATATTTAATCTTCTATAGACTTTTTTCTTGATTCACAGTCCCAGTTTAGTTAATCTTTCCACTCGAGTGATTTATGTTTTATTTACATTAATTTGTTTAGTTCTTTTACGCTATTGTAGAGTAGTTGATGAATCTATACTCTAGCCATCTTTCATATTTTCTTAATTCATCACCCTTTCAAATGTAAAATTATCTAGAGAGTTTTGCTAAATCATATAAAAGTATGTATATTATTACATTCTACTTCTACTAGTGACTTTTACATGACATTTTAAAAAATATCAAAAATTAACTAAACCGTGCCAATATCGAAGAGAAATCGATATAATTGGGACGGTTTCGAAAAGTTTAATTTCGATTATATATAATGAATAACCAAAATCAATATGGTACAAAATTAACAAAAGAACTGATCGAACCAAACTATTGACACCCAGAGCAGCAAAGTTTTTTTGTTTGTTTGTTTTTTTTTTTTTTTTTGTAAAATCAAATGTGCCTTATATTAGCTATGTTGAAGTTAAACGTGTTTAACGGTTCAACCGATCCGGGCCGGGTTGAATAGTATCAGGTTTTTAAGGGACCGGGTTGGTTCGGGTTAAAATTGAACAATACGGGTTACGGGTTGAAAGGGGCTGGACCGGGTTTAGTATATTTTCAATTTTTTTTTAAATTAAGTATAACTATTAAGTTATAATTATATTAATACTTTGTAATCATTGAATGAATACAAGTAAGATGGGAAAAAATTGCACTTATTGTAAGTGCTACTTTATTTCTCAATTTCAAATTAATAAGTAGAAAATGAAATGTTTACATTTTTTCTAACAAGTAAACTAGTGAAGTAGTAATTTCAAATGTTTTGCATCGCCTTAGCAAGTTCATCATAATCGATATGAACCGATTGACCTTCTTCTGGGGAGTTAAATTCCGATGGGTTTCCATGGGTTAATATATCTCCAAGTTCTTCGTCTTCTGGGCTATCAACATCTTCCTTTCCTTGATTTCTTCGTTCCGATCTAATTCAATCTCTGAAACATACTAAAACTTCCAAAGCATTGCTTCCCAATGAGTGGCGGATGTCTCCAAGTTGTTGTCTTGCTTGGCTAAATGCACTCTCCGATGCAACAGTAGAAATTGACATATTCAGCACGTCACGAGCCATAGCGAAAAGAATAGGAAATTGCTTTTCATCTTCATGCCACCATCCCAACGGTGAAAAGTCCTTTGTGCGAGGCTCCTTTTGCTTCTGCAAGTAGAACTGAAGCTCATCAATATCCTGCTACTGGTTTGAGTGTTAGAAAATGTAGAAAAAATATTAAAACTATCAAGGCCTTCATCATCCACATTAGAAGAACTGCTACATTGCATAGCGGGATTAACATTGTCACAAGCACGAGCAGTTTTATCACATTCATTTGCATAATAAGTATATAGTTGTTGTAAATATTCATTTAGTTTGTTCATAGAATCATATAAATTTGGAGTTTCAGATTCTCCAATCTCCATATAAGTATATAAAGCATTCATTAATTGGTGACAATCAGACATTTTAATAGAAGGATTTAAAACTGCACCAATTAAGTAAATTGGAGGAATTGAAAAGAAATATTTTTTGAATTTCGCTTGCATTTTTTCAACAACATCCATATATTTTTCTTTCTTCTTAAATCCATATAGTAGCAAAGAAATTTCAGTTATATGTACTAAAGCCATAGTAACAGTTGGGTAATATGCGTCAGAAAATGGGATGGATAGCCGTCATTTGTCTAGTAAGTGTCCCAGTCCCCCCTAAATTACCTCCAGTCAAATGTTTAAAAGTTTCATTACAAAGTTTGCACTTAACTCTATCAGTACCTTCTATTATTTCAAAAAATTTCCAAACCGGACTTCTTTTTTTACGAGTAGAAGTTGGAGCCACTGGTGGTCTTCTACCCCTTGTAGCACTAGCAACTCCAACTCCAATACTACCAACATTTCCACTACTAGGTGTAGGTGGTATCTCATCTTCTATTCCAATTTCATTATCTTCTATTCCAAAATCTTCTTGTAATTGTTCATAATCAATCTCTACATCTTGCAAATTAGGTGATGATTCAGAAACATGTGTTATTGGGTCATTACTATTACTACCAGAAGCTACAGGACTACCTCTTTTTTTACTTCCACCCCTACCAGTAACTTTTCTACACGATCTTTTAGAAGCATTAAACATATTGTAAAAATTAAAATATAAGCTAACATCAAATATGTAATTAAAATATTAAATAAGAGAAAGAGTTGGAGGGAGTGCACCGAATTCGATAATAAATTGAGCACTTGATTATGCAAATCCGGTGTTACCACGAACAAACGTCAAGCAAGTATTTCAATTTTGAACTTCAAGCTTCAAATTCCGAATGACAAATTGCGATAAATTAAATTCAGGAAAAGAGTAACAAATAAAATATGTAATCTTGCAAATTAAAGGAAAGAGATAGATTGATAATTTGAAAATTAAGATTGAGATAAGAATTTTGAGTGAAGAAATGAAGAAGAGATGAGGGGTATAGATTTTAAGAAGGGTTAATATTGTAATTTAATAAATAGAAAAAAAATTAAAAATGGCCATTTTTGCAAAATTGTCCATTGGCCAACAGATCTGTAGCCGTTGCCAACGGAAATGTGGGCCCACCAATTCAAAAATAAAAAAAATTAAAAAAAAATGTTACCGTTGAACCGGGCTGGTCCGGTCCGGTCCGTACCGGTTCACGGTACTGTATACCATACCGCGCCGGTCCGGTCCGGTTCCGACACAAAAATTTCTTAACGGACCAACCCTCTATCCCTTTTGAACTCAGCCCAGCCCGGCCCCTACCTATCGGTCCGGTCCAGTTCCGGATTTTACCGGTCCGGTTCCGGCCGGTCCCGGATCAACCCGGCCTGATTGATAGCTTTAGTTGAAGTTTATGTTGAGAAGCCAACCAAAATAAATTCTTATCCAATCTCGTCTAACACAGAATACATACATAATGTGGTCCTAACATAGAACATTTGCCTCTAAGTTATTTGATGTGTCGATTACGTAATATTTGACTAAATACATTTCGCCTTTAATTAAGTAAAATTGGCATATTGTTATAAATACACTTCTATTTAAGGTGAATGTCTTTAATTAGAGAGATTCTAGAGTTCTATTCTTGGTAGATAAATCATCCTCCTCCCTATAAATAGAGGTGCTCTCTACCATTGTAAATCACTCCTAACATTCTCTAAGTATCAATAAGAAGAACTCTCTCTACTCTTCTCTCTATTGCTCTTGTTCTTGCATTATTGTTCTTGTCTTTTATATTATTTCATAACACGTTATCAGCACGAGACTCTACCGTCTCAAGAACCATTCTCGAAAAATCTAAGCAAATATGGATATCTCACAAAGCAAACTTGGATCAACGTCCAACTGTAAAAGTATTTGCCTAGTTGATTCATGTACTACACATACAATACTCAAAGAAAGGAAGTATTTCTCTCAACTAAATATGTGTAAGGCAAACGTTACTACAATATCTGGAAGTAGTAAATTGATTGAAGGCTCCGGAAGAGCAATTGTAACTCTGCCCAAAGGCACGACGTTAATCATAGAGAATGCAATGTTCTCCTCCAAGTCTAAGAGAAACTTGTTGAGTTTTAAAGATGTACACCGGAATGGCTATCATATTGAGACAATGGATGAAGATAATCTTGAATATCTCGTCATCACAAAGAATGTCTCCGGCCAAAAGAGGGTTATTGAGAAATTCCCGTCTTTATCTTGTGGCCTGTATTGGACAAGAATTAGTGCAATTGAGGCACATTCAACAGTAAACCAAAGGGTTACTGATTCCAATACCTTTTACTTTGGCATGATCGATTGGGACACCCAGGATCGGTCATGATGAGACGGATTATAGAAAGCTCATATGGGCATCCGTTAAAGAATTTCAAAATTCTTTCGAATAATGAATATCCTTGCACTTCGTGTTATCAAGGCAAGTTGATTATCAGGCCATCACCAACAAAGGTTGGGACTGAGTCACCCACGTTTCTGGAACGTATACAAGGGAACATTTGTGGACCTATTCACCCACCTAGTGGGTCGTTTAGGTATTTCATGGTCTTGATAGACGCATCCTGTAGATGGTCTCATGTGTGCCTATTGTCATCACGCAACCTTGCGTTTGCGAAATTAATGGCACAAATAATTCGACTACGAGCAAAATTTCCAGATAATCCAATCAAGTCCATTAGACTGGATAATGCTGCTGAGTTTACATCCCAAGCATTTAATGATTATTGCTTATCAATCGGGATAAAAGTTGAACATTCTGTAGCTCATGTTCACACTCAAAACGGTCTTGCAGAATCGTTAATTAAACGCCTGCAGTTGATTGCAAGGCCATTACTTACGAGAACGAGGCTGCCCACTTCGGTATGGGGTCACGCCATCTCTACATGCAGCAATGCTAATTCGTCTCAGAGTGACGAATTACCACAAGTATTCCCCGTTGCAATTGGTTTTGGGTCATGAACCCAATATATCCCATTTAAGAATTTTTGGATGCGCAGTATATGTGCCTATAGCACCGCCATCCCGCACCAAAATGGGTCCGCAAAGAAGGTTAGGAATATATGTTGGGTTTGAATCGCCCTCCATCATTCGCTACCTCGAAACATTGACAGGCGACTTGTTTACTGCATGATTTGCAGACTGTCGATTTGATGAGACACTTTTCCCAAAATTAGGGGGAGAAGTTGGTGAAACCAAACGAGAAATTTTGTGGAAAAATGCATCATTATCTCATCTTGATCCACATACCTCTATTTGTGAAAGAGAGGTACAAAAGATTATCCATTTGCAAAGAATAGCAAATCAAATGCCTGACGCATTTACGGACTTGAAAAGGATAACGAAATCCCACATTCCCGCGGAAAATGTTCCAATCCGTATTGATGCCCCTGTTGGACAATCATCTAGTGTCATATCCAATGAGTCAAATGCACGCCTGAAGCATGGCAGACCATTAGGCTCCAAAGATCGAAATCCTAGAAAGAGGAAAAAGAACGATCAAAATGACACCACGAAAGAATCTCATGATTTAACAAATTCTGAGGTTCATGAAGAATCCATTGAGCCCGAGACTCTGGAAAATACGGAACTATCCCTAAATCCAATTAATATTGAGGCAAATATTAATCGAGTGGATATTGTGGTGGATAATGCCTTTGCTTATAATGTAGCATCTAGCATTATGCAAGAATGTGAGGATCTCGAACCTCAATCTATTGAAGAATGTCGAAAAAGACATGATTGGCCAAAGTGGCAAGAAGCAATTCAATCAGAATTGGATTCGCTGGTAAAACGTGAAGTTTTTGGCCCTATAGTTGAAACACCTAATGGTGTTAAGCCTGTCGGCTATAAATGGGTCTTTGTACGCAAAAGAAATGAGAAAAACGAGGTACAAAGATATAAGGCACGCCTTGTTGCACAAGGTTTTTCTCAAAGGCCTGGTGTCGATTATGAAGAGACATATTCGCCTGTAATGGATGCGATAACCTTTCGTTATCTCATAAGTTTTGCTGTCCATGAAAAGCTTGACATGCACTTAATGGATGTGGTTACTGCCTATCTTTATGGCTCACTTGATAATGAGATATACATGAAAATTCCCGATGGACTCAAGGTGCCAAACGCGCACAACTCAAAATCTCAGGAAATGTTCTCAATTAAATTGCAAAGATCCTTGTATGGTCTAAAGCAATCTGGACGAATGTGGTATAATCGTCTTAGTGAATACTTGTTAAAAAAAGGCTATATAAATGACGCCATTTGCCCGTGTGTTTTTATAAAGAAAACAACATCGGAATTTGTTGTACTTGCCGTATATGTTGATGACATAAACCTTATTGGAACCCCTATAGAACTCCAAAAGGCAATTGATTATCTAAAGGATGAATTCGAGATGAAAGATCTCGGAAAGACTAAACTATGTCTTGATTTGCAAATTGAATATTTGGCAAATTGGAATTTTTGTTCATCAATCTACCTATACAGAAAAGGTACTGAAATGGTTTTACATGGATGAAGCACATCCTTTAAGTACACCGATGGTTGTTCGATCACTTGATGTGAACAAAGATCCATTCCGACCACAAGAAAGGAATGAAGAGCTACTTGGTCCTGAAGTACCATATCTTAGCGCAATTGGCGCACTAATGTATCTTGCAAATACTACAAGACCTGACATATCCTTTTCAGTTAATGTCTTAGCAAGATTTAGCTCAGCTCCTACGAGACATTGGAATGGGATCAAACACATATTGCGGTACCTAAAGGGAACTACCGATATGGGCTTATTTTATGGCAAGAATTGTAGCCCGGATCTTGTTGGTTATGCTGATGCTGGATATTTGTCCGACCGACACAAGGCTCGATCTCAAACGGGTTATGGTTTACCTGTGGAGAAACCGCCATATCTTGGCGATCGACTAAGCAATCAATTGTGGCTACTTCATCTAATCATGCCGAGATAATTGCTATTCATGAAGCAAGTCGGGAGTGTGTGTGGTTAAGGTCGATAATACATCATATCCAAGACAAATGTGGTTTGAAGTGTGATAAACTACCCACAACTTTGTATGAAGACAATGCAGCATGTATAGCTCAATTGAAGGGAGGATTCATAAAAGGAGATAGAACGAAGCATATTTCACCAAAGTTATTCTTCACACATGATCTTCAAAAGAATGGTGATATCAATGTTCAACAGATTCGTTCAAGCGACAAAATGGCTGATTTGTTCACAAAATCTTTACCAAAGTCAACCTTCAAGAAGCTAGTTCACAAGATCGGGATGCGAAGACTTAAGGACATAAATTGATGCTCTTATCAGGGGGAATTTAAGGCGCGTTGCACTCTTTTTCCCTTACAAGGTTTTGTCCCACCGGGTTTTCCTTGCGAGGTTTTTAACGAGGCAACCAATAGGCGCATATTCAAACATGTGTACTCTTTTTCCTTACTTTAATTTTTCCCATTGGGTTTTGTTTTAAGGTTTTAACGAGGCACATCATTGAATAGACATTCAAGGGGGAGTGTTATAAATACACTTCTATTTAAGGTGAATGTCTTTAATTAGAGAGATTCTAGAGTTCTATTCTTGGTAGATAAATCATCCTCCTCCCTATAAATAGAGGTGCTCTCTACCATTGTAAATCACTCCTAACATTCTCTAAGTATCAATAAGAAGAACTCTCTCTACTCTTCTCTCTATTGCTCTTGTTCTTGCATTATTGTTCTTGTCTTTTATATTATTTCATAACACATATATGATTCTTTTAATTGTGAATATTCACAAATTATCAGAATTATTAATCGTTCTACCATTTAACTACTTATGTGTTATGTTAAATTGGCACATTGATCCTTTTAATTGTGAATATTCGCAAGTTATCAGAATTATTAATCGTTCTTCTATTTAATTACTCATGGGTTATGTTAAGTTAGTATTGTTTCTCCATATTTGTTGTAATATATTTTTAAAAATAACATATTCTCCATATAAATGGACCAATAATACACATTTTAATTATTTAATCATTAAAGATGTTGAATCATATATTACGAGGATTAAAACAGAATTTATCAATAACTAAGGAACCAAAAGTGTTATTCCTTAATCTCCAATAAAGGAATCAGGTCTTAGATCACGCTCCAATAATGAATTCATCCGACAAGCCCAACGGATACGGATCGGTTAAAACGGGTATTGTAGGAAAAGATGGCGCGCTGAAATAGAACTTTCCTCTTTCAGCGGCTCTCCAATTTTAACGGATTTTTACATATACCCATTTCTCTGTACAAAAACCAAACTTATTATTACACTGTAAACACACGGATGATTATCTATCACAAAGAATTAGTTTGTTGAGTTCGTTATATCTTCTTCAGGTAAAGTAATTGAAATAAAACCCACCAAGACTCCATTTTTTCGTTTTTTTTTCCAGAAAAAGGTGAGGTTTTGGAAGGAAATAGAAAAATTAATAATAAGGACTCATTATTGTTAGTCCCCAAAATAGCCTGCAGCACCATTATTTTTGTATTTTTTTTTTTCATTTTTGTTCTTTCTTGTTTACCTAAAAGGGTGGTGTTTGCAGGTGAGATTTCTTTGTAAAGTTGTGATCTTTATTGCATGTGATATTTTGGTTAGAATATTTTTAATGTTTATATTGGTGGAGAATCTTGAATTTGAGGGAATATGCAACATAACATTTTTACAACAATGCGTAGTTTGAAGATGATGGAAGGGTGTAAGGGAACGCAAGTTTATGCCCTTAATCAGTCTATTGATGGTGGGGGTGGGGGTGTAGGTGAGAAGTTTTTACAAAACCTGTTGTCAAAAAATTCTATTAGGTCTAGATCCAATAGTAATTTTCAAGCTGTTCAATCAAAAGATGAGGTTAATTCGGTTGTTTTAGCTGAAGCCTTTGCCAGTTATGGCCTACCAAAAACGGATCAACTTGAGGCCCAGATTGAGTTTTGTCTCAAACCTATGAACTTTGTGGAGACATTAGCTGATGTGCATCGTAGGATGGAGAGTTGTGCTCAGTTTGATAAGTCAAGGATGTATCTTGAGCAATGTGCCATATTTAGGGGCTTACCGGATCCTAAATTGTTTAGGAGGTGCCTTATGTCAGCTAGGCTACACGCCATTGATGTGCATTCCAAGGTTGTTCTTTCTGCCTGGTTGAGGTTTGAACGAAGGGAGGATGAGTTGATTGGTGTATCGGCCATGGATTGTTGTGGCCGAAGCATGGAATGCCCGGGCAGTGCTTTGGTGGCAGGTTATAATCCTGAATCAGCTACTGATCCTTGTATGTGTGACAGGGGTATGAGAAAAGATGAGGATACTGAAATTTACATGGATGAAGAATGCTCCACTTCATTGAGTCGTGGCGGTGAGCAGGACGAGGATTTTGACATGTCATTTTGTATTGGAGATGATGAGATCAGGTGTAGGAGATTTAACATAGCATCACTTTCTAGGCCATTTGAAGCTATGCTGTATGGTAGCTTCATTGACTCGCGAAGGGAGAAAATAAATTTTTCAAAAAATGAGATCTCCGCAAAGGGGATGAAAGCTGCTGAGATGTTTAGCAGAACAAAAAGCATGGACTCTTTCGACCCAGACATTGTCCTAGAGCTCCTGTCGTTAGCCAACAAGTTCTGTTGTGATGGAATGAAGTCTGTTTGTGATGCGTATTTAGCATCTTTGGTCTTTGACATGGATACTGCTATGTTGCTTTTTGAATATGGGCTGGAGGGGAATGCATATCTTCTAGTGGCAGCATGTTTACAGGTAATTTTAAGGGAACTTCCAAATTCAATGCACAATCCAAACGTGTCAAGGCTCTTCTGCAGTTCAGAAGGTAAAGACAGATTAGCTTACATAGGACATGCTTCCTTTTTGCTGTACTATTTTCTGAGCCAATCAGCTATGGAGGATGACTTGAAATCGAATACAACGGTTATGCTGTTGGAAAGGATGGGAGAATGTGCAAGTGAAGGCTGGCAGAAGCAACTAGCATTCCACCAATTAGGTTGTGTGATGCTTGAAAGAAATGAGTACAAGGATGCACAGAAATGGTTTGAGGCAGCTGTTGAAGCTGGTCATGTCTATTCCTTAGTAGGAATTGCCAGATCCAAGTACAAGCGTGGCCATATGTACAAGGCATATAAGTTGATGAACTCCCTTGTATCTGATTATACACCTTCTGGGTGGATGTATCAGGAGCGATCAATGTATTGTCAAGGAAAAGAAAAGACAATGGATTTGAGTACAGCTACTGAACTGGATCCAACTCTTTCCTATCCATACAAGTACAGAGCTGTTACAATGGCAGAGGAGAATAGACTTGGTCGAGCTATTTCTGAGATTAACAGGATACTTGGCTTTAAGATATCTCCAGACTGCCTAGAGCTTCGTGCTTGGTTTTTAATTGTGTTGGAGGACTATGAAGGAGCTTTAAGGGATGTAAGGGCGCTCTTGACTTTAAATCCCCGTTACATGATGTTCCATGGGAAGTTGCAAGGTGAACACTTGGTAGAGATTCTAAGTCATAATGTTCAGCCGTGCAGTCAGGCTGACTGCTGGATGCAACTATATGACCGATGGTCTTCTGTAGATGATATTGGCTCCTTAGCTGTTGTCCATCATATGTTAGCCAACGACCCAGGGAAGAGTCTCTTATGCTTCCGGCAATCTCTCCTGCTTCTACGGTATGCATTTGTTATTTACATGCATTTTAGTTTCTCTGTTGTTGACAATCATGTTTGCTCCAATTCATCTTTATGTGCTGTTCTATTTCCTTTCAGCCACTCTAAAGAAATTTAAGCTCTAGGGGCTTAAAGCCATTGATAAACTGCATAATATCAATAGTATCTAGTTTTCCTCAGTGAGATACTTTTGTCCAGGAAAATGGAAATCTACAAGTGATTGTATAAGTTAGATGCTTAACTCCCTGTCTCATACTCGAGAAGCTGAATGTGAATACCTGGGAGGTGTATCGAGTAGTTTCTCTTTATGTTCCCTGGGACTGATTTACACTTGTTTACAGATTAAACAGCCACAAGGCAGCAATGCGTAGTTTGAGAGAAGCACGAAACCAAGCAACCTCTGAGCATGAAAGGTTAGTCTATGAAGGATGGATATTATATGACACAGGTTATCGTGAAGAAGCAATTGCTAAAGCTGAAGAATCAATCTCAATCCAGAGATCATTTGAAGCCTTTTTCCTTAAAGCATTTGTGTTATCAGAAACAAGTCCTGATTCTGAATCTTCATTGTATGTTATACAACTGCTTGAGGAAGCTCTTAGGTGCCCCTCAGATGGTCTTCGGAAAGGCCAGGTGAGTGTTCCTTTCAGTAAGATACTAATGCATGAATTTGAGGAACAAGAGATTTACTTGAAAACTACAATGCACACTGCAGGCTCTCAGTAATCTTGCATGTGTCTATGTAGATGTTGATAAGCTAGATAATGCAATTGATTGCTACACAAATGCCCTGAATATTAAGCATACACGAGCTCATCAGGGTCTGGCACGTGTTTACCATCTGAAAGATCAGAGGAAATTAGCATATGACGAGATGACAAAGTTGATTGAGAAGGCAAAATATAACGCATCTGCTTATGAGAAGCGCTCGGAATACTGTGATCGTGAAATGGCTAAAAGTGACCTTGGTATGGCAACAAAGTTAGATCCCCTCCGAACATACCCATACAGATACAGAGCAGCTGGTAAGTTACATTTGGTGTATTCTCATGCCATACTAGTTGAGTACAGAGTGATTGACTGTGTTTCTCGGGCTCTGTTGAGGTTTAACCAAACTCCACGAGTCCTCTCCTTCAACATGCTTATAATGTCTGAAAGATCAGCAAATGGTAAACCAAACATGTTTCGGCATCATGTATGTTCATGATTGCCATGGGCATTGTGTGATTGTTCTTTTGAATTTCACGTGACTTTTCTTGTCCAAGAAAGTCTCAGGGCCCACAGGGTGGACAGAAGTGGTGGTAACAGAAGTAAAATTACTCTAGTAATTCAATGAATCATGATATTTCTACTTGTATTTCACGGTTCTAATGCTAGACCAATTTGGAAGAAGATTCTTGCTTGGAAAGAACGCTTTCCAGTTGAAGGACTGGTAACTGCATCCAAGCATTCATAAAACTGTATAACAGCAGTTCGTAAATTATTGTCGTTTGAGTGTCTTGTGTAAAACTGCATAACAGCAGTCAGGATAAAAGTGACTCTGCACTTTAACTGATATATTATAGTATATTTGTGCAAAGAATATGAGCTGAACCTCTTCTCAGTTCTGCCCCTTAATTATCAAAAGCTTGGGTAAATAATACTTATATAATTTCCTATACTTACAATTCCCGAAGAATTGAGTTGTTACTCTCTTAAGGAAACAACAATTACGACAACTATGCCTTGGGATCGACGATATGAATCATAGCATCTTTCTTTAAGCTCAATTCATATCATCATCATGCTACTCTCCTTAGGACACACAGCATAAAATTCATCTGTTATTTTCTTATCCGAGGGGCTATTAGCGGCTCTTTTGCTTGAATATCTAAGTACTGTCTTAAAATGTCACCTTTTCTTTATTTTTTGTTGGCCAAATACATATTTAGCCCCTTAAAGTTGTCACGGAATTACACCTAGACACTTCTACTGGAACTGTTACCTATTAGACACTTAAAGTATGTCAAAAATGTTCCTATTGAACACCTCATACATATGTGGCACAAGAAGTGATTCTCACTTTGAGCTAGGCGCGTGAAGTACTGAATATTTTTCTCTCTCTTCTCCTATTTCTTCTTTGACAAGTCCCAGGCATCATCTTCTTCCGTTCATGACTACTCTGCTGGTACGAACAGAAATAATAGAGAAATAGACAACAAAAACAAATAATAAAAAGATAGAGAAAGATGAATTGTGACTTATTATTCTTTTGATTGAAGAAAGAAAAGATTAAAGAGGTGCTTCATTGACTTTCCATTAAAACCATTTTGGTGCGGAAAATGGAGAAGAGCTACTTGATTCTTTTAGTTGTCCCCCACCATCTAGGTTCGCCTGAGACCACCAATTGGGTTCATGGTAGTAGGAGCCATATTTGGGTTTGAATTCAGATCTTTTTGGTGGGAGATAATGCTATTTTGTTTATAATATTTGTTGAGGTACCATTATAATTGTGATTCATCTGATTATCGATTTTAATGGAAACTGATCGAAAAATATGAGGTTTCGTTTGGTGACAAAGAAGATGACAAGGGAAGGAGGTTCTAGTTCAGTAATATTCTAACAGCAGATCCAATGATTGACAAAGTTCTACACGAAGCTTGAATTGCCATAGAAACAGAGAAAAAAAAAATCAGACACTCCAAAAGGGAAAAAATGACAATTTTCTTTTTTCTAAAGATTTTAATGTTCTCTAAGAAAATGAGAATACTAACACCAAAACATATAAACAAACTTGCTGGCTTCCAATGTGAGAGAAGAGTTGTTCATCTGGGGAAAAGCAGTAAAAGAAGAAGATGATGGTTAAAAAACTTATGGCAATTCTTTTCCTTTTTGGCCTTTTTTAAATTTCTGACATGTCTCTTACTCTTGTGCTGGTTTGTAGTCTTTTAATTGGTTTGATTTGCCATGTCAAAAGAGACCCCAGAAAGTGGGATGCACGTACTTGTTTTGTTTTGGAGACATCAAATTTGTGTTCAATAAGACATTTTTGACATGCTTTTAGTGTCTAATAGGTAACACTTTCAGTTGAAGTGTCCAAGTGAAATTTCATGACAACTTTAAGGGGCTACATATGTATTTGGCCTTTTTTGTTTTTTGGGGCATCAGTATATAGGAATTGATGTTCCAACTATCGTATCTATCTGGTTGGTGGAACAATACCTTTATGCATCTCTGAGTTTTTTGGTATTCAATGGCCTTAAAAAAATGCAAAATCATCTGGTCAAGCCTTTTTGAGAATGGAAAGAGCACCATGGAATTTTTTGTCACAGTTCCTTGGTTAATTTGTCTGAGATTACGATAGTTGAACTCAGTCCCTCTCTTTTTTCATCTTGGCATTATTCTGCCCTTAGATTGTAAAATGTTTTCGACCACCTAGACTATAGGCCATTCAGCTTAGTGAACTGACCTAAAAGTGGTAGAGTAGTTTGTTGAACATGGATTAATACATAACATGAAAAATTTTGCTCAGACAGAGGCCCAACCCTATGAGTTATGTCTGTCTTCCCCTCTCCCACATTGTATCTCGCTTTTTGCAGACCTTATGTCCTAATGTGTTTTAATGATGTACAATGCTACAAGTTTCTAACTGAGAAAATAATTCTGGAATATCTTGTCTTCAGTTCTGATGGATGACCATAAGGAAACCGAGGCTATAGCAGAGCTAACAAAGGCAATATCTTTCAAGCCAGACTTACAAGTACTCCATCTTCGAGCAGCATTTCATGACTCAATGAGTGACCTCACATCTGCTATTCGAGACTGTGAGGCAGCTCTGTGTCTCGACTCCAGGCATGCAGATACACTTGAGCTCTATCAGAAAGTACAGCAACGAGCTAAAGAACAACTACCAACATGAAGAAGCAAGAATCCATATTGAGCTTCTTCTTCATGATTGTTATTTGGGAATTGGGAGCCAGTGCCTAAATTTTTTGTGGTACTCACAGGTTCAACACATACTATTACTATGTGCTCGGAGTTCTAAATTTTTTGTCATATAGAAATTCAAACTAGATTTACGGTTGCCATTATGCATGCTCAATTGCAACAAAGAAAAAGAAATTAGAAATCAAAATCTCGAATGGAGAGAGCTACTGAAGAGAAAGAGTGAATCAATTGTACATAAATTTTTTGGTCAACCATAGCGAAGTATTTGTGAATTTGATAGAGTAGGATACTTCAGATACTTTTTTTTGTCTTTGTCCTACAGCAAAGACAGTTCTACAATGTATCTTCGAAACTGAAAAGGAATTTTTCCATCAAAATTGCAGCTTGCAATGAATGTGTAAACTTTGTTGACACAGTTCTTTGTGTGCTGAGAAACTGTTGCTACTCAACATGGTTCAACTTCTGATTTTTCTTGTAGGGTGTGTTTGGTGGGAAGAAAAATTCTTTCCATGTAAAATATTTTCTTAGAAATTGTTTTCATGGAAAATGAGTGGTTTTATCACTTATTTTTCTTTATTTGGTTAGTTAGTGAAAAAAATTTCGAAAAATATTTTTTAACGTTTGGTTAGAGAGTAGAATTTTTTTTAGGAAAATAATATCTTTTGCTACTTTTGTCGTCCCATTCCCCTAAGCCCCAATATTTCCTGTGCCCCCCCCCCCCCCCCCCCACACCCAATACTTTTAGCTTTCAGGACTATTTTTTTCCAGAATTTAGTTATTCATTCAAAAATTTATTACAAACCAAAAGGAACGAATATGTTGCTTTAATTTTTTTTACGCAAAAATAACGTTGAAATTGTGCTCCATAACTAAAAAGAAAATACTCTTTTTTTTTGTTGAAAAGAAAGTACTCTTTCTACAACATGAAAATGAATTACTCATTTTATTGAAATGAAAGAAAATATTTTTTCTATATTATAAAAAGAAAATACTCATTTTATTTCAATAAAAGAAAATGCTTTTTCTAAATTATAAAAAGAAAATACTCTTTTTATTAAAATGAAAGAAAATACTTTTTACTACATCATTTTATTGAAATAAAAGAAGATACTTTTTCGACATCATGGAAAAAAATACTTTTTTGTTAATATAAAAAAATATATTTTTATGAAAAAATATCATAAAAAGAAACTATTCATTTCTTGAAATAAAAAAAGTATTTTATCTATAATATGAAAAGAAAGGATTATTAATAATATTTCAAGTTAAGGTAGGGGCGAGGTGGGTGGGGGTGGGGGTGATGCAAGGGGTAGAGTTGGGGTGGGTGGGAGTGAGTTAATAGTGATGGAGAATAGGACGAAGAAGGTTAAAAAAAGTTGTGGAGAATATTTTCTCTTCTCTTGATAGGGAAAATATTTTGAGTTGAAAAGAAAAATATTTTCTAAAATATTTAAGCCAATCAAATATGAAAATTTAAAAAATATTTTTAACTTCGTAACAGACATACCTACAGTAATGTGATGTTTTCCGTCGCAATAAGTTTGAAAAAGGATTCAGGTGAAACATCAGACTATAAATGTCTTATGTCTCTTTTTCTCATTTTCGTACTTTCCATCTTTTCTTCTTTGTCCTCTCTTGTTTCTCTTTTTCTTTTTTTACAAGAGTGGATGTTCACCTATGCAGTACAATTATAAATTTTAATGAGTTTAACTTTTACACATTGGCATATTAAAAGAGCGTATACGTAACTTATAACGATCCGACCGGTTGTTTTGAGTATCGCAGCTATATTTCCCCATTTATTGCTTATTTTATGTTCGTTTGTTGTTATGTGACTTGCGGGGGTGGTTGGTTTGGTTCCGGAAATGTTTGAGAATGAATTGGAGTACCTAGTCCCAAGACTAGAAGCCTAAGTTGAAAAAAAGTTGATCGGATACTGACTTATGTGTAAATAACTTCGAAATGAAGTTTTGATGGTTCTGATAGCTTCGTATGGTTATTTTGGAGTTAGGAATGTCTCCGGATATTGATTTGGAGGTCTGTAGGTGATTTTGACTTAAATTGGTGAGAGTTGGAAAAGTTGAAGTTTGGAGAATTGAGAAGTTTGGCCGAAAGTTGACTTTGTGGCCAGACTTGTATTTTGATTCCGGAATTTGGAATAAGTCTATTGTGTTATTTGTTGTGTGAAAAATTTGAGGTCAATCGCAGTTGATCTGGTGTGTTTCGCCATTGGTTTTAGAAGTTGTAAGTTCAATAGTGCATTAGGCTTGAATTTGGGTGCGATTTGTGTTTTCGATGTGATTTGAGGGTTCGACTAAATTTGTATGATGTTTTAGGATGTGTTAGTATGTTTTGATGAGGTCTTGGGAGCTTCGGGTGAGATTCAGGTGATTGCAGATTGAGTTTGGCATGTGGAGCCGCAAAGTTTCTGGTGTCTGGTTTCCTTATATGCGTTCGCGAGTAAAGTCTCGCATTCGCGAAGAGTATCTGGGTGGCAGGAGAAGTTATTCGCGAATGGCCTCGCGTTCGCGAAGGTATGGTGTGTTTGTGCATAGCGATCGTGAGAGGAAACCCGCGTTCGCGTAGAAGGATAGGGTAGGTGGGGCACCAGGCCTGTAAGCTTTCGCGTTCGCTGGAGTTGGTTTACGTTCGCATAGGCTTGTATTTATTGGTCATCGTGATCACTAGGGATGTCTTGCATTTGCGTAGGAGGATTTTGTGCTTCCCAAATGCGAGACACTTTCCGCATTCGCGAAGAAGGACATCTAGGTAGCAGATATATAATTTTAAAACTGAGGATTTGGACCCATTTTTTATATTTTAGGCTAGAGATCTTGGTTTTGGAAGATGCTTGAAGGGATTAATAAGAAGTTGACATGGGTAAGTGATTCCAACTCGGATTTGGTTAATATACATGAATCTAACATTGTTTTTATCAATGAATTAGTGTTTTGAGTTGCAAAATTGGAAAAAATTATAGAAACTTCATAAACTATATTTTTGAGGATTTGAGATCAAAATCGGATGATTTTGGTATGGTTGAACTCGTTATTGAATTAGTGTTCGGATTTTGTAAATTTTATCAGATTCTAAGACGTGAGCCCGGGGTTGGCTTTTTAACTTTGGTTAAAGAACTTAGCTTTATTGTATGGAATTGATTCCTATACTTGTATTGATTGTATTAAGCCGTTCCTATCTAGATTCGAGTCGTTTGGAGGCCGATTCGCAAGGCAGGGGCTTGTTGGAGTAGGGATTTGCGCTGTTTGAGGTAAGTAACACTTCTAAACTTGGTACTGAGGGTATAA
The DNA here is from genome assembly GCA_034376525.1 of Nicotiana benthamiana. Taxonomy (NCBI): domain Eukaryota; kingdom Viridiplantae; phylum Streptophyta; class Magnoliopsida; order Solanales; family Solanaceae; genus Nicotiana; species Nicotiana benthamiana. The sequence continues at coordinate 36,872,511 of CM067327.1, forward strand.
ATCCCTGAATTATATGTTATATAGTTGGTGTTGAGGTGATGCACATGCTAGGTGACAGGCGTGTGGCCGTGCACCGTGGTAATTATGACTTGGTTGATTCCGTGGTACTACGTAGTTATCCAATCTCGTTGTTATTCATGTAATCTTCATGTGTTAGAGAAATTGAGGTGTGATCCATGTTAGAAATCATGTTTAGACTATATAATAGTACTATTAGGACCCACTGAGGTCGTTTCTGCTGAATTATTTGCTTATTATGTACTCAATCACATTCATCATTTGCGTATCATATCTCAGTCTCTGTTATCATTTATTTTTACAAAATGTATTATTATTTGGGCTGATTGACATGAGATTTGTTATCCAGAAGGACTGGAGAGATTGATGACTGAGTGAGGTCGAGGGCCTGATTATGAGTGATATTTATAGGATCGGGCTGCATGTCGCAACATGCCATGTTGGCTATTAGCGCTTGGGAAGGATCCGTCCCTTTGGAGTCTGACATACCAGCAGAGACCGCAGGTACCGTTGAGTATTGAGAGCGAGTGTCGAGTGCGGATACTCAGTGATTGAGAGTGCTGAATGAGGTTGAATACTCCGAGAGCATGAGTATATGAGTTTATCACTATGTTGCATTACATGTGACATGCATATTTGACATGTAGACATAGAGATGTAATATTCCTCATATAAGCTATACTTGGGATATTTTATCAGTATTGAGCCTAAACTGTTGAACTTGAAAGCATGTCTACTACTATTATTATTATTATTATTATTATTATTTTTTTTTATTTTTATTTTTTTACAAAATTTGGACTGTACCTATCTGAGCTCGTCACTGCTTTCAACCCAAGATTAGTCCTGTTACTTATTGAGTACATTGAGTCGTTTGTACTCATACTACACTCTGCACTTCGTGTGCAGATCCAGTTACATCTGGACTCGGTGGTTGCTAGACTTGGAGCATTACCTGCTTGGAGAATTTTGAAGTGATTGTTTTGGCATCTGCAACCTCGACTCTCCTTCTGTTCAATTTATTTAGCACTGTTCTATCTTTCCAGATAATTGTATTAGTTGTTTTTGACTGAGTTATCATTTAATAACTCATGTACTCTGTGACACCCGGGTCTTTAGGGATTTTGTATTTGAGTCGCAATCATTCCTTTTAGCTATTTATGAGATTTTTGTTATTAAAGACAATATATCATGCTTTTAAATTAAAATGCATAGGTATTTTATGATTTTCGGCTTGTCTAATACTGTGGTAGACACTGATCATGGCCAACTATGCCTTATAAAAAGGACAAAGCGGTCATTTCAAATACGATTTGATTTACAAGTCCGGAGTCGAATCTCACACAGAACTAAGGCTTAGCTACAACTGTTTACTATCACCACGAAGACAAGTTTGAATAATTCCTATGTTATAAATATTATGATTATAGTGTTTAACTAACAAACTAACAATAATAAATTAACATTAAAGATACTACATGTTAGAGAAAAGATTAAGGAGGTCTAGAGTTATCATTTCCCCGATTGTTGAAATCATTCCCGCTATGTCTTCTATAATTTCGCCTCAGTATTCTTAACGATTATGAGCACTCTGCATGTTGTAATTCTCTCCCGAGTAATTACGACAATTTACTGTACATACTCTCCCGAGTTACGCTAGCTGGCTTTAATTACAACTCACTTAGATCGCACCCAAGGTTTCATTATCCATGATCCCACCTTTAAACCCTTGGTTATTGATTCCTCACATACGTCGGGAGTGATGTTGTTCAAAAACTACCTAAATATACACTATCTTCCGAGTAATACATACTAAATAGGCACAGCTAATTGAGGGCCCTTCAATCAATCACAAGAATAATATAGTTGAACAAATAGAAAAAATACCATGGTTCAATTATATAAAAACAAAACAAGAGTTTACCTTACAAAAGGTCCCATCAAAACCCTAGATAACATATTAGCTATTTATAATAGTATGTAAAACTAAAATACTAAAATCCATAACCAACAATAAAAAATAGGAAGAGGGAGGAAAAACTCGTAAAATAATTCTCTGTCTTGCTCCTATTATGTCTTTGCCTCCTTAGGTCGAATCTTTGTCAATAGTATGTCCAACCTCCTCAAAATACCATTTTTCCATATATATATATATATATATATATATATATATATATATATATATATATATATATATATATATATATATATATATATATATATATACCTACCAAGTAGGGTTGGACCTAAACAATTATATCTTCTCCAATGTGAAAAATAACAAGTTATAGCCCTGTACTAGCGCGGGCGCGCTAGTAACCGCGCATATTAACAAGTGCACTGCCTCAGTCTGCCTTAGGTCCACGGATGCAGTTTCGGTCGCATTTTTCATCCTATTTTGTTTGGACTTTTCAAAAATGTAAAGCATTAAAGTTGTATTCCTTTGAGTTATTTTTCAACCATATATTGTGGATCCCAAATAGAGTTCTAAGAAAAACGTTATGTGTAGTTTACTAAACAGTGCGTAATATGCCTACTCAATTCTTTGTTTTGTTGCTCTATCATCCGTTGATCCCTAAATACGATACCGGCTTAATTCCTTGAGTTTCTACTCAGACTTCAAAGGTCCAAATCACTTGAATTCATTCCATAACATCTAAATAGGCCGGAATCACTGCTATAAGGCATAAAATACATAATTAGTACAAGATACTAGCGATTAAAGCTCAAACTCAATTAAAGTGCTTGATTGTAATAAGGGACTAAAATACATAATTATAGCCTATCATCAACACACACACACCCCCCCCCCCCCCCCCACTTAAATCACTGGTCGTCCTTGAGCAATCAAACTACACTTTTTTATATAGACATGACCTTTTATATAATTCTCCTAACCCATTACATCAAGAGTATTTCAAATAGAGTAAGCACAAAAGCGTAACATCTTCACCTCAAGATTTGACTCACAAGTACCACAAATCATTAACAACTCACCCGCTTACTCTAACATAGAAGGTCACTGACATTACCTTTCCTTCATGAATCAAGTGCCTTCACACAACAAAAGAGAGTAATTCCACAAAATAAAATTTAAGAACACTTAGGAACTCAAGATAGAAAGAATTCACTCATTCTCAAAAATAACATTCATATCACACAAAAGATGCACCATAGGCTTGCTTATAGTGAACTACTATACTAATCTAGCTCATTCAATCTAGGATCAAGTAGGAGTTTATTTTGTTTTAATGTAGGTTGCGAGACGGGTAGGATACAGTTAGATATAAGAGTAACTACACCTCCTTAAGCACTTTAATATATATACTTTAACATTCAAACCCCATACTTATGTCAAACCAAACTCCACCTTCAAATCAATATACATCAACTCCCAAATTATTTAAGTACAATACATCAAGAGTCACCACTATCAAAGAATATATTTTTACAACAATACAACTATTTTTTTTTCTTTTCTTTTTATATTCAAGTGGCTCTTGCTTTTTCAAGTAGTGCACCTGTCTCCTTATTTCATTAGCTCTACTCAAAATCCACTACCACCCCACATTTTAACTTTTATAAAGTTCATAATAATTCAAGTGTTCATGAGAGGTTAGAAGGTTCAAATATATGGTTAATTCAAACAAATGGGTAAAGCTTATAATGTGGTTGCCAAGAAACATGATTACAGGCTCAATGGGATTAACTAAGATACCTAACAATTAGGCAGGTAAAATATACATATCTGGCTTAACAAAGAAATGTATATATCACTTCTAAGGCTAAACAAAACTACCATTTTGTTTTGCAAACACACAGGGTAAGTTCTAGGCATCAAATGCAATGCACAAAATAATACCCAATAAAATTATCTAATAGATCCATCGTCGGGAAAACTTCATTTTTTTCTAAAAAAAACTTATTTAATTAACTAACACAGCTAAAGTGCCATAAAAAGTCACTCAGACAATCTCTTCACTCCATATTTAAAATTGTGCATTGTCTCCAATGCGCATCATAACTATAAGAGGGTAAGAGAAACTCCCTGGTACGCCAAAGGCTGAAGTACTAGCATCTCATGGGGTACTCAAACTTCTCCCAAGCCTGGTCCTTCGTGCGAGTACCTTACACTTAGTTCCAACCATATCATCTGGTTTGTTGTTGCATCCTTCCAATGGATTTGCGTTCCATACTCCTAAAAATCAAACATAGATACTACAAGAATAATACAATAAAAAAAAAAACTAAATTAAAAATTAAAAAATAAAATAAAGTTGGGTTGCCTCCCAACAAGCGCTTGATTTAACGTCGGAGTACGACGTGAATCACCATTTGCCTCCACCTCGAGCTTATGAATTGAACCCCAAGTTTTGATTAAAACTTATGATTATGGTCCTGGGGCGGTGGAACAAATCTAACTGACCCAAGGAAATAATGTAGTATTCTACATTCCTTGGCCTTTGTATGAGGTATATAATCCTGACTTTCTGTCAAGAAAAATACCAGAATATATGCACATTGTTCCTCATTCCTTGACTCTTCAACTAGCTCGGATGACTCTATTTCCATATCATTATCCAAACATAATTTGGAAAAATTCTTGGAGTGTGGACCAACGCGCTCAAACACATGAACTTTAGGACTTTCAACATCCTCAACATCATTCACACTAAAGTGAACTAAATTTATATCTTCAATGTCCCTGGTTGACTCTAGGATTACTTCTTCAACATCGCCATCCTCAAATTCTAGCGGGATAGGTGTTCTACTATAACCTCCTCCTCTAGCTCATCCTCGTATTTTTTAAATCCTCCAGTATAATGAAAATTTCTGCTGCCAATTCATACTCATATTGGCCGTTATCCACAATGTCAACTTGTTGCGCTTTACAAGGTTCAGTTAATTTATTCGGTTGAGCCTCCAAGTTATGAATAGTTGTCCCTTGCCTTTGTAACCGCAGTTGTATCTCATCATATTATTACATAAGGCACTTTAGCATATCCTCGATCTCTTTCAGGTCCTCATATTTTGGTTCTTTGTTCTATTAATTTCAAAAGAAAAAGAGGAGCCATCAAAGCAAGGGATTGGGGGAAGATAAGAAATATAAGCACAACCATGAAAGTGACCATCTTGACTACCACATATATCGCACACATTCTACACATAAGATTGAGTTGGTGTACATAACTTGCTATCGGAAATATTCTGATAATTTTGCCATGGTTGGTTTCCTCCACTAAACGCATAAGAAGGATCAAAAGTAGAATTACCAACATCAAAACTCTCATAATTCCAAGATGTCATGTTTCTCAAATTAATAAGTAAAACAAAAAAATCAAATACAAAATAAAAATAAAAGTTCAAACTTCAAACCTAGAAATATGTATACCTACAACTACACTGTTAAGTCCCCATCAACGGCGCCAAAATTTGCCCAACTATGCCTTATTAAAAGGACAAAGCGGTCGTTGTAAATATAATCCGATTTATAAGTCCGGAGTGGAATCCCGCTGACAACTAAGGCTTAGCTACAATTGTTCACTATCACCAAAAAGACTTGAACAATTCCTATGTTATAAATATTAAGATTCTTGTGTTTAACTAACTAACTAACAAATTATAATAATAACTTAACACTAAAGATACTACAAGTTGGAGAAAATATTAAGGAGGTCTAGAGTTATGTTTTCCCCAATTGTCGAAATCTTTCCCGCGATGTCTTATATAATTTTGCCTCAGTATTCTCTACTGATCATGAGCGCTCTGTGCGTTGTATTCTCTCCCGAGTAATTACGATAATTTACTAGACATACTCTCCCGAGTTATGCTAGCTGGCTTTAATTATAGGTCACTTAGATTGCACCCAAGGTTTCGTTATCCCTAATCCCACCTTTAAGCCTTTGATCATTAATTCCTCGCATATGTCGAGAGTAATGTGGTTCAACAACTACCGAAATATGCACTCTCTATCGAGTAATACATACTAAATAGACACAGCTAATTGAGGGCCCTTCAATCAACCACAAGAATAATATAGTTGAACAAATAAAGAAAATACCACGGCTCAATTATATAAATACATAACAAGAATTTATCCTACAAAAGGTTCCATCAAAACCCTAGATAACAAATTAGCTATTCATGATAGTATGTAAAACTACAACACTAAAAGCCATAACCGACAACGAAAAATAGGAAGAGGAAGGAAAAACTCGTAGAAGAATTCCTCACCTTGCTCCTATTGTGTATGTGCCTCCTTAGACCGAACCTGTGTCAATAGTATGTCCAACCTCCTCAAAATACCATTTTTCATGTATATATACCAAGTAGGATTGGGTCCAAACAATTATATATTCTCCGGTGTGAAAAGGGACAAGTTTCCAGGCTTGGACTTGCGCGGGCGCGCTAGTGATTGCCCTAGTAGCCGCACATATTAACAAGTGCACTGCCCCAGTCCGCCTTAGGTCCGCGGTTGCGATATCGACCACAATTTTCACCTTGTTCCATTTGGAATTTGAAATAATGTAAAGCATAAAAGGGTTGAGTTAGATTTCCAGCCTTATATTATGGATCCCAAATGAAATTTTGAACAAAAAGTTATATGCATTTTACTAGACAGTGCATAATATGCCTACTCAATTCTTTGTTTTGTTGCTCTATCATCCATTGATCCCCAAATACGATCCCGGCTTAATTCCTAGAGATTTTGCTCAAACTTCAAAGCTCCAAATCACTTGAATTCATTCCATAACATTTACATAACTCGAAATTACTCCTACAAGGCATAAAACACACAATTAGTGCAAGACACTAGCGATTAAAGTTTAAACTCAATTAAAGTACAGTAAATTTAAATATAATAAGCAACTAAAATACGTTATTATTACCCACCATCAGATATTTTCACAACATATTGTCATTTGGGTCGTGACATAATTGCTCATGGTAAATGTAATTCTACATAGAAAATCAAGCAGACGATATGTTATAACGAGCAGCCTACTTGTCTTGATTAGATTTAGATAGAAAATACAGGATAATTTTTGGAAGCTAGTGCAGAGTTATAGAATTTACAAGGTGAATATGTGAATATGCCATCTTTATATTACTACCTTAAAAAATGTCCTATATTTTTTACAGAAAATATTACTCGTGATTAGGGCTGGATATGTAACTAGAGGCTGATCCATAAAATTTAAATTTGATGTGTTTGTTCTTTAAAATCATACCGTTGAACTTATTAAACTTTTAGAATTATCAGTTCGCACTTTAATATTTATTGAAATTTTAGTAACTATTTTGTAGAAATATATATTTGATATCAAAAATGCTAGGTTAACTTGAATTGGAGCAAAGATGGTATATCCATCACCGTATGTACGTAGCTTCTTTTAATGCAACTAAATATTGATAATCATTCGTACTACAATGATATTCTGGCCATAACATAAAAAGCACAGTTCGAAGCCATGCGGCATAAAAATGTTTCTCGTCTTGAGCAACCTGTGACGTGACCAAATAAAAGTTGCACTTTTTTTAGCTGAACTTCACGAGAAACCCATAGCTCCAACTATTGACAACTACTAAACTTTTTAACCATACTCACACAAATGTTAAACTTTAATTTTGTCATGTCATAACTTTTATCTTCATTGTTATAGATGTCGTATCTTGACATTTTAAAAACATACATGGAAAAACAACTAGAAGAGAAAGAAAAATGCTCGGGAAAATTAGATTTGAGTGCACCTCTCTTGTCAACTAGGCGTGCCAGTGAAAAGCCATTGTCTACCTCAAATATCCCACCTCAACTTTCATTGGAAATTTTTAACAGAGTGCCATTTTCTTGGGAGCAAAGTCCTGGAAAACCAAAGGAAATGGTAACAAACATTGAAATTGTACCACCACCAAAATTACCACCATGCATGTGGCATACAAGAAAAGAAGCTATAACAAGTACTAAAGTCTACGATGAGGTCTATATTGACAACGATGATCATGACGATGATAATGATGTTACAAATGACAACCATGATGTTTTCTCAGATGCTCTTGATGTTTTTTCATTAGGGGAGTCGATAGACGACATGATTGAAACAGAACATAGAAAATCAAATACTTCAACAAATATCGAGGATTCGTACGATTGGAGTACTGATAATAGACCATCGGTACCAAATTTCATTATTCAGAGATTTCTTCAAGATGCAAAGGAACTAGCTATTTCATCTGCTTTGGAAAATAATAGGAAGAATTTATTAGGAGATGAAGAAATTGGTAGTAACAAATTGCCCAAGGCAGCATCGTGTGGGCTTGACATGTTTTTCTCATGGAGGATTAAGCCTAAGCCCTGTTGTGTGAAGAATTCAGTAGTGGCAGTTTCTCCAAGAATGAGACCTCAATGGAGCAACAGAGACAAGCATGTATCACATGCGGATCCAAAATTTTAATAATAAATGTATGAGGAGAATTCAAGATTTAGAGTTAACATGTTCAGAATGATCGTGATCTATTATATATTTATATTTTTAACTTTTTTGGATAACTATTAGTGACTCAAGCTGAAAGTAGTGGATTCAGTTGAACTCGTCCGAGGTTTGCCTATAACGTGTACACTCCATCGATGAATCGTTCCTTCTTTTGTAAGTACTACCGTACCACTACGTCTTTTATGACAATGTACCGACTAAATATAAATATGTAGTACTATTTTCGCATGATATTTAACCATTTATCTATATTATTGTTCAAATTAAGCACTGTAAATGATCATTGGTATGCATGAAGGCATGAAGTTTTATTAGAAAGCTGCAAGTCTTGGAAATGGATATAGTTGGTTATGCTGTGTATATTACTCTGTATATTTATAAGCCTAAAGAAATATAAATTTAGGAGCTTTTATATGCTGTGTAAAAGAGAAGAAGAAAAAGTTATGCTGCTTAAATATTTCTAAGCAAACTTAGGTTTATTTTGTTGTCAAAACGTAAAATTTTAGGATGAATTTTTATCAATCTAGTTGTCAGTGATCTGCATAATCGTAAATCCTAAAGGAGGCCAATTGCACTTACTGTAATAAAGGTTTTAACTTTAATACAGCAAGTTAAATTGCACCAATCAAGTAGACAAATATCTACATTGTATACAAGTTACTAAATCCTAACTTAAGGTACTCTTTCTTACTCCATTAAAACTGTGAAATGTTTTCAAGTTTAAATAAAGACCTCTTGATGCCCATTAGTTGCAACATTATCAAATTTTCAAAGTAAAATGAAGTTAACAACGGCTCAGTCCAACCAATTAACATGAACAACAAGAAACAAATTAGCTATTCTATTAGTAAGCTGTTAGTTGATTTTTAGGATATCTTACATTTTCACCATCTGTATTAACTTCTAGCTGATAGATTCAAAAATTAATGTGTTTAACCCAATGATTGCTTGTCTAGTTGCATTTATTTTTGTGAATTTGGTGTTTCTAACTCAGCTCCTCCCAAGGAGGAAATGAGCTTGTGCAGAAATGGGAACAGAGGTGATCGGGCAGAGAGAGATATGTTAGAACATTCGAGAAGAGAATGAATTAATCTTCTTACTTCATAATGAGCTTAAAATATGTAATTTAATCGAGCGACCTAACCTATAGTTGTTACCTAACTGTCATATGCACAGTAGAATCAACTAACTCCTAACAACCTACTAACCTCTATAGTTAACTCCCTTAACCATAAATAAGTCCTAACTACTAACTATTCCAATACACCCCCCCCCCCCCCCCCTCAAGCTAGAGGGTATAAAACATTAATCACTCTCAGCTTTCTAAGTAAGAAACAATGTTGCACTTCCTTAAACCTTTTGTGAGTAAATCAGCATGTTGATCTTTGGTCCTGATATGATATACTGCTATTTTCCCTTCCCTAATCTCGTCTCGCACAAAGTGGCAATCGATCTATATATGTTTTGTGCTCTTGTGGATTATATGACTGACTGCAATCTGCAATGCAGCCTTGCTGTCACAGAATAAATCTACAGGTTGCTCGATGGACACCTTTAATTCTGAGAACAGTCCTAACAACCAAGTTATTTCTACTATAGACGTTGTTAAACTCTTGTATTATACTTCTGCATGGCTTCTTGAAACTGTATGTTGTTTCTTCAATTTACAGGATATTAGGGACTCCCCAAATTTACTAAGAACCCAGCCACTGATCTCCTTGTGTTTCGGTATGCTGCCCAGTTTGCATCAGAATCGCAGGTTAAAGTATCTGACTGCAAACTGCTCACAAGTATTCCCATTTCTTGATCTTTCTTGATGTACTTTATCACTCTAACTGTTTCATCCCGGTGAGATATTTTGGGTGCTTGCATTAATTGGCCTAGAGTCTGTACAACATAGCTAATATCTGGTCTGGTCATTTTTAGGTAAAGCAATCTCCCAATGATCCTTTGATAGGCTGATGTATCAGCTAGTGCCTCATCTCCTGTTGCACTAGTATGTTGATCATTCTCTTGTAGATCGAATCTCTAATTCAAATCAATAGGTGTTGTTGCTGGCTTAATTCCTCCTAATCCCAGATCTAACACCAATTGCAATCCATACTTTCTTTGATTCAACAAGATTCCCTTGATTGATCTCATGATCTTTATTCCCAGAAAGTACCTTAATTCTCCAAGGCGTTTCACTTTGAACTTAAGATGTAGTACATCTTGTGTCTCCTGTATGAGACTTTTATCATTCCTGTAATTAACAAATCATCCACATGTATCAAGACTGCCACAAAGCTATCTCCCCTACTTTTAGTAAACATAGAATAGTCATACAAGCTCTGCTTGTAGTCTGATTCTATTAATTTCTCAGTAAGTTTTATATTCCATCTCCTTGAGGCTTGTTTAAGGCCGTACAATGGTTTCTTCAATCTACAAACCTTTGACTCCCCATGTCTTATGAATCCCTGAGGAAGCTCCATGTACACCTTTTCATATAGATCTTCTTGCAAAAATACATTGTAGGCATCCAGTTGATACAAGTTCCAACCTCTTATCAATGCAATCAATATTCTAACTCTCACCAATTTGGAAACTGGTGAAAAAGTCTCATGATAATCCAATCCTTGCTTTTCGTTATACTCTTTTGCGGCCAATCTAGCCTTCTATCTTTCCACATCTCCATTTGACTTGTATTTTATCTTGTAGACCCATTTAGATCCAATTTCATTCTTGCCTTTGGTAGGTCTACTATCTCCAATGTATTATTGTCTTCCAATGCCTTAATTTCCATTTCCATTGCATCAATCCAATTTTTATCCTAAGATGCTTCCTTGAAGCCTTGAGGTTATATGATGTCTGATTACTTGGCCAAGTATCTCATTTATCTTTCTCACATATGGTAATAACAGATGCAGGCTGCTAAAGTATGTGTGTTTCTCCATTTGCCTTCCTACTAGTCATAAAATCTTGAAGCCACAATGGTGTTCTAGCAGTCCTTGCTGACTTTCTCAAGATTTGTGTTGTGTGCTCAGTGTCAATAATGCCTTCAAAAATGTTTTCATTTGTGTCTATAAGTGTAGGAGCAGGTGCAGCTTCACCTTCAGTCGATGCATGAGTATCATCGGCTTCATCTTCATTCATTGCATGAGTATCCTTAGTTGGTTCTAAATTATTGTTGACAAAATCATCTACTGGTTCATTATGAGTAGTATTAGCTTCACCATCAACATGATGTGTATGGTCAACAGATCCATCAGGGATAATGCTAACACTCTCAGATCCTTCATGAGATACTTCATAGCCCACTGCTTCATGATCTTGCAATCTCCCCATGTCATGAGCTGTGGAGGAGTAACCAATAGATGAGGGATAGGAGAACTTGGCAGCCTGTTGATAAGGAAATATATACTCCTTGAATACTACATATTGACTAACAAAAAATTTCTTAGTCTCAATATTTAACCATTTGTAACCCTTTTGAGTGGCTGAATAACCCAAGAATACAACAACTTTGGCTCTAGCTATAAACTTGTATTCTTTGGGCAGATTCACGGCATAACATAAACATTCAAAAACCTTCAGATGTCCAAGAACAGGTGGTCGGGCATATAGAACCTCAAAAGGACTCTTCTTATTTAAAACATCAGCTGGCAATCTGTTGATGAGATACTCAGTTGTATCTATGCAGTCTCCCTAGAATTTGGTTGGAATGGTTCCTTGGAACTTCAGTGCCCTTGCTACATCAAGAATAAGCCTATGTTTGTGCTCCATAACTCCACATTGTTATGGAGTACAGACATAACTACTTTGATGTAAATTCCATATGATTCTAGTAAACTAATGCATGGGTGATTAAAAATTCAGTACCATTGTCTGCATGGATGATATTTGTAATTGCATTAAACTGAGTTCTTATCATAGCAAGAAATTCTTTCAGTAAAACGAACACATCACTCTTAAACTGTGACAAATATATCCAAGTGAATCTAGACATATCATCAACTATTGTTAGAAAGAACCGGTTCTTGTCATGAGTAGGAATTTTATTGGGACCCTAGATATCCATGTGAAGAAGCTCTGACAAAGACTGACTCCTAGATTGATTATTAGGAAAAGATAATCTGCTTTGTTTGGCAAGAGGGAAAATAGAATAATCACTATTTACATTGACATCACTCAATTTATTTTTCAAAGATTTTACATTCTTCATGGTGCTTATTAAAGCATGCCCAAGCCTCATATGACCATAATATTTTATCCTATTTATGTTGTGATACAACTACATTCATCACAATTGCACTTCTTATTTGAATCTTCTATGTATAGTCCTTCATTTTATCTATCAGTCGTTTTACCCTGCCACTGTAAAGGTTCTGAAAACGTAGAAATTAGGAAAGAAAGTGACAGAGAAAGAGAGCTACTTTGTTAGTTTTGAAACTGATAACAGGTTGAACTTGAAGTCTGGAAGATAAATTACATTGTATACTCTCATATTTTCTAGGAATGTTACTATTCCTTTGTGTGTTATAGTGGACTTTCCTCCATAAGGTAGGTTAACATGTTCTTTATTACATGATCTCAACTTAGTTTTACTATATGATGTATCTAGGCTAGCAGTAATATGATGCGAAGCCCCTGAATCGATTATATATTCCTCATAATCTTAGTCTGCCATAAAAGACATCATTATACCTGCCATGTTCACCTATGACTCGGTATTTCCTTTGTTCAGCATAGTGAGAAATGTATGTCACTTGTATGCCCAAAGCTTGATTCATCATCCACTGATTGAGCCCTTTTGTTCAAATAAGAGGTACCAATTACATTAATGGCCACAAATTTCTTCTTTCCTTTGTAGTCTTATGGATAACCAACTAATTTGTAACAATTCTCTTTCAAATGACCTTTAATGTTGCAATGTTCATAGTACATATAAGGTTTCTTTCCTTTGTATGGTTTTCCTCTTCCAACTAGCATTGCCATTGGATCAACCTTTCGTGTTGAATTAGAGCAAGACCTCTGACTTTCATCTTTGATTATCATCGGGTAGGCTTGATTCAAGGTAGATTCTACAATTTTCATTAAGATTTGCCTCCTCGATGGCTCATAGGACTCATTCAGTCCACTTAAAAATTGAAGTGACCTCTGTTGTGCACCCTTTTCCCTCCCTTTTGATGGGGAGAGAACAGGTTTCGACATTCACTAGGTGTAATGAATCATTTCCTTTCTGGGAATTGGGTATTTGAAGAGTTGCCACCTAACGAATTATGGTGTGTTGGGGTACCTAAAGCGGTTAACTCTTGGGTTGGTTTGCATTACCAGAGATTAGGGTAAGGGCTCAAAGTAACTCGAGGTAAAGGTGTTAGGCACCACTCTTGATCCACAAATGTGGGTCTCGATTGAACTTATATTCACAAATATTCCATTACAAGTAAACACTTGAATCAAATAGGTTGCGAGTAAAGTACGTTAGAATAACTCAAGTAGTAAGATCAAGGTTTGAACTAGTTGTAATAGAAAGGTTAATAAAGAAAAGATTTGGTAAAGAGGGTCCTAGGTTAGTTATCCTATAGGATCAGCTCACGCAATGTCCGGTAAACACTCCATAATGAGGGGATACACGTGACATTAACGTATAGTCATCATATCCCATATATACCCTTCCCATCCCCTTATTGGTCATCCAAAGCAAGTGTTTAGTCAACGATTTCTATTGTGTGCTGCTAACCATCCCTTCTTAATGGTACTGGAGGGAGTTAGGACCTCTATCTATAGGTGGTTCTAGATGTACCCCTAAGGTTTTAAAAGGCAAAAATTCTAATGCGACAATAAAATCACTTAGGACTTTCAACACATAAAAGGAGCAATTGAAGTCTCAGAATTTCCACCTTAAAAGAACATATAAGCAGCACGACTCAAGCACAGTTAAGGTCTTTTATTAGACAATGTCCTAAAGCAGGGTATCTAAATGAATATGCAGAAATAGACAACCCTTTTTAAGGTTCAGAAGTTATATCCTAGCAGTTGCCTATGGACTCTTCTTTAAAGCCTGTTAGGATCAGAAGACATTGAGCAATAGAAACCGTTTTCAGGAATGCAGTTTTGAAAACGCCCTAAAGGTTTGCCTATACACAGAGTACTGATATCTATATTAATACAGAAACAAAGAGAGTTTTGAAATAGATTCCTTTAATACTTATAGGCATGAGATCTTGTGACGGTCCAAAGGGCCATCACCTGTTTTTAATCAAATTATGTGCTTCCAAGGCCTTGAATACTTCATTTATAGTCTCCTCGATTTGCGTGTGCAGTCCGAGCGTGTAGCCCCTATTTTTAATCAAATTATGTGCTTCCAAGGCCTTGAATACTTCATTTATAGTCTCCTCGATTTGCGTGTGCAGTCCGAGCGTGTAGCCGAAAAGCTTAAATATGAAATTCTATGAAAAATGCTAAGTTTTGATTTTAAAATCAATAAATTTGTCTTCGGTTAGCATTTTGGATAAACGGACCTAGAACCGTGATTAGATGGTCCCTGAGGGTTCGTAGAAAAATATGGGATTTGGACATATGCTGGAATCAAATTTCGAGGTCCCATGCCCGAACATGAATTTTTCTGTAAAATTGTTTTCTGAAAATGTTTAAAGAAAATTAAAAGGAAATCTGATTAGAAAGCGATGGTATCAGGCCCGTTTAGTTTCGGCGCCCGATACATGTCTTACATATGGTTTAAATCCTTTCTGTAAAATTTGGTTAAAATTGGATGTCGTTTGACGTGATTCGGACTTGAATTTCAAAATTTGAAACTTGATGAAATTTGAGAGAAACTCTTGATTTTGAGATTTGATTCATTATTTTTAAGATTATTTTGGCAATTTGATCGCACAGATAAGTTTGTATGATGTTGTTGAGTTAGTACATATGTTTGGTTAGGAGCCCCGAGGGATTGGGTGTATTTTAGATGTGTTTTGGAAGGTCTTGACATAGGAAAGATTTCAGAAAATCAGCAACAGGTGCCCAGGCATGTTGCTCTTCACGATCGCATAGTCACTCTCGCGATCGTGTAAGGTAAATGGGGACGGGGGTGATTTTGTTCAATGCGAATGCGAGGGAAGGAACACGAATGCGGAGCACCGGGGGATTGCTCTACGCGAACACAATCCACGTCCCGCGAACGCATAGAGTAAATGGGGGTTGGTGTGGAATTGAATATTTTCCTCTACGCGAACACGTTCATAGGCCCGCGAATGCGAAGGTCAGTGGGGCCAAACCTTCTCGAACGTGTATGAGGAATTTCGATTGTATAAGCATGTGTAAGGCTACTCTTTGCGAAAGCGGGAGACCTACCGCGAACACGATGAAGGTCTGCCCGGCGATTTAAACAGTATATTAAACAAGAATTGTTCAAATTTCATAACTTCTTCATCTCAACTCCAAATTGGGCGATTTTTGAAAGAGGATTTCACCACAAATTCATAGGTATGTGATCTTTAACTCATCTTCTTCATTTTCTATTAACACTCATTAGATTTCTAGGCCTAAAACATGTGATTAAGGGTAGAAAATTAGGGATTTGGGTAGAGTTAGGGCTTTTCTATTATTCTTGATTTAGACCTCGTTTTGGGGTCGAATTTGAGAACAAATTATATATTCAGGCTCGTGGGTGAATGGGTGATTTGATTTTGGTCCGAACCTCATGTTTTGACCAAGCGGGCCCGGGGTCAATTTTTGGGTTTTCGGGAAAAATGGTCGGAAAGCTATAATTAGGCATGGGATTCGAATTGTTTAGCATTTATTGATGTTATGAAGTCGTTCATATACAGATACGATCGATTTGGGGCCAAGTTTGAGAGGAAAAGCGATGTTTGAGGCTTGAGTTGGTCATGGAAGTTCGAGATAAGTGTTCGGTCTAACCTTAGCTTGAGGAATTAGGAGTTGAGTCATATTTGCTACTTGCTTCTTGTTGAGTACGACGTATAGGCATGGTGACGAGTATCTATATGTTGGTGTCGAGCATGACCGTGAGTCTTAAACTGAAAGTTATTGTGTTCTTAAATGACATTTCGGATTTTTTAACTAATGATCTACTATATTGAGTAAAGATTTGTTCTGTCCTCATAGATCTTATTTATGATTGAGAATTTTCATTAATTGAGCTGAGTACAAGTTAAGTTAAGGTTGGTTATAGGTGATTCTCCCTTGCCGGGATGACTATTTCGATGATGTTGTTCCCTTACCGGGAAATTATTATATTGCTTTTGTTACTTTGTTGGGAAGTTATTATATTGCTTTATTCCCTTGCCAGGATTTCTTGTGATTATGTAATGATATCAAAATGGGAGCGGGTAGTACGCCTACCACAAGATTGATGAAATAGGAGCGGGTGGTACGCTTACCACAAGATTGATAAAATGGCAGCAGGGGGTATGCCTACCACAAGATATGATGAAATGGGAATAGGTAGTACGCCTACCACAAGATTGATGAAATGGGAACGGGTGGTACGCCTACCATAAGATATGATCAATAGGGAGCGAGTGGTACGCCTACCAAAAGATTGATGAAATGGGAGCCGGTGGTACGCCTACGACAAGATATGAGATATGTGATCGGGTTGCACGCTTGCAACAAGATGAAATTGAAAGTGAAAGTTGCCTTTATTACTCTTTATTCGTGTTAGAAATTAAATTAGTTTCCTTATTGTTCTTTAATATTCAGTTTATTTTTGCTATCCCCGCAGCATGTTCCCCTTCCCTAGCTTTAATCACTTATTACATATTTACTTTTCCACCATATATTATATAATTGCACAGATTTATCGAGAGTCTGGTTCTAGCCTCATCATTACCTCGCCGGGGTTAGGCCAGACACTTACTAGCACATGGGGTCGGTTGTGCTGATACTACACTCTGCACTGTGTGAAGATTCCGGAGCAACGTTTAATCACCAGCAGTAGTTCGAGAGTTAGCCTTTAGTCCACGAGATCCTGAGGTAGTACTATAGGTGCCCGTAGGCCCGACATCTCTTCTATCTATTTTGATGCTCTGTTTACTCTTGTACCCGAGACAGACTTTATTGCTTTTGTTTCAGACACTTGTATGTAGAACTCCTAGATTGTCTATGTATGTTGTGACACCAGGTGTTGGGTAGAGACTTGTATTGGTTTTCTAGACGTTTGTTTCTATGTTTAATTAAGACTTTTGCTAAATTTGAATTTCCGTTGTTCTGTAAAAATTTATCCATTGCTAAGTTAATTGGTTAAAAAAATGAATTAATACGAAAGAGGTTAATAGTTTCAAGTTCATGGCCTGCCTAGCTTTCACGAGTAGGCTCCATCACGACTCTCGTGGGTGGGGATTCTGGGTCATGGCAGATCTAATGAGATTGAAGCAGTTTGAAAGAACTTGTTTCAGGAAATGCTTAATACTTAATAAAAACCAATTCAGAAATGAACTAGGCGTCCTCAAGTTGATTATTCAGACTATATTTGATTAACAAAAAGAATTGCGAGTAGCGCTCCCTATAGGCATGATATCTAAGCGTAATACTGGTTTTAACTATTTGCAGGTATGGAAATATACATAAATACTCGTTGTAACTGAATTTGGTTCAGGTCCTATAGGCATGGCATCTATTATTAAACTGATTTTAAGACATGATTGTTTGGAACCTATAAGCATGACAGAATGTAAAACCTTATAGATATGGTTTCTGTTGATGAGCAAACAAACTTAAAAGTGAAGTCCTATGGACATGATTTCTATTAGGCAATGCAATCAGGTAAAAGAGTAAAGTCCTATGAGCAGGTTTTCTATTTAGCCTAGCAAATAGACTTTTAAAAGTATGGTCCTAGGAGTAGGATTTCTACCGTATTACCCTATAAAGTATGCATCTACCCACCCTTTTTTACTAAATACCCTAATATCTGTTTACAAATTATGATAGGCCAACTAATGAATTACATAAGTAGAAATAGAAAATCAGGAAGCTATTTTATAGGAGTCTTCAATTAGGCCCAGATTTCCCAAAGCTTCCAATGGCCTCATATTCCTCTGTTCCATAGACAAATCAGAGTCTAGGTGCATCAAAGTTCCCTAAGGATCTCAAGGATCCCGGGAAGTGCCTACACCTAGATTTAGCAACCAAAAATTGAACAAGTGCAGTATGGAAAGATGGGCCTCAGTATGCCAGAGTTCAGAGGATTCTCAAAAGGATCCCAAGGTAGTACACATACTAGAGGGGGCCGAACTTATTGACTAAGAGTAAAGGGAAAAGTGATGGACTGAAAAAAAGTCTTATTGAAAGTAATTCAGTAAAGCAATAGAGATTGTTTGAAAAAGAGATTGGAATAGTTAACAAAGTCCAAACACCTTAGGATAGGTTCATACACAGCCAGGATTCATGGTATCAAGCCAGGTTTGGTAGTCACAAAGGGGTAAATGGTCCTGGGAATACATAGGACACACATAGTTAAGCAAAGACCTAGGAGTTAATAATCATGCCCAGAATTAGTTAACCAGGCACAGTCAGAGAATGAGGCATAAAGAACAAACTCACATGCAAAGGGGATAGGGATTTGTGAGATCCATGGTGGTAAACATATAACAAGTAAGCGATAATCAGTGTAGACATGCTCAAAGACAAACAAAAAATGAAATATACTGATCTCAAGTGGAGGGGAAGACATGATATCATACGTATAATGTAATCCTTTACTATAAGTTTCACAATAGAACCACAAATAGAAGCAAACTAGAAACAAGAGAAACTGAAACAATAAGAGAATCATGTTGTTGTTGGAACATTGAATTGAAACTAGGACATAACAGTGAAGAGGAGAGTAAGCAGAATAAAAGAAAAAGAGAGAACAAATGGTTAGCCTTGGCTTGCAGCCGGCTAACTCAGAACAGTAGCAAGTATCACAAGAGAGAGAAAGCAAAGATTTTTTAAGTATTAGAGATAGGTTTGAACCCAAGTGTTCGTGTGTTTTGCTAATGAAAGATTAGAGTATTTATAGTTTGAAAGCATGTAGCAAATAAGGTAAGAATCATAGTAGCATAGTAATTAAGGAACTCAGAATCAATAAGTCAGGAAATCAAGGTAAGTACTCCCTTACATTAAGGGAATCAATTCAAACGATAAGAACGAGTAGCATATAAGCCAACAAAATCAGTATATGACTAATAACGAACGAGTCAAAGTTCATTAAGCATAGGGTATCTAATTAGGACTAAGTTCAGAAAACTCCAATTAAGGAAATGATTAAGTAAGAATAAAGTACCACGACAAATAAGGTAGTGGAATTAGTCAATTTAAACAAACGAGGTAGAAATTTAGGGTTTAAAAGAAAATCTTTTAATCAAACCATAAAATAAGGAGATTCTATACTCAACATATAAATAGAGAAGAACAAACAGCAGTAGCAAACATGCAAGGTCAGCAATATCAACAGAAGGAGGCAAGTCTTGAACAATCAAAATGAATACAATAGCTCAATGGTGTTCTACCACTGAGCTATGGAACCATTGGGCAATAACGGGCGGTTACTCTCGGCGCACGTTAAGCGCGCAACTGGTGCACAATAGCAGGACGCCATTGTCACCGGAAATGGCTCGTCGCCAGCGTAACGCCCCTCCTACCAATACGCAACTAGTCACACCAGAGCATGGGTATTACAAAAGAGCTTGAACCATTAACATTTGGAAGCTTTATACCCCAGAAGTTTCAATCAACCGATGTGATGCATGCAGAAGGAGAAAACTGTGAATTGCCATTGCCGATGACTGAAGTTCCTTCAAACGTTGCTGCAAGACGGTTACAGTTTACTGATGCCCTTGGATTGGAGAAATCCATACAGACTGCAGCGGATGTGGTGAGAGGCAATCGCGATTCTCAGAAGGGCAAGCAACTTTCATTTATTCCCCCCACTGATCGAGATGGCAAAAAGGTTGTTAAGATAAGTGAGAACGATCTAAAACCTCAATTGGATTATTGGCAAAATGCTTTGATTGGATACATAATTGGTGATACTCCAACTGAGAAAACTATGGATAACTTTGTCATGCATGTTTGGAATTTCGTGGCTAAACCTCAGGTACTGATTCATGCTGAAGGATACTGTATTTTTCGCTTCAATAGTATCGAGGATCGAAATTTAATCATCCAATCAGGGCCCTATACCTATAGGAACAGACCAATGGTTTTGAAACCATGGGAAGTTGATTTCTCTTTTCAAAGAGATGTTCTAAGCAATGTTCCTATTTGGATTCGTTTCCCTGGACTTCCGGTGGGTTATTGGTCTACTGAGGTATTGAGTAAAATGTCAAGTGCTGTTGGCAGGCCATTATACACTGACAAATTTACTGCACATTATGAAAAAATTTCATTTGCCTATGTATTAGTTGAGGTGGATGCTGCTCATCCTTTACCAGATCAATTAGAGATTGATACTCCTTATGGTCCTAAGATCCAGTCAATTGAGTATGATTGGAAACCAAGTTTCTGTAATCATTGCTTGAAATTTGGGCATGATTCATTTGAATGCTGGTACTATGCTGATAATAGTAAAGGGAATGATAAGGAGGAGCAGGAGAAACCAAAAAGGCAGAAAGGTAAATTGAAGCAGCAGGGGAAAATGCTAAAAATAAGTGGCTTGTTAAGCAGAAAGTAGATGTTGCAGAAGTACAGAATAATCATGACTATGCTGGGAATTCAGAAGTACTAAAGGTGCAGGCAGTGCAACTTCCTAATAAGGTGAATGAGAACATTGTAGTTAATCTCCAGCAGCATTCACAAAATGATCCTGTTGATCAAAGGAGGCCTGAAAGTGTAGTCACTGCAGTTGCTACAACCAATGGTAACATTGAGCAAATGAATGATAATGGAAGTAATGGGAAAGCTACTATGATTGTGGCTGGAAGCAGGGTTCAGCAGATTGATCTGGGACCCTCACACAGTCTAACCCCTAATTTCCTATGATTATTGTTACATGGAACATTAGGGGGCTTAACCAAGCCCATAAACAAAAGGAGTTGAAAAACTTCCTAGCTGTTAATAAGGTGGGTGTTATGGGAGTTTTAGAAACTAGAGTTAAGGAACATAAAGCAAACAAAATGCTGACCTCACATACTGATTCATATATCCTCTATCACTGATCAACTCATTCACGGTTTGGTAGAAGACACAAGAAGTCAAGCCAGAATCCATTTAAGTGTTATTTATTCCCATAACACTGCACTTCTTAGAAACCAACTATGGAGTAATCTGAGATCAAACTATATTCCCAGTCAAGATGCTTTGCTGATCAGTGGTGATTTCAGTTGTGTATTATGAACTGAGGACAGAATTGGATCCCCAGTCACTGATGCTGAAGTTAAAGACTTCAAAGACACTATCACTGACCTGTAGCTCACTGCTCTCAGAGTTAAAGGTTGGCATTTCACCTGGACAAATAAGCAAGATTCTCCACCAGAGTATATAGTAAAATTGATTGGGCTCTAGGTAACTTTCAATGGCTACAACAGTATGGACAGCTGGAAGCTGATTTTATGAATCCTTCAATCTCTGATCACTCCCCTATCTTGATAAAATTTGGAGATCATAAACCTTTGCACCCAAAACCTTTCAGGCTATGCCTTGCAGTCATGGAACAACCTCAGTTTCATGATATTTTACAGCAGGTTTGGAGGCAGGATTATGAAACAACTCCTATGCAGCAGCTATGGCAAAAACTAAAGGACATGAAGCAGCACTTGAAGGTGATAAATGCACACATGGCATCTTACAAGCAGAAAATTATTCAGGCAAGGGAAAAGCTGGGTATTATTCAAGACCAAATGCTGAACAGTCCATTAACTCAGTCACTACTTACTGAGGAAAAAGCAGAAATTGAGGAAATTGAGAAGTGGAGTAATGTGGAGGAAAAAATTCTGAGGCAGAAGTCCAAAGCATGCTGGATTGAGTATGGAGATGCTAACACTAAGTACTTCCATGCTCAATGGAAGATCAGAACTGGACAAAACAACAATACATCCATTTATACAGACTCTGGTTTGAAACTCACTGACCCTTTAACTGTGGAGCAGGAATTTATCAAGGTCTTTCAATCATTAATGGGGGAGTGTGCTGCTGAACTGCCTTGTATTAATTCTGCAATTATGAAGGAGGGACAATGTTTAAACCTTGCGCAGCAAAGATTCCTCATTAGAGGTAACTATGGAAGATATCACTGAAGCTGTCAAAGATATGCCCAGAGATAAAGCACCTGGAGTTGATGGATTTCCAGTGGAGTTTTTCACTAGGAACTGGGAGATGGTAAAGGATGACATTCTAGCTGATGTGAAGGAATTTTTCTCTACAAGCACAATGCCTCATATGCTTAACACCACTGCCATAGCACTTGTGCCTAAAGTAAAAGCTCCTACTACTGTCAAAGATTACAGACCTATTGCCTGCTGCACTACTGTCTACAAAATCATCTCAAAAATTATCACCAGAAGGATGAAATCTGTCATTGGGCAGTTAGTTGGTCTTGCTCAATCTGCTTTTATTGAAGGAAGAAGTATTGTAGACAACATCTTGCTAAGCCATGAAATTTTTAAGGGGTATACAAGGAAAGGTGTTTCTCCCAGATGTGTACTCAAAGTAGATTTGAGGAAGGCATATGACACTCTGGAATGGAATTTTTTGAAGCAGATTCTTATTGATTTGGGCTTTCCAGCAAAATTTATTCAGTGGATTATGACCTGTGTTTCCTCTGTCTCTTATTCCTTAGTAATGAATGGTGGCTTAACTAAATCATTCACTGCTAAGAGAGGTATTAGGCAGGGGGACCCTATGTCACCTTACCTGTTTGTACTAGCAATGGAATATCTTAACAGAATTCTTCAGCGGCTGCATAAGGATGGGAACTTCAACTTCCATCCCAAATGCAGAAAGCTCAATGTTTCTCATGTTTGTTTTGCTGATGACCTACTTATGTTTTGTAGAGCATATATTATGTCTATCCAGATCTCACATAAAGCTTTTCTTCAGTTTTCTGAGGCATCCTGTCTTCAGGCAAATATCAGCAAGAGTGTTATCTATCTGGCTGGAGTGCAGCAAAACATCAGAAAAGAAATCATTGACACATTAGGATTCACTGCAGGCCAACTTCCATTCAGATACTTGGGGATTCCACTTGACTCTAAAAAGCTGGCAATCCATCATTATATGCCCCTGATTGAGAAGATCACAGAGAAGGTTACTTGTTGGTCAGCAAAACTTCTATCATATGCAGGAAGGAGTCAATTGATCAAAGCTGTGGTGTTTGGCATTCAGACTTATTGAGCACAGGTCTTCATTATGCCCAAGAAAGTATTGAAAACTATTGAAGCTATCTGCAGAACTTTTCTTTGGACTGGCTCAGTTAATCTATCCAGAAGGGCTCTGGTGGCTTGGGACAAAGTGTGCAGACCTGTTTCAGCTGGAGGACTTAATATCCTAGACTTGAAGGTGTGGAACAAAGCAGCCATAGCTAAATGCTTTGGGACTTGGCTAGAAAGAAAGAATGTCTATGGGTTCGATGGGTCCATTCTTATTACATAAAGCAAAGGAGCATTACCACAATTAACAGTCCTAAAGCAGCATCATGGGTGTTCAGAAAGGTACTGGACAGTAGAACTATGATTCTAGAGAGCCAACAGCTTCAAGGTGATCTATTTGACAGACTACAAAGTGTCTGCAGCCTGGGCAAATTTCAAATCCTGAAAAAGTACCTCACTCCACTGCCCAGTTTCAATAAAGTTGAGTGGAAGAATTTGATGCTGATTTCTAATGTCCTACCTAGGCATAAATTCATTGTTTGGTTAGCTGCTCAACATAAACTTCCTACTATTGAAAGACTGCAGAACATGGGCATACAAATTCCAACAGATTGTGTGTTCTGCAAACAGAATATAGAGGAATTCAATCATCTATTCTTTGAGTGTCCTATTACGAACAGATTGTGGTCCAGAATATGTGTTTGGTTGGGGCATATCAGAACGATTGGCTGCAGGGAAACTGAACTTCTCTGGGCATGCAGCAAAGCTAAAAGTAGACTGTGGAAGAATGCCATAACAGCTTCAGCATTTGTCACTACTACTGCTCTTATATGGAAAACAAGGAACCTCATTCGGTTTGAAGGATCTACTTATGTGGAGGAACTGACTTGTAAAGAGATTGCACTACTCTTGCACACTCGAGGCAGCAAATGCAAACAGTGGCAACCTGGCTTGAGACACCTCAATTACTATCCTTAGCTGCTGTATTGAGTAGGATAGGATACTTGAGTTTAATTAGTCAAGATTGTATAGAAATACTTGTATCAGTATAGTAGCTAGTCCATACTACTACCACCTAGCTCTTTGATGTACATATTTTTAGATCAATGAAACTAACGGTTATACCTAAAAAAAAAACTATTCAAAGAACGGTAACCACAGAAATTTAACAAGGATCGAGTAGTCATGCTAACATACAGAACCAAAACAAAGAAGATCTAAAATAATAGGGCTGTTAACATATGCGAGTTGAAAAAGTAGTAAGAACATAGTGTGAGCACGTGACTTTTGCCTCTCTTGAATTATTCCTATAGAATTCTTAAAATTAGGATTTTCGCTTTATTATTTTATTTTTAGGATTTAATTGCATAATTTTAGTGTGTATTTTTATTTGTGTGTGCATGATAATTGATAAAACATATAAAAATATTGCATGAGCATTTAGAATTTAATTTTCTATATTTTTAGACTAATTAGTAACTAGTCTTTACAAAATAAAAAAATCATAAAGAGACTTTGATTTGTTTTGTTTGATTTTAATTTTAGTTTTTAGGTTTATTAATTTCCTTTAAACTGGAATTAGCTTAATTGTAACTTAATTAGGTGGTTAAAATTAATTTTGAGGTTTAATTCTAGTCTGGTTTTAAAAAGAAAAAAGAAAAGAAGAAGAAAAAAGAAAAAAACAAATAAAAGAAAAGAATTAACTGAAATAGAAAGTAAAAAAGAATAAAGGGAAGAGAAATAGGATGGCCAGTTAATAGCATTGGGTCAATTTTAATTCTATCCCAAACAAACCCCTGAACCAAACCTGTTTCAACCAACCCAAAATCATTCCAACCCGGTCCAGTCTCTTAACCCCACAAAACGACGTCGTTTTGTAACGGCCAATCAGAGTCGTCCATTTTATCTTGATCAAACGGTAATGAAGCCGGGTGTCACTTCGTATATAAGTGTTTTAATCATCCTCCAACCCCTAAATGGAACCTCGTACCTTGTCTCTCCCAGAAACCCTAATGTCGCCTCCTTCTGCTATGCGCCGCCGACTGAAAATCGCCTCCGCCGGCGGCGACTGTCCAAATGCTCCAAAAAAAACACCAACCACTCCCCTAGCCTTCCCCTTTCAAAATCTACCATTGCCAATCCTAAAATCTTAGCCAATCTCGTTGAATATTCAATTAAAACGTCGGCTGCTCCACCGTGTACGGCGGCGACGCCAAATGGTCTCAAAATTACACTATCTCCTTCCCTCAACCTCCTCTATCCAAATCCATGCCTGGTGTCCCTCGAATATCATCCAAACATCTTGAATATCCATTTGAAACATGGACCCCGCCACCGTGCACCGCGGCGACACCGCCAAAACCTACCAAAAATACACCATAGACTCACTGTGACTTCTCCATCCCAAATCCAAAATTGGCGTTCCTCAAATATCCTTCAAATGGCTCGGATATTGGATCAAAAATTTGGCCTAAAATCTAAATGGTGCATGAAGATTCAGAGTTCGACTCAGAAGAGTTCAGATAAATTTTCTAAATTCCTTTTCAATTTCTCTTCACCTCACATCTTTCTATTAATTTGAGTCTAAATAGGTTTAATTTGAAATTGCAAAATTACATTCAAATGGTATTGGTCGGTGTGGCTTTAATCTGTTGGTGCAAGTTTCCATATTAAACTGATAAGTTTAAATTGATTTTGATTCGAGTTGAGATAGTCTCTTCTAGTTGAATTGATGTACATGTTTAAATCCCAAAGTTTAATCCGTATCGATTCAAATTGTTTTAATATTTTATGTTGATTCCTGATTCAAATTGGTTGCATTGTTTGCTCACAGATTAGCTAATCCTAATTTTGAGCTAAAATTTCTTAGTGTGATTGAAATTTAGTTTAAGTTCAAAGTTAAAATGTAGTAACATTTAACTAAGGGTCTTAAAAATGATTGTAAATAATTTAATATTCGGACAATGGGCAAAATTGAAATACCCAACGATGAAAGGGAAAATGAGGGAATAGAACCATAGAGAATCTTAGCATAACAATAATAAAATTTTCTAGTAGGGGCTCCCCTGTCAATTGTAATGCTATAACTTGGTTAACAAGTTAAAAAACTGAGGGACCTAGGTGAAATAAAAGATCTGAAAATTTGCCCTACCTAATTGCCTATAAAGGCATCAGGAACATGCCTTGCAAGGAAGATTTTTAGAGTTGAAGAGCTTAAAAAGCATAAAAATATACTTAAAAATTTGAACCTTGAGGCGACCAAAAGATCCTAAAAATCACCGTTCCATTGAATTTTTTGGGTAATCTTAAAGCTCTAAGTCCTAACTTGAAGTTCTAGCGTATCTAAGGTTGAAAATGGCTTGACTTTTCCTTGTGTTCCAGCAATTGAGGTTTTCAGAAGTTCCTAGAGTCATTTTTGAATTTAATTGGGTTCATTCGAGTTGGGTTTTGGGTGTTTAGTGGTGATCTTCATTTCAAACTAATTATTGGGCTACTTGGTGTCATTTCTGGGTTTGAAGTTGGTTCAAAACTGTTGTTGATTGTTATTGACTGCTGCTGACTCTCCTCCTTTCTTCCTTTCCTTAATTTCTAGGTACATTTTGGCCTCGAATGATGTATCGAGTTTGAATCGAATGTGTGATCAAATATGAAGAAATGGAAAACTGTTAGACATGTCTCCTTTTAAATTCCATTTGATATTATAAGATTCATGTTAGATTTACTTATTTTATCTAGTGTATCTTCAAATACATGCAAACATGTCTGTTTAATCAAGGTTCCATAGAAGTGTGAAAATTATATAGCCTGGACAGATTGTTATTTGTAATAAGAGGACTGTGAACTCATGAACGCATATTCTAGTAGTGTTAGTTCTAGCTTACTGTAGTTGTAGTAGTGTTAGCAGTATTAACTCATACCTGTTGGATATTTGACAGATTTAGTATTGCAGTAATTAGTTTCATGGGTTTAGACTCGAGATCCTTGAATTTGAAACATGTGCATCTTATTAAGTTAAAATGTTAATCACTTTAGTTTTATTACTAAATTTCAGAGATTATTATAGTAATTCATTAGTTTAAACAAGATCAACATACAAGTATGAAATTTAAATTAACATGAGCATGTGTCTGATTTGGACGAGTTTGAATTGTCCATTTGCTTATATATTGTTAAATTTAACTTTTAATTTGAAATCAATGTCGCGGGGTCCAATTTAAAAAAATTATTATTTGATTTGGGCTCATATTTTGGAACAAAGCTTAACAGCTTGCTGGAAGAAAGTTTGAGGCCTTTTGAACTGAACCAAATGTGGCCTAGTTATATAATAAGAATCCCAGTTTTAATAGCCCTTTTGAATTGGTCCACGTGTGCTAAATGGTGGACTAACCTGGGATTAAACCTTGAGTCCCAATTTATAGCTTGCCTTTGATTTGGGCTTGTGCAGAGACCCAATAATTGGAAAGCTTCTCATAAAGCTGACCGTATTTTCCATCTTCCTGGGCTGACCTCGAAGCCCAAAAAAATATTAAAGGTTTGGCTTCATATCAAGGTTATTTGGTTTGAATTTGTAAGGCATGCTTTGGGCTTTTCAAGTTAAGTACCAAATTTGAATTAAGAGGTTTTAATAATGAAGATCCTCTTGTTTGAGTTTGGACTTGATCTTGAGGCTCGAATTTCTTGAATTCTTTTAATAATAGTTAATTAATAATGCCAATCATTAAGTTTTTTAAGAGACAATCCTTAATAGATAATATTAATTCCTCTTTAGGATGTCCTTTTAAAATAAATTAAGGTACTCCGCGCAGAATAAAATTCATAAATTGCATGGCCCTCTCTAATTATTTTTTTAAAATCCTTAGAATTTAGGACGTTCCATTTAGCAAATTTTCATGGCCTCCCACAAAGTTAATAACGCGTTAGCTGCTTTAGACGCGCTCTTTAATAATTTTACCTTCCTAAACTCGGGTTTGAATTTAATGTGACTCAAATCCAAATCCCTAAATGTTAAATAGAAAATGTTTCAGATCCGGGTGTATTTCATATGACGTGATCCAAAAAGATGTTTTAAACGACGTTCAATCTTTCTTAATATTAAATTAGAAGCGGCAAATATTTTTTTTAAATTGCACTATAGGGTAAACAAGTTCTAAAAGTAGATATTGGGCCAATCATGATAGTTTAATCGATCGTGCTAGAACCACGGGATCTGAGGGTGCTTAACACCTTCCCTCAGGTCAACAGAATTCCTTAGTCAGAACTGGTTCACAGACTTCACTTGGAAAGTCAAACAATTTCTCGATTTGGGATTCAAATTAAACCGGTGACTTGGGACACCCAAAATCCAAACCTATCCTTAGTGGCGACTCTGATAAATAAATAATCACATTTCGAATAATGTCACTTAAATTGGAAAAACTCCCTTATACATTATCCTTCCGGGGGTGGTGTGTAGAAAGGAGGTGTGACAGCTCTGGCAACTCTGCTGGGGATACGAACTTAGAATTTCGGTTCAGGTTCAAGAATTCGATCTTAGAATAACTATTATATTTTGCATTATCTGATTTTCCTACATCTTTCATGCTAAATCTGCTAAATGCTTTACCGATTTGATATTTGGTGAATTGTACATATAAAACTGCTATGAACCATTCCTCTCTCTGAGTCTTCTACATTATGGAGAAGGGTGCACTTCATGTGAATTCTCTTTTATTTAGAGTCTTATCCCATTTAGAACAAGGTACAGACAAGTTGCTAAGTCGGCAGAGCTTCTGTATCCCCGGTACGCTCCCCCCCCCCCTCGACTCGAGTTGTCCACCCGGGTAGGCCAGGTCTAGAACAATAAATCCAGGTTTTAAACATAGTATAACGAAACCTCATGCCGGACCCTTTGTAAGAATGTTTGTTTCCATCATGTGCATTTGACTTAAGGGACTCAACACAGGGGTTAAGTCCGTCTAGGACAGGTGTACCCAAATTGAAAAGACCATCCTAATGCATCCTACATGCTGTTTATGCATTTATTTGCATTGGATTTGCATGTTGAATGGCTTGTAAATAATGGGAAAGAGTTGAGAAGAAAATAGCAATATCAGGGTAAATGAGGGTAATCACCTGTTTTGAAAAAGCAATACTCAAAATAGTGCTGAAACTCTACCGGATTCATGAATAATACAAAGGGAAAAGTTTGTTTTTAACAAATTTTCCCGTACTACGCCAGTTTGATTCTCACTGGATGTGAGATACGTAGGCAACCCCCATTGGGTCCAACTTCCCTTTTGCAAAACTAACCAAAAGCAAAAATTTTGATTTTAGTCACAAATAAATAAGGTGATGCCATTCTTGTTTAGAATAAGCCGAATGTACCCTAAAGGGCGCCGAAAGGTTGTTTTTGCAAGAACAAACACCTTGGTTCATGTCCAACAGTTAGCCGGCACAGCCTTGAAATCTTCTCTCCCGAAGTGCTAAAAGGTCGTTTCTTTGTCCTTTAAACTGAAAAATTTTTAAAAAAAAGAAGCACTATTGTTTTTCTTTTAGAATAAAATATAGTCATTGAATCACCTAATAAATGTGCCGGATGAGCACGAATGAAATTAGGCCCTTCACACTCTTTAATGAGATACCCTTGAAGCTCCATATATGATGGGATGATCTGGGAAAAGGCAGCAAGGAAACAGTGACAAGAGTTTTGGGAGGCCTCGCCGGATTAGTAAACATCAAGCCAAGGCTGGACGTAATTGAAGCCTTAATACCATTTTGGGACCCAACCTATAATGTGTTTCGTTTCTCTGACTTCGAGCTCAAACCGACATTGGAAGAAATATCGGGTTATGTGGGTCTAAGTGGAAATCTCGGAAGTCGATATCCTCTATCACCGAGACTGGTGTCCCCTCATAG
The DNA here is from genome assembly GCA_034376525.1 of Nicotiana benthamiana. Lineage (NCBI taxonomy): Eukaryota > Viridiplantae > Streptophyta > Magnoliopsida > Solanales > Solanaceae > Nicotiana > Nicotiana benthamiana. The sequence goes on from CM067327.1 coordinate 36,903,205, forward strand.
ATTCCTAGATTTGCTAAGCATTAGTCGGGATGTCCAAGATAGGAATCTAGCCGAAGGGTGCTGAATGCTTTAGTTTCTGTATCTTCGATATGGTAACCCTCGAGGTTTTGAAGAACCAAAAATCGGTCTAACCCATGCTGGAAAAAAAAATAAGGGGGAGGCAAGGCGAAGTCTAGCTTTCATGGTAGCCTTTATGGGTGTTGTGGTCTGTCTACGAAAGGACGACAATATAGAGATAGGTTTGGTGGGAATGATCGATGTGGCAATCAAAAAGGCTGATAGCATTGTGGTTCCTTTGATTGTGTCGGAAATCTATTGAGCCTTGACCATTTGTAGGGAAGGTGGAAAATTTTTCCAAGGTTTCAATTTATAACTCCAGTTATGGATGCAAGAACATCTTTGTCACTAAATTGGATACATGAACTATGGTTTGACCGGTCTAAACGGTATTGAAGAATTTGGGAATCGGGTAGCAGGCGTTGAATTCCCTACATGTACGGAAGCTTGGCTTGCATGTCTGAGGGCCTTGACTGCTGACAAAATTGAATAGGAATTTGGATGGCTCCCTGCCATTGAAGCAATATACACAACAGCTGAAGCGTCTCACATCCACTTAATGGGCGTTCGGAGCATCCAACCATATGCTCCCTACAGGGTGCTGCGTCAACTAGGAAGATTCCAAATCGTCCACATGACAAAGATCTGAGCAAGCGTGCCATTGAGTTGGGGCTAAAAGCTGCATTTTCCGAAGGAAAAATTCGCCAAATATGGAATGAATGTAGAATTATGGAACCCAAGACCATAGTGCGAGATCTAGCTAGAGGTGAAGTAGACCCCAAATATGTTGAATGGTTTAGCAAGAGATATCAAGTTCCTGAAAGACCCGCGAAAAGACCACATGTCCAGCAATTCACTATTGAGGCCCAACCACAATGGGACTGGCTGACCAAAGAAAATGAATACAAGGCCAAAATCAGTAAATTGGAGAGGCAAGTCATAGAGCTTCAATTTGAAAATGGTGTTCAAGTCGTTGCAGATGAAGGAGAAAAGAAGAAACTAGTTCAGGAAAATGAGGCACTCAAAGCTCATATCAGAAAGATGAAAAAAACCGTCGACTACCCAGAAAGAAGTCAAGCCGATGAAAGGCTTATAAGTGGGCTAAGAAAGAAAGTCCTCGAATACCAAGAAGACTTGGAAAAGTCCGAAGCCAGTCAGGCAAAGTTACAGGAACAGTGGACAAAGAAAGCGGAGGAGCGGGCACGGTTTGTGTAACAAATGAAAAGAAACTATGAAGGGACTATCACCACTCTAAGAAGAAAAGTGATTAATCTTGAGGATGAAGCAGCCAAATGGGCTAAAGATTTTAAGGCTAATAGGGAACATTGTTATAAGCTGGTGGCCCAAATGGAGAAAGACATGCAGCAATTATAAAATCAGCACTTCCATGACTCCCAAGTGTTGGAGGCCTGAAACCAGCAGATATGGCGGTTGCTTCAGGAAAAGGGCAGGATTAGAGAGACGATCAGAGCCATCGCTGATTACATTACCATGAAATGCCAAGCATGTGAGGATATGACTCGAACCACCTTCTTTACTACAGTGATGATCTGCGTCCGCCAAGTAATGACTGATTTGGAGCGACTACAAGGGGGTCTCGCACATAAGACCGTGGTGAGGCTGAATGATGCCCTGCAGGCCCTAGTAATGGAAGCTTTAATGTATTCTTGACTTTTCAAGAATTGAGTCTATATTTTTTTTCATTCTGAGTCTGTAGTTTATTTCCAAGAAATTGATTAATCTTTCTAATAGAAGTTTTATTAATGAAATTTGAAAATCCTCAAAAAGTGTTCCTTATTTCTATATTTGTTTCAAAGAACTATACTTGTTCTAATTCATGCGGGTCATGATACGTAGGAAATCTCCACAAGATTTTACCGTATCCTTAAAATAAAAGGAAGGAACGTAAGTAAAAAGAGGGGAATAGAAGCAAAGAGAAGGAAAATAAGAAAACCGAGAGACAAACATGGAAAAAGCAAAGGCAAGAAAAATAAAGGAGAAGGTAAAGAAAAAAATGAAAAAAAGAGTGGAAAATAAAAGAAGGAAATAGGAAGAGACTAGAAAGAAGCTGGGATGAAGAATGCGACCATTGCAAGACATGTAGATACCCGTTTAATTACATAGGTGCATCATACCCCTAACGTGCGATCACATGTCTGTTATCTATATCAAACTAATTGTTTGTTGCTTGTAACATCCAGTCCAGGGTTTTATAAATGGTGGTTGGTTTTTGTGGTAACCTGGCTTCACATCCATACTTCAGTAGATCGAAAGGAAATATCGGAATGTCTTCAGAAATCACTCTGGCAGCAATTCCCATCACGGACGAGAGCCTAATCTCAGGCATCCTGACATCAGAGTCAGCAATCATCGAGGAAAACTGGCTATTGCGTCACCGCATAATGGAGATGTAGAACTCTTGGTCAAATGGAAAAGAATCGTCTAGTGCAAGTCTCGAATTTTCCAAGTTTTTCCCTAGAATTGGGGGAACTTCCACTGTCCCAATCAGCCATCCCAGTATCCCACTAGGACACCCAACTATCTCAGCTCATTTTTTGGGAACACCTTCAGAGGTTCGCCCCCAGATGGCCAACTCCACTGCAATCCCAAACATCTTTACTGCTCCACCATGCGCAGCTACAATACAGCCTGTGTTGCCAAGGTCCACCTTTGATCTTTCAACCTTTACATTCCAAACACTCACCCCCCAAATGGATCCTTTTCAGTATCCCACCGATACTTATTTGCAGCCGCATCTATTTGAGTTCACAACGGGACAGGAGAAAACTCCCCCAACTCCGAAACAAGAAAAACTGGCAAAGAGGATGAGAAGCCTGGAGCAAAGCCTCAAAAACATACAGGGGCTAAGTAGACAGAAAAGTGTGTCATATACTGATTTGTGTATGTTCTCTCACGTGCATTTTCCTGTGGGATTCAAAACTCCGAAGTTCTAAAAGTACGATGGGCATGGTGATCCTGTTGCCTACCTTAAGAAATACTACAATCAGTTGCGCAGAGCAGGAGGAAATGAAGAATTGCTCATGGCTTATTTTGGGGAAAGCTTGGCGAGTATCGCCTCTGAGTGGTACATGGATCAGGATATTTCTCGATGTCACATCTGGGACAATCTTGCAAGAGACTTTGTTTGACAGTTCCATTACAATATAGACATTGCTCCAGATCGGAGCTCGCTGACAAATCTAAAGAAGAAGCCCTCAAAAAGTTTTCGGAATATGCAATCAAATGGCGTGAACAGGCGTCAAGAGTAAAACCTCCAATGGATTAAGTAGAAATGGTCACTATACTTCTTCTAGCTCGGGAGGCTAATTATTTCCAGAATATGATGTCAGCTATGGGCCAGCCATTCACAGAGGTTATTAAAAAATGGACTGAAAGCAGATAGAATTCTGAGCCAATCAGCTATTAGAGCAACCTCCCAAGCCATCCAATGTGGGTCTGGAGGAGTGGCCAAACGTAAAAAGAAAGAAGAAATAGCCATGGCGGCCGCAGGTTCAAGGAGACATCGTGCTCCTAGACCCATGTTCTCAGAAATATCCCCTAAGTATTATTACCCTCATCAAGACATGGCCTATGCTCCTCAACCATATGCGGTCATGAATGCTCAACCTTTTGTACGACCACAGCAACATGACAATAGAAACCAAGCCCCTTTTTCCAAGAAATCAGCCTCTTCCACAAAATCACTATAATCCCCGTCCTCCACAGAACAGTTTTTTTCCTCGTGAGCCATCCAGGAGGCAAACTCTTACTCCAATTGGTGAGTCTTACTCCAATCTATTTCCAAAACTTGCCCAAATGAGCCTGTTGCAACCAGATCCTCAAATGAGGCAAAACCCAGCATCTCCTGCTTACAGAGCCGGTGCAGATGTGCCTATCATTCATGAGCAAAGGGGCATGATACAAATGATTGTTGGACCCTGAAAAGAGCGGTGGAAAACTTGATAGAGCAAGGAAAAGTATTTCTAAGAGATGAGGATGTCCCCAATGTGACTGATAATCCATTGCAAGCCCACAACAATGAGCCAGTGATTGGGATGATTTGTGAAGGTAAAGAATTTGATCTGGCACTAAAGGCCATAATTTCCATCACGGATGCAGAGAGAAAGCCAAAAAGCGCCCTGAAGCAAGATAAAGAGGAAAAGAAGAACAAAGTCACCAAAACAGAACCAGAAAAGAAGTTGAAACAAGAACAGAGTTAATGCCTCCCAAAGATGGGATTCACTATGTCCCACGAGGCCGTAAAGAAAATCAGCAGACTTTGAGTCCTTCAAAGAGGCTTGAACTGAAAAAGACAACCCAAATGTACGTGTCCAATGGAGCTTATGTGATGTGGGGGCGAACTAATCCACCAAAGTTGACTGAGCATGTGGTTATTGGCCGTGCGCCACAGAAGCCCATGACAGACCCTACTGCAGTACAATGGAATTATCATAAAAAAATGGTTACGTACTAGGGCAATCTCGGGGGAGCTTCAAGAAAATCCTCCTGTTGAGAAGTACTCTAACGCGGAAGAAGTAAACAATGCCACTAGAAAGTGTTTTCCATCTAAGAAACCTGTAAGCCCCTAAGAGGCAGAAGCTTTCTTTCAGAAAATGAAGATGGCGGACTATGAAGTGGTTGATCAACTGCGAAAGTATCCTGAACAAGTGTCCTTGCTGTCATTGCTAACGAAGTATCCCGAACACCAGAAGGTTTTAATGAAGACCTTGAATGAAGCCTATGTGCCAGCTGAAACTTCAGTGGAGTAGTTAGAAAGACTGGCGGAAAGATTCTTTGCAATCAATCAAATTTCATTCAGCAAAAATGACTTGCCCCTAGAAGGAGCTGCTCACAACAAAGCTTTGCACTTAATATCAAATATGAGGGTTACTATGTAAAGAGGGTCATGGTAGATGGAGGTTAGGGGGTAGATATTTGCCCACTCTCTATACTCCAGTAGATGAAAATTGGGACCGGAAGGATTTGTCCCAACAATGTCTATGTGCGAGCTTTCGACGGTATCAAGAGGGAAACAATTGGAGAAATTGATCTGATTATGACCATTGGCCCGATGGACTTTGAGGTAACCTTCCAAGTGATGTACATGGACACATCTTACAACTACCTTCTGGGGAGGCCTTGGATCTATGTAGCAGGATCTGTACCCTCTACTCTCCATCAAATGGTGAAATTTGAGCATGAAGATCAGGAGATCGTAGTCCACAGAGAGGATGAACAATCAATCTATCGGGACATGTCTGTCCCATGTCTTGAAGCGAGGGAATGCAGTGAGTATATAGTTTATCAGGCCTTTAAATTTTTGGTGGCCGACCAGTATGAAGAAGGAAAACCCTGCCCCTAGCCCTTCCTTTCCAACGCATCAATTATGGTGGCCAAGGAGATGATACGACATGGATATAAGCTGGGAAAGTCTCTGCAAAGGGTAGCTGAGCCAATTATCTTGCCTACTGCTGAGAAGTTCTTTGGGTTGGGTTTTCACCCAACGCTAGATGATATAACCTGGGAAAAATATAGAAAACGTGATGGGTGGGTTCTACCTCAACCACTGCCACATTTGTATGAGACATTTATAAGGCCAAAGTACAGTGAAGAAGAAGATGAGCCCTTCATGGCCGAAAAATTGAATAAATATGTGGGGCGATGAGAGAAATGCTATATGAAACCCACATGGTTCAGCCGGGAGAGGGCACAATCACCGCAGAGGTGTTGTACATGGGACCTTGCACTAAGCTCCAAAATTGGAAGGCTATGCCGTTTCCGATCAGACGGGGGTCCCAGTAGACTTGTCCTGCTACTTTTTCTACATCCCAAGTTATTCCATGGTGTAACTTGGACGTTTTATTTAGTTTTTTTTGTCTTTAAATTTTCAAATGTAAACCCTGTTATCTTCAAATTCCAAGAAATGAAATGAATATTTCATCGTCCATTATTCTTTATTCTTTCTTATTTTGTTGTTTTCCTATTTTATTTCTTCTTTTGGGTTCTAATAACGTGGCTTTAAATAACATGACATACTTGAGAACGTCACAACCAGATCCAAACATGCTGTCTACTTTCGAAATAATGAACCAAGAACCGGAATTTGATGAAGAAGAGGTGATTAGGAAAATAAATCAAGAATTAGAACAATTTGAGATAAACCTAAGCCAAACTTGAATGATACTGAGCCGCTTAACTTGGGAACCTCTGAAGAAATCCAAGAAACCAAGATAAGCATCCACGCAGACGAGAAAACCAGGGATGCAATAATCCAACTCCTGTTTGAGTTTAAAAATGTGTTTTCTTGGTTGTATGATCTCGTGGTGCATAAATTGCCAACCTATCATGAGTGCCCCCCAATCCAACAAAAACAGAGAAAATTTGAAACTGATGTCAGTGATAAAGTCAAAGAAGAGATCTTGAAACAGTTGGGAGAAAGCGTGATCCGAGTGGTCCGGTACACCACATGGCTAACCAACGTAGTTCCAGTGCCAAAGAAGGATGGAAAAACCTGAGTATGCGTGGACTGTAGAGATTTGAACAAAGCAAGCCTCAAAGACAACTTTCCCTTGCCCAATATCCACATCCTTGTTGATAACTGCGCCAAACATGAGATTCAATCTTTCGTGGACTGTTACGCAGGATATGACCAGATGTTGATGGATGAAGAGGATGTAGAGAAAATAGCCTTCACCACACATTGGGGAACCTACTGCTACAGGGTCATGCCTTTCGTACAGAAGAAAGCGGGGGCAACCTATGTGAGAGCCATGACTACCATCTTTCATGATATGATACATCAGGAAATAGAGGTGTATGTGGACGACGTGATCATCAAGTCCAAAACTCAGGATGACCATGTGTGTGATTTAAGGAAGTTCTTCAAACGTCTGCACATATATGATTTGAAATTAAACCCAGCCAAATGCACGTTCGGAGTTCTATGGGCAAACTTTTAGGATTTATAGTCAGCCAGAGAGGTATTGAGTTAGATCCGACAAGGATAAAGTCTATTCAGGATTTACCTCCTCCGAAGACCAAGAGGGATGTAATGAGCCTATCAGGAAGATTTAATTATATTAGTCAGTTCATCGCTCAGCTGACACCCATATGTGAGTCCATATTCAAACTGCTAAAGAAAGATGCAGCGGTCAAATGGACGGATGACTTTCAAGAGGCTTTCAATAAGATTAACGATTACTTGTCCAACCCACTAGTTTTGGTTCCACGTGAAGCAGGGAGGCCACTGTTTCTGTACCTGACAGTCTTGGAAAGTTCCTTCGGTTGCGTTCTTGGGAAACACGACATCACGGGAAAGAAAGAGCAGACAATATACTACTTGAGCAAGAAGTTTACGAGCTACGAGGCCAAGTACACTTTGTTGGAAAAAACCTGTTGTGCTTTAACTTGGGTTGCTCAGAAACTAAGGCATTACCTGGAGGCCCACACCACCTACCTCATAACCAGGTTGGATCCCCTGAAGTACATATTCCAAAGGCCAACGCCCACAAGGAGGTTAGCAAAATGGAAAATCCTGCTCACCAAGTTTGACATAGTCTATGTCACTCGTACGGCAATGAAGGCCCAGGAATTAGCGGATCATTTAGCCGAGAAACCGGTTGATGATGAGTACCAACCCCTAAACACTTATTTCCCAGATGAAGAGGTGAACTCGGTGGAGGCAATATCTGAAGATACCACTTCCTCGAAATTGTTCTTTGATGGAGCGGTAAACGCAAGGGGTGTAGGAGTTGGGGCAGTCTTAATTTCACCTACCAGTCAGCACTATCCAGCCATAGCTCGACTTTGATTCTTCTATACGAACAATACAGCCGAGTACGAAGCTTGCATTATGGGTATGAACATTGCAGTCGATCGAAATGTCGAAGAGTTGTTGATTATGGGGGATTCAGATTTAATAATCCGTAAAGCCCAAAGAGAATGGGAAACTCGAGATGTAAAACTTATCCTTTACAGGCAACATGTGGAAGATCTTAGCAAGCAGTTCAAGGCGATAGAGTTCAGGTACATCCCTCGCTGTCACAATGAACTAGCTGAAGCACTTGCTACTTTGGCCTCGCTGTTGCCTTACCCAGGAAATGCCCATATTGATCCCTTGGAAATACAAATCAGGGAAAGGCATGGGTATTATAATACGGTTGAGGCAGAACCAAACATCCAGTCATGGTAACATGAATGTTTCTAAAAAACCAAGAATATCTCGGTCAAGCCACTGGGGACCAAAAGAGAACCATCCGACGGTAGGCAAGTGGTTTCTTTCTAAGTGGTGAAATATTGTACAAGAGAACCCCGAACCTCAATTTGTTAAAATGAGTTGACGCCAAAGAGGCGGGAAAGATTATGCATGAAGTACACGCAGGAATCTGTGGACCACACATAAATGGGAATGTTCTAGCAAAGAAAATCATCCGAGCAGGTTATTATTGGATAACCATGGAAAAGGACTGTTTTAGATTTGTCAAAAAATGCCATCAGTTTCAGGTGCACGGTGATTTGATTCATGCAGCTCCCACGGAACTGTATCCCATGTCGGCACCCTGGCCATTCGCAGCTTGGGGCATGAATTCTATTGGGCCAATCGAGCCAAAAGCCTCAAATGGGCATAGAGTTATACTGGTTACAATTGATTACTTCATAAAATGGGTTGAAGCCATCACTCTTAAATCGGTTACCAAGAAAGCCGTGGTGTATTTTGTCCATTCCAATCTCATTTGCCGTTTTGGCATACCAGCAACTATCATCACGGATAACTCTACAAATTTGAACAACTGATTGATGGGAGAGATCTGCAAACAATTCAAAATAATGCATCAGAACTCTACACCCTACCGGCCCAAAGCCAATGGTGTCGTCGAAGAGCAAACAAAAACATCAAGAAGATTTTAAGAAAGATGATTCAAAGCTCCAGGCAATGGCATGAAAAGTTACCTTCCGCATTATTGGGTTATCGCACCATAATGCGCACATCAATAGGAGAAACCCCCTACCTTTTGGTCTATGGAACTGAGGCAGTAATAACTGCGGAGGTGTCAATCCCGTCTCCCCAGATCATCGCTGAAGCTGAGATTGAAGACACTGAATGGGTCAAGACTCATCTGGAACAGTTGATCTTAATTGATGAAAAATGAATGGTTGTGGACTGCCACGGGCAATTGTACCAACAAAGAGTGGCCCATGCTTATAACAAGAAAGTACGCCCTAGGAATTTTTAGGTGGGACAACTTGTATTAAGGCACATTCTTCCACACCATCAGGAAGCAAAAGGAAAATTTGCTCCTAATTGGAAAGGCTCGTACATCATCAGAAAGATATTGCCAAAAGGAGCATTGTATCTGGATGACAAACATCAAAGGGGATGATCCCGAAGGAGCCGTGAATGCAGACGTAGTAAAAAGGTACTATGTTTAGGCTCCCTGTAATAATGATTCAGTGCAGTTGGGATGACGAAGGCTTTCATTCCTGCTACACAAACACTATCAGCCATTTGCGCAAACCCATTTGAGCTGGTTACTCTTCCTTAGTCACCCTCTTTGGAACCTGAAAATGTTATTAAAAAGAGATACAAACAAAAGAAAACGAAAAACAAAACTGCCTGAACTACGTCTGACTTGATTCCGAAAGGATACATAGCCAGCCTCTTTCTGGGGTTCAGTCACACCAAAATAAAAATCTCAATTTCCCCAAAGAGTGAAACTAGGGAAGATGACATAATGGCTTAGCCATGAGCCCACCAAAATGGTTCTAAAGTTGTAATTCCGTCTAGAATTCTTTTTACCCAAAAACCTTGTCCAAGTCCTTCTGATCAATTGGCAAAGGCATGGGAGTTGAAAAACATCAATGTTGGAATCTGATGTAGTCCAAATTGAGAGAAATAAAAGGAGAGAATCTTATCGGTGAAACTTACGGGCACCAAAAGGCGACGGTGAGTAGAGAAATTGAAAACGAGAGAGTCCGTTTGGTAAAAACTCGTAAAGAGCACTACCGAGCGACAGTGAGAAGAGAAATGAGAGAGGTCGATTGGCGAAAACCCACAAAGGGCGTCGTTGGCTGAAAAGAAGATACCTCCCACCATTAAAAGAGTCCAGGCAAGATCCCCTAGTATTGAAATACGGGTCAATGAGCTTACGAGAAGTTGGGAAAGTTTGCGTGGGTCGGGCATCCAGTCCAAGAAGCATGTCATGTCCATTTGAAGCTTGCATGCATCCCAGGTAAGTCTTCCCCCCCCCCCCCCCCGGAAAGGGACGCTTTTATTTTCATCCTTTTTGCTCTCTATTTATTTTCTCTCTAAATCCTTTTTTGTCTAACTCTGTTTCCGAAACTAGTACCAAGAAAGGGTAGCAGGACCGGTGTTATAGGGCTTTGCTGAGTAAAGGCTAAGGAAAAGTACCCATCCTCAACAGGCGCACCAAGCCAATCCCGACTAGCTATGTTTGTTGATGCCTTCAAAGCAAAGGTATTGAAGAAGAAAGAAAGTCCAAGACAAAGGTCAGAAGAGTAAAATAAAGTGAAAAGACCAGAGCCCCACGCCGGTGAGTTTGTCATGAAATCTTGAAAGTCGAGTCCTTTGGTTTGAAAGAGAAAATGATCTTCAAAACAAGCAGCAGAGGTTCTCGACAAAAGTCGGGTCGGGATCAAGAAATCAAGGCCACAAAACCAACCACTATTTCAAACTAACAAGTGTTCTTAGTTAAAAATTAAAACATGTGCGATCCTAGCAACCGCGCAAAAAGAAGGTGCAGTCAAAAGGAAAACGCGCAAGTGCTTAAACAACTTTGTAGCAAATAATCAATGCAAAAAGGAAATTTCCTCCAAGTACTTTCCTGAATCTTATCAAAAAAAAGGATAAAGATATAACAAAAGAAGAAAATCCAAAAAGAGAATAGTCTAGAATTCCCAATACCAACCTGGTACCTTTAGCCAACATTAAGGCTCCAATCCCTGAGTTGTGCCTTTTAGACATAGGGCCTCCATTCCCTAGTCGCCTCTTGCCAATATTAGGGCTCCAATCCATAAGTTTCGCCTTTTAGACATAGGGCCTCCATTCCCTAGTCGCCTTTTGCCAACATTAAGGCTCCAATCCCTGAGTTGAGCTTTTTACCTTTTAGCCAATATTAGGGCTCCAATCCCTGAGTTGCACCTTTTAGACATAGGGCCTTCATTCCCTACTCGCCTTCTACTAATATTAAGGCTCCAATCCCTAAATTGAGCTTTTTACCTTTTAGCCAACATTAGGGCTCCAATCCCTAAGTTGTGCCTTGTTGACATAGGGCCTCCATTCCCTAGTCGTCTTTAGCCAATATCAGGGCTCCAATCCTTGAATTGAGCTTTTAGCCAACATTAGGGCCCCAATCCCTGAGTTGCTCCTATTAAACATAGAGCCTCCATTCCCAAGTCGCCTTTTGCCAACATTAGGGCTCCAAACCCTGAGTTGAGTTTTTTACCATTTAGCCAACATTAGGGCTCCAATCCTTGAGTTACGCCTTTTAGACATGTGGCCTCCATTCCCTAGTCGCCTTCTGCTAATATTAAGGCTCCAATCCCTGAATTGAGCTTTTTACCTTTTAGCCAACATTAGGGCCACAATCCCTAAGTTGCGCCTTTTAGACATATGGCCACTATTTCCTAGTCGTCTTTTGCTAATATTAGGGCTTCAATCCCTAAATTGAGATTTTTACCTATTAGCCAACATTAGGGCTCTAATCCCTGAGTTGTGCCTTTTAGACAAAGGGTCATCATTTCCTAGTCGCCTTTAGCCAATATTAGGACTCCAATCCCTGAGTTGAGCTTTTAGCCAACATTAGGGCTCTAATCCCTTAGTTTACACTTAGCAATAGGGCTCCACCCCCCAATTTCTTTTATCATATACAAATATAATTCTTGAACATGAAAAACAAAAGAGAGAATGAGTTCAGACTTTTGTCACAAAAAAAACTCACGAAATTTTCCTAGTGAAAACTGGGGTATAAAAATTTTGTTCGTTTGTTTGTTTTGTTGTCTGAGCAGGTCTGACCTCGAGGCACAGGGTTCGATATGACCGAAAGAATGAGCCTCAGTCCAGAATAAATAAAAAAAGAAAAAGAACAAAAGAAGTGAATTCAAAATGCTAATGCGAACAGAGATGCGGGCTGATCAAAACTGGATAGAAGTCACAAGCTCTGCATGTCCCGCTCTGATTCAATGCTGAAGAAAGAACCAACACCTATAGTTTGCGAAATCAAGATTCAGATCGGAGTCCACAGCAAAAGCAGCTAAGACTCAAGATCAAGCTTCAAGAGATTCATAGATTGGAATCTTGTAATTCATAGTTGGTAGACATAGTTAGCTTAGCTTTGATTTTCCGTTTGGTGTAATAAGGAGTTGCAGCAACAGCAGTGAAATCACAGCTCCTGGTAGCCCCAGCTACCAAATCTTCTGGAACTATACTGACCTGATTCCTTTATAACCAAGGATATGTAGGCAACCTCTGAAGCAAGGTTTGGTCAGACATTTTTCAAAAATGCTTCTCATGGAATGCCAAGCAGGAAAAAAGTCCCTCATGATTGCTCAGTTATCTTTGCCCGAAAACCGTTCGTGTCTCCAAGCAAAAAGGAGCAGTTGTGAGCACGTGATTTTTGCCTCGCTTGAATTAATCCTATAGAATTTGTAAAATAAGGATTTTCATTTTATTATTTAGTTTTTATGACTTAATTGCGTCATATTAGCGTGTATTTTTATTTGTGTATGTATGATAATTCATAATACATATAAAAATATTCCATCAACATTTAGGATTTAATTTTGAATATTTTTAGACGAATTAGTAATTAGGCTTTACAAAATAAAAAAAAATCATAAAGAGACTTTGATTAGTTTTTTTATTTTAATTTTATTTTTTAGGTTTATTAATTTTCTTTAACTGGTATTAGTTTAATTGTAGCTTAATTAGGTAGTTTGAATTAGTTTTGAGGTTTAATTCTAGTCAGGTATTAAAATAAATAAAAAAAGAAGGAAAAAAACAAATAGAAGAAAAGAATTAATTGAAATAGAAATTAAAAAGAATAAATGGAAGAGAAATAAGCTGGCCAATTAATAGTATTGGGCTAATTTTAATTCCAGCCCAAACAAAACCCTGAACCAAACCCAATTCAACCCAGCCCAAAATTGCCCCAACTCGGTCGAGTCTCTTAACCCTCAAAACGATGCCATTTTGTAATGCCCAATCGGAGCCGTCTATTTTCTCTTGATCAAACGGCAATGAAGCTTGGTTTTACTTCGTATGTAAGTGTTTTAAACACCCCCCACCCCCAAAATGGAACCTCATACCTTGTCTCTCCCAAAAACCCTAATGTCGCCTCCTTCCGCCATGCGCCGCTGGCCAGAAATCGCCTTCGCCGGTGACGACTGCCCAAATGATCCCAAAATAACACCAAACACTCCCCTAAATTTCCCATTTCCAAATATACCATTACCAGCCCTCAAATCATAGCCAACCTGGTCGAATATTCAATTGAAACGTCAGATGCTCCGCCGTATACGGTGGCGCCGACGCCAAATGGTCTCAAAGTTACACCATCTCCTCCCCTCAACCTCCTCTATCCAAATCTGTGCCTGGTGTCCCTCGAATATCTCCCAAACATCTCGAATATCTATTTGAAACACGGACCCGCTGCCGTGCATGGCGGCGCCACCGCCAAACCTTACCAAAAATACACCATAGACTCACTGTGACTCCTCCATCCCGAATCCACAATTGGCTTTCCTCAAATATCCTTCAAATGGCTCGAATATTGGATCGAAAATTTGGCCTAAAAGTTAAATGGTGCATGAAGATTTCTACAGTTCGATTCAAAAGAGATAAGCTAAGTTTTCTAAATTCCTTTTCTAATTTCTCCTTGCCTCACCTCTTTCTGTTAATTTGAGTCTAAATAGGTTTAATGTGAAATTACAAACTTAGATTCAAATGGTGTTAGTCGGGTTGGCTTTAATCTGTTGGTGCAAGTTTTCATATTAAATTGATATGTTTAAATTGATTTTGATTCGAGTTGTGTTAGTCTCTTCTAGTTGAATTGATGTACATGTTAAAATCCCTAAGTTTAATCCGTATCGATTCAAATTGTTTTAATCTTTTATGTTGATTCCTGATTCAAATTGGTTGCATTGTTTGCTCACAGATTAGCTAATCCTAATTTTGAGCTAAAAGTTCTGAGTGTGATTGAAATTTAGTTTAAGTTCAAAGTTAAAATGCAGTAACATTTAACTAAGGGTAATAAAAATGGCTGTAAATAATTTAAAATCAGGACAGTGGGCAAATTCGAAATACCCAACGATTGAAAGGGCAAATGAGGGAATAAACCTTAGAGAATCTTAGCATAACAATAATAGAATTTTCTAGTAGGGGTTCCCCTGTCAATTGTAATGTTATAACTTGGTTAACAAGTTAAAAACTGAGGGACCTAAGTGAAATAAAAGATCTGAAAATTTACCCTACCTAATTGCCTATAAAGGCATCAGGAACATGCCTTGCAAGGGATATTTTTAGAGTTGGAGAGGATTAAAAGCATAAACAAATACTAAAATTTTGAAACTTGAGGCGACCAAAAGCTCCCAAAAATCACCATTCCATTGAATTTTTTGGGTAATCTTAAAGCTCTAAGTCCTAAATTGAAGTTCTAGCGTATCTAAGGTTGAAAATGGCTTGAATTTTCCTCGTGTTCCAGCAATTGGAATTTAGAAGTTCCTAGAGTCGTTTTTGAATTTAATTGGGTTCATTCGAGTTGGTTTTTGGGTGTTTAGTGGTGATATTCATTTCAAACTAATTATTGGGCTGCTTGGTGTCATTTCTGGTTTTGAAGTTGGTTCAAACATGTTGCTGATTGTTATTGACTACTGCTAACTCTCCTCCTTTCTTCCTTTCCTTAATTTCTAGGTACATTTTGGCCTCGAATGATGTATGGAGTTTGAATCGAATGTGTGATCAAATGTGAAGAAATGGAAAAATTTTAGACATGTCTCCTTTTAAATTCCATTTCATATTATAAGATTCATGTTAGATTTACTTATTTTTTCTAGTGTATCTTCAAATATTTGCAAACATGTCTGTTTAATCTAGGTTCCATAGAAGTGTGAAAGTTATATAGCATGGACAGATTGTTATTTGTAATAAGATGACTGTGGACTCATGAACGCCTTTTCTAGTAGTGTTAATTCTGGCTTACTATAGTTGTAGTAGTGTTAGCAGTAATAACTTGTACCTGTTGGATATTTGACAGATTTAGTATTGCAGTAACTAGTTCTGTGGGTTTAGACTCGAGATCCATGAATTTTAAATCTGTGCATCTTATTTAGTTAAAATGTTAATCACTTTAGTTTTGTTACTAAATTTCAGAGATTATTATAGTAATTCATTAGTTTAAACAAGATCAGTATACAAGCATGAAATTTGAATTAACATGAGTAGGTGTCTGATTTGGACGAGTTTGAATTGTCCATTTGCTTATAAATTGTTAAATTTAACTTTTGATTTGAAATCAGTGTTGCGAGGTCCAATTAAAAAAAATTAATATTTAATTTGGGCTCATATTTTGGGCCAAAGCTTAACAGCTTGCTGAAAAAAGTTTGAGACCTTTTGAACTGGGCCTAATGTGGCCCAGCTATATAATAGGAATCCTAGTTTTACTAGCCCTTTTGAATTGGTCCACGTGTTCTAAGTGGTGGACTGACCTGGGATTAAAGCTTAAGTTCCAATTTATAGCTTGCCTTCGATTTGGGCTTGTGCAGAGACCCAACAATTGGACAACTTCTCATAAAGCTGATCGTATTTCCATCTTCCTGGGCTGTCTTCGAAGCCCAAAAAATGCTGAAGGCTTGACTTTATATTAAGGTTATTTGGTTTGAATTTTTAATGCATGCTTTGGGCTTTTCAAGTTAAGTAGCAAATTTGGAGTAATAGGTTTTAATAATAAAGATCCTCTTGTTTGAGTTTGGACTTGATCTTGAGGACCAAATTTCTTGAATGCTTTTAATAGTAGTTAATTAATAATTCCAATCATTAATTTTTTTTAGAGACAATCCTTAATAGATAATATTAGCTCCTCTTTAGTATGTCTTTTTAAAATAAAATGAGGTGCGGTGCGCCGAATAAATTGAGGTGCGCTGCGCCGAACTTGAGACGTGCCTCCCATGAAGTTAATAACATATTAGTTGCTTTAGACGCGCTCTTTAATAATTTTACCTTCCTAAATTCGAGTGTGCATTTCATGTGATCCAAATCCAAATCCCAAAACATTGAATAAAATGTGTTTCAGATCTGGGTGCATTTCATGTGACGTGATCCAAAAAGATGTTTTAAACAACGTTCAATCTTCCTTAAAATTAAATTAAAAGCGGTAAATAATTTTTTTAAAATTGCACTATAAGGTAAACATGTTCTAAAATCATATATTAGGCCAATCATGATAGTTTTGTTAGATAATACGCTTAACGCTAGAGGGGGGGTGAATAGCGTTATAATAAAAATTAGCGTAAACTTTGCGAAATTAAAAAATTGCAGGAAGTAAATAAGTGCGATAAATAATAAAGTACGCACCGATGTATTCTGGTTCACCACAACACGTGGCTAGTCCAGTCCCCGAGAGACTCTCTCGAGATTTTTCACTAACTTGTCAAGCTTACGGGTGCTCAACAAACCTTTACAGCTTAAGGACACAAGCCTTAACACCTTTGCTCGGAGATACAACACTCCAAGACTTCACTGTTAAGCTTACGGGTGCCTAACCAACCTTTACAACTTAAGGACACAAGCCTTAACACCTTTGCTCGGAGATACAACACTCCAAGACTTCAACCAAGGAAACACAAGTTCCTTACAACAAGAGAATCGCAATTCTCTTACAAGTGTACAAAACACTAAACACTCAAACAAGACACTCCTAAATGAGTAGATATGAGTAAAAGAAGTAAGCTCAAGATCACAACAACTATGGACAAGACTTTGGCTCTCAAAAGCTTTATGAAATGAATATAAAATGATAAACAATAGTATGCAAGCTTATAGCAATAGAATGATCAGTTGTTGTGTGTTGTTGTGTTTAAAATACTAAAATGAAGCTGTATTTATAGTTGAAAAACTTGGCATTACCGTTGTCTAATTGTCAATTAAGAGTTGCTGATTTTACTCTGTGACAATCGATTGTCAGGAAGCCACAATCGATTGTTTGCCAATCGTTCCAAAAATCAATCCCAGATTTTACGCTTAACAATTGATTGTCCAAGATCAACAATCGATTATTGGCAACGTTCAAAAAATCATTTCCAGATTTTACGTAAAACAATCGATTATACCAAATCAATAATCGATTATTCAGCAACGTTCAAAAAATCCTTTCCAGATTTTAATTTCAACAATCGATTGTACAAAATCAACAATCGATTATTCAGCAACGTTCAAAAAATCTTTTTCAGATTTTAATATCAACAATCGATTGTACAAAATCAACAATCGATTACCTGACGGTATTTGAAAACTTTATGACAATGGTCAGCTTCACAATCGATTGTGTAATGTTAACAATCGATTATTTATCAGACTTTGAAAATCATTTTAGACACTGCCTCGTGACAATCGATTGTTATATACTCACAATCGATTATTTAATAACTTTGAAAAAGTCTGGAAGTCACTGCCTCAACACAATCGATTGTCATAAGTTCACAATCGATTATTTTGTGACTTTGAAAAATCTGAAGGACACTGTCTCTTCACAATCGATTATCATTAGCTTCACAATCGATTATTCTGAGTTTTGAAAAACTTTGATGGACACTGCCTCTTCACAATCGATTTTCATTAGCTTCACAATCGATTATTCTAAGTTTTGAAAAACTTTGACGGACACTGCCGCATCACAATCGATTGTCATAAGGTTCACAATCGATTGTCATGCAGGTTTGAAAAACCTGATGCTCACTGCCTTAACACAATCGATTATCATTAGTTCACAATCGATTGTCATGCAGTCTTGGCTCAACATAATCGATTATCATAAGTACATAATCGATTATCTTAGTCCAGTTTTTAGAGGCATATGAAAAGCATTTTGACTAATGAAAATATGCATGATTTAAAATCATTTAGCATTAAATTAAATATGCATGATTTTGGAAAAAATAGTTTTACGAGAGAAGCCATATCATGAGTCAAGTTGTAGAATCAAGAACACAATTAAGAACGACTCATTTAAACTATAAAACTTTGTCTTGTACTTGAATCTCGTTATCCACCAATTGTGCGCTTGTACTTGAACTTCGCATATATCAATTTGTGCTTGTTTGTCATTCATCAAAACCTACACATAAGAACACACGTTTTAGTATAAAGCCTTGAGAACGTGTTTCCAACAATTTCCCCCTTTTTGATAATGGCAAACTTTAAGCGGGATATGCAACTTAAACAATTTATAATGACGATTCAAGACAAGTAAAGATATGCAATAAGTATGCGATTAGTTCCCCCTCAATATATGAATTCCCCCTCAATTTAAGCTTATAAATATTGAGAGTGCATACCCGTTATCTTCCCCCTTTTGCCATTAGCAAAAATAATATAAGAAGATGCCAAAGATGTAAATAAAACTTGTTTATTTATTGTAAAGAAAACATGATTACTTAAAGAGAGCACAATAACTCAAGTAATAGCAGTACAATCGATTATTGATACGAGATAATCGATTATTAGACGACAGAAACCGATTTTTCTGAAGAAGACTTGATTATTGCGCGTCATGCTTTATAATTCCCCCTACCTTTAGGGCGATACCTGCAAAAATTCGTTAGACGTCTCCGACGCTCAAGTTAGAAATCATGTAAGATAAAAAGATGCAATGCATGACTTAGATCAACGTGGAGTCAAGAATCCCGAGTTCACTACGAATTCGGAAGAAGGACTCTTTTTCTAAGGGCTTAGTAAAGATGTCGACCAATTGGTCTTTAGTTTCAACAAATTCGATTTCGACATCTCCCTTGAGAACGTGATCTCTTATAAAATGATGTCTAATTTCAATGTGTTTTTTTCGCGAATGAAGAACGGGGTTCTTCGTCAAGCATATGGCACTAGTATTATCACATCTAAGAGGGATATGATCAAGACTTAGGCCATAGTCCAAGAGTTGTTGTTTCATCCAGAGGATTTGAGCGCAACAATTCCCCGCGGCTACATATTCAGCCTCGGTTGTGGACAACGCAACACTTACTTGTTTCTTGCTAAACCAAGAAACGAGAGAGCTACCGAGCAAATGACAAGTGCCACTAGTGCTCTTGCGGTCCAATTTGCATCTAGCAAAATCGGAGTCGGAATAGCCAATGAGTTGGCAGGAAGAACATTTGGGGTACCATAGACCCACATTTGTAGTACCAACAAGGTACTTCAAAATCCGTTTTACCGCAGTAAGGTGAGACTCCTTCGGACACGATTGATAACGGGCGCATAAGCACACGCTAAACATGATGTCCGGACGACTAGCAGTAAGATAGAGAAGAGAGCCAATCATACCTCGATACTTCTTAGTGTCGACTTCCTTACCTTTCTCATCTTTCTCTAGATGATCGGATGTGCTCATGGGAGTCGCCATTGCTTTTGCATTGTCCATTTCAAATCGTTTCAGCAATTCTTTGCAATATTTGGCTTGGCAAATGAACGTACCTTCTTTCATTTGCTTTACTTGTAATCCCAAAAAGAATGTTAACTCACCCATCATAGACATCTCAAATTCGCTTGTCATTAAATCGAAAAATTCCTTGCATAAGACATTGTTAGTAGCACCAAATATGATATCATCCACATATATTTGAACTAATAAAATGTTATTGTTTTTATGCTTAACAAAATGGTTGGTGTCAACTTTCCCCCTAATGAAATCATTTTCCAATAGAAATTTGCCCAATCTTTCATACCAAGCTCGGGGAGCTTGTTTTAAACCATAGAGAGCCTTTTTGAGTTTGAAAACATGATCGGGAGATTTAAAATCTTCAAAACCGAGGGGTTGTTCAACATAAACTTCTTCTTGTATAACACCATTTAGAAAAGCACTCTTCACATCCATTTGATATAAATTGAAATTCATAGAAGAGGCAAAAGCGAGCAATAGACAAATAGCTTCTAATCTAGCTACGGGAGCATATGTTTCTTCATAGTCAATACCCTCTTCTTGATTATAGCCTTTTGCTACAAGCCTAGCTTTGTTTCTAGTGATTACACCATTTTCATCTAGTTTGTTTCGAAAAACCCATTTCGTACCAATTATGGTATGATTTTCGGGTCTTGGCACCAAATCCCAAACGTCATTCCGTTTGAATTGGTTAAGCTCCTCTTGCATTGCCAAGGTCCAAAATTCATCCCCAATTGCTTCGGAGATGGTTGTTGGTTCAATTTGAGACACAAAAGCAGTATGTCTTAAGGTGTTCTTAAGGGTGTTTCGGGTACTTACCTTTTCTCCGACGTCGCCAATTACCTGTTCGAGAGGGTGATCTTTGATTGTCCTCCACTCGTTAGGCGTTTTCGTTTCATTCTCCAATTGTGGCACTTCCTCCGTTGGTTGTTCCAAGATTTCATCTTTATTTTCCTGAGGCGTTTCCTCTTGTATTTTGTCTTTCAAGCTATCTAAAATACCTGCAAGATCAAAACCGGAATCCTTTCTCGCCAAGCGAGCATTATTTTCGGAAAATACAACATGAGGGGATTCCTCCATAGTTTCGGTTCTTTTATTAAAAACCCTATATGCTTTGCTACGTGAAGAATAACCAATGAAAATTCCCTCATCGGACTTAGCATCAAATTTTCCCAATTGATCTTTGCCATTGTTATGAATAAAACATTTACAACCGAATAATCTAAAATGGGAGATATTTGGTTTCCTTCCCTTATAGAGTTCATAAGGAGTTTTCATGAGTATAGGCCTTATGACTACTCTATTTAAGACGTAGCATGCGGTACTCACGGCATCCTCCCAAAAATGTTTGGGAATCTTGGCCTCTTCGAGCATGGTTCTAGCCATCTCTTCGAGACACCTATTTTTCCTTTCCACCACCCCATTTTGTTGTGGTGTACGTGGAGCGGAAAAGGTATGCTCGATACCGAGTTCATCACAAAAGTCCGCAAAGAGATTGTGATCAAACTCTCCCCCATGATCTTCTAATTGAAGTGACGGTTGTTTCCTTCTCGTTTTGAACACGCTTAAGAAAATATTTAAAATTCTAAAAAGCATCACTTTTATTGGCAAGAAATAAATTCCAAGTAAATCTAGAATAATCATCAACAATCACAAAAGCATAACGATTTCTTCCTAGACTTTCAATGCGAGATGGTCCAAATAAATCCATGTGAAGCAATTGCAATGGTCTAGAAGTTGAAACAATATTTTTGGATTTGAAAGATGCTTTTGTTTGCTTCCCTTTTTGACATGAATCACAAATAGAGTCATCTTCAAATTTTAAATTGGGAAGGCCAATAACTAAGTTTTGAGAAATCAATTTGTTCAAAAGATGCATGTTGATATGTGCTACTCTACGATGCCATAGCCAAGTATCATCCTCTTTGCTCATAAGGCAATCCACATATTCGGGTGAGGAATTAGCAAGATCAACCATGTAAATATTATCCACTCTAAAACCACGAAGGATAATTTTGAAATCACTACGTCTAAATACTAAGCATTCATCCGAATCAAATAAGGCAAGATTTTCCTTGTCACATAATTGACTTATGCTCAAGAGATTATGCTTTAAACCTTTAACAAGTAATATATGCTTAATAGAAGAATTTTCATCCTTACCGACCGATCCGATGCCGATAATCTTTCCTTTATTGTTGTCACCAAAAATAACACTTCCTCCTTCTTTGTGTTCTAGTTGAAGGAATTTGGATTCGTCTCCCGTCATGTGCTTGGAGCATCCACTATCAAGGTACCATAGTACACTTGATCCCTTCAAACATACCTACAAAATAAATTAATGCGTTTTAGGTACCCATGCCAATTTGGGTCCTTGAGGGTTAGGCATATCATAATGATGCGATTGAGTGATATGTCTATGTCGGGTAAAACATGCAGGAGCAATATGACCAATACGTCTACAATAATGACAAGTCACGTTGGGGTTATGCATCCTTCTAGGTTCATAGTAACTTGACGGACGAAAATGGTTTACTCTACTTTCAGCATTATGACTATTGCGTGCTTTATGAACATCATTTCTCCTACTATGAGCAGCATTTCTAGAATAATTATTTCTACGTTGGAAATCATTTCTAGGTGCTCTGAAGGGTTCAAAATTCCTTCTAGTATTTGGCCTATAATATGCATCATTTCTAGGGTAGTTATTTCTAGGTGGTAAGTCATTGCTAGGTCTTCTAAAATGTTCAGCATTTGGTCTAGCATGCATATTTGTTCTAGGATAAGTATTTGTTTTATTAATCCTAGGTTGAGCCTTAGGTGGTTGGGGTTTGGCTTCAACCTTTTCTTTAGGCTCATTCTTAAAGCCTATGCCATGCTTGGTTGACTTCAAATTATCAAGAACATCATTCAAATTTTTGTGCGAAAAATTAAACTTATCTAATGTGCCTTTAAGCCTTTCTACTTCATTTTTGAGATGCAAGCAAGACGTACACTTTCTAATAGAGCTTTCGGGCTTATTGGCGCTTCTTTTTCCGAAAAACTTGTTTTCCTCTTTCAACTTCTCATTTTCTAGAACCAGTTTTTCAAAATCTTTTTCTTTTAGAGAGAGTTGTTTTTTAAAATCTTTTTCTTGCAACGACAGAGTTTTCTGCAAATCTTTAGTAGTCTTGGAAGCATCAACAAACTCACTATGTAATTTATTATAAGCATTTTGCATTTCTTCAAGCGAGTGAGAGTTGGACGTACTTACCTCTTCTTCATCGTTTGCCATGTGACATTGGCCAGTTGATTCATCATATGAGCTGTCCGCTTTTTGAGGCATGATTTCATACATTTCCTCCAGCTTATCCCACATCTCTTTGGCGGTTTTGTAGTGGGAAATTTTCTGATAGTCTTCCTGATTCAAGGCACTATACAACATATTTATTGCATTAGTGTTGTATTCACTTACCTTGGCTTTCCCAACTTTTATTGTCATTTGATCACCATGCTTGATGATTTGCCATAGATAAAAGTTGTTGGTTGTGATGAAAATTCTCATCCGATCTTTCCAATATAAGTAATTATTTCCATCAAATATTGGGGGCAACATGTTAAAATCACCTTCACCTATTCCTGCAAAAGAGTCACGAGTAGAAGCCATGGATGGTTCTCTCAAATTGTTAAGTCTTCAGAGAGTTGGGCTCTGATACCAATTGTTAGATAATACGCTTAACGCTAGAGGGGGGGGGGGTGAATAGCGTTATAATAAAAATTAGCGTAAACTTTGCGGAATTAAAAAATTGCAGGAAGTAAATAAGTGCGATAAATAATAAAGTACACACGATGTATTCTGGTTCACCACAACACGTGGCTAGTCAGGTCCCCGAGAGACTCTCTCGAGATTTTCCACTAACTTGTCAAGCTTACGGGTGCTCAACAAACCTTTACAGCTTAAGGACACAAGCCTTAACACCTTTGCTCGGAGATACAACACTCCAAGACTTCACTGTTAAGCTTACGGGTGCCTAACCAACCTTTACAACTTAAGGACACAAGCCTTAACACCTTTGCTCGGAGATACAACACTCCAAGACTTCAACCAAGAAAACACAAGTTCCTTACAACAAGAGAATCACAATTCTCTTAGAAGTGTACAAAACACTAAACACTCAAACAAGACACTCCTTAATGAGTAGATATGAGTAAAAGAAGTAAGCTCAAGATCACAACTACTATGGACAAGACTTTGGCTCTCAAAAGCAATATGAAATGAATATAAAATGATAAACAATAGTATGCAAGCTTATAGCAATAGAATGATCAGTTGTTGTGTGTTGTTGTGTTTAAAACACTGAAATGAAGCTGTATTTATAGTTGAAAAACTTGGCATTACCGTTGTCTAATTGTCAATTAAGAGTTGAAGGCGCATTAGGGCGGAGGAGGTCATGAAGGCTTTGCGTAAGATGAGTAGGGGTCGAGCGACCAGGGCTGACGAGATCCCGGTGGAGTTCTGGAAGTGCATGGGTAGGTAAGGAGTGGAGTGGCTCTCCAGATTGTTTAATTCGATCTTCAGGACCAAAAAGATGCCGGATGAGTGGAGGTGGAGTACAGTGGTGCCCTTGTACAAGAACAAAGGGGACATCCAATGCTGCAACAACTATAGGGATATCAAATTAATAAGTCACACCATTAAGGTTTGGGAGCGGGTGATCGAGGCGAGGGTGAGGGAGATGACAATTATATCTGTGAACCAGTTCAGTTTCATGCTGGGTCGCTCCACTACAGAAGCTATCCACCTTGTCAGGAGGCTGGTGGAGCAGTTCAGGGATAAGAAGAAGGACCTGCACATGGTGCTTATCGACTTAGAGAAGGCGTATGACAAGGTCCCAAGGGAGGTGCAATGGAGGTGCTTGGAGGCGAAGAGCGTGCCGGAAGCCCACATCAGAGTAATCAAGGACATGTACGATGGAGCTAAGACTAGGGTAGGATGGTGGGTGGCGACTCAGACCATTTTCCAGTGGTTATGGGGCTCCATCAAGGATCAACGCTTAGCCCTCTCTTGTTTGCCTTGGTGATGGATGCTCTAACCCGACATATTCAAGGGGATGTGCCTTGGTGTATGCTATTTGCTGATGACATAGTCTTGATAGAAGAGATGAGGGTCAGTATTATTGAGAGATTAGATGTATGGAGACAGACTCTCGAGTCTAAGGGTTTCAAAATAAGCAGATCTAAGACAGAATACCTGGAGTGCAAGTTTAGCACCGAGCCGAGCGAAGTAGGTAGGGACGTGATGATTGGATCTCAAGTCATCGCCAAGAGGGACAGTGTCAGATATCTTGAATCGGTGATTCAGGGGGACAGAGAGATTGACGGGGACGTCACTCATCGTATAGGAGCGAGGTGGTCAAAGTGGAGGCTTGCATCAGGAGTCCTGTGTGACAAGAAAGTTCCACAGAAACTCAAGGGAAAATTTTATAGAGTTGTGGTTAGACCTGCAATGTTGTATGGGGCGGAGTGCTGGCCAGTGAAGAACTCTCATGTTCAGAGAATGAAGGTTGCAGAGATGAGGATGCTCAGGTGGATGTGCGGGCTCACCGGGTTAGATAAGATTAAGAATGAAGTTATTCGAGAGAAGGTGGGGGTGGCCCCGGTGGATGAGAAGATGCGAGAAGCGAGGCTGAGGTGGTTCGGGCATGTGCGGAGGAGAAGTCTCGATGCCCCAGTGAGGAGTTCTGAACGGCTGGCGATGGTCGGCATTCGGCGAGGCAGAGGGAGGCCAAAGAGGTATTGGGGAGAGGTGATTAGGCATGACATGGCTAGAATGCGGGTTTCCGAGGACATGACCCTTGATATGAAAGTCTGGAGGTCTAGTATCAGGGTTGTAGGATAGGGGCCCCTAGAGTTTTCGTACTACTCACCGGGGGTTGGGTGAGGCTTGGTGGGGCTACCCATAGATGATTTGTGTTTTGGATTGTGTCTCCCTTATGGTAGTTATTTATGGTTGTTATGCTATTTTATTTATGGTTCTTATGTTTAGATAATTATTTACGCTATTTCTGCTGTACGTACTTACTAATGCTCTTTTGTTTTTGTTTTTGTTTTTCCTTTCCGTCACTGAGCCGATGATCATTGGAAACAGCCTTTCTGCCCTTTCGGGTAGGTGCGTCTACATATTATCCTTCCCAGACCCCACTTGTGGGAGTATACTGGATAGTTATTGTTGTTGTTGCCTATTCCGAGTACCATAACAGTAATCTTCAATTATTTTTATACAAAGTTTATTTATTCCACCAAGCCTTATAAAAAATTATGTCTAAAGTGATTGATAGTGATTTCTTTTCTTTACTTTTATTTCGTAGTATTTCAAACGTCGATAGATGACGGTAAATTGGTTTTTCATGTTTGGCTTGCATGATAGGATATTTTAATAAAACTTGAGACCAAGTGATTTACATTAGTTCCTCATATTAATAAAAAATAGTTGGCTGACTTTGAGAAATATCTGGCATCAAGGGGTTAAAAAGTTAGAATGCAAGCTTTGGAAATAATTTTCAATGATGAAGAATTGTGTTATATATGCTAGCTTAAACAAGAAGCAAAAACCAAAAAAGAAAATTGATTTTGTGCATATTGATGTAGTGCAGTAAAATTAATAAGCTTCAAATTATGATTCTGCTTTTACAAATGAATGCAGACTAATTTCACTTAACAATCTCATTAGTGCGCACCATTATCAATCTTCAAAGTAAAACAAATGGTCAACGACTCGGTCCAACAAAATTTATATGACCAATAATAAAATAGATTAACAATTTTATCCGCAACTAACTACCATTCGATTGTAGTTTGTATTAGATCTTATATTTCCACAATTTATAGTAAAAGAAAACAATAATATATTACAAATAAAAATGAAGCCTAACTCATTACGCCCATGGGTTGCATCATTATCAATTTTCGTTGTGAACTCTATAACAATACGGCCCAAGAAAATAATGCGAGTGATAAGAAGCAAATTAATAGTAACTGATGAAAAATTCTTTTTTCATGAATAAATTAACAACAGGCCATTCTAGCATTGAGCTACCAAGAAAAAATGCATTTAAGCAAGCTGATTCTTTTTTCCTTCCTAGAACCAACCTATTATCAAATAAAAAGGAAGCTCCTTTTTCACATATATTCAGACAAAATGCTATGATAGGGAGCCTCTTTATTTACTCAATTTTTAATTGGTACTCCCATAGCCTTATCTATAATTTATATTAATATAGTAGCACTCTCTCCAGAAACGATGAAGCTCAACTCATAGGCACATTTGGTACCATAACGATCCAACTCAACTAATTGACATGAGCAGCACGGACCATATGTGTGAAATTTAAAAAATTACTAGGGTTAAAATCGAGCAATTTCAAGGGCTCTGGTCATCTTTCATACAGAATCGTTGAAGTAACACAATTGTTATAATTTAGGTAATTGAGCAATCCGATCGTGCTATGTACCAAATCAAAATTGAATTTATTTTTTCACTTACATCATGAGAATATGT
Source organism: Nicotiana benthamiana (assembly GCA_034376525.1). Lineage (NCBI taxonomy): Eukaryota > Viridiplantae > Streptophyta > Magnoliopsida > Solanales > Solanaceae > Nicotiana > Nicotiana benthamiana. The sequence goes on from CM067327.1 coordinate 36,930,460, forward strand.
TATGATTATAATCCCTTCTTGACTAGAATTACACTTGCATAATAATTATAGAATTATTGTAAATATTCATTTAGCTTGTTCATGCAATTATATAAATTCGGGGTTTCAGTTGGTCCAATCTCCATATGAGTATATAAAGTATTCATTAATTGGTGACAATCAGACATCTTAATAGAATGATTTAAAACAGCACCAATTAAGTAAATCGGAGAAATTGGAAAGAAATATTTTTTGAATTTTGCTTGCATTTTTTTCACAACATCCTTATATTTTTCTTTCTTCTTAAATTCAAAGAGTAGAAAAGAAATTTTAGCTATATGTACTAAAGCCATAGTAACAGTAGGATAATATGCTCCAGAAAACTCAACAGTAGCTGTATAATATTTATTTAAAAATTTAACAATATCATTAATGACCTCCCAAGTAGTAGTTGTTAACATACATTTGGATCAGTACAATGCAGTTATTGGAAATCTATATTTGTAGCAATATTTTAAAAATATATATGTATACTTCCATCTAGTAATAATTTCTTCTGGCATGAATTTGGGTTTAAGATTATACTGGACACACTTATTCTTAAATTTCTTTATTTTAGATTGTCTATTATTTCCTTGAATAATACCAACTGCTCTTCTAACATGAGTAATCTCAGTTGATTAATCAAAGCCACTTTTAACAATTAAATTATAAACATGACGTGTACACCTAACATGAAAAATTTCATCAAGAGGTGGTTGTAAATGCAGTTTTAATACTGAAATTGCAGCATTATTGTTAGAAGCATTATCAAAAGATATACACAGTACTTTTTGCTTAAGATTATAAAATTCAACAACTTTACAAATGGTACTACTTATAAACACAGCAATGTGACTCTGATCTTTATTATATCTAAAAGCGATAATATGTTTTTGCGTACAAGTAGTATCATCTATCCAATGACATGTAATTGTTAAATAATCATTTCCATTAACAGCATGATCAATATCAGAAGTTAGAGAAATTCTACAAGGAAGGTGGCTAAACAAATAATGTATGTATGTTTGATATTGACTATGAAGTCTAAAGATATCAGCTCTACGAGTACTTCTAGGGATATCTTTAAATAAAGGATTGTAAATCCTTTGAATATACATAATAAGATATGATGAAGAAGGAAAAAAAGGTAGATAACCAAAGCAATTATTTTTGCTAACTCCTCACGTTCCTTCATTTTATCGTATTTCACTAGACCTCCAGTAGCAGCGTTAACAGTTGTTTGATTTCCATCATCATCAGTGCCCCATTCTATGGGATAATCAATTCTCATATGTCTACTAAGCGTCTCTGTCCCCCCTATATTTTCTCCAGTCAAATATTTAAAATTACCTTTACAAAGTTTGCATCTAACTCTATCAATACCTTCTATTATTTCAAAAAAATCCAAACCTTACTATTTCTACGATCAGTAGTCGGAGCCACATGTGGTCTACTACTAATTCCACGACAACCATCCCTTGTATCAACTCTAACACTACCAGCTCCAACGCTAGTAGGTGTAGCTGGTATCTCAACTTCCATTCCTAATTCATTATTTTTTATTTCAAAATCTTCTTGTAATTGTTTCGTAAACAGGAGTAAAAGTTAATGGGGTACTATTACTACCAGATGCTAAAGGACTACATTTGTTTTTATTTTCCCTACCAGTAACTTTTCTACACGCTCTTTTAGCAGCATTAAACATATTATAAAAATTAAAGTATAAGCTAAATTAAATAAGCAATAAAAATAGTAAACAAAAGAAAGAGTTGGAGGGAGTTCACCGAATTCGATAATCAATTGAGCACTTGATTACACAATTCCGATGTTACTACGAACAAACATCAAGCAAGTATTTTAATTTTGAAGTTCAGTTGTTCAAACTTCAAAATCCGAATAATAAAACACGATAACTGAAATTCAAGAAAAGTGAGCCAAATAAAATTAGAAGATGAATTGAAGACTTGATGTCTTGAAAATTGGAGAATGAGAGAATGAAAGAAATTGAGATTGAGAAATGAGAGTTGAGTGAAGAAATGAAGAAGGGGGAGGGGGGGATATTTATAGTTTTAGAGAAGATTAATTTTGTAAATTGAAAAATGGTTAAAATTATAAAAAAAGCCTATTTATGCAATTCTCCCCTTGGCCAACGGATCAATTCCAGGTCTGACCATTGCCAACAGTCAATGGGCCCCACATAATTCGAATTTTTTTAAAAAAAATCTAATCGTTGTACCGGGCCGATTAACCCGTTAAGGGTTATTGTTCATGTGGACTGGGTTTGACCGGTCAGGTTAACCGTTTAAAATATATAAATGGACCAACCCCCTCTACCCCACCTACCCAACCTCACCCGACCCATTTATATTGGGCTGGTCCAATTCCAATTTTTTTGGTCTGGGCCGGCTCGGTTACGAGTCATACCGGCTCGTTTAACACCTTACTAAATACGCTATTCAGTTATATTATTTTCTTTCTCTCTCTACTTTGACACATGCCATTCTCTATTCCCATTCCCTGAAAATATGATGCTCAATCTCAAAATTCCTCTCACCCACATCACCTACCATTAGTCACAAACGATGATTTTGCCTGGTATACCAACTTTTCCCCTCAATTTTGTGCAACCCAAATGGAACCCAAAGGAGAAGAAGCCTCCGATCGGCGCGCACAACATAGCAAACCCACGAACCTTTCTCAACTTCCGTCATCTTCAATACAAGTGAAGTTACATCCTAAAAATATCCCCAAAATTGGCTTGTTTGGCATTAAAAGCTTCAACCACTTGACTTACTTGATCTTTCAATTTTGTTCCAGGAGGCACTTTCTATCTGCAATTTTTTCTCATTATTTTGTTCCAGAAGGCACTTTAACATATCTTTGATCTTCTTCAGATCTGCATCCCCAGGTTCTTTGGTCCTGTTAACTTCACAAGGAAAAGTAGAACCATCATAATAAGGGGTTGGGAGAAGATAAGAAATATAAATATAACCATGAAAGTAATCATTTTTACAACCACCCACATCACACTCATTTCACAAATAATATTGAGTTGGTGCACATAACTCGCTCTTGAAAATATTTTTGATAATTTTTGTACGGGTGGTTTCCTTCACAATATGTATGAGGATCAATAATAGATGATTTTGCATTATATACCAACTTTTCCCCTCAATTTTGTGCAACCCAAATGGTACCCAAAAGAGATGAAGCCTTCGATCGGCGCGCACAACATAGCAAACCCACGAACCTTTCTCAACTTCCGTCATCTTCAATACAAGATTTGTTTTTACATGAGAATAATGTAGTTACATCCTAATCTTCCAACTTGTGTCATTCTAGTTACATCCTAATCTTCCACCTTAAATAGCTCCTCAATTTCTTCTTTTTAATTCAAAAAAAAAATCATGGGAAAAGGAGGTGGATGTTTTCCTAGCAAGAACAAGATTGCTAAAACCACAAACAATTATGTAAGTTCTGTACAATGGTAATGCGTGGTAAAAGTGAGATTTAGGATTTTTGCTTGATGACGGATTTGTCGGAAATTAGGGATTGTTCTTGAACAAAGACGAGGGAGTTTGGGGCTAAGCAATTTGATTTTCTATTATATTTCAATGTATTTTCAACGTATCACGCTGTATTTTCATGTATTTCATTGTATTCATTTTCTTTTTTCATTATAGTTCTATGTATCTCACTGTATTTCATGTATTTCATTGTATTCACTATTTTTTTTAATTGTTTTCAATGTATCCGTTGTATTTTATATATTTTATTGTATTCACTATCTCGCTATATGTCATGAATGTATTCATATATTTTTTAATTAATATAATTTATATATTCAGATGTATTATATTATTTCTCTGAAGATTGCTATAATTTTTGGGCTATTTTTCGATTGAGAATCTTTTTTATAACTAAAAATATAAAATTTGTGTGTTATAATTGAGTTTGTTGAGTTATATTAGGAGTCTATTATGTTAACTGATTTACTTTCCATTTAAACACAGTGTAATTCCCTGTTTCACGTCGTAAATACATTTGGATACAATAATTTATCCGGTTGTAATCCCATATTTCACACCATGAATACAGTCGAATTCACTCGAGTACAATAACTAATTAGCTAGACTTCCTAAATTCACGCTTATTTTTGCTATAATATAGTAGCTTAAATTTATCTAATACATCTTATAACAACAGAAAACATATCTTCAATCCGTAATATAGCAAATGTTATCTATAGATAGCTAATTACTACTAAAAATAGTGCTTTATAAAAAAATCTCCAAATCGAAAAAGTGAAGCCTAACTTCTTTTTTCCCCTCAAGTGAAGCCCAACTTATGAGACGAAAGCCCAACTCATTGAGACCCATCAACTACACAACTGCCTGGCCCAATTTTAGGAAATTTTTACCTCCTATAGCAAATGTTAATATTTCATTTATTTTAAATAAATTATATTCTATAAATACCTTTTAAATTTATAGTAAAATATTTAATTTTGGTTACCTCCTAACTCTTAGCCACTAAATATGCTAGTCAGTTATAATATTTTCTTTCTCTCTCTACTTTGATACATCCCATTCTCTTCCCCCATCATATTAAATTTTCCAGATTCTCTTCCTCTTCTCTATCTAGCCAATGATTCTTTCCTTTTCATAAAAAAACCAAAATCCTTACTTAATTTTCGAAGGCCAAGAAGGACAAGACTGCCAGTACCTGTGCAAGAAGGACAGTTCCTTCAGTTTACAACCGAATCCCAGAAGGACAGCACTGCCAGTGCAAGGATTGGCCCGGTGTCAAAACTACCGGTGATAGCTAGGGTTCTGACTCCGGCGGCGCCGGCAATGGAGACAAGGATTATAACCTTGAAGAAGATATGTAGATGCTCATCATGAATTTGAAGTATTTCAAACGCAAGACCCATCTCCTCCACCGGATTGTTATCTAAAAAATTTAATTTCTTATTCATCATTTTCTTTCTTCTACTATTCAAACTCATGCTCTAAGATTTTTTTTCCATTATAATTCAATGTATCTCGTTATATTTCATGTATTTTATTATATTCTCTGTTTTTTTCCTCATTGTATTTTAATGTATTCTGTTGTATTATATGTATTTTATATCACTGTCTCGCTATATGCCATGAATGTATTCGTAAGTTTTTAATTAATATAATTTATGTATTCAGATGTATTATATAATTTATCTGAAGATTGCTATGTTTTTAGGGTATTTTTCGGTTGAGAATCTTTTTATAAACTGAAATACAAAATTTGTGTGTTATAATTGAGTTTATTGAGTTATATTAGGAGTCTATTATGTTAATTGATTCACTTTACCTTTTAATAACAATGTAATTTCCTATTTCACATCGTCAACACAGTCGAATACAATAATTTTTCCAGCTGTAATCCCATGTTTTACTCCATGAATACGGTCGAATACAGTCGACTACAACAATTGATTCACACCTATTTTTGCTATTGTATTCATGAATACAATAGCTTAAATACATTAAATACATCTTATAACCACATAAAAATAATCTATTATTTGTAATATAACAAATAGTATCTATAAATAATTAATTACTACTAAAAGATAATGCTTAATGAAAATTTTTCATTAATTAACAAGAGCAATAAGGACCACACGTGTAAAATTTCAAAAATTGCTAGGGCAAAAGTCAAGCAATCACGGGCAGTCCGGGCAATACTCAGGATTTCTGACCGTTGGTGTTTTCAATTTCTTGCATACTAATATATAATCTCCTCTATATCCCGCTTCTTCACACTATTCAAAAAATACACCCACTCCTTCTCGCTCCCCCAATTTACTTTGAAATCAAGTTCATCTACTCCCCCCCTCCCCCCTGGCACACACACACATAAACTGCATCAATCAATTACTGTTTGATTGATTTTGTTCCCTAGTTCGCGCTTTCACATTCGAAACCAAGAAACTGAAAACTGGGTGAATCTTTTGTTTTTTATTCAAGGTAGTTTTCTTAGCCTTTACTGATAGAAGTTATATCTGGGTTTTGTTTATTATGTATAGATCTAGTCGATTTCAACATTTTTTGGTTAAGTCTAGTGTTTAATTTTTAATGTGCTACCGCTACCGATGCATTAATCTTTTTGTTTCAATTTGCTTTATTGGCTTTGAAGTTAATTAAATCTTATTGGAATTATAAGAATAGCTATAAATAAGCTCCGTTTATGAATTGACGTTTACTTTGTACTAGATATTTGGGTTTTGTTGAACAATTGAACAAGGAATCCTGTTCTGTCAAATAGTATGTATGACTTTTCAATTTCTTGTAGGAGTTCATAAAAAATTGTTTGGTTTTCTACTAAATTAATTCTTTTGATGACCAAGAGAAGAAGGGTTGCTCTGATGGTAAGCAACCCCCACTTCCAACCGAGAGGTTGTGAGATCGAGTCACCCTAAGAGCAAGGTGGGAAGTTCTTGAAGGGAAGGATGCCGGGGGTCTATTTGGAAACAACCTCTCTACCCCAGGTAGGGGTATGGTCTGCGTACATGCTACCCTCCCTAGACCCCACTAAGTGGGATTATATTTTGTTGTTGTTGTTGTTGTTGTTGTTGTTGTTGTAATTCTTTTGATGACCAAGAAATGGCTAACCCTTAGGGCTCTTTGCTTCAAATCTGGACCAGGATTATTACCGGGATTTAATCTAGATAACTTATCACACTTTCTATACGGGATAACTCATACTAAGATTTTGGTAAAAAAAAAACACTGGTTTTAGCTAATACCTCCGAACAAACACGGGATAAACTTAATACCAAAATATATACCGGGATGATACACCTAATCCCTTGAACCAAACGGTCTAGTATGATCAACACAACCTTCATAACTCAGGGATAATGGGCCGCCCCTCTACCTTTCTCCACTTAAATACCTGGTTTAGTTTGCATGATTGTGACCTAGTGCCATTGAATTAATTTTGTACCTCATTTTTTCATCTAGCCCAAATAGATCAGAATGGACATAGATGACTCATATAATGGCGATACCTATTTTTAGGATTGAGGCTTAGTTGATTGATTGCTTGTTTGTGAAAAAAAAAAGAGGGCGCCTTCTAGTGGGAAACATTCAAACGTTGAAAACTTTGGTTTTCTTGGTTTTGTGAGGCTTGTTGATGGCATGCAAAATTTGAATGGGATTTTCAAATAGTTGCTCATGCCTCATTGTGCCTCTATATCGCCACTATGCCCCAATGGAGAATCCTCTAATTCTATTTAAGGTGCTATTTTATTACTAGAGATCTTGTATATTTTACTAACTGCCACAGCGTTTAACTTTTTGTGTCTGGGTTCAGTTTTGTAGGAGAAATGGCTCTTGAGATCACTCAGTTTCTATTGGCTGCTCAATCAGCGGATGCCAAGATTCGGACTGAGGCAGAGGCTAACCTTAGTCAGTTCCAAGAGCAAAACCTACCGGGATTTCTTCTTTCACTGGCTGTTGAGCTCTCAACTGATGTAAAACCCACTGAATCCCGGAGGCTGGCAGGTATTGTGCTGAAGAACTCTTTGGATGCTAAAGAAACTGTCAGGAAACAACAGCTTGTTCAACAATGGCTGGTAATTGAATCATCTTATAAATCCCAAATTAAAAGCTTGCTTCTGAGCTGCCTTGGATCGTCTGTATGCGAGGCAAGTCACACTGCTGCCCAAGTGATTGCTAAAATAGCTTCCATCGAAGTTCCTCAGAAACAATGGCCTGAGCTTGTTGGTTCTTTGCTTGTTAATATGACTCAACATGGAAGGCCTGCATCCCTTAAACAGGCCACATTGGAAACACTTGGTTATGTGTGTGAGGAGATATCTCACCACGATCTTGTCCAAGATGAAGTAAACTCTGTCCTCACCGCTGTTGTGCAAGGTATGAATGTTGAGGAGGAAAGCCCTGAAGTCAGACTTGCTGCAGCGAGAGCTTTGTATAATGCTCTTGATTTTGCTCAGACGAACTTTGATAATGAGATGGAGAGAAATTATATTATGAAGGTCATCTGTGAGGCAGCCACAGCAAAGGAGACACAGATAAGACAAGCAGCTTTTGAATGTCTTGTTTCTATTGCGTCAACATATTACGAGTTCCTTGAACCTTACATGCAGACTCTGTTCGAGTTGACAGCTAAAGCAGTAAAAGAAGATGAGGAAGCTGTAGCCCTTCAAGCAATTGAATTCTGGAGTTCTATCTGTGATGAAGAGATAGAGCTTCAAGATTATGAGGTCCCTGACAGTGGGGATTCCAGTGTGCAACATTCCCATTTCATTGAGAAGGCTCTCAAAGTATTAGTTCCAATGCTGTTGGAAACACTATTGAAACAGGATGAGGAACAGGACCAGGATGATGAAATCTGGAATCTGGCTATGGCTGGTGGAACATGTCTTGGTCTTGTTGCCAGAACAGTTGGAGATTCTGTTGTTCCCCTTGTAATGCCTTTTGTGGAGGCTAACATAATGAAATCTGATTGGCGCTCCCGCGAGGCTGCCATATATGCATTTGGCTCAATACTTGAAGGCCCGAGCATTGAGAAGCTATCTCCCATGGTCCATGCTGGATTAAAGCATCTGCTTGATGCGATGAAGGATAACAATGAGCACATAAGAGATAGCACAGCATGGACTCTTAGCCGTATCTTTGAGTTGCTGCACGCTCCAGCTTCTGGATTTTCAGTGGCTTCACCAGACAACCTTCAACAGATTGTGGAAGTGCTGTTAGAGAGTTTAAAAGATGTCCCTCATGTTGCTGAGAAAGTTTGTGGGGCTATCTATTTTCTCTCTCAAGGATACGAGGATGCTGGGCCAAGCTCGTCTCTGCTCACACCATTTGTAACTCAGATTATTGGTTCTCTTATTTCAACAGCTGATCGAGCAGACAGCAGTGGTTCTAAGCTCAGAACCACTGCATATGAAACCTTGAATGAAGTTGTTAGGTGCTCTAATCTTATTGAAACATCTCAGATAATTAAACATCTTTGCCCTGTTATCATGACCAAGTTGGCACAAACTGTTGAGCTTCAAATTTTATCCACTGATGATAGAGAAAAACAGGGAGATCTACAGGCTTCCCTATGTGGTGTTCTCCAGGTTATTATTCAGAAGTTAAGTAATTCTGATGAAACCAAGTCTATAATAGTCCAAGTTGCCGACCAGATCATGATGTTGTTCCTAAAGGTTTTTGCCTGTCGTAGCTCAACTGTCCATGAAGAGGCGATGCTTGCTATTGGAGCTCTGGCCTATGCAACTGGATCAGACTTCTTGAAGTATATGCCAGAGTTTTACAAGTATCTGGAGATGGGGCTACAGAATTTCGAAGAGTACCAGGTCTGTTCCATCTCAGTTGGGGTGGTTGGTGATATTTGCCGTGCATTGGACGACAAGATCTTGCCCTACTGTGATGGGATCATGACACATCTTCTCAAGGATCTGTCTAGTGGTGAACTTAATAAATCTGTAAAGCCTCCCATCTTCTCCTGCCTTGGGGATATTGCGCTTGCCATAGGTGAACATTTTGAGAAGTACCTTCAATACGCATTGCCTATGATGCAAACTGCTTCTGAAGTATGTGCACAACTAGACAATAGTGATGATGAAATGCTAGAGTATGGCAACCAGCTCAGGCGCAGTATCTTTGAAGCATACTCTGGAATTCTTCAGGGATTTAAGAATTCCAAGGCCAACTTGATGTTACCCTACGCTCCTCATCTCTTGCAGTTCATTGAACTGGTTGCGAAAGACAGACCAAGGTATTGTTAAGTGGATTTTCATGGACATTTTCTTTCTCGTACAATATTTGCACCTTATGAGTTCTGACATGTGTATTCTGGTTCTTTTGCAGAGACGAGACCGTAACAAAAGCAGCAGTAGCTGTGTTGGGAGATCTAGCTGATGCACTTGGTTCCAATGCAAAGACCATATTCAAAGATCCTGCATTTTGCACACAGCTGTTGGGCGAGTGTCTTCAATCTGATGATGAACAGCTGAAAGAAACAGCAACCTGGACACAAGGAATGATTGGGCGTGCCTTCTCTGTATGTGGGTGAGAGCTGCTCTTTACATAGGGAATCTTGTTTTCTCCGTTGTATTGCCGAGGCTGAAGTTGTCAGGTTACCAAGGTTTTGTGGGGTGGGGGTGGGGGGGGGGGGTGGGGGGCTGCATTAGCTAAGCTTGCATCTCTTGTGTTGGCTATTAAAGTTGAAGTTCTTCCTTTTTAATTTATGTGTAAGCAGAAGCAGTGGGGTAACTTTTTTACAGCTTCAAGCTTTGAGGCCATCTTGTCTTGGTAGCCTGCTATTATGACTTTGTCTAGTCCTTTAATATAATATTACAAGTCAGCTTCGAGTAACTCATCATTCTGTCTTGGCAACCTTTCAGCCGTTACTATCATTCGTGCTCTCTGCTGAAGATCATTATCAGTTTTCGATTTTCCACAACCAATGAATTTTTAATTTCTATCTAAGTTCTAGTATTAGTTTAAATAGTGGAGTTCAAATAATCCACCTTAAATTTTTAAGATAATAGGCAAGTACCACCTAAACTAAAATTTGTAATGCTCATTACACTTTAAAGTCATGAAGCACCTGTTTGTTTATGCAACTACACATTTAACTGGAAGTCTGTGTCACTAACAATCTACTTAAAACTCATAATTTAAGAAATATAGTACTGTTACTTCTTACTGTATGTCTTGCTGGTGGCAGTGCCTTTTTCTTCAACAATATAAAATATGTTTACTGGTATAGTCTTTGAAATTGCATAACCCTTTCTTTGCATCACAAGACAGTCTCTCTTAAGGCCACCCATTGGTTTACGTCGTGCAACCTTCTAGATAAGGGTGTAAAGTGGCCCGGGACCGGACCGGGACCCCGGACCTGGCGGTCATGCTGGGCCGGTCCTGGCGATCCGGTAAACCGGTGACGGGCCGGTCTTCCTCTTCGAACCGTTAGGCCCGGGACCGCTTGGCGGGCCTGGGCCGGTCCTGGCGGGCCCAACAACTATTTTAAATTTTTTTTAAAAAAAATCAATAACGGCTCTTTGCAAAAAGTAGCCGTTTGGAACTTTGCAAAATAGTCATTTGGCCCCCAAACTTTAATTTAACCCCAAACTTTATATAATAATACTTTTTCCCATTTCTCAACTATAAATACCACCTTATTCTTTCATTTTATTCACCAATTCATCAATATCTCTCAAGCTCTCTTCCAATCTTTCTACTGCAAGTGCTTAATTTATTGTTGAAAATTCGTGAAAAATTGTGAAGTTGTTGAATTGAAGTTTTCAAGTGTTCAACGATTTTCAATTTTCAAGAAGTTGTTCGGCAATCCGGTAAACTCGTTTCAACTCTTACGTGTTAATAATATATTTTTGTGTTGTTTAGTTTGCATAATTCTAATTAGTATGTCATTTTCTTTGAAAAATATTCGGTAAAGGAAACGGTAAAACCGGTGAAAGTAGTGGCCATAATACTACCCTTCCCCTGGCTCCCCGACCTACAAAAGATAAGCAAGTTGAAAGTAGTCGCCAACCTAGATGTCCTAATCCGCCTCCCGTAATGCTTGATAGTGATCACCCTTGTTTTCAATTTATCGATAGTGAATTTCTACATGATGTTGCAGTAGGAGATAGATTAGATGATGAAATTATGAATGCTCTTTATCCTAATGAACCTATCTTAGAGGAAAATGAGGATGATAATGATGATGATGAAACCCAAGCACCAGATTTAGATGATACACCAACTAGTCATGTTCATAACTCAGGTAATGCACCGGCACACCCACCTGTAGAAACTCCAACTTTTAATAGACAACCTGCTAAACGTCAAGAAACATCATTAGTTTGGCATTTTTTTACTCAAGTAAGAGAACACAACAAGGCTAAGTGTAAAACTTGTGGGAAATTACTTGTTCATAAATATATTGGAGACCTTAGTGGCACAGGTAGTTTGGTTAGACACATAAAATTACACCCTGGAGATAGGGGTAGATTTTTTCAAATGCAAGCGCAACAAGAGGGGACAAGTGTAGATTCTCAAGTTAACCCTAGTACAGGTTCAAATCTAGTTCAACCAGTAATTAACACTGTCATCGGAGGTATTTTATTTACGATCCAAATAGGGATCGTGAAGAATTAGCAAAAATGATTACTGTTATGTGCTTGCCTTATACTTTTGCTTCTAATCCTAATTGGGTTCATTATATTAGAAGAGTTTTTAATCCCACTTATAAAGGTTGGCCTCGCGCAACAGTTAAGGCGCCGATATTTATAAATTCAAGCATGAATATGAACAATATTTGCGCTATTTATTTACTCATATACCTAATCGTATTTCTATTACAACTGATATTGGTAGAAGTAATAATGATTGTGATTATCTAACTGTTACAAGTCATTGGATAGATGAGGACTGGACAATGCAAAAACGCATAAATGCATATAGAATAATTAATTCACGTCACACGGTTAGGTTTATAGCTAACACTGTTTCAGATATATGTAGATATTTTTGCTTTAGCGATAAAATAATGGCAATTTCTGTGGATAATGCTTCTAGTAACACTAGTGCAACAGGCATGCTAACACAAACCCTTAATCCTGCATTTAGTAATATTTTCCATGTTAGATGTATTTGTCATATTTATCATTTAATTGTTGGTGATGGTATGCGAATATTAAACATAGAAATTGAAAAGGTGAGAATGGCTCTTAATTGGCTATTTTATTCAAACCGTAGAACTAGACTTAGAGAATATATTAAGAAATGTGATGAATATGGCCTTAGAGAAAGAAAGGTTCCTAAACCTTGCCCGACTAGGTGGAATTGCATGTACGAAAGTTTAGTAGTTGAGTATGAATATAGAAACCCAATTAATGCTACATTTAATTCTCGGGTAGGTGGTGAGGATGATGATGAAATGCTAACTACCCAAGATTGGACTAATGTTAAAATTCTTTTAGATTTTTTAGAACATTTTCAAGTTGCTACAAATGCATTTTTTGGGCAATATTATCCTACTATTTCAAACTGTTTAGTTTATATTGCCGCACTCGCTGATTTGTTTGTTGAATTTAGCGAGAGTGGAGATATTTATGAACTTGCTATAAATGAAATGAAATGAAACAAAATTTTAAAGAATATATTTTCCCTATCCCTCCTATTTTTGGTGTAGCTACAATGTTAAATCCAACAATGAAATTAGGAGGTCCTCATTTTTGGTATTCTAATATTTATAAAGCTTTTGATTTTTCAGAAGAGGAAATTGCTACACTTGCTGATGCAAAAGCATCAATTAAAATTAATGCTCAAACTGTTTATAATGCTTATATACAGGCGTTAGAGCATGCTAGGCCAAATATTTCAATCCCTACTTCTTCTACATCACAATCGTCTAAAAGAGCTGCTGGCTTAACATCTCTTAAATCGTGGACAGAGTTTCGGGGTTCTCAAGGTGATAATTTTGATGAAATTTTCCATCTAAATGAGCTTCAAGTTTACTTGTCACAGAGACTAGAAAAGGAGAATCCAGACGGCTCTTTCGATCTTTTGGAATGGTGGAAGTCAAGGGAAAAATATTTTCCCGTTCTTGCAAGGATGGCTCGGGATGTTTTGTCAATTCAAGCTTCAACTGTTGCATCGGAGAGCGCTTTCAGTCAAGCAAGACTACAAAGGTGATCATAGAGCGGCAATGAGGGAGAGCTTGGAAAAATCAGTGCTTTTTAGAGATTGGATCCGCGCGGAAAGAAGAAAGTTTGGCGTTGCAGAATCACAACCGGCGATAGATGAAGCATATGAAGAAATGATAGCAGAACTTTCTGAGGAATCGGCTTCGCCCGGAAGTGGTGATGAACAAACTTCATTTCCACCACCGCCAACACAACCTCCTCTCGACCTTGATGGATTTATGAGATTTGTTAGAGATACAATGTAAATTATGATGTAACTTGTACATTGGCACATCTTCTTTTAGTTTTTTTTCCCTTTTAATGGTGATATTAGTACCTTGTTGTGCTCATTCCATTGGGGGAAGGAAGACTAAGAAAGATATGCCATTTTGGTCAATAAAAATGCGCTTTATCATATCCTTGAATATTTTTTTTCTCAATATTTCTTTGTGTTTACTTCGATATCAATCCTTGAATATATATACATATATATACATACATATATACATATATATACATACATACATACATATACATATATATATATATATATATATATATATATATATATATATATATATATATATATATATATATATATATATATATATAACATACAATACATATTACAATAGAATATATACGAGAATATATACACATAACGTACAACCTAAACTACAAGAAAATATATAAGTAATAACATATATACATAAGATACAATATATATAAGAGAATATATATACATTATACATAAGAGATATACATTATATACAATATATACTAATTATTACAACACAATATATGCATAATATGTATTCATATATACATAATATACAATATATACTATTACTACAACACATTATATACATAATATATATCCATATACACATAATATACAATATATATTAATTGCTACAACACAATATATACATAATATACAATATATACTAATTACTACAACACAATATATACATAATATACAATATATACTAATTACTACAACACAATATATACTATACTAATAACTTAGTACACCATATAAAATATATTCTACACTATACTAATGACTACTATACAAGATATTGCCTTAAAAAAATACCTGTCAGGCCCGGCCCTCATTTGGCTTAGGCCCGTGACAGGCCGGTCACTACCGTGAGGACCGGCAGGCCCACCAGACCCGGCACACGAAGCCCGGGACCGCGGAGCCCGGCCCGTCAGGCCCGGGCCTTGGCCACTTTACACCCTTACTTCTAGATTAGAAGTTCTAAACAAAATAGCTGAGATAAATGATGATTGCACATTAAGGTGTCTAAATGAACTCATAATATAAATTACACTACATGACCTTTATGGGACCTAAGAAGTATTGAGGAGAGGTGATTAGGTATGACATTGCTAGAATGCGGGTTTCCGAGGACATGACCCTTGATTGGAAAGTCTGGAGGTCTAGTATCAGGGTTGTAGGATAGGGGCTCCTAGAGTTTTTCGTACTCCTCACCCGGGGTTGGGTGAGGCTTGGCAGGGCTATTCATAGATGATTTGTGTTTTGGCTTGTGTCTCCCTTATGGTAGTTACTGTATTATATTATTGCATGCTATTTTATTTATGTTTCTTATGTTTCGATAATTATTTACGCTATTTCTGCTGGAATTACTAATGCTCTCTTGTTTTTGTCTTTCCTTTTCTTCACTGAGCCGGGGGTCGATTGGAAACAGTCTCTCTGCCCTTTCGGGTAGCGGTAAGGCTCGTCTACATATTACCCTCCCCAGACTGCACTTTGTGGGACTGTACTGAGTAGTTGTTGTTGACCTTTATGGACCAGTGCATAAATTCTTAGATCTGTGGTTCTGGCGTTCTAAATTTCTTGTCAAATCTGTCTTTTCCAGTTGTACCCATTTTGTCACTAGCATGTATAGCCTTCCTGATTGAGCTAAACCTGTTAATCTTACCCATTACTTTGTTGAAGTCAATGTAGAGTACATGGATTTATCTTGACGAATCAAACCAAATTAAGAGCTGTATATGATACCAATGAATGATTGTTCTTTGAGAATGTGGTGTCAATCTGATTTAGTTACGACAACTAGTTGGCCTGCAATTTGATTACTTTAGAGGAACAAACTTATCTTTGACGCAGCACCTGATTTCTGCTCTTTTAGTTTGTCCGGCTCTCTTGTTGGATGGGAAAAAGTCCTATCTTGTAGTAACTGGGGCTGCTAGTTATGAACTACTTGGACATTCTTTGAAGTATATTTCGTTGACATCAGTGTTGAGAATTGGCTACATTTCGTGTTTTAATGTATTGAAGACCTTCCTCTAAATGTTGTGAGTGGATGGTTTTTTTAAAATTTATTTATTTATTTTTCAGGAGGAATAAATGTATGATGAGGCATGTGCTCATAAAAACGTGTGTAGAATATCATGATATTCAACTAAACCAGAAACTACATCATAAAGAAATTTAAGAATTTGTGCAGAAGAAATCAGAATCTATTTCTTTAAGAGTGTGTGCACAAACAAGACAAAGAGGGGTTGCTCTGATGGTAAGCAACCCCCACTTCCAATCAAGAGGTTGTGAGTTCGAGTCTCCTCAAGAGAAAGGTGGGAAGTTCTTGGAGGGAAGGATACCGGGGGTCTATTTGGAAACAGCCTCTCTACCCAAGTTTAGGGGTAAGGTCTGCGTACACACTACCCTCCACAGACCCCACTAAATGGGATTATACTGGGTTGTTGGTGTTGTTGTTGTTGTTGTTGTTGTTGTTGTGTGCACAAACAATTTCACTCTTATCATTTCCGTAGTCTAGGGAAGGTCTGCGTACACACTACCCTCCCCAGACCCCACTAAGTGGGATCATACTGGGTTGTTGTTGTTGTTGTGTGCAAAAATAATTTCACTCTTATCATTTCCGTAGTCTAGGGAAATTACTATAGATTCTTTACAGATTTCGCTGAGTTCCAGATTCTTTACAAAAGCTGCATTTTGTTTATTCGGTTTTCGCTGAGTTCCAGCTTTCCCTTCGCCTTTATTTGGTTATTCAACTTTGTCTCTACTGCTGTTTAGAGATCTTCGGTACCTGACCCCGTCGGCTCGATATTTTTGCAAACACCGACCCTTACTCAATAGGGCAATTCAAATAGGATCTTCAGTGAAAACTTGACGCAGCTTTTTCCGTCGGTGGCGAAACATTACTCCGGCGACTCATCGGCGATTGTTTTAGAAAACCGATTTGTAAGATACCCCTCTTTATTCCTCCATCTCTAATTCCCCCAAACTAAAATCCTATTCCCATCTCCCCAAAAATTTTCAATTCTACTCTTGTGAATTGGGTTGTAATTTTTTTTTTTCTATTTCTCACGTTTTTAATTAAGCTTCATATCCAAAATTTATTGCTTTTTGGGTGATTTTATGGTATAGATCCCATTTGACCCTAAAGACAAAACCAGAAAAAACCCTAGTTGCTTTCCTTTTTGTCACTTTCTATTATATCAAATCACGAACTCGTATTCTGAATCTTATTTCACATTATTTGATCCAAAACCCTAGTGTTTTTTTGAGTTCATTTGATCCAAAACCCTAGTGTTTTCCAGCGACCCCTGCTCTGTTTTCCTTTTCTTCGCTCACTTTTTTTCTTTTCTTCCTATTCTCTCTTCTGCTTTTGTGGGTGTTATGTGTGTGTTCTATTTTCTTGGACATGTGCCTTATTTTTCCAGCGAGGATTTACGGCAAGCTACAGTACTGCCGGCGACTCCCATTCAGATTTTCGGCAGGACGCAACAGAACTACCTGTTCCGATAAGCTTTAGGAAAACTTGCCCCAGGTACTAGTCGTGGCGGCGAGGCCAATTTGCGGCATTTGGGAGTGAGGAGCTAAGCAACACCGGCCGGGACGTGTAAGAGTTGGTAGCAGTTGACTTCGGGCGCATCAAAGCCTACTATCAGGTTTTTCCACCGGGAGTTGGTACCTCCCGCTCTCTCGTTTACTCTGTACACCTTTTTACGTATTCTAGCTAGCATTCCGTGTGAGGTTTAGTCTGTTGCTATCTAGTTTGCATCTTTTTGCGTATTCCGCTATAGTGCGTGTGTGCGTCACTATTCTCCATAGTCGGTTGGAGAGATAGTGGCCGCGGCGGGGGATGATAGTGTAAGGTCATGTCCTCGGGGGGTGGGGGTGATGGCGGGGGTGAGTAGGGGACAAGGAGTGGTCCTGCGGGTAGGGCGGGAGGTATGGGTGGGAAGAGGGTAACGAGCGCTCATAGATTAAGGATTGAGTCGTGGAACGTAGGCACTCTGACGGGTAAGTCCATTGAGTTGGCGAAGGTTCTTCAGAAGAGGAGGGTTAACATAGCCTGTGTCCAGGAGACTAGGTGGAAAGGGTCGAAGGCGAGGAATGCAGACGGGTTTAAGCTGTGGTATTCTGGGGTCGTGAGAGGTAAGAATGGAGTGGACATCTTGGTTGATATGGATCTAAGGGAGTCCGTGGTCAAGGTTAGGCGAGTGAATGATAGGTTAATGTCTATCAAGTTGGTTATTGGGGGTTGCATCCTCAACGTCATCAGCGCTTACGCGCCGCAAGCAGGCTTAGACGAGTAGGTTAAGAGGCACTTTTGGGATGACTTGGATGATCTGGTGAGTAGTATTCCCCAATCTGAGAAGTTAGTTATTGGAGGAGACTTTAATGGTCATATTGGGGCTGATGCTGGTGGTTATGGTGAGGTGCACGGTGGCTTAGGCTTTGGGGTTAGGAACGGAGGAGGCACGTCACTGCTTGATTTTGCGAGGGTTTCCGAGCTTCTGATTGCAAACTCGACATTTCAGAAGAGGAAGGAGCATTTGGTCACCTTTAAGAGTTCGGCGGCGAGGACTAAGATTGATTACCTCCTCCTCAGAAGGTGCGATAGGGGTATGTGCAAGGACTGCAAGGTTATTCTGGGAGAGTCCCTTTCGACTCTTCATAGACTCCTAGTGATGGATGTCGGTCTCTGTGTGAAGAGGAAGAGGAGGGGTGCTCGGGGTCAACCGCGGATTAGATGGGGTGTTTTGACTAAGGAGAAAGCATATGAGTTGGAGATGAGGTTAGCTGAGGGCGGAGCTTGGAGAAGTTCTGGGAAGCCGACGCTATATGGTCAGAGACGGCGAATTTGGTTAGGGAGGTAGCATGGGATGTGCTCCGGGTAGCCAAGGGCTATTCAGGCAGACATCAGGGTGACTGGTGGTGGAATGACGTAGTCGAAGGAAAAGTGGAGGTGAAGAAGGCGGCGTTTGCTAAGTTGGCAGGGAACACAAGCGACGAAGAACGGAGAGCGAACAGGGGGATCTACAAGGTGGCGAGGAAAGAAGCAAAGCTGGCGATTACAGAAGCTAAGAACGCGGCGTTTGGTCGCATGTACGAGGAATTAGGGGAGAAAGGCGGGGACATGAAGTTATTCCGGTTCGCTAAAGCAAGGGAAAGGAAGGCACGTGATCTTGACCAAGTTAGGTGCATCAAGGGCGAGAATGGTAGAGTTCTGATGGGGGAGTCTCAAGTTAAGCAGAGGTGGCAGGCGTACTTTTGAGACTTACTTAACGAGGAGGGGGATCATAACATAGAGCTAAGGGAGTTGGGGGCATTCAAAGCAATATAGAGACCTTGGGTACTGCAGGCGCATTAGGGCGGAGGAGGTCATGGGGGCTTTGCGAAGGATGAGTAGGGGCCTAGCGACCGGGCCTGACGAGATCCCGGTGGAGTTCTTGAAATGCATGGGTAGGTCAGGATTGGAGTAGCTCTCCAGGTTGTTCAATGCGATCTTCAGGACAAAAAGGATGCCGGAGGAGTGGAGGTGGAGTATAGTGGTGCCCTTGTACAAGAACAAAGGGGACATCCATTGTTGAAACAACTATAGGGATATCAAATTAATAAGTCATACCATGAAGGTTTGGGAGCGGGTGATCGAGGCGAGGGTGAGGGAGATGACATTTATATATGTGAACCAGTTCGGTTTCATGCCGGGTCGCTCCACTACAGAAGCTATCCACCTTGTCAGGAGGATGGTGGAGCAGTTCAGGGATAAGAAGAAGGATCTGCACATGGTGCTTATCGACTTGGAGAAGGCGTATGACAAGGTCCCAAGGGAGGTGCTATGGAGGTGCTTGGAGGCGAAGAGCGTACCATAAGCCTACATTAGAGTAATCAAGGACATGTATGATGGAGCTAAGACTAGGGTTAAGACGGTGGGTGGCGACTCAGACCATTTTTCAGTGGTTATGGGGCTCCATCAAGGATCGACAATTAGCCCTCTCTTGTTTGCCTTGGTGATGGATGCTCTAACCCGACATATTCAAGGGGATGTGCCTTGGTGTATGCTATTTTCTGATGACATAGTCTTGATAGACGAGACGCAGGTCGGTGTTATTGAGAGGTTAGAGGTATGGAGACAGACTCTCGAGCCTAAGGGTTTCAAAATAAGCAGATCTAAGACAGAATACCTGGAATGAAAGTTTAGCGCTGAGCCGAGCGAAGTAGGCAGGGATGTGATGATTGAATCTCAGGTCATCGCCAAGAGGGACAGTGTCAGATATCTTGGTTCAGTGATTCAGGGGGACGGAGATATTGACGGGGACGTCACTCATCGTATAGGAGCGGGGTGGTCAAAGTGGAGGCTTGTATCAAGAGTCCTGTGTGACAAGAAAGTTCCACAGAAACTAAAGGGAAAATTTTATAGAGCTGTGGTTAGACCTGCCATGTTGTATGGGGCGGAGTGCTGGCTAGTGAAGAACTCTCATGTTCAGAGAATGAAGGTTGCGGAGATGAGGATGCTCAGGTGGATGTGCGGGCTCACCAGGTTAGATAAGATTAAGAATGAAGTTATTCGAGAGAAGGTGGAGGTGGCCCCGGTGGATGAGAGGATGCGAGAAGCGAGGATGAGGTGGTTCGGACATGTGCGGAGGAGAAGTCCTGATGCCCCGGTGAGGAGTTCTGAGCGGCTGGCGATGGTCGTCGTACGGCGAGGCAGAGGGAGGCCTAAAGGTATTGGGGAGAGGTGATTAGGCATGACATGGCTAGAATGCGGGTTTTCGAGGACATGGCCCTTGATAGGAAAGTCTGGAGGTCTAGTATCAGGGTTGTAGGATAGGGGCTCCTAGAGTTTTCGTACTCCTCACCCGGGGTTGGGTGAGGCTTGGCAAGGCTATCCATAGATTATTTGTGTATTGGATTGTGTCTCCCTTATGGTAGTTATTTTATGTAGTTACTGTCTGATATTATTGCATGCTATTTTATTTATGGTTCTTATGTTTAGATAATTATTTACGCTATTTATGCTGGAGTTACTAATGCTCTTTTGTTTTTTGTTTTTCCTTTCCTTCACTGAGCCGAGAGTCGATTTAAAATAGCCTCTCTGCCCTTTAGGGTAGGGGTAAGGCCCGTCTATATATTACCTTCCCATACCTCACTTTGTGGGACTATACTGGATAGTTTTAGTGTAGCGTAGTGTAGTGTGTGCATAAACAAATGTAGGATGTGTTAAGTAAGAATGCAGATATAGGAATGTGATAACTGAGATTATGTTTTCTCCCTTGTTAGATTATGAATGCACCAGAAATTGATGACCTGTCTAAATTTCACAATTACAAGGAAGAAAAAGAGAATTTTGGGTAAGTAGAAGCTACTTAATTCCTATAAAGAACTTTAAGCAAAACACGAAAACAGTTAGTACGACCCAGTACAATACCACTCAGTGGTGTCTGGGGAGGGTAGTGTGTACGCAGCCTTACCCCTACCCTGAGGTAGAGAGGCTGTTTCCAAATAGACCCCCGGTATAAATCCCCAGAATTTGCTCCTGGGGAGACTCGAACTCACAACCTCTCGGTTGTAAGTGAGGGTTGGTTACCATCAGACAAAACACGAAAACAGTGTATATCCTTTATACAGAAGTTCCAATAATTTCTATCTACCAGCATTTAGGGAACTAGATGACATCTGTCCGATGGAAAATGTATGGCGTGATATATTGATTGTATCACTAGCAAACACTTCCAAGAACTTGGATGTGATTTCATCAACCCTGCCCGACCCAACAGAGCTCAACTGCTCAGAAATTTGAAGCGATTCATCTCCATTGAGGTACTTCATTACTTGTCTCATGGTTGGCCTAGCTTCTGGTCTTGGGTGAGAACAAAGAAGCCCAAGTCCCAAAATCATTTTCACCTCTTTATCGACATAGGCAGAATTCAACCTAGGATCAACTGCATCAAGAATATTACCTAGTTGAAGACATTCTATAACCCAATCTGCTAGAACCAGAGCTCCTTGCCCTGGTTCATAGATAATAGGTGGTCTCCCACTAGCTACTTCAAGTAGTAGTACCCCATATGCATAAACATCTGTGCTCGTTGAGGCCTTCCCTGTTCGTGATAATTCGGGTGCAAGGTACCCTATTGTTCCTACAACATTTGTTGTGTGTGAATGCTTGCCATGATCATATAATCTTGCAAGCCCAAAATCCCCTAATTTACCATTCATTTCACCATCAATAAGGACGTTACTGCTCTTCACGTCTCGATGTATTACCACTTGATCCCATTCTTCGTGCAAGTAAAGAAGCCCTGCAGCAATCCCTTTAATGATGTTAAATCTCCGGTCCCATGCTAGAACAATGTCGTTTTTCGGTCTATAAAGTAACGAATCAAGACTTCCATTTGGGACATAGTCATACACTAGGAGAAGATCATTCTTTGTCTTACACCAGCCTTGAAGGTTGACCAAGTGTTTGTGCCTTAACCTGCCTAAGCTTTCAATCTCCGCTGCAAATTCTCTCATTCCTTGAAGAGAATTGCTCGCTATCCTCTTCACTGCAACCTCAGCTCCATTAGTGGGCAAAATACCCTTGTAAACAGCACCAAAGCCTCCAACTCCAATTAGTTCACTGACCTTGAATCCCCTGGTTGCCTTGTAAAGATCTCGGTATCTAAACCTGTGAGGACAATCCAGCTCCCAATCCTCTAGAACTTCATGTTGCACCATTCTTCTGCGGATATGAACAATTACTGATACCACAATGATCAGGAAAACCGTGGAGGAAAATGCTGCGATCAAGGCCTTTTTAAGATAGGAATTCTTGGAGGATGTTACCACTTCAGGTGGGGCAGTAGGTAGCTCAGAGGGATTTAATGGATCAGCAGCTCCATTCAACCGAAAACTCCAACCCAAGATGTAATGCGAGCTTGCTTTATCTCCTGTGGCTGCTGAGAAGCCAGCATACATAGTTTCCTTCATCACTGAGGACAAGTCTATGGACTTAGAGATTAGAGGTTGAATTGGCTTTGGAATTGATTTGGGGGATACTGTTACATTTACCACTTTGTTTACTCCATCATAATCTACCCAAGCCTGAATTGATTCTTCTCTTTCTAGATTTACCTCCTCTGTTTTAGAAGTGTCATTGACATAGTAATAGGCTGGTTGTGATGCGATAGACTTCATGCCATTGATGTTGATTCCAATGTGATTGCCATCTGTGTCCACACCTTCATTGTAGCCATTCACTGTGTCAAATTCAACCAAAAAGATGTGGTTAGTATCATTGCCATCGTTCGTTGAATTGAGGACTCCAAGAAAGTGATCGCCCTGAGCACCAGGAAAACTCGGGGATGGAGATAAGGTGAAAGCAAAGCCAAAGCCACCTGGAGTGTTCTTAAGAGGGACAATGGCGAAGACGAAGTTTGTACTAAATGAAGAAGCATTTTTAGCAGTGGAATTAGTACTAGAGTTGAAAATTGGTATAGGTTTGGGGTGGAAAGCATGGCCTATAACATGGTATGATCTATTGGTAAGCTTAAGTGCACCACTAGGATTGATATATGCAACTCCATCAGTCATGATATCCGACTTATTGAATCCATTGTAAATAAAACCAAAAGAATGAGCTCTTACAAGAATAGTGTAAAAGAATACAAGAATAACAAGGCAATAGGGCTTGTCCATGGAGTATTTTGTATTAAGTTTTGAGGCTAAAATATTCGACTCAAAAAGACAAGAAGATGCCTTGTTAAAGGAAGGGAAAAACAAATGGAAGATGAGGTATTATTTTCAAAGTCTATGCTATTAATAACTTAATAGAGAGACTTTGAAACAAGCAAAAGGATTGGGCATTTCAAGTTTAAAAGAGAGATATATCAAAGTCGTTATAGGTTGTTGACTTTGAAGTAGCAGATCAGAGGGGGAAATAAGGGTTGCCATATACACAAATAACTTAAATGAAAGATGAATTTCAAGACTCGAGACTTTTCTTGGTCAAAAGGCATGGACTGAAGAATAAGAAAATGTCAAAAGGCATGTAAAGCTCCAAGAGCCTCAGAAAAATATTTAACTGGTTTAATTCAGTTGGTTTGTATTTTTGTGAGTGAGTTGGTAATCGAAGAACTGTTCTTTAGGGTTATTTTGGGAAGAATTTTTCTATTTAAGGAGTTCAGTTTATTCCAATTACTCCCTCCGTCTCATATTATTTGTGTATTTTTTGTTTTACATACCCCTTAAGAAATAGTATTAATTAGGAAAGGGGTTAGACTATTCTATCCTTATTCATATCTTAAAATATAATCTCTTTATTAAATATTTATTCTATTTATGTGTTATCTCCATTTTCAAGAACAATTATTACTAATGGTAAAAAAGAAAAAAAATTTAATTTTATCTTAAACTTCTAAAATAAAAAATAATTTGAGACAACTGTTTTTAGTAATCATAATTTTTAATATGCAACGGAAGAGTAGTAAACAGAAAATCATGTGTCTTTAAACGTCAAAACATGTTTCTTTTTCTACTTTGTTTATCCCGTGCACCTTTCACTCTCCAATAACACATGAGGATTAAGTTTTCCGTATTTAGAAAACAATAATAATTAATTATTGAAGAAGGCAAAGTAACTACCTTGATTACCAATGATATTAAACTTATATGATTGCTTAGTCATACATAATCATTCCACCTAATCATACTTGGTAGATAGACAATCAAATCAAGTGATACGGCTTTAATAGAATAACCAGAGTCACGTTGCTGCTGGACCAAGTGCCGTTGAAATGTGGTATTGGTTATCCAAACGAGTTAATTTTATGAGCTTTCGTGTTTGTTACCTAAAAATTATTTCTTTTATTACATAAAAGTTATTTAATTTTATATTTATTACACAAAAGTTATTCTTTTTATTATACAAAAATAATTTTACTTAGTTCTAGTTATCACAAAAGTTATATTTTTACTTGAAAAATCTATTATATCCTTGATATTATATCAACTTTCATATTTAACTATGTATTTTTAACTTTCTATTATATCCTTGATATCATTAAACTTTCTATTATATCCTTGATATATTTTTAACTATGTACTTTGTTTACAAATAAAATAATATATTCGTTAACCACGCCTAACTATGCCTTATTAAAAGAATTAAGTGGTCGTCACAAATATAATCTGGTTTACAAGTCCGGAGTCGAATCCCACAGAGAACGAAGGAATAGCTACAATTGCTCACTGTCACCAAGAATACAAGCTTAAATGATTCCCAACTTGTAGATATTAAGATTTTGGTGTTTAACTAACTAACTAACAAATTAAAATAATAAATTAACACAAAAGATACTATGGATTGGAGAAAAGATTAAGGAGGTATAGAGTTATGATTTCCCTAATTGTCGAAATTCTTCCTGTTATGTCTTCTATAATTTCGCCTAAGTATTCTCTACCAATCATGAGCGCTCTGCGTGTTATTATTCTCTCCCGAGTAATAACGATAATTTACTAGGCATACTCTCCCGAGTTACGCTAGCTGGCTTTAGTTACAACTCACTTAGATTGCACCCAAGATTTCGTTATTCCTAATCCTACCTTTAAACCATTGGTTATTGATTCCTCACTTACGTCGGGAGTGATGTTGTTCAACTACCTAAATATGCACTCTCTCCCGAGTAATACATACTAAATAGCCACAGTCAATTGAGAGCTTTTCAATCAACCACAATATAATCCTAGTTGAACAAATAGAGAAAAGTTATGGCTCAATTATATAAAAACATAGCAAGAATTTATCCTATAGAAGGTTCCATCAAAATCCTAAATAACAGATTAGCTATTCATAATAGTATGTAAAATTACAATACTAAAAGTCATAACAAACAATGAAAAATAGGAAGACTTGCTCCTATATCTGTATCCAATATATGTCCCAATCCCTCAAAATATCATTTTTTCACACACACACACACACACACACACACACACACACACATATATATACAAACACACACCAAGTAGGGTCAGGCCCAAATATGATAGATTTCCCTATGTGAAAAAGGACAGTTTTTAGGTCTGATGTAGCGCGGCCGTGCTAATACCAAGCTAGTGGCCGCACATATCAAAATGTTTCTGCCCCATTTGCGCGTCATGTCCGCGGTTGCAGATTCGATCGATTTTTGCACCCTATTTCGTTTCGAATTTGAAAAAATGTAAAACATGAAAGTTGTAGCTCTTAGAGTTAGCTTTCCAACCATATATAGGGGAGCCTAAGTGAAGTTTTGAGCGAATAATTATGTATATTTTGCTAAATAGCACACAATATACCTGCTTGATTCTTTGTTTCATTGCTCAATCGTCCGTTGATCCCCGAATAAGATTACAACTTAATTCCTTGGGCCTTGTCTTTGTTGTTAAATATTTTAGGATATTACCGTGACACATCTCATATTTTGTATTATTTTTTTAAAAAATAACTTATATAGTTGTATTT
Organism: Nicotiana benthamiana; assembly: GCA_034376525.1. Classification (NCBI taxonomy): domain Eukaryota; kingdom Viridiplantae; phylum Streptophyta; class Magnoliopsida; order Solanales; family Solanaceae; genus Nicotiana; species Nicotiana benthamiana. The sequence continues at coordinate 36,956,947 of CM067327.1, forward strand.
CACTAGGATTAAAGAAATATTTGAAGCACAAGTTATATGTTTTGTGCTACGAAAATTTTACCGGAAAAAAATTGAAAAAACTTGAATAATTCGAAAACCCGAAAAAAATCAAGATTGAAAAATTAATTTATTTTGATCTTTAAATTTAATAAACCGACACAATTAATTTAATTTAATAATTGTAAAACCTGAATAAGCCCGGCCTATACACACCCCTAAACGAAAGTATTTCCTTTTAGGGTAGGTTAAGGGAAGCTTCGCTGAATTCTATAAATTGATTGACTTGAGACCTATAAAAACCAATGTAAGACTTGTTTTATATACATACAAACATGGACCGCTCCTTCCTCCATCACTTGCAAAATAATATAAGCCACTGAATATTATTCCTCGAGTTTCGGCTCTCTCAACTTTGACTTTGTAAAGAATCAATTACATGAGACACGGTTTCTACATTCAAATAAGAGCCCCGTAGTAAGGAGGTCTTACCTTTAATAGGTCATACGAGATCTTCCCCTTTTTATAATAGGTTATATGACACACTATTTTAAATTAGTTAGATAAGAGATAATTTTATCCAGAATATTTGTATTTATATTCGTTTTTTGGATTATATTTTAACTTGTATTTGCTTTGCACAAAAAAAAAATAAATTGCAAGAGCATCCGCTTTGTCGCATAACTTTAGCTTACCAGCTGAAGTAGCGAAGACGATCATGCAAAACTTCAGCGTTCTAGTAGACGGGCCTGAAATTTTTGTTTGTAATTGCTGAACTGAAGCATAGTAGCTGAAGTTTTATTCTCTATTTGCTGAATCTTTTGTTTGTAAGTGCTGAACTTAAGTGTGACGACCCAAAGGGTCATCACCTGTTTTTAATCAAATTTTGTTATATATATATTGTATATTATGTATATATATTATAACATATATAGCTATATATTTTGTTGTAGTATATATATTGTATCTCTTATGTATAATGTATATAAGAGAATATATATATACATAACATACAATATATATTATACTACAAGAAAATATATAAGGGAATATATATATATATATATATATATATATATATATATATATATATATATATATATATATACATAATATACAATATATACTAATTAGTACGACGCAATATACTAATTACTAGTACCACCATTGGCACATCTTCTTTTAGTTTTTTTTTCCTTTTAATGGTGGTATTAGTACCATGTTGTGCTCATTCCATTGGGGGAAGAAATACTAAGAAAAATATGCCATTTTGGGTAATAATATATACATAATATACAATATATACTAATAACTACAACATAATATATACATAATATACTATATATTCTAATTAGTACAATACAATATATACATAATATACAATATATACTAATTACTACAACACAATATACAATGAAATATATATTATATATACTATACTAATAACTTAGTATACTATTATAAAATATTCTAATATTAATAACTACAATACAAGATATTTCCTTTAAAAATAATCGCCAGGCCCGCCGAGCCTGGCCGCTAAGTCCAGTACCACTGTGGGCTTAGGCCCGTCACGGGCTGGTCTCACCCGCCAGGCCCGCAGGCCCGGCACTCGAAGTCCGGGACCGCGAAGCCCGGCTCGTGAGGCCCGTTTAGGCTCGGGCCCGGGACAAAATACACTCTTATCCGCAGGTAAGACCAAGCTTAATAGACAGTTACTTCTCAAACAAGGACAAAGTAGAGAAATTGCTTCTTGACCAAGTTCTGGAAATGTGATGAACATGCATTCAAGCTTGCGATCTTGTACTTTATAGAGTTTTTCTTATTTCACTGAGAAGGACAATACTGCAGTTGACATCTACAGGTTTCATATAGTAGACAGTGAGTTTAACTATTTCCATTGGGGTATAGATGTTTATAAGGCATTGCTTCATTCGGTACAACATGTGCTTAGTACAAATGTACGTTCTTATAGACTTGGTGGACTGCCTCTTGCGCTTCAAGTTTGGATATACGAGTGTTGTTCTATGGTTGGTAGACAAATTGTCATCGTCTTCCTGCCAATAAAATACCTTGTATTCTGAGATGGATAAAGGTCAAATCCCAACTTTGGCAAAAAACCATAGAAAATATATGTTCACTCTAACCTGGATCAAGGTAAAGAAATGATTGTTTTTTATGTAATAGTTAAATTCTTAATATACAGTACATATATATCTGTCAAGTCAAAGTTGTATAATACATTATTATGACATACAAAACTAATACAATTGTTATATAGTTATAATACATATTTAGTACACTATATGCATATGTGTAAATTATAGCTTTTGATAGCATATTACTATGACATACAAAACTTATACCATTGTCATACAGTTATTATACGAAGTGGATTATGTTATTGTACCTTTTCTTGCAGTTTTCTAATATTGCTGCAACATCTGAAGAGTTGGAACTCACAAAATTACTGGAAAAAAGAGATTATGAAATGGAAGAACGAGGAGACAGTGCATTGCCTCGTCGCAATCATATACCTGAAAATTCTGGAATAGTGAAGAATAAGCCGGACCAAGCTATATTGTGGGAAATACAACGGTTGAGAACTGCAATTGCAAAGGTTAAAAGTGATTTGGATGCATTCAAGACAAAGGTATTAATTCTCTAGAAATGTATTACAGTAATTGTTATTGATGTTTAATTTTTTGTAATAATGTGCTTGTTTATCACATGGGACTTTATATCGATTAAGGAATTTTTCACGCAATCAATTAACAAAGTCTTGGATGAAATTAGGACATCTGAATCCCGTCTATCCGAACAAGATGATGTTTCTATTTCACCAATGCATACAGTTATTAGACCATCGAGTAATGATCGCCAACACTGCAGCCAATATGACAATACTTGTTTCTGGACCACAATAAAGAGGAGGTAGAGTATGCAACAGTCACTGACTGTAAAACAACAAGGTTATTATACTATTTCATTAACTAAGCACCCTCTTTCAGTAGAATAAACCTACAAGCATCATACAAGTACCATATAATTCAATTTTTAGTTTAATATCTTTTATTTGTGGATATAAAGATGTTGACATCAATGTTGCACAAGTAAATAAGCCAAGCGGAGACATTGCTCCACCCCCAAAGTCGGTTGGAAATGTAGAAAATACAGGTAATCGTACAATGATTATTCATTACATTAATTTATATTTCTAGTATATTAACAATACAAATGTCATACAATATTCATACAATAGTTTGTTTTAGCTTGTACTCAATTTGTTTTTCCAATATTCAGATGCCGGTGACTCTATTGTGGATGTGGATACTTCGGGCTTTGATTCCCAAGTTGAAAAAAAAGTAGTTACTCTTGATGATTTTGAGTTGTATGCTACCCTTTCTCAAATTGTTCTGGTTGAAAAACAATTTGAAGAAGATTTAACCCCTGAGAAAAAGGGAAGATTGAAGATTCCTGGAAAGCATGCAAAGTCCCCATATACACAGGATTTTGACTCCGATTGAAGCAGCTCTGTAGGTCCTCCTATTTTTTCAATCAAACATCCATTCACACATGTTATTGGAATAGTTGTTGACCTCAATTTGATAGAGGAATTTGGAGAATGGTTATACGATGGGACACATAAGAGATCATCCAGGTTTCAATTCATATATGATTGCTTATTAGAACCCAATTGTATCACAAGTTTCACAAACTTTTTTTTTTTTTATAACTTGTGTAGGCGAAAATCTCCTTATCCAGTGGAAGTGAACAAGCTTGAGAGGCCATTTGATTTGGGTGTTACAAGGGTAAACAAGAAAGAATGGTTTTACAGTTTGGCACACGCAGGACAAGTATTGAATGACATGGTGAGTTGATATTTAACGATCACTCTTAGCTTTTGTATAATAAATGTATACAACTATTATTTCAGTTTATTTTCTTTTTAAATAACTAAGACATTCTTGGTTTTTTTGAATTTATGTTATGTTCAGCACATCGATGTTATTCTTTACTATCTAAGGAAGAGATATAAGTATGGCCAATCCAATAACATCAGGTTCTCAACTACTGATTGTTGTTTCCTGACAAGGGTCGAACAAGTATATGATCTGTATGTGAGTACTCAATAGGATAGTAGGGTGGTAAAGGTGGATGACACCATAGCTGATTACATTCTAGGCTATTGGTTACTTGCCAATATTGCTTGGTCAAAAGTTGATTATGTGATAATACCCATTAATGTCAAGGATAAATTCCATTGGTGTTGGGTGTATTCGACATATGCAAAATGACCCTAATAGTGTATGACTCATTTATTGCAGCTGGGAATAATAATGTAGTTCATCATCTTGTTAACAAGTTTTCAGTTGTTATACCTCTTTTCCTCCAGTGCTTAGATTTCTACGGGAAGCGGAATGACATAAATTTCAACACCACTCCAGCCAATATTGGAAAAAGTGTTTCAGTGGTTAGTTACCGAGGTTCCACAGAAGAAGTTTGGCTCATTATATGTATATTTAAACCATTACTTTCAATACTAATGGTATTCTGTGCCATACAATTGTGTACATTTTAGCATGTGTTTATCTGCTACTTTAATGCTTGCAGGGACTATGAGGTTTATGTTGCAGTATTTGCAGGGTACATCAGTATTGGGGAGTTTTCAATTCCAAATATCAATTTTAATGTAGATGAGCATCGTAGACGCTCTGGAGCTCTCCTCTGGGATTACGCAAGAAGAAAACGAGATTTAGGGGCTATTAGTGATAGTGAGGTCACAGGGAGGATTGGAAGGAGGAGAGGTGCTCCACCAAAGAAACAAAGATTCAGAGTTCGCAACAAATAGGTTATAAGAATTTTAGAGAAGATGTCTTTTGGGAACTTGGCTGTGCATCACAGTTTGGATGCTACATACTTGATGTCTTTATAATGATTCTTACGTTACAGTTTAAGCATTTTAATCATAATTACCCATGGTATTGGTTTAATACATTTAATATACACTGATATATTAGAGCTATCCAGTTAATACAGGTTTTCAATGATGAATGTAGAATGCACAATGAATCATTTTGACTGAGTTGTTATTATTCTTTCCCTTTTTTTTAATTTTCTTGGGAGATACTTGTAAAAATCTGTTTGATACAGTGGCCATACAGGTTCCCATACAGTTACTATACAATTCATATACACCTTTCGTATTTTTTTAGTACTATATCTATACACATATTATACCAATTGTAATATACATTTATGCTACAAATGTTATACAACTACAATACTATTACCCCTCAATTACATTACATTAGAATGATAATAGTATCTTTATATAATTTTGACAAGATTTTATAATTCTTTTTCATCTTTAAATTCTACTCTACTGATACATAAGGAAATACAAATTATAGACATTTATTTCATATATTTACAGTAATAAAAAATATAAAAAAATGATATACCAACAAATAAACATTCAATTAATATATAAAAGATGTATTGTTATAAACTAAAGCAAAAGACAAGAACAATAGAACAAGAACAATAGCAATAGAGAGAAGAGTAGAGAGAGTTCTTCTTATTGAGTTGAGAGGGGTGAATTACAATGGTAGAGAGCACCTCTATTTATAGGGAGGAGGAAGATCTTGCTACCAATAATAGGACTCTAAAATCTCTCTAATTAAGTACATTAAAGACATTCACCTTAAATAGAAGTGTAAGAATCTTCTATTTCATAACACTCCCCCTTGAATGTCTATTCAATGATGTGCCTCATAAAACCTTAAAACCAAAACCCAATGGGAAAAATTAAAGTAAGAAAAAAGAGTACACATGTTTGAATATGCGCCTATTGGTTGCCTCGTTAAAAACCTTGCAAGGAAAACCCAGTGGGACAAAACCTTGTAAGGGAAAAAGAGTGCAACGCGCATTAACTCCCCCTAATGAGTACATCAATTTAAGCCTTGAGCATTTGCATTCCAATCTTTGTGCATCATTCTTGATAGGTATGAACATCTTCATATAATGTCGTGGAATAACTCTTCAATGTCTTCATAGATGCATTCTCAATGCCCTCATGCTTATAGTTATGGCAAGATACATATGTACACAAATTGTACTTAGGATGTGGTACTTCAGGACCAAGAATTGCATATGCTTCAAGCAACTTAAATCTTTCAAGTTAAGTCATATAAGTCGCATAATAGACTTTAGCTGCATATCAATCTTTCATTAGTGATACTAAACAAATAAGATATCGAAAACTGACTATACATACCTTTGACTTTATACTTTCAAGCATTTGAACTATAGGTTCAAAACTTCATGTCTTTCATATGGAATCAATTCTTCTTGAATTGAATCTCTTCCATTTAGTTACTTTCTTTGAGTCAGCAAATGCGTATAGCATGCTTTGCAATATGTTGCAATTTGAATTATCCCTTTTATGAACTTCAGGTTCATATCATGATATTCGGGGATATACATATACAAATGAGAATTCATCCCATGTAACATTTTCTCAAGTGTTTATCATGTCTCCCCCTCATGTTAGTAAAGCTAACATGTTTCCTCAACTTTGGGAAATCATCTTTGTGCATTATGTCAATATACACAGCACCTTAATATAAGATGAAATTATTTGGTTCCTGACCCTGAACCACTTTTGAGGGGAGAATATGCTCTTGTATACAACCTATATCAAACTGATATATATATAACTTAGTTCTCATAAGAAACAGTTTAGCTATTAAGTGGAAGCATTCAATAATTATCTTGCTAAACCAACTTTAATATAAACCAACTTGTCAAGATGAACTGTCTTGAGTAGAGAATCTGGAAACTATGCTCGAAGTTAGATTACTGAGCGATTTACCTCGCAAGCACTGCCAGGCTGCGGGTTAATAACAATGGCGCATGTAACCATATCATAGATGTATCATATGTGGTATACATGGCAGGTGAATGGGCCCATATTCACCTTTCATATTTCCAGAATTTATGGGTTTCAACCCGAACTCTTTAGTTGGTCAGTTCATTACTGAGAACAAGAACTTCTAGTTCTTTGATTTTCACCTATGTGAATTTGCACATCATACTTCAAATGAGATGGCTAACACGAATGTCAACTGAATAAATTATCAATATTGGTAAACTTCAAATTTACACCATGACATGTGCACTTATCAATAAACTTCGGGTTTATTATGACATGGGTTTTATACCAATAGATATCCACTTTATTGTGGCATTCTTTCGTTTGTGTAGTACAAACTGGAGAACAAAGCGGGTAGCTTTTCATATACAAATTATCCCGCTACAAGTTGTAGTAATAGGAGAATCAAAGCCTTCCTTTATTTATAGTCTCAATATAATCAATCGCTTTCGCGTGTACTTTGGAAACTGAATAAGTTTCTTTGAGACTTACTACAGCACAATACTCAATTGTGTTTCTCCAACATAGTAATAATTGGCTCTTCGAGAGCTCTCAATTAATTTTGTACTACCGCAGACTGAGGTTCGAGATCCTCACATTCTTGCATTCCGTATTTTCAAGAGTCTCAGGCTCAAAAGATTCTTCGTGAATCTCGGAATTAATCAAATCATGAGCGTCCTCATGTGATTCTTTCATAGTGTCATTTAGATCGTTCTTTTTCCTCTTTCTAGGATTTCGATCTTTGGAACCTAATGGTCTGCCACGCTTCTGGCGTGCATTTGACTCATTGGATATGACACCAGATATTTGTCCAATAGGGACTTCAATATGGATCGGAACATTTTCCGCGTGAATGTGGGATTTTGTTATCCTCTTCAAGTCCGTAAATGCGTCAGGCATTTGATTTGCTATTCTTTGCAAATGGATAGTCTTTTGTACCTCTTTCTTTCAAATAGAGGTATGTGGATCAAGATGAGATAATGATACATTTTTCCACAAAATTTCCCATTTGGTTTCACCGACTTCTCCCCCTAATTTTGGGAAAATTGTCTCATCAAATTGACAGTCTGCAAATAGTGCAGTGAACAAATCTCCTGTCAATGTTTCGAGGTAGCGAATAATGGAGGACGATTCATACTCAACATATATTCCTAACCTTCTTTGCAAACCCATTTTGGTGCGGGATGGCAGTGCTACAGGCACCTATACTGCGCATCCAAAGCTTCTTAAATGGGATATATTGGGTTCATGACCCAAAACCAATTGCAATAGGGAATATTTGTGATAATTCGTCAGTCAGAGACGAACTAGCATTGCTGCATGCGAAATGGCGTGACCCTAAGCCGAAGCGGGCAGCCGACAAAGTAGCATTGCTGCATGCAAAATGGCGTGAACCCAAACCGAAATGGGCAGCCTCGTTTTCATGAAGAATTCAAGATTATTCTCATCTATTATCCATTAACTTTGCAAACGCAAGGTTGCGTGATGGCAACAAGCACACATTAGACCATCTACAGGATGCGTCTATCAAGACCATGAAATACCTAAACTACCCACTAGGTGGGTGAATAGGTCCACAAATGTCCCCTTGTATACGTTCCAGAAACTGGGGTGACTCAGTCCCAACCTTTGTTGGGGATGGTCTGATAATCAGCTTGCCTTGATAACACGAAGTGCAAGGATATTCATTACTTGAAAGAATTTTGAAATTCTTTAACGGATGCCCATATGAGCTTTCTATAATCCGTCTCATCATGGTTGATCCTGGGTGACCCAGTCGATCATGCCAAAGTACAAATGTATTGGACTCAGTATTCTTTAGATTTACTGTTGAATGTGCCTCAATTGCACTAATTCTTGTCCAATACAGGCCACAAGATAAAGACGAGAATTTCTCAATAACCCTCTTTTGGCCGGAGACATTCTTTGAAGTGAGGACGAGATATTCAAGATTATCTTCATCCATTGTCTCAATATTGTAGCCATTCCGGCGTACATCTTTAAAACTCAACAAGTTTCTCATAGACTTGGAGGAGAACATTGCATTCTCTATGATTAACGTCGTGCCATTGGGCAGAGTTACAATAGCTCTTCCGGAGCCTTCAATCAATTTACTACTTCCAGAGATTGTAGAAATGTTTGCCTTACACATATTCAGTTGGGAGAAATACTTCCTTTCTTTGAGTATTGTATGTGTAGTACATGAATCAACTAGGCAAATACTTTTACAGTTGGACGTTGATCCAAGTTCGCTTTGTGAGATATCCATATTTGATATCACATAGTTTAACATACAAAAGAAATACATAAATATAAGTATAAACAACTTCAATTCTTTTGTTTCGCCTTTAAACAGCGTTTTGGGAAGCAATTATTTAGGATATTCGAATATTGTATTCTAATATTCGAATATAATGCCTTGCGGAAAAAATAATACTTTAATGCGAAAAATATTAGATATTCGAATATTTAAGCACATATTCTAATATCTTGCCAGATATTCGAATATAGGAATTCTGATATTCGAATATCTGGCCCAGATATTCGAATATCGGACTCTGATATTCGAATATCTGGCCTGGCGGAAAAAAGTTCGTTTTATTGCTAAATATTAGACGATCGACTAGTTTTTAGGTTAGTCGATTACCTCTACTGTACAATAAAAATATTTGAGCATATTGAAACATTCTAAAGGGCTAATACTAACATCATATCATGAATTAACTAATACGAGCTAATGCTAATGACTATTAATTTATTCATTGACTAATACAAGTAGAATCAAACAGCTCCATCTTCTTTCATCATGGTTCCATCACCGATTAGATGGTCTATCTTTCCCTCGGGTTGCTCAAAGAAGTCTGCCACATCCAGGTGGGTGAAGTCAAAGTTGTCATCAGAGACAAAATTTGTTTCAGGGCGTTTTCTCTTTCGAGATGCTTGATAAAGGTCAACCAAGTGTCTTGGTATTCGGCAAGTCTTAGACCAGTGCCCGTTTCCACCGCAACGATAACATATAGTTTCTGAACTATTTGCCTTAGGATCTTCGGGATCCCGTTTCTGCTTTCGGTGGTTATCTCTCTTTGTGGGGTGACGGACTTCTTTGGAATTTCTTCCTTGTCCACGTCCTTGGCTTTGACCCCGTTTATGACCATGACCATGGTCCCTTTTATGTTTGGCATAATGAGAGTGCACCATATCTGCTTCAGGCAGTGGTATAGACCCAGTTGGTCTATTTTCGTGATTTCTCATGAGCAGTTCATTATTTCGCTCAGCCACTAGTAAGAGAGAAATCAGTTCAGAGTACTTCGTAAAGCCTTTCTCTCGGTACTGTTGCTGCAGTACCATATTGGAGGCATGAAACGTTGTAAACGTTTTCTCAAGCATATCGTAATCGGAGATGTTATCTCCACATAGCTTCAGTTTAGAAGTAATTCTGAACATAGCAGAATTATATTCAGAAACGGACTTAAAGTCCTGTAGCCTCAGATGGGCCCAATCATATCGTGCTTGTGGCAGAGTGACCAACTTCAGGTTGTCATATCTCTCCTTTAAGCTGTTCCACAAAACGAGTGGATCCTTGACGGTGAGATATTCAATCTTCAAACCTTCGTCAAGGTGGTGGCGCAAGAAAATCAAGGCCTTCGCACAATCTTGGGTGGATGCTTTTTCTTTATCTTTGAGGGTGTCTCCGAGACCCATAGCATCTAGGTGGATTTCAGCATCCAACACCCATGTCATATAGTTCTTGCCCGAAATTTCAAGGGCAACGAACTTTCTTTTCATAATGTCAGACATACTCGAAAATTAAATTAGGAAGAGGGAAAATACCTTGGATTTTCGAGAATGGTACTTGAGACGGTAGAGTCTCGTGCTGATAACGTGTTATAAACTAAAGCAAAAGACAAGAACAATAGAACAAGAACAATAGCAATAGAGAGAAGAGTAGAGAGAGTTCTTCTTATTGAGTTGAGAGGGGTGAATTACAATGGTAGAGAGCACCTCTATTTATAGGGAGGAGGAAGATCTTGCTACCAATAATAGGACTCTAAAATCTCTCTAATTAAGTACATTAAAGACATTCACCTTAAATAGAAGTGTAAGAATCTTCTATTTCATAACATGTATCTTGTTTTATGAGGCCTTTTCCCAGTAGGAGGTAATACCTCCTCCTCCGCAATGTCAAAAGGAATAACTTTCATCTGGTAGAGGGTCCACCGGAATTTCATATATCTTAAGAAGGTTTTCCCTTGTGTAGTAGGCTGAGCAATACTCGTCACTTTTTAGGTTTCTTGATCGCAAAACAGCCAATGCATGTCCACATGGTTGTTCATCCAATTGAAAACGTCCACATGTACAATTACTTTTTTGTAGGCAAACTATGAATCTTTTACAACCATCAGTGACTGTATGCACATACTCTGTTGAACTCCATACCTATAAAGATTAACAAAAGCATACATTTAATGAATAAATTCAACTCAGTACACCTAGTTATACAAAACGCATATATTTAACATAAAAACATATATTTCAAAACAAAAAATACAATTAATACTTCATGCTTTCAATATAGGTGAAAGTATATTGTTGCTGGATTTGAAATAACAATTTACCTAATTGTCAAAACAACAAGAAAAAAACATAGAGTAAAATATATTACCCATACAATGTAAACACATATAGTTAAGCCGATACTTACTCGCATGCTCTGTGATAAAACTTCTTTATCCTCTAGCATCTTGTTGTATTTTTTCCCGAGAAATGTGAAGGACCCAGTAGCATTCTACATGTTGGTGTTATTCCACCTTTCAATAAGTGCCCTCATGAATTCTAACAAAGCAGTTACTGGCAATTCTCTTGCGTCTTTATTAGCTGCATGCATCGGTTCTGCAATATTTGGTGTCATCGTCCAAGTTCTATTCACCGTTGCATACACACGAGACCACTTTTGGTGGCCAATTTCATACAAGTAACTTCTTACTCGTGGGTCTATCTCGTCAACCTTTGACATTAGTTCATTAAACTCGTCTATAATGTACGCTCTTGCCAACGCAAAGTACAATGAACCCAGTTGTTCGTGAGCCTTTTTGAATTGTCTTTATGTTGTTCCGCATATGCTATATACACACAAAATGCGGGACGTTGTCATACACAGTGGACATAGCCTTAATGATACCCTCATGCCTGTCCGACACGACACACATTTGTGGTCTTTCACCAAAAGCCTCTATGAACCTCTCAAAGAACCACCTCCATGAGGCGTTCATTTTCCCCATCAACAATTGCATATGCAAGTAGTAATATACTTCTTGTAGGCAAAATTCATTTCACTATATGATATATATAAATTGACCACCCAATATTCGAATAAAATATATATTAGTGTACACAAGTTACCTGCTGCATCCAATGTGCTTGCAGTTAGTATGGTCCCCATGTATGCTGATTTGAGGAAGCTACCATCCACAACTACAATTGGCCTACAATACTCCCAACCCCTTATTGATGTGTATCTACAAATGCATACAAAAAGCACCACTCATCTATTTTTTCTAGCCTCACAACTGATCCTTGATAAGTCTTCACCAACATATATAAATAGCTAGGTAGTCGGTTGTAGGATTCACTTGGATCACCTCTAATTATTTGGAAAGCATTTTGTTGTACTCTCCTGTGATGACCCGACCCGTCATCTCATGAGTTATCACTCTTTTTCTCCATCTTCTACTCCTTTATGGTTCATCAGTGTCGTGTGTGAACGAGTTGGTTTGGATTGATTTTAGAAGGAATGCACTTAGTCTCTTTAAGGATAGCTTAGTTTGAAAAAGTTAACTACATATTGACTTATGCGTTAGAGGGCTCGGAAGTGATTTCCGGTGATTCAATTAGCTTTGGGAGATGATTTGTGACTTAAGAGTGTGATCGAAAGTGATTTTGGAGGTCCGGTGTAGAGTTAGGCTTGAATTAAGTTAGTATTTTGGCAATTTTCGGTTGAAAGGTGAGATTTTGATCCGAGGGTCGGAATTGAATTATGAGAGTTGCTGTAGTTTTGTTAGGTGATTTGGGATGTGTGTGCAAAATTTCAGGTCATTCGGAGGTGATTATTTTGGATTTTTGATCAAATGCGTGTTTCGGAAGTTTTTGAAGAACTTAGGCTTGAATCCGATGTGAATAGATGGTTTTGGTATTGTTTGAAGTATTTTGAGGATTGGAACAAGTTTGGGTGATGTTTTAGGATGTGTTGATGCTTTTGGTTGAGGTCCCGGGGCCTCGGGCTATTTTTAGATGGCCAACGGAAGGTTTTTGGGACTTTGCATAAGATTTGAAAATTCCTTGCACATAAGAGAGTTAGCACTACCAAATATAATATCATCAACGTAAATCTGAATAATGAGATTACCTTTTGATAATCTTTTAATAAATAGGGTATTATCTACTTTACCTCTTGTGAAGCCATGATCAACAAGAAAGGAACTAAGTCTATCATACCAAGCACGTGGAGCTTGCTTTAGTTCATATAGTGCCTTCATGAGCTTGTATACATGGTAGGGAAACATTGCATCTACAAACCGAGGTGGTTGTTTCGCGTATACTTCTTCCTTAATAAATCCATTCAAAAAAGCACTTTTGGCATCCATCTTAAACAACCTAAATCCTTTAAATGATGCGTATGCTAGAAGAACTCACATGGATTCCAAACGAGCTACTGGAGCGAAGGTTTTGTCATAGTCGACTCCTGCTTGTTGTGAGTATCCTTGATCAACTAGTCTGACTTTATTTCTCACTGCCTTCCCATCCTCGTTCAATTTGTTTTTGAAGAACCACTATGTTCCGATTATAGAAACATTGCTAGGTTTGGGTATTAGATTCCATACCTGATTTTTACTGAAGTGATCTAACTCTTCCAGAATTGCTTGAACCCAACTTAAATCTTTTAGAGCTTCCTCTATCTTCTTTGGTTCAACCTGAGAGATTAATGCAATATTTGCTTTCTTTTTGAGAGATCCTTTGTTTTTCATTCCTTCATTTGGATCCCGTATGATGAATTTTTGAGGATATTCAGGCTCGCTTCCCTATTCATTTGGACGCACTACATTAGGAGTCGACTCGATTAGATGATTTGGTACACTATTACTGGTTTCATTAGTTAACTCTATCGTAGCAGATATATCAGTCGACTTTTGAGATTTGCTTATCTCTTGAATTTCTCGAGCATGATCTTTATTACCTGCAATAATTCCTTTCTCGACCAAGGGATTAATTTCATCGAATATAACATGTACAGATTCTTCCACACATAATGTGTGTTTATTATTGACTCTAAAAGATCTACTATTTAATTAGTATCCTAAGAAAAATACCTTCATCACTTCTTAGATAGAATTTACCGAGGTTTTTCTTACCGTTATTGTGAATAAAACTTTCTTCCGAAGGGATGAAAGTAACTGATATTGGGATGTTTACCTTTCCATATTTCATAGGAAGTCTTCTTCAAATGGTCCTTATGAGACATCGATTGAGAATGTGACAAGATATACTTACACCTTCTGCCCAAAAATTATTTGGAAGTGAATTATCTAGTAGCATGGTTCTTGCCATATCTTGGAGGGCTCTGTTCTTTCTTTCTGCAACCGCATTCTATTGTGGTGATCGGGTGCAGAGAAATTATGAGTGTATCCCTAATCATTACAGAAATTTTAAAATGATCTACTTTCAAATTCTCCTCCATGATCATTCTGAATTGTTGAGATCATATATCCTGAATTGTTGAGATCATATATCCTTTTTCTCTTTCAACCTTTTTACAGAAAACTTCAAAGTTTCTTAATGCTTCATCCTTATAAGATAAGAAAATTACCCAAGTGAAACGTGAATAATCATCAACAGTAACAAAGGCATACCTCTTTCCTCCTATACTAGCAGTTCTAGTAGGCCTAAATAAATCCATATGAAGCAATTGCTAAGTTTTATAACAATAACAACACAACAACGACATACCCACTAGAATCTCACTAGTGGTGTCTTGGGAGAGTAAAGTGTACGCAGACCTTACCCCTACCCCGAAAAACGCAGAGAGGCTATTTCTACGAGGCTCTCGGCTTAACAGGAAAGGTAATAATATCGTAGAAGTAGATACAATATCTTTATTTTTGAAAGAATTTCTAGTCTGCTTACCAATTTGACATGCATCACAGATATGAGTTCTAGAAAATTCAGTTTGGTAAGCCAAAAACTAACTCATGTTTGGACAATTTTTCTATCAAATTCATGCTAGCATGACCAATTTTCCTATGCCATAACCATGGATCATCATACATGGATGATAAGAAAATATGGTTATCTATCTTTTCAAATTCATCAAGGATATAAACATTTCCATACCTTTTACCAGGAAGGACTGTTTTACCTGATTTGTGTTCTATGGCACAACATGTTTTCTTAAAATTTACCTCATATCCTGAGTCGCATAGTTGAATTATGCTCAGATGATTGTAGTTGAGTCCATCGACGGGATACACTTCAGTGATATCATAATTGTTATTGAAGGGAACTATTCCAATACAAATTATTTTGCCTTTTGAGTCGTCACCAAACTTAATACTTCCTCCATAAATTTTTGTAACTTCTTTGAATAGGTTTTTGTCACCTGTCATGTGACAGGAACACACGCTATCTAGATACTATTTTCCTTTGCGGCTTATTCTGTGGTATTCCTACAAAACATAGTAATTACTTTCTTTTAGGTACCCAAGGTTGCTTGGGTCCTGGGGGGTTAGTATTGCTAGATTCAAAATAGTGTTTTTGGTTTCCAAACCATCATGACAAGTTTGCTTTACGAAAGCGACAAAAAGAATATTTGTTGTCCATGTTTGTTGCAATAGTGACACGTAACTTCTGACCTACCTTTAGGTCTTTCATTAGTGTTAGTACTAGTAGACTTTGTTCTGGCTTATCCTTTACCAATTGACTTATAAGTCGCCTGATTTGACCTTATAAAACTATGACTGGTGGATTTGTGTATGCCATTAAGTTGCATTTGCAATTCCTCAAACTCTTCTTGAAGTACTTTTGTTTCTATTTCACATACTTCATGTCTAAGTTTCCAGTCTTTAACATCTTTATTTAGTCTCTTAAGCTCGTTCATCATTTTTTGAGTTTCGTTCAAAGTTATCAAGAATATCTTGCAATTCATTGCATCTTTCACAGTTATAAAATCTTACCTCACTTGTTTCACCTCGTGGCATAAAACAATTTTCATCTTTTCCTTTGTCATCTGATGTGTCTTCATTTGTCCAGCATCCTAAGGATTTGGTTAGCTCGTTTTCCAGATTCGTCATGAAGCAAAGATTTTGTATCTCTTCGTGCTCTGAACTGTCGTCATCACTCCAACTTCCAAAATATTGGTTCTTGTTAAAGCATCTAGAAATTTTTCTTTTTAGTTCTGGGCACTCATCTTGAATGTGTCCAAATCTTCCACACTCATAGAATTTTCCATCACTCTTGTCATGTTCGTTGTATTGCCTGGATCGTTTGGGCGGAATTCTTCCTTTCTTTGTATTTTTTAATCTTTTCATTAACCCATTCATGTTTCTTGATAGCATAGAAATCTCTTCTTGTAGAGCTTGAGGATCATCAACAATTTTATTTTCAGTTATTCCAATTGAAGCTTTGAATGTGACAATCTTCTTTTTCTCTTCTTGACTAGTTTTCTTGAGATGCATTATTTCTAAAGCTATAAGTTCTTCTCACAATTCATCATATGATACTTTGTTTAGATCTTGAGATTCAAGTGTGACTACTTTGATCTGCCTAGTGGTTGGCAGGCTTTTGAGAATTTTCTGACTTGGTCACCACTGGTATATGGCTTGCCAAATGCCTTTAAATCGCTAATTATTTTGTTGAAACTGGCAAACATCTCTTCAATGGGTTCTCCTTCTTTCATTGAGAAGAATTCGTAATCATGAACCAACATGTTGATATGTGTTTCCTTTACTTTGCTGGTTTGTTCGTATGTAACCTCAAGCATATCCCACATTTCTTTGGTTGTATCACATCTAGAGATTTTCTCATATTCTTCACTACTTATAGCATTATGAAGCAGATTTCTTGATTTATAGCGAACTTGTATCACTTCTATTTGCTTTTTTGTATATGAATCTATATCTTCAAGATCAGCAAGTGGTGGAGTAGTAGCAGGTAAAAGATAGTTTCCCTTTTTATGACTCTCCAAACTTTAATATCATAAGCCTTGACAAAGATCTCCATGTGCACCTTCCAATAAGAAAAATATTGACCATTGAAGTATGGTGGTATAACTTGTAAAGTTCCTTCCTGGAAGAAAGCTCCTATAGTTACTTGATTTGCCATGATCTTTTCTCACAAGTTGTTAAGAAAAAATAGAATGTGAGCCTTGCTCTGACACCAATTGAAAGTACAAGAGGGGGTGAATCCTATATTGTTTTTAATCTTGATCTCTATTAGTTGATTGGTTCTTCAATTAGTCGACTAGATGCAATAACCTAACAGTTATAATAGCAAAATATAAAATGCAGAAAGTAAGCGCAGAAATTAAAGACACCAAATTTTTTATACTGGTTCGAATTTAATGTGAATCCTAGTTCAATCCCCTTAGGTTGCAAGGGAGTTCTTTTTAGTGAATGCCTTTCTTCGAGTACAATGGAATTGACGTGATAGCTCAGTTCCTATAACACTCATCTCTTTTGATACAATGTCTCACCAATGTTATACTCTCCTCTTTCTCTGACTTGATACACGACAGGTCTCAAAAAACTACAATGTTTGTTTGCAGTAGAAAAAATTGAGGATTTTTTGTTCGTTCAAGGTATATATGTCTAAGGCTTGATGCTGAGTATAAATACTTTGGTGAAGATCGTTTGCTGATGAGACTTGACAACTCAAGAGATTTGATCCTTACAAAGAGATTTATTTTTTTCAAGAATAAGATTGCTTTCTGATAATAAAGTAGATGTAATTGGTATACTTGAAACTAGAATAAAAGAACATAAATCAAAAAAGATCTTTGATAGAATTGCAAGAGGATGGATGTGGAAATGCAACTATTCAAGGGCTGCTAATGGAAGAATTTGGCTCTTGTGGAAGACTCATATTCAGGTCCATGTATCAGAAATATCAGACCAATTCCTACACTGTCTTGTAGAGGATACAAGGAGTGGAACCAAATTTCAATTTACTGTTGTATATGCTTATAACACTGCAGTCCTGAGGGAGCAATTGTGGAGTGACATGAAAACCATTCCTGTGAATCAACAAGATGCATGGCTGGTTAGTGGAGACTTCAACTGTGTGCTCAACTCTGAAGATAGGTTGGGATCTCCTGTAACTGAAGCTGAAGTAAGAGACTTTAGAGGTTTAGTTGATGATTTGCAACTCACTGCAGTTAGAGCAACAGGATGGCATTATACATGGACTAATAAACAAGACCCTGAATCAAGAGTATATAGCAAGATAGATTGGGCTTTTGGTAACTACCAATGGTTGCAGCAATTTGGACATTTGGAGGCAGACTACATGAACCCTCTAATATCTGATCATTCACCTATATTGATCAAGTTTTGTGTGTACAAGCCACTACATCCTAAACCCTTTAGGTTGTACAACAGTGTGCTAGAGCATGAACAGTTTCCAGAGATTGTAGAGAATGTATGGAACAAGGAGTATGGTGGATCACACATGAAGCAGATATGGAGCAAGCTAAAGGCAGTAAAACAGGAATTAAAAGGGCTGAATGAATACCTAGCCAAATACAAGCAGCATATTATTATGACAAGAGAGAAACTTGACAGCTTACAAATGCAAATGAGGCATGATTGCTTTTCACAGGAGCTAATTTGTAAAGAAAGAGGGTTGCTAGATGATCTTACAAAGTGGAACAATGTGGAGGAACAAGTGATGAGGCAGAAATCCAAAGCCACATGGATTGAATGTGGTGACTCAAACACTAGGTATTTCCATGCTCAATGGAAAATAAAAAATGGTCAGAGTAATATTACTTCCATTTACACAGACATAGGGATCAAACTTGTTGAGCCAATGGCAGTGGAACAGGAATTTTTAAAAGTGTTTCAATCATTAATGGGTGAAGCTGCTACTGAACTTCCTTGTGTGGATACTAGCATAATGAAGGGGGGTCCTTGTCTCACAATAGACCAACAGCTTGAACTGATTAAGACAATGTCCTTGGAGGAAATTACTGCTGCTATTTCAGAAATGCCTAGGGATAAGGCACCTGGAATTGATGGATTTCCTATAGAATTTTTCACCAAAAACTGGAGTATAGTCAAGCATGATATCTATGCTGCTACCAAGGAGTTTTTTGAAACAAGTAATCTGCCAAGAATGATCAACAATACTGCAATAGCATTGGTGCCAAAGGTTAAGAATCCTACTACAGTCAAGGATTTTAGACCAATTGCATGTTGTACTACATTGTACAAGATCATTTCAAAAGTTATCACAAGGAGGATGAAAGGCATTATGGGAGAGTTGATTGGCCCTGCTCAATCTGCATTCATAGAAGGAAGATCCATCATTGATAATATTCTACTAAGCCATGAAATTTTCAAAGGATACTCTAGGAAAGGGATTTCACCTAGATGTGTCCTTAAAGTGGATCTTAGAAAAGCCTATGACACCTTAGAATGGAATTATTTGAAGCAGATCCTCATAGCTTTGGGCTTCCCTGCTAAATTCACAGGCTGGATAATGGCTTGTGTGTCATCTGCTTCTTACTCTCTTGTAATGAATGGGGGTCTTACTAAGCCATTCAATGCTAAGAGGGGTTTAAGGCAAGGAGACCCTATGTCTCCTTATCTATTTGTCTTGGCCATGGAGTATTTGAATAGACTGCTGCAGCAACTTCACAACAATGGCAACTTCAATTTCCATCCTAGATGCAGGAAGCTAAACATCTCACATGTGTGCTTTGCAGATGATCTTTTAATGTTCTGTAGGGCTGACTTGGTTTCTATACAGATTCTACATAGCACATTCCTCATATTTTCTGCAGCATCTGGGCTTCAAGCAAATGTAAACAAGAGTGCTATCTATATTGCTGGAGTTTCAAGGGACACCAGGGAGGAAATTATGCAGGCTCTAGGATTTATTGAAGGGCAGCTTCCATTCAAATATCTTGGAGTTCCTCTTGACTCTAAGAAATTAGCTGTTCATCACTATTTACCTCTCATTGAAAAGATCACAGCCAGGATCACTTGTTGGTCTGCAAAACTACTCTCCTATGCTGGGAGGGTTCAATTGATCAAGGCAGTAGTATTTGGTATGCAATCTTATTGGGCACAAGTGTTTATTATTCCTAAGAAGGTGCTGAAAACTATAGATACTATATGCAGAACATACTTGTGGACAGGGAAAGCAACAGTCTCAAGGAGGGCTCTTGTAGCTTGGGAAAAGGTTTGCCAACCTATCTCAACTGGTGGTCTGAACATAATGAGATTGGATATTTGGAATAAAGCTGCTATAGTGAAGTTACTCTGGGATCTAGCAAGGAAAAAAGATTGCCTATGGGTTAAATGGATACATACTTATTATATCAAGAATAGGAATTTGGAGTTAGTCACTGTTCCATCCAACTTCTCTTGGGTGGTGAAAAAGATTCTTAACTGTCGACCAATGGTGATGGAGAATGCTCAAATGCAAGGAGGACTCTTGGCCAGAATGCAGAATGTGTGCTGGGGTTGGGAAATTCCATATCCAGAAGATGTATACTGCATTACTACCTCAACTCCCAAAGGTAACATGGAAGAATATTATGCTTGTTCATTCTGCCCTTCCTAAACACAGGTTTACAATCTGGTTAGCAGCTCACCAAAGGCTACCTACAATAGAGAGGCTTCAACATATGGGAATTCACATTCCAACCTCATGTGTATTTTGCCAACTCTTTGAAGAAGAATTCAATCATCTATTCTTTGAATGTGCTAATACTAACAGAATATGGTGTAGAATTCTAAAGTGGCTGGGGTACATAAGGACCATTAGATGCTGGGAAGATGAGTTGAAATGGATATGTAGTCAAGTCAAGAGTAAAAACTGTCGAAAGGCCATTACTGCCACAGCATTTGTGACCACAGTTGCAATCCTATGGAGAAGTCGAAATGCAATCAGATTTGAAGCTAAGAGATTTGATGAAGATCATTGTTGCAAGGAGATATCAGTTTTAATTCATGCAAAAAATAGGAATAGGTGGAAGAATGAGCTTCAGCTGCTCAATTCTTACCCTTAGATTAGTCTGCTCAATCATTGTAAATGAATAGAAGAAATTAGAGTGAGATAGGGGGCAATACTCTATAGATATGTAGTAGAAGTCCATACTACTACCATTGAACTACATTGTATATTTGTTTTTGATATTAATACAAAGTCAGTTAAGCTAAAAAAAAGAAAAAAAAAAAAAAGATTGCTTGTCGTTGTTCTTCCTTGATGAAAGGAAATTAACGGCTTTCCTTCTACAGTTTTTAATGATGAGGGTTTACTCCTTGATTCTTGGTCCTTCCGAAATTAGCCGCTCAGCTACTCTTCTTATAGAATCTTCGGTGTGTTTTGACTACTTCAATCTTTCGGATTTGAATGTGTTAGTCTTGATTACTGCCTTAAGTTTAGGCTTGCTTGATGCTTTTCATCACAATCTTTGCTAATTTATTTTACTTTCTTAAGCATCCAGATTTGCTGACTGATTCGTAATATTTGCTGATTGGTTTCTTTCGTTAAGCATTCAGATTGACTCATGCAATTTTGTTCTTTCTTAAGTAACTCCTTAATTCCTTATTTTTCTATAATTGATTTTCTGCCCAAATATATTATTTGTATAATTTAAATTAGATCTAATATATATGACTTCTGAGTAGTAGACAGAGAACTAAATGGCATGTTAAAAAAAATAATTTTATCTACACTTGAGTGTCAGGGAAAGCAAAAGTTCTCTATTGCTAGTTATATATTCGTAAGTCCGAGTTAAGTGGAGTGAGCCAAACAAAATAAAAATAAAAATAAAAATATACAATTGCTGTTGAAATAATTGAGTAGTTCGTCGCATGAAAAGTGAGTACAACTCCTTGTTACTAGGTGAATACCCAAGTTAATATAAGTCATTTTAAAAGTTACCACTGGACGGTTCAAATCACAACAGTATGTTTAAAATTACTTTCGTTCTTCCCTCTCACTAAAAGAAAACATGAAAAGTAATATTCTTTTTGTTTCAGTTTATGTGAACCTATTTTTTATTAATTTTTTTTTTTAAAAAATTGTTTTTAAATTTGATAATAATTTAGTTTAAATTTATAAATCTACCCTTAATAAGAATTGTTTATAATCATACAAATACTCTGGACACCTTTATGACTTGTTTAAAACCACAAATTTCAAAAACCTTTATTTTTTCTTAAACTCCATATACAGTCAAACATGCTCGTTTGAATTGAAACGGAGGGAATTAGGGGTGTGCATTCGAATGGGTTTACGATAAATGAATCAATTTATCGATAAATCGAATCGATTATTTGTTATCGAAATCGAAAAAATCGAAATCTTATTGAAACGATAACGATAAGCATATGTACAAATCGATAATTGATAAGTAATTATCGATAAGGGTCAAAATCGAATCGATAAATCGAATGCACACCCTAGAATGTAGACACTTGTTAAATGAGTATTACCTATTTGTGTAGATTAATATAACATACATAATGTATATATATTCCGCTACTATTTTGAAAGCGGCTATATAATATTATTTTCCCTAATCTATACCCTTTCCTTTACCCTAAGTCCCTTACCCTATTATTTCCTCTACCACATTTAAGGAATGATCATATTTAAAGATCAAGGAAATGAAGTTCAAACTACTGAAAAACAGAATTAGCCATGATGATATGTTTTATTTTATTTTATTTTTTTATATCATTGGAGTGTTTGTGGCATACATTTGATCCCTTACTTTAGTTTTGTTGCATGTGCTTGTTGACATACTTTTATATTATAAATGGTGTTCGTCTTATTTTAACTTCTTTTTGTCCATAAAGTTAGGCGCATCTATAGCGATATACTTTTCGTAAAATCTCGCAAATTATTTTAATGGTGTAATCGATAACCGAATCGATTAGCCCCCAAAATCGATAAATCGAAATCGAAAAAATCGAAACCTTATTAAGACGATAACGATAAGCATATTGACAAATCGATAATCGATGAGTAATTATCGATAAGAGTCAAAATCGAATCGATAAATCAAATGCACGCCCATAAAAGGAATAGTAAGTAATAAACGTGGCATTTTCTGTATATGGCACTATTCTCTCTCTCGGCAATTACAAAATTAGCAGACAGTAATGAGACGACGTTATTTAAAATTTTACATTTGGGAACAACAATTTCCGCCATTTAAGAGTTTCATTTTATGGAATTATACAGGACAATCACTTGTGCGGATGTGTGAACAATAAATTAAACCAAAGCTAGATATTACTAGAATATTCTAGACTATTCTAACATAGTCTAGAATGAGCTAGAATGTTCTAGAAGGTTCGAGAATATTATGGAGTTCTCTGGAATATTCTAGAAGATGATAGAAACTCTTTTATGTATAGTAGAGAATGTGAGAATATTCTAGAGTAGTGGAATATTCTAGAACATATGAGAATAGGTAGATATGAATATTGTTTAGGATACTTATATGGAATATTCTAGAATGTCGTAGAACATGGAGGTTGATGCCTATATATAGGGGAAGACCTCCTCATTTGTATGATGTACAAAAGGAGTGAAGCAAAGTGTGAGCCCAAGTGTGTACCAAAGTGATCCCTTGTGTAATAAAAGTTGAAGAATTACAAAAGTCTCTCTCCATATAGCTACATATATTAAACCTTCCAAACTACCTCCATTTCTTCATTTATCAACTAAACAAAATCTCTTTCCTTCTTACATTTAAAGGTCTTCTACCTTTAAATTGTTTTCCTACATCTGGTATCAGAGCCATTGGTTCGTTAGGAGGGTGATTCATTAACTATGGCAGGAAAGAATGTCGTGTGCATGGTTCCCAAGTTGATGGGGAAACAAAATTACAACTTTTGGAGGATTCAGAGTGAGACACATCTGAAGGCGTATAATTTGTTAAAATATACGCGAGAAGAACTGGAGGAAGGTGCCGAAGAGAATGAAATAAGGCGTGATAGTATGGCCTTGTCCCAAATACACCAGGCCATCGATATGTCTGTGTTTGGCAAAATTTCCACAGCCCAAACAACAAAACAGGCTTGGGATATTTTGGCCAAAGCATATCGTGGAGTTGATAAGGTCCAAAAGAATAATTTGATGGTGCTAAAAAGGAAGTTCGAGCTTGCCACGATGGAGAAGTCAGAGACGGTTGAGGGATACTTTTCGAGGTTGACGGAGATCAAGAATGAGATGGAGCTCAATGGTCATACCCTCAGCGATGAGACATTCGTTGAAAAGGTACTTAATACTTTACCTATGAAGTTTGATCATATTGTGGCAGTAATTCAAGAGACCAAGGACCTTTCAACTTTAAGTACCGAGGAGCTTCTGGGCTCATTAATTCTTCATGAGAATAGAATTAATGGGAAATTAGAAGAGTCATTGGAGAAAGATCTGGCAAAGAAGGCATTGCAGGCACATACTAAAGTTAAAGAGAGAGGAGAATCTTCTAATGTGGCGGAAACTAGAGGACATGGTTTCCGAGGCAGAGGTCGTGGAGGCACCGGCAACTATCGTGGCCGTGGAAGAGGTAATCATCATTTCCAGCCAAGAGGAAATTACAACAATCCAGGTCAGCAAAAACCTCCCCTTAAATGCTATAACTGCGGTAAATTGGGTCATTATGCTAAAGATTGTTGGAGCAAAAGAACTGAAAATAAACAAGTTCATGCTCGAGTAGCTGAGGATGAAGGGGATAAAAGTGAAACCATTTTTTACTCCGCATCTATGGCTGCTGTTAGTGAAGAAACTAACAATGATGTCTGGTACGTTGACTCCGGATGTAGTAATCATATGTGCGGTAAGAAGGAGATATTTGCTGATTTGGACGAGTCTTTTAAATCCACGGTTAAATTTGGAAATAATCAAGTTATGCAAGTTGTCGGGAAAGGGAGAATACCGGTCACCATGGAGAATGGGCTTGAGTGCTCCATAAAAGATGTTTACTACGTGCCTAACCTGCTGCATAATTTGTTGAGCTTGGGTCAGCTCCAACACAATGGATATGAAGTGCATTTCAGTAATGATATATGCACTATAAGAGACAAGAGTATGAAAATTATAGCCAAGGCAAGTATGACCAAAAATCGGATGTTTCCAGTAACTTTCAACTACGGTCACTTACCCTGCTATAATTCAATTGCTCTTGATGATACTTGGTTATGGCACATGAGGTTTGGCCACTTTAATTTCGGCGGTTTACAATATCTTGTGAGGAATAAGATGGTGTCAGGTTTGCCTTCACTTGACTTTGTTCCAAGACAGTGTGAAGCATGCATTTTGGGGAAGAAGCATAGAGAGCCATTTCCCAAAGGCAAAGCTTGGAGAGCAAAACACCCATTGCAGCTGATACATTCTGATTTGTGCTCGGTGGAAGTTCCTTCGCTCGGTGAAAGTAAGTAATTCATTACTTTTATTGATGATTTCAGTAGAAAAGCATGGGTGTATTTGCTGAAAAATAAGTCTGAAGCTTGTGACACATTCAAAAGCTTCAAAACATATGTTGAAAAACAAAGTGGTCATTTTATAAAGACTCTGAGAACAGATCGAGGCACAGAGTACATTGTGTGTGATGATTTTTTGAAGAAGCATGGGATTCAACATCAGTTGACTGCAAGGTACACTCCTCAACAAAATGGAGTTGCGGAAAGAAAGAACAGGACTGTGATGGATATGGTGCGGTCAATGCTGGCAGCAAAACAGCTGCCTAAAGAATTCTGGGCTGAAGCTGTCTCTACTGCAATTTACATATTAAACAGGTGCCCTATGAGAAGCAACCATGGAAAAACACCTTATGAGGTATGGACAGGTAGAAAACCAAATATTTCTCATTTACGAATATTTGGTTGTCTTGCCTATGCGCATATACCCGATCCACTGCGAAAGAAGCTTGACGAGAAAGCAGAAAAGAGCATATTTGTTGGCTACAGTCGACAGACAAAAGGGTACAAGCTATATAATCCAGACAACAAAAAGGTTATTGTCAGTAGAGATGTCACCTTTGATGAACATGGAGCATGGGATTGGAAGAAAAAAGCAGTTGAGCCATCTCAACCTCCAGCACCATCATATCTTGATGACGAGGAGCATGATGAACCTGCGCAACAACAGTCTCCCTCAGAAATACAACCAATACAGCATGGTCGATCACAGAGGCAACGACGAATACAGCATGGTCGGTAATTATGTTGATACTCTAACTGACAGAAGATATTTTGAACTTTGCCTTGTTTTCAGATTGCGATCCTGTGAATTTCAAGGATGCAATTGAAGAAGAACGTTGGGTGAAAGCAATGGAGGAGGAAATCCATTCTATTGAGAAGAATGATACTTGGGAGCTTACCGACCTTCCAAGAGGAAAGAAACCCATTGGAGTAAAGTGGGTATACAAAACAAAGTATAGACCAACGGGAGAAGTCGACAGATACATTAAAGGAACTCAAGGAGATGGAATCTGCTATCCTAGAGGTGAGTCATTGAACTTCTTGGATACACTGACAGTGATTGGGCTGGTGATACGATCGAGAGAAAAAGTACTTCCGGCTATGCATTCTTCACTGGTTCGGGTGTGTTTTCTTGGAGTTCAAAGAAACAACCAGTGATAGCATTATCCACTGCTGAAGCCGAGTACATTGCTGCATCAAATGCTGCTACACAGGCGGTATGGTTGAGAAGAATGCTCAGGTTTCTTCAACACAAACATGATGGTCCAACCACGATATTTTGTGACAACCAATCGGCAATCAAGTTGGCGAAGAATCCAGTACTTCATGGTCGCAGCAAACACATTGATATCAAATATCATTTCATTCGAGAAATGGTACGAGAAAATGAGATCCGAATTGGCTACTGCAGAACTGGTGAACAGGTGGTAGATATTTTCACCAAGGCATTGAAGATGGAGACTTTTCTGAAGATGAAAACGTTATTAGGAATAACCACCTATGAGGCTTTGGTTTAAGGGAGGCAATGTGAACAATAAATTAAACCAAAGCTAGATATTACTAGAATATTCTAGACTATTCTAAAATAGTCTAGAATGAGCTAGAATGTTCTAGAAGGTTCGAGAATATTATGGAGTTCTCTGGAATATTCTAGAAGATGATAGAAACTCTTTTATGTATAGTAGAGAATGTGAGAATATTCTAGAGTAGTGGAATATTCTAGAACATATGAGAATAGGTAGATATGAATATTGTTTAGGATACTTATATGGAATATTCTAGAATGTCGTAGAACATGGAGGTTGATGCCTATAAATAGGGGAAGACCTCCTCATTTGTATGATGTACAAAAGGAGTGAAGCAAAGTGTGAGCTCAAGTGTGTACCAAAGTGATCCCTTGTGTAATAAAAGTTGAAGAATTACAAAAGTCTCTCTCCATATAGCTACATATATTAAACCTTCCAAACTACCTCCATTTCTTCATTTATCAACTAAACAAAATCTCTTTCCTTCTTACATTTAAAGGTCTTCTACCTTTAAATTGTTTTCCTACATGATGAATTCTTTGTTTCTAG
Source organism: Nicotiana benthamiana (assembly GCA_034376525.1). NCBI lineage: Eukaryota > Viridiplantae > Streptophyta > Magnoliopsida > Solanales > Solanaceae > Nicotiana > Nicotiana benthamiana. The sequence goes on from CM067327.1 coordinate 36,984,672, forward strand.
TACAGTTAAATAGTTGGTTTGACTAAGTTTTTTTTGGCCAAAAACATTTTCGGTCAAAAATTGAGGTATTTGACCAAGCTTTTAGAAGAAAAAAAGTGCTTTTTAGGAGGCGCAGAAGCAGTTTTGAAGAAGTAGAAAAAAAGCACTTCTCTCCAGAAGCACTTTTTTTAGAAGCATTTTTTAGAAAAATACACTTAGAGCAGTTTTTTAAAGCTTGGTCAAACACTAATTGCTGCTCAAAAGTACTTTTTAAACTAATTAGCCAAACGCAAACTATTTCTCACCAAAAATAGTTTTGAGAAAAACACTTTAAAAAAAAACTTCTCAAAATAAACTGATTTTTACAGTTTGGCCAAACGGGCTATAAATATCCCTTCGATGAAAGGATTGAATATCCAATCCTACCTATCTTTAGTGAGTTTAGTGGAAAGTGTCTCTTTTCAAACCCATAGTGCTGTTTATACAGACCGCACTAAAGCTTAGGGTTAGACGCAATGAACTAATTAGCTAGTACCCGTTATGGGTGTATCAGGCCCAAAAGGAGGCTATATTAACTAGTAATTTTTATTTCTTATTGCAAAAGTTGATATCTTATTTTAAATAAATATTTTAAAAAAAATTATATTCCATAGTTGCCTTTCGATTTTTATAGTCAAATATCTATTTGTGGTCACCTCCTACCCTTAAGCCATAAAATACGCTTTGTATTATTTTTTTCTCTCATTCTTTCAGATTTTTCTCCACTCTCTCTCTCCCCCAACGCTAGTCTTTCTCCATGAATACAATCACAATTCTCCACTGATTCATTTCTATTGTCTCGAAAATTTTTTATTTGAGTGATCATCGATGGCGGAGAATGACAAAGCGGGGAAAAACCACTCATTGAAACTCCATATAGCTCTCTGCTTTCACCGCACCAATTGTCATTTTTGTGTTATTGCCGCTTCTTATATATTGTGCCCTAATCAATTGAAACTTATTTCAAAATCCCTTTCCGAATCTAGAGTACATCTTCCTTCCTCATCCATCCACTTCTGCTATGGCTAACTGGGCAGGCTTTGACGCTTCTCTTCCTTCTTGAATTCGCCATTGAAGGCTTGAAGACTTTGACGTTATTTTTTCGATTAATTCGTCATTGAAGGATATAAGTTATTTCGTCATTGAAGTATATAAGTTTATGTGATTTCTACATCTTCTGAGATGTGACATTGAAGACTTTGACGTTGTTTTCACTACTGGCTTCCGGTGAATGACGGATTCTTCGAAATTAGGATTTGTTCTTGAACAGAGATGATGGAGTTCGGGGCTGAGTAACTTGATTTTATGTTAATATATTTCAATGTATTTTCATATTTCATTATATTCATTATCTTTTTTTATTGTAATTCAATGTATCTCATTGTATTCCATGTATTGCATTGTATTCATTGTCTTTTTTTTTATTATATTTCGATGTATCCCGTTGTATTATATGTATTTCATTGTGTTCACTGTCTCGCTATATGCCATGAATGTAATATTAGTATAATTTATGTATTCAGATGTATCTGAATATTGCTATATTTTTTGTGTATTTTTCGGTTGAGAATCTTTTTTACAACTGAAAATACAAAATTTATGTGTTATAATTGAGTTTGTTGAGTTATTAGGAATCTAATATGTTGATTGATTCATTTTCCGTTTTAAAAACAATGAAATCTCTTATTTCACGCCGGGAATACAGTCGGATACAATCGAATGCAATAATCTATCCAGCTATAATCCCATGTTTCGATCCATGAATCAGTCAAATACACTCGAATATAACAACTGATTAGTTGGATTTTCCCGATTCGCGGCTATTTTTGCTACTGTATACATGAATACAATAGCTTAAATATATCAAATATATCTTATAACAATAGAAAAAGTATCTATAATCCGTAATATAGCAAATGGTATCTATAGATAGCTAATTAATACTAAACAATTTTTTCCATGTAGGACTTTTATTTTATGGAATTATACAGGGCAATCACTTGTATGGATGAATTCCTTATTTCTAGTACATCCTAAAAATCCCTTTGATGAATGCGGAGAATCTCCAATCCTACTTGTCTTTAGTGAGTCTAGTGGAAAGTGTCTCTTTTCAAAACCCATAGTGCTATTAATAGGCTACACTGAAGCTTAGGGTTAGACGTAATGGACTGCTAATTAGCTAGTACCAGTTATGGGTGTATTAGGCCCAAAAGGCAATTAACTGAATTAGCAGCCTATATTAATAGGAATTTTTACTTCCTATAGCAAATGTTGATATCTTATTTATTTTAAATAAATACTCTTTTAAAAAATTATATTACATAGTTACCTTTTGATTTTTATAGTCAAATATCTATTTATGGCCATTTCCTACCGTTAAGCCATAAAATACGCTTTGTATTATTTTTTTCTCTTATTCTTTCAAATTTTTCTCCTCATATCTCTCTCTCTCTCTCTCTTTTTCTCACTCTTTCTCTCTCTCTCTCTCTCTCTCTCAATGCCAGTCTTTCTCCATGGATACAACCACAATTCTCTATTTATTCATCTTCATTGTCTCATAAAGATCATTAACGGTGGAGAATGACAGAGAGGGGCAAAACCACCCATTGAAACTCCCTATAGCTCTCTTCTTTCACCACACCAATTGTTATTTTTGTGCAATTCTCACTTCTTACATATTGTGTCCTAATCAATTGGATCTTATTTCAAAAGCCCATTCCGAATCTAGAGTACATCTTCCTCCCTCATACATCCACTTCTGCTATGGCTAACAGGGCAGGCTTTGACGTTCCTCTTCCTTCCTCAATTCGTCATTGAAGGTTGTTTTTTCTGTTAATTCGTCATTGAAGAATATAAGTTAATTCATTTTTATCAATTAATTCGTCATTGAAGTATATAAGTTTATGTAATTTCTACATCTTCTGAGAAATGGCATTGAAGGCTTTGACGTTGTTTTCACTACCGCTTCCGGTGAACGGCGGATTCTTCAAAATTTAAGGTTTATTTTTTAACAAAGACGACGGAGATTAAAGATGAGCAACTTAATTTTCTGTTAATATATTTTAATGCATTTTCATATATTTCATCGTATTCATTGTCTCTTTTTCCTATAATTCAATATAACTCGTTGTATTTCATGTATTTCATTGTATTTACTGTCTTTTTTCATTGTACTTCAATGTATCCCGATGTATTCTATTTATTTCATTGTATTCACTGTCTCGCTATATTTCATGAATGTATTCGTATATTTTTTTAATTAATATGATTTATGTATTTAGATGTATTATGTAAATTTTCTGAAGATTGCTATGTTTCTTGTGTATTTTTCGGTTGACAATCTTTTTTATAAGTGAAAATAAAAATTTGTGTGTTATAATTGAGTTTGTTAAGTTATATTAGGAGTCTATTATGTTCATTGATTCACTTTCCGTCTTAAACAGTGTAATCCCCTATTTCACGCTGTGAGTACAGTCGAATACAATAATATGTCCAGATATACTCCATGTTTCACTCCATGAATACAGTCGAATACACTCAAATACAACAACTGATTAGCTGGACTTCCCTAATTTATGCCTATTTTTGCTAATTGTATTCATGAATACAACAGCTTAAATGCATCAAATACACCTTATAACCACAGCAAAGGTATCTATAATCTGTAATATAGCAAATGACATCTATAGATAGTTAATTACTACTAAAATATAGTGTTTTATAAAAAAATCTCCATTAACTATAAACTTATAATAAACCTAATCTTGTTTTATTATACTTAATTGCCATGCAGTAATTTTACTTCACATTTATAGCCAGCTCCGTAATATGTCAGTCTTTTTTCCTTTTCTTTCCCAAGATTTCTCTTTTGTTTTATACACACAAATAAAATAGAAAAAAAAACTTAGACCTAACCATTCATCTCTCCCCCTCTCTCAAAATTCAGTCATCCCTGTCATCCTATCTACCTTTCTCTTCTTCTTTTTTTTTTGTTCTTTTGCCCCACCTCACTAGACAAGAAAAGGATTTGCCATAATACATAGTTTACCACCCAACCTTTGGCTCAAATCCCCCTTACACACTTTCTATGGACAATAATAATCTTACACAAGAAACCTTTCTAAAGTGTATTTAGTACCCACCTCCTTTGACCAAATCCTGTTAATAAGACATCTGTGTATATCACGCGTTTGACTATACTTAATTTTAACACATTACCTTATAATAAATAACCAGACCCTAACTGACCCTACCCGACCCACAAGCTAATACGCATTTTAACCAAACTTACCCCAGTCACTACTCAAAATCCAATACAGCTAAAAGGAGCGACTGTAAATGCGATTCAGGCGACCATCTCAAGCTACGGTTTCATCGTGGATTTTCGGTGGATTTATGCGTTTAATAGGTTAGTAATTTTGTTTTCTTTGCATTACCCGTTTATTTTAATAGTGGGTGGGTTGAACCTAGGGTTGTTTTGAAATTTCTTTTATTTTGCTTAGGGTTATCAGACTTTTTAAAGGGTAATCTTGTTGTGAAGTTGTCGTCTTGTTGCCTTTACAGATAGTTTTTTATTTAAAAAATTTTCTTGTATTTGGAACCGTGTGTACCGTTAGGGTTTAACTGATTATTGTAATAGCATTGCTCTGAACAATGTGATATGCTCTTGTATTTGTCTCCACATCTGTATTTCAACTGTACTCCTTTATTTCAATTGTTGCATATGAAAGCCCATTTAATTGTCCCTTATTTGTCCTTTTTTTGCAGATAATATCTTTTAAAATCATTATCCTCAGGTGGTACCATGATGGGGTATTAGTTCTTGGTAACTTTGTTCATTATGTGGGCGATAGTCAAACATTAACTTTAGATGTAGATGTGAATTTACTATCTCTTATCGAATTGATGAACTACACTAGGATCTACAACTGGAAAAATGTGGCTGTGTTGTATATTTGTCCGATGGATATAACAGATAAATTGGTAAATATTCTCACAGATAAGGATAGTTTAGACATTTGTAATGAATTGGAGGATGGGGATACATTAGATATTTATGTGACTCATGATGCCCCTTTATGTGTTGTTGAATTAAATAATGCTAGTAAAGGGGTTGGTTGGTCTAATAGTGGAGCTTTTAAGAGCACAACAATCTTAGAAGAAGAGGAAGATAGTGAATCTGATTCTGAATCAGAATCTGCCCCTGCTCATGAACATACCCCTTCCCCTTCTCATTCTCCTGAATCTGACCCTGCTCATGAAAATTTCCCTTCCCCATATCATTCTCCTGAACCTGCTCTTGCCCATGCAACTTCAAGATAACAAAAGATTGGAGTAGATAGTGAATTAGACTTTGATTATAGTGAAGGTGAGGATGACAATGAGAATGATTCAGACTTTGACAATAATGATAGTGATGAGAGTGATGGTGTAGATTTACATGTTCCTGATGATTTGGATTATGAATCTGATGTTCATGAACAATTTGTAGAGAGTAGGGATGAACTCAGGAAGTATAGGAGGAAAAGGAGTGAAAGGCCAAAAGATAGAGGTGATATTAACCTAGGTGATGCAGGAGTTGATATTGGTTTTGATGAATTAAGAACTGGTGGCAAGCAAAATAGGTACACAAGATTAGTAGCGACAGATGAGCCTTATTTTGGGTCTTCAGATGCTGAATGTTTTCCTTTAGATGTTGAAGATGAATTTGATGAAGAACATAAGGAGAAAATCGCTACCAAGAGGAGGAAAAAAGCCCTGATATTTGATCCAACTTTCAAGAAAATAACCTGGGAGTTGGGGTTGATTTTTTAGAGTGTTGAACAATTTAGGTTTGCTGTTAGTAAGTATGCAATTCAGAAAGGACTTCAAATTGAAAAGTATATTAATGAACCTGGTAGGGTGAGGGTAAGATGCAACAACAACTACAACAACTACCCAGTATACTCCCACCAGGTGGGGTCTGGGGAAGGTAATATGTAGACAGCCTTACTCCTACCCAAAAGGGCAGAGAGGCTGCTTCCAAGCGACCCTCGGCGCATAGGACAGAATGAAAAGCTGCATTGGAAAACAAAGAATAAAGTTAGGAACCAAGACAAGACAAAACACAGTAACAAAACAAAGCATAAGTAATCCTGCAGAAATAACGTAAATGATTATGCAAACATAAGAAACATAAATACCGTCGCATGCGACAATAACAAGCGACAACAATCATATTACCAACCAAGAGGGGACCTACGCTAAAACACTAGTCATCTACGGGTAACCCTACTATCCCACACCCAACCCCGGGTGGGGCGAACGAAGGACTCTAAGAGCCCCTAGCCTGCAACCCTGATTCTAGACCTCCAGACTCCCCTATCAAGGGTCAAGTCCTCGGTAACCTGCATACTAGTCATGTCCTGCCTAATCACCTCTCCCCAATGCTTCCTAGGCCTCCCTCTACCCCGCCGACCACCAACAATCTCCAGCCGCTCGCAGCTCCTCGCCGGGGCATCGGGACCCCTCCTCCGTACATGCCCGAACCACCTCAGCCTAGCTTCCCGCATCTTCTCGTCCACCGGGGCCACCTCTACCTTCTGTCGAATAACTTCATTCTTAATCTTATCTAGCCTGGTGTGCCCACACATCCACTTAAGCATCCTCATCTCAGCAACCTTCATTCTCACTCTGTCCCATACAACATCGCAGGTCTAACCACGGCTCTGTAGAATTTCCCCTTGAGTTTGTGTGGGATTTTCTTGTCACACAGGACCCCAGAAGCAAGCCTCCACTTCGACCACCCTGCTCCTATCCGATGGGTGACGTCCCCGTCAATCTCTCCGTTCCCCTGAATCACAGACCCAAGATATCGGACACTGTCCCTCTTGGCGATGGCCTGAGAACCAAGCATCACATCCCTGCCCACCCCACTCGGCTCGTCGCTGAACTTGCACTCCATATATTCTGTCTTAGATCTGCTTATTCTGAAACCTTTAGACTCGAGGGTCTGTCTCCATACCTCTAACCTTTCACTAACACCGGCGCTCGTCTCGTCTATCAATATTATATCATCAGCAAAGAGCATACACCAAGGCACATTCCCTTGGATATGACGGGTTAGAGCATCTATCACTAAGGCGAACAACAGGGGGCTCAACGCCGATCCTTGATGGAGCCCCATTACCACAGGAAAATGGTCTGAATTGCCACCCACCGTCCTCACCCTAGTCTTAGCCCCATCGTACATGTCCTTGATAACTCTGATATAGGCTTCTGGCACACTCTTCGCCTCCAAGCACCTCCATAGCACCACCCTCGGAACCTTGTCATACGCCTTCTCCAAGTCGATAAGCACCATATGCAGGTCCTTCTTCTTATCCCTGAATTGTTCCGCCAGCCGCCTGACTAGGTGAATAGCCTCAGTGGTGGAGCGGCCCGGCATGAAACCGAACTGGTTCCCAGATATATTCGTCGCCTCCCTCATTCGCGCCTCAATCACCCTCTCCCAAACCTTCATCGTGTGGCTCATTAGTTTAATACCCCTATAGTTGTTGCAGCACTGGATGTCCCCTTTGTTCTTGTACAAGGGCACCACTTTACTCCACCGCCACTCATCCGGCATCCTTTTAGTCTTGAAGATCACGTTGAATAGCCTAGAGAGCCACTCCCCTCCAGGTTTACCCATGCACTTCCAAAACTCCACCGGGATCTCGTCAGGCCCGGTAGCTCGACCCCTACTCATCCTACGCAACGCCCCTAAGACCTCCTCCACCCTAATGCGCCTGCAGTACCCAAGGTCTCTATGACGCTCTGAATGCCCCAACTCCCCTAGCCCTATGCTCCGATCCCCCTCCTCGTTAAGAAGTTCCCGGAAGTACGCCTGCCACCTCTATTTGATTTGCGATTCCCCCATCAGAACTCTACCATCCTCGTCCTCGATACACCTGACCTGGTCTAGGTCACGAGCTTTCTTTCCCTTGCTTTAGCCAGCCGGAATAACTTCTTATCCCCACCTCTCTCCCCTAGTTCCTCATACATGCGACCGAACGCCGCATTTTTAGCTTCCATGACTGCCATCTTAGCTTCTCTTCTCGCCTCCCTGTAGAACAACCTGTTCACTCTCCGCTCCTCCTCGCTTGTGCTCCCTGCCAACCTAGCGAACGCCGCCTTCTTCACCTCCACTTTTCCTTTGACTACCTCGTTCCACCACCAATCACCCTGCTGACTACCTGAATATCCCTTAGAAACCCCGAGCACGTCCCGTGCTACCCCCCTAACCAAGTTTGCTGTCGCTGACCACATAGCGTCCGCTTCCCCATAACTTCTCCAAGCTCCGCCCTCCACTAACCTCCTTTCCAACTCCTGAGCTTTCTCCTTAGACAAAGCTCCCCATCTAATCCTCGGTTGACCCCGGGCGCCCCTCCTCTTCTTCTTCACCCAGAGATCAACATCCATCACTAGGAGCCTATGAAGAGTTGAAAGAGACTCTCCCGGAATAACCTTGCAATCCTTGCACAAACCCCTGTCGCTCCTTCTGATGAGGATGTAATCAATTTGAGTCCTCGCCGCCGCACTCTTGAAGGTGACCAAATGCTCCTCCCTCTTCCGGAATGACGAGTTCGCAATCAGGAGCTCGGAAGCCCTAGCGAAATCAAGCAGCAAAGTGCCTCCTCCGTTCCTGGCCCCGAAGCCAGAGCCCCCGTGCACCTCATCGTAGCCACCAGCCTCAGCCCCAATATGACCATTGAAGTCCCCTCCAATAACTAACTTCTCCGACTGGGGAATACTCCCCACCAGATCGTCCAAGTCCTCCCAAAAGCGCCTTTTAACCTCCTCGGCTAAGCCTGCGTGCGGCGCGTAGGCACTGACAACATTGAGGACCCCACCCCCAATAACCAGCTTAATAGACATTAACCTATCGTTCACTCGCCTAACCTCAACCACAGACTCCCTTAGGTCCCTATCAACCAAGATGCCCACTCCATTCTTACCCCTCTCGAGCCCAGAGTACCACAGCTTAAACCCATCAGCGTCCCGCGCCCTAGTCCCTTTCCACCTAGTCTCCTGGAGGCACGCTATGTTAACCCTTCTCTGTTGGAGAACCTTTGCTAACTCGATGGACTTACCCGTCAGAGTGCCTATGTTCCAAGACCCAATCCTTAATCTATGGGCGACCGCCGCCCTCTTCCCACCCTTACCTCCTGCCTTACCCGAAATGCCACCCCCTGCACCCCTACACACCCCCGCTACCACCCCCCCCCCCTCCTGAGGACATGACCTTACGATATCATCACTCGCCGCGGCCACTATCCAGTGGCACACACGCACTAAAGCTAAAAAAGCAGATGTAGCAAACTAGATAACAACAGAATAGACCACACTCGGAATGCTAGTTAAAATACGTAAAGAATGTGCACAAAATAAGCAAGAGAGCGGGAGGTACCAACTCCCGGTGGAAAAACCTGGAAGTGTGCTTTGCTGCGCCCGAGTTCTCCTGAATCTGAGCAAAGTGCGGGGCTCTATTGCGTCCTGCCGTGAGTCTGAATGAGAGTTTGGACGGTAGTTGTTGGAGATCCTCGCCGTTGAAATAGGTACCTGTCCAAGGAAACAGAACACACCCACAAAAAGCAGGGAATAGAATAGAAGGAAAAGAGTAGGAGTTGCCGGTAAAATTTCCGACGAAAAGCAAGGTGGCTAAATGAACAATAAAGGATGAAAGTGACCAGTGAAAAATTCCGAGAGTACCAAGTGGGTCGGAAATCTGGAGGGAGAAAACTGTCCAAAAGAAGCCGGTGGAAAAAGTGCCGGGAAGTGGGCACACGCGCGCGGCGCGTGGAGGACAGGGGCAGCGCGTGCGGCTGTTTCCAGCAGCGAAATTTGCAGGAAATGTGCGCCTGACACTGTGTGTCACGATGGTGTGGGAGGTGAGTCAAAGAAACCCCCGAGGGATGTCGAAACACTGTCGGAACAGTGTTCCAGGCAGTGGGGTAAGGGGGGCGAAGGTGCGGTAGGGGTACTTACCTGGTGGTTACCTGGAGGTTCCGGCGACTCGCCAGATGGTGGTGGTGGAGCTGATGGTGTGTGCTTGGGGAAGGGATCGAAGAGAGAGAGAGAAGAGAAGAGAGAGAGAGAGTTAAGAGTTTTGTCAGGCAGCGGTGAGGGTAAGATGCATGCATCCAAAATGTCCATGGATCTTGGCTGCTCGCAAAGATGGAAAATCCAACATTTTTAAGTTAAAAAGGTATTGTGCTGTCCATAAGTGTTACAAAACACATAAAAACAAGCTTTGCAACTCCAGATATCTAGAAAAGCATTACAGTGATAAGATTGTGCGTCAACCAAATATGAAAGTTTGGGAGCTAAAGAAACTCATTAAGGATGAACTGGACATGTACGTTGGTAGGTCTACTGTACATAAAGCTAGAGCAAAAATTCTAAAGGAGATAACGGGTGATGTGCATGATGAGTTCAAGAGACTCTATGATTATAGAGATATTCTATTACAAACAAATCCAGGTACAACTTGTGTTGTCAAGGTAGAAGATCAAGGTGAAGGCAAGCTTGTCTTCAATTCATTTTATGTTTGCTTCTATGCTATGAAAAAAGGGTCGTATGAAGGTTGCAGAAGGATAATTGGCATTGATGGTTGTTTTCTTAAAGGCATTTGTAAAGGTCGACTTCTTGTAGCAGTTTCAAATGATGGAAATAATAAGATGTTTCCTATAGCTTGGGCCATTATAGAGGTTGAGAACAGCTTCACTTGGACATGGTTTCTGAAGTGTGTGACTCATGACTTAGAGCTTCAAGATGGAAGGGATGTTAATATCATGTCTGATATGCAAAAGCTGAATTATTCTTCTGTTTATTTTTTCTGCCAATATTTATTTTTTTAAATTTCTATTTTTGTTGGCAACTAATTCAATTCTTTTTATACTTAAGGGATTGCTTAAAGCTGTATCAGAAGTGTTGCCTGAAAGTGAACATAGGTGGTGTGCCAGACATATATTAGCAAAATGGTCCAAAGATTGGAGAGGGTTAGAGAGGAGAAACAACTTTTGGAGGTGTGCTAGAGCATCATGTATGGCAGAACTGAATTTTCACCTGGACAGTTTGAATAAGCTTGGGAATGGGATATGTGAGAGCCTCTTGAAGTATAAGAAGGAAGCCTAGTGCAGATCATACTTCAACTGTGATAGGAAATGTGATATAATTGACAACAATATGTGTGAGAGATTTAATGCTTGGATACTTGCTGCTCCGCACAAGACAATTATCACAATGTTGGAGGAAATTAGAGTGAAGATGATGAAGAGAATAGGAAAGTTGAGGGAGTTTGCAAATACTTGGATATGTGATATATCTCCAATTTCTATGAAAGTGTATCAGGATAACATGGCCCAATCTATGAGGTGTACATTCAAGTGGAATGGTGAATATGGCTATGAGGTTGAGGATATCTCATTAACAGTTGTGCTGAAGCAATGCGTGAATATGCAAGCTCAAACTTGTACATGCAGGTCATGGATGCTAAAGGGTATCCTTGGTGCTCATGCCATTGCTGTTATGCATTTCAAGAACCTTGACCCAATTAATTACATATCTCACTGGTACCACAAATCCACCTATCTGAAGGCATATTCAACATTCATTCAGCCTGTGTCAAACATGCAGAAGTGGACAACAACTACCAATCCACCAATTGAACCCCAGCCAATTAAAAAGATGTTTGGAAGACCAAAGAAGAAGAGAAGAAGAGAAGAAACTGAATATCCTATTTCTGGAAAGCTTTCAAAAGGAGTATGGAGAAGACATGTTCAAACTGTGGTGAATATGGACACAACAAGAGGAGTTGCCCTAAGGAAGCAAGTCATGCAGGTTCTACTCCAGCAAATACTTCATATGTACAAAGATGTGGAGGAAGAGGAAGAGGAACTTCTTCAACTCCAACTACTTCTGCCCATGCTGCTGCTGGTAGAGGAACAAGAACTGCTTCAACTCCATCTACTTCCGCCCCTGCTGCTACTGGCAGAGGAACTGGTAGTAGTAGGGGAAGTTCTGGGTTCGGACTATTTCAATCAAGCAGTGGGTTCACAAGTGTTTCTGTAAGTAGTTCAAAGTTAATTTTATATCTTGTTTGTTTTAAGAACTTTACTGAATATTTTGTGTTTTTGGCAGTCTGGTGGAGGTAAACGTCTCTCCTGGTGGTGAAAAGAGGTCCTCGGCAGATATTCTGGAGTGTGCATACAAGCCAAGAAGTGGTGTGAAATGGAATGGTAGACCAGCCATTACTAGAAGACAACTTGAAAGAACTGCTGCAACTTGTTCAAGAAATGGAGCATCTCAATCAAATTTAAGTCAAGCACGTTCATCAGCCCTGCCATCCAAGAACAACCACTGAATTCTGTTATTGTAACTGTTACTTTATGTTGGAACTGCTGTAATTTTACTTTGGAACTGTAATTTATTTTGGAATAGCAGTTAGGTTAATTTTGAACTGCTATTTAGGTGCTCTTAGTGTTGTTATTTTGTTTATGCAGTCTGCTGTTATTTTGGTATGCTGTAAAACTAGGCAGAGTTTATTTTTGTTAAGGTAGGCTGCTGTTATTAGATCACTGTAATGAATACCTTTACTCTATGATGAAATATATGAAGGCATTATTTGATAATTTCTGGGCAGATTTGTCTTTAGCGTTGTATTGAATGTTGTTATTTTGGTATGTTGTTAAGCATTTGTGCTGTCATTTTTGAATGTTATTTCTGGAAAATTTCAGCATTTGAGCGGAATATCAGCCACTATTTGACTGTGTTTCAGTGTTTTATCAGCCACAGTTTGAGATGTATTTTAGCAGCACTCAACAGCAACAAACTCAAACAAAGCCTTCAACTCACACATCAACAAACTCAAACAACATAACATTAACAATTACCAAAATATTTCATTCATTTCTAACAAAGAATACAAAATCTACCAAAAAACTTCGTTCATTTTCTTACATTATATAAATATCTTTGTAACTACCTAACACAATCAACTTCAACACAATTTCAATTAAAATCAGCACACACAATCTCCTCCAATTTCTTTGGTTTTTATTTTCCTTCAACAATGCGTCGAATGCCCTCTTCTTCTTCAGTAGTCCCAAGATCACCACTTTCAAGTGCTCTGGAGTTGGGGGTCAAACCACATAAATAAATTACATGCCGATCGACCGTGCCTCTGAAAAATAGAAGAGAAAAAATTATTAGAGACTAAAATCGGTTACAAAAGCACAATTGATATTTACCTCATACATGGACATTCGTAAAATTGACGACACGGATTATCAATACTCCATGACTGTATCACCACAGCTTCTTCACCACAATAGCAAAATTTTCTTAGATTATGCATTTTCCCAAACCCTAAAAATTTAACCCTTATGTCGCAAAAGAAAAGGAAGAAATAGAAGAAGATTGTAATATTGGCTTCGAGCTTCAAGTAGAGGAATACATTTTGGCTTCAAGAAGATAAAATTATCCTCAATTTACAGCTTTAATGGATGAAGAAGAAGATGAAAATCGAGTCCTATGGTAAATAGAAATGGGCTTAGGCCCTTTTAATCTTTTAAAAAGGGTCATTGGAATGTGTTTTTGACCGTTTAGTAAAAACAGAAATTGTGTTGACATACTATTCACGCGCTTGGTCAAGTTTGTATTACACATGCTTAGACCTGGTCAAAGGAGGGGTGTACTAGGCACACTTTGAAAAGGTTACGCATATAAGATTATTATAGTCCACAAAAAGAGTGAAAGCGAGATTTGGTCATAAATCGGGTGACAACTTATATAATTTCTCAAAGGATTTTGACAAGTTATCGATTTCATAACTTGTTTTGAACGTATGAGTCTAGCAACATGTCCAGTTCCTGAAAAATGATCAATCCAGCAATAATGTTGTTAGCTGATAATACATTTCGGGAAAGCTCCATAGAGAAGAATTTTTACAGCTTGCTTATGAACACGAAGACATGGAGACGGAGGGTTGGTGCATAATCAATGTATAATTATTTTATAGCTCAATATATAGGTGGGTTTGGTACGAAGGAAAATATTTTTTATTTTTCTTATATTTGATTGGCTTAAATGTTTTGGAAAATATTTTTCTTATTAATTCATTTTTTTCAATTGAAGGAAAATATTTTCCAAAGCTCCTACGTGAAGAAAAAAAATTGTAAATTAAATTATTTTCTTATTTTACTATCTCCTACCCCAGCCCCCTGCCCCTTACTCCTCCTTCGGAAAAAAATTTCAAATATATTTTTTATTTTTAATTTTATTATTTATCGGTTTAAAGACTCAAAATTTTTACAATTTTCAAAATTATGAGTTCAAAGGTTTATGTGTTTGGAAGTTTACGGGTTTAGAAATTATAAAATTTACGGGTTCGAAATTTCGTGTTTTTTTGAATGTTTAGAGGTTCGAAAGTTTATAAAATTTGTGGGTCCGGAAGGTTGTTGGTTTGAAAGTTTATGACTTCATGTTTATTATATCTAAATTATTTGTGTACTATTGAAAAGTTATTTTCCTTAGTTTGTCCACCAAACAGTGAAAAATGAATAAAATTACTAATTTTTTTCAAGAAAACATTTTCTTGAAAAACATTTTTCACGAAAAATATTTTTCGTTATACCAAACACACCCATAATCATTGTAACTCAGCATATAATAATTGTATAACTCAGCGTATGGTGTATATATGCGTATTGTACCCAGATTTTTAGTGACTATACATCAAGCATATGCTTTATAATATTTATACATAGTATATACAAATCGAAGAGAGGAAATGACAGAGAAATAACTACGCCGAGGTTTTTGTGATTTGCGTAGTGAAATTAAGAAAAGCTCCATTATTAAGGTACTTTGAAATTTGAAGAGGAAGAAGAATAAGGAAGGAGAGATAGCAAACAAACATGGGTGGAGCCGGGATTTAAAGTTGATAGGTTCAGGATCTATTTCTTCTAAGTTACGAAATTCTAAATTAGTAATTTGTACTTATTCAATATACTTTCAAAATAAATATATAATTTACACCACAATTACTGGGTTCAACCGATCCACATCTAAAACTGCCCCCGCAAAGAAAGGGAGAAGAGAGAGAGAAAAGCAAGTTGCGATCGCCCAAAAAAATCCACCATTTGATATGGCTACATTATTTTAGGGCTATTTTTTAATAAGCTTTTAAGGCTAAGAGGAGTTATAAAGACTAATGGGCTATCTATTTATATTTTTGAAATTTCTCTTTTTCGTTCCTATACATTATTTTTGATCATATTCAAGAGATCTTTTTTTTCCCATACTATATATGAAACTTTATTATTAAAAATATGCATAATTTCATATTTATTTGTTATGTTCACAATTATTTTACAAAATATATACCATTCATTAAATACCAATTATAAATGATAAATATTTAGGGTTCTTGAAACTGTGTTCTCACCAGCGCTTCTCCTGCCAGTTGCCAACATGAAAAACATGATTGGTTGTCTTATTATGCTTTTTATTTTCTTCCTTGTTTTCTTAGTTTTTCAAATTTTAAAATGGAATTGGTCCTTGCTTTTTTGATATTCATGTATCTAACCATTGTTGGCTTCTTTGGTTATTGCAAATTGGGCACATCTCAAAAATCTGGAGTTGAATTCAACTAAGAATCAATATAATAGAATATACGGTACTTTGAATTAAGGAGGAATATATATTATATTAATTGTACTCTTAAAATACACTATGATATAGAATTGATAATTTGATACACTAAGTGTAATTAAGTGAAACCTTAAACATTGAGGTAATAAGATTTCTTATGTGGCAAAGAAATGTAAAAAATGTATTTACCCAACCTAAACACGTTTTAGTTATAAAATATATAATTTACCTTAAAAGACTCACAAACCATTATTAGTACCTTCAATCAAGGGATTTAGTTATATCATTTTCCTTTTTCCTCTCCTCTCTCTCCTCTTCTTTCAAGATCTAATTTATATTTGGGGATTTCTGTTTTCTAATTGTTTCGACCTTTTTTTTAATCCTTAAGGTAATATTTGTAAGAACAAAAAAGAAAAAATATATCAAAAGTTGGGGCGAGGCGGAAGCCTCATCTTGAATTTTTAGTAGTTTATAAATTAACATATATTATCTATATATGTATATATATTATCTATATATGTATATATCCAAGAAGAGCTCAATACAATTTAAGCTATCAATAGGTATAGAAACAATAGAATAAGTCTACAATTTGTTAAAATAGGTGTGCAGGTTATCTAAGCTGCACTTTAAAATGAGAAGTCAGAAAATTTAACCAACTAATAGTAATAAGTTATTGACAACAATTACATCTCTTTGTTTGTGGACATCTGAAGAAAAAAAATTGACAACAGTTATAACTTTTCATTACTTTATTTAATTGCATATTAAAGAAGCAATAATTGGGAAGATAAAAAACTAATTAATCGAGAGAAAAAGGCAAACAGATCATTCTCAATTAACATTTCACTAAACTATCCACGAAAAATAACACAAACTCATCATAGACCAAATTAATAAGAAAGAAAAAGAATCAGAAAGTTAATAGATGGAAAATATACACTTACTATTTAGTTAAATATTACTACAATATCATACAACTTAGATACAATTTATACTATTTTTATATAATATATCTTGTGTATATGATTTATACATAGTAAAATAAATTTCATACAACTAATTATATATTATAAAACTTATTTAAACTTGTCCACAACTTTTATATATTATTTTTACGGGATAATTTCATAAAAGTACAAGTGAACAAAATACATTTCAACCGCTTAGCCTAAAATAGTATCTTCACCGGATGACCCAATAAATATTAACAATCAGTTCTTTTTCTAGCAATATAATATCATTCACATGGTATTACAAGATTTTTTTTAATCACTCGAGGTTGCAACTTTTCCTTCCTTCGCCCCACATCACCCACATTCCCCCTCAAAACTTTTGTCTATGTCTTTGTTTCTTTTTCTTCCCAACTTCAATACCAACAAATTATGCATTAAAATAAATAATTTCTCCTATTTTCTCTTTTTTCTTATGGCAAAACATGATATTTCAATGAAATATTTCAATCTTCGTACTCTTTTAAATGGTGAATCATTTGGGTTTTCACATATGAAAATTATTAATCAAATTTTAAATTAAAAGTAAAATTTTATGTGCAATTATTGAAGCAATCCAATAAGATAAAAGAAAAAGCAAAACTTGGTAAAAAAAATTATAGAATCTCTCTAGCACATATAAAAACTTTTTCATATTTCACATAAACAAAAAAAGAAAAAGAAGAGAAGAAAGTGTCAAACTTTCATGGAGGCCTCTTATGCTATGACACTGTATCTAGATTCTTATAAACTAAAAAATATATAATTATATAGCATTATACATAAATATACATAATACACAATTATACATTAGTATACAATACTATATAGCTGTATATGAACACTAGTCATACAATATATTCAGTAGAAAGAACACTGTGCCCAACGCTACACTAACTGAAAACAATATAGCAACTTGTATAAACATCTATAATACTGTATAAGAGGTATTTATGCTTTCATATACATAATTATACATTATTATACAATGTCAATACAAATTACTGTATGGTTATAATTTTTTATTCCAACTTCGAGTTGTTGCAGCATGTAATACAACTTTATGCAAACGATTCTGAATTTAATACCCAGACAAGATACACCCAATTTTAGATCCGAGACTTCAAAGTTGTAATAATGCTGATCCGAATTTCAGACTTCAAAATCTTTCAAAATTAGTGGTTATTTCTCAAAGAAAATCAAGTTTGAGAGCTAAAGATTTTAGATCTGCGTGGGTTTTCATTTTTCTTTCAAAATCTTCAATTCTTCTTCTGCTTGCCACCAACGAACTTGGCGGACTTGGACAGCGGAAGAGGAGCCTGAGCTAGAATTGTGTAGATGGTAAGGGGAGGCTGAAGAATGGAGGCTAGGGTAAGAGAGGATGATGGGATCTGTTTGGGTTAGAAAGAAAGAAAAGAGATGTGGTGGGGAGAGAATTGGGTGCGTCGAGAATAAAGGAAAAAACCTTTTAAGTGCTTTGGGCTAACCGAGGAAAACTATTTTATAATATATGTACAATCTGGATTAAATCGGGTAAAGACCTAAAATATGGGCCTAATTTTGTTGATATGTTGGGTCAACTGACAATGAAGGTGTTTCTCTATTTTTACTCAGTTATATACAATTACAATATCATACAACTACAATATAATATTTATACAAATTTTATACAATATGTCTTTGTATGTATTTTGTATTTGATTTGTATATATTTTGCATGTGGTGTGTGCTTCTTCCTCTCTTAAATTCCAATCAAAACTCTCATAAATCAATTTTGATACATATCAATGATACAATAACTTTATTTAAAAAGATTGTATTGGTAACTTAAATACAAACAGTATACAATGATTTATACATTATGCAACTATTGTTCAACTTTCATACAAAACTCAAATAAAAAATATGTATAACTATATTAGAATATAATTTACATATAATTATACTACTACTTTACTACAATTTCGTAAGTATATTTTATGTCATGTCTTCTTCTTCTTCTTTTTCGTGTTTCAATTTGAAATCAGCCAAACTAAGTCTAATCTTCATCAAATACCCTCAAAATTGAGATATAAACTCCAAATAATATTCTCAATTGTTTGCAACAATGCCCAGTTCAAATAAATAATGATTCTTAAAAACCCAAATTCGAATTCAAAGATTCAAAACTTTTTAATGGTTGTTGATGGTGAAGTGATGAACACCGTCAAAATTTAGTGGTTGACAATTTCAATTTGAATACAAATTGTACAACATGAAAGAAAATTGCTAAATTAAAACGATTGAAATCCATTGATGAATTCCATTAAAACTCTATATAACAAGAAAGCATAAAAAACATAAAATATCAAATGAAGAAAAATTGAAAAAAAACAGAGAAGAAGAGTAGAGAGACGAAGAGAGAGACAAAGACAGACGGGGAGAGAGACGGAGAGAGAGAGAGTGTGGCAAGTATAAAATAAGGAAATAAATAATATTCTTTATTCAATTCCTAATATAAAAGTATATTTTTTATAACTTATTTGTATATAATTAGTAAATTTTATATGACTATGCAGTCATATAATCCTTTTACACTAATCATGCATATAAATTAAATTCTTTCGAAAAATGCATATAAAGCACATCGAATTTATTACGTATCTTCCTTTTCTCTTAGTGTGAGAGTGCACGTGATGCAGACGTAACCTCCATATATTGGTTATACACACGAAGAAAATAAGAGCAATAATCTAGTATAATTTCACTAATAGGAACTGAATAGGATATAGTGTACGTAAATCTTATCCCTATTATAAATAGAGAGATTATCTTCAAATAAACCCTTAACATTCTTTCCTCAAAAAACCCCCTCCACCCCTCACAACCTCATAGTTAGAAATGAAAGTTGTTTACCATCAGAGCAACCCCTTCTGTCAACACGAAGAAACTTTAGTGTACGTTGCGGAAATTATGAGATCATTCTTATTCATATTCCACATATTATATACTATGGCAGTTTCATGGAAAATACAATCAACAATTGAATCATTTAAAATGTAAATTAAGGAAAGTAATTTCGAATTCTAGATTAGCCAAAGCTTGTCATAGGGGTGTGCATTCGATTTATCGATTCGATTTTTATCCTTATCGATAATTACTTATCGATTATCGATTTTTACATATGCTTATCGTTATCGTTTCAATAAGGTTTCGATTTTTTCGATTTCGATTTATCGATTTTTGGGGCTTATCGATTCGGTTATCGATAACACCAATAAGCCAAGAGGCGGGCTGCACACTTTGTAAACTTTTAAAGCTCAAGCAATGATTTGAGTTGTTGTAGACCAATCACACTTTGTTAAAAGGAAACATTTACTTCAAAATAATCACTTACCAGCAATGTTTGCTCCAGATCATTAGCCATTCAAGTAAGAGTCTCTTGAGTCTTTTTCTCTGCTAATGCCACAGCTCCATTCGCTGGAAGTTCTTCCTTTGGTCTATACTTATTCTCAAATGCATTGTCAATGTCTGAATCCAAGTAAAAAACTTCTCAAAATCCACATCCATTTGCCAGAGAAATGCGATAGCTCTGTTACAAAAGACATGAAACAAAACCTCTTACAATCGACCTTTTGGCAACGATCAAATAAAAATGTTAATTCTCCGTACCTACCTCCCTTAAGTATTCATGAAACCCCAAACTACTACTGTCACCTAAGTAGTAAAACCGGAACAAGTAAAATCAAACAAAAATTCAAAGATCCATGACACCAAATCTGGCAATTAGAAAGATAAGTAAAGTTAGAGTGTAACTTTTTAATAGCAACAATTCCTTTCTTACTATTGAATTAGTACAGAACCTCTGCACAAGGTCAGCTAACAACAGCAAAACAACGAAAATAATCACAAACCACAAATGAAACCAACCCAACTTCTTAATCCAAAAGAAAATGACAGAACCCACGTCATGTGACTCCAAATTCATGCTATCCAAACCATGTTATGAAATTGAAGGGAGATAGCAATTAACAATAGCGAGGACGTCATTAACAGAGCATCGTAATAAACAAAAACAGAAGATGTAAATGAAAGAATCGAAACTCAGACCTTAAACCGGGAATAGAGATTAACGATCTCAAATAGAACCTCAACGGAATCACTCGACGGTGCTTCGGACAGTACCGCAAGAAGCAAACTCAAAGTTGACGTCTCCAGTGAGATCTCGAAACCAAAACAAAAGCAGAAACCTTAGCGGCCTCCTCTTGAGCTTTCTCGAATGAGATCGGTGGCAGTGAATTAGGAAATCGGGGGTTAAGGGTTAGGGTTATTTATGAGTTTTGAAGGGGTGGAGTGGTCGTTGCATTTTGCTCTAGATTCTAGCAATTTAGGGTGGTCCTTTTGGGTGTGTTGATGGCTGAAAAGAAATGAGGACTTAGGTTTTTCAATTCTAAGGAATTCAAAAGCCATAGGAACAGAGCACGGACACGGTCATACTTGATACCTGATTCTTTTTGGGGATGGTTGTCTCCGGCATGAGGGTGTCATTTGGTCGGAGAAGAAGAAGAGTAGCGTGAGGGTGGCGGCTAGGTATAGGTTTTGAGAGGATTAGGGTTTTGTTTATGTATAGTATAATGAAATGAAACAAAAAAAATGAGGGGAAGAGGGGGGGCGTGTGGTCAGATTTGGAGGGGTTGGTCTTGGGTCAAGGGGATAGGGTAGTAATACTATTATAAAAGAAGGGATATTTGTCTTTTTAATATATCTTATCGATTTATCGATAAATCGATAAATCGAATTGCCAAAATCGAAATCGAATCGATAAACCGATAAGGAAAATTTTCGAAATCGATAAACCGATAAACCGATATCAATAAACCAATAACAAATAATCGATTCGATTTATCGATAAATCGATTCGAATGCATAGCCATAGGGCTTGTCATTTCCTAAAGCCAGCAGACAATACCTAACCTCTCATCTCCGTGTGTTACTCAACATTAACAAAACCACAAAAAAACTACTATTATGTATATACGCTAAATAGGGTAAAAGAAAAGCAAAAAGGTTTCTTCAATTATATGGTGATCATATATATCAAAATAGTACTTATAAAATCCTCAAATTGATTTAGTTGACAGAAGCTTTTACTTTGTTAATTATGAAGTTTTGTGGGAACTATGATATTGTGCCACTATATCCTTCTAGGCCTCTCTAACTATTAGTCACCATTAATCAATATTTAATTAACCCCATAATTACGGTAATAATTGTTTAAATGACACATGTAATAGGGAATCATTTTAGGCTCAAATATATAGTATCAGTTTTGGCTCAACCTTTCTTGTCACCATTGAAAGCATTAGTGTCCACAATCCAAACATAACAAGCTCTTCCTGCCGGGGCGGGGCCAGTCCTTCGACTACGAGTTCAGCCGAACCCAATAACTTTAATCGAAACTTTATATTGTTTTAAGAAATTTATTGGATATGCAAAAAATTATTTAGTTAAAACTCAAGTAACTTAAAAGAACTAGAATCTTAAACTTATAAGCATTAAATTCTAGCTCCGCCTCATCTTGCTGCGATATCATTCTAACTTTATCGAATATCTTTGAAACGACATATAGCAAGGTCAGAAAGGCCAGTTTTTTGGAGTATTAGAATTGTTTGATTCGTTGACCAGTCTTATGGTGCTTGCTGGAAGACTTCTTATGGGAACAGAGGATTAGGGAAAGAGATTATCCTAATAAAACTTAGACACATGATGTTAATTAACCAAATAATGCATGTATAACATATATCTTTTTGTATACTTGTCTTAATCCTAATTAAGAGAAGAATCCCTAAGAGTTACATGAGTTCCTTATTTTACGTGCATAAACACACTTGATTTTCCATGTTTTTTTTCTTTTCTGAAGACATCAGAAGCAAGATGTTTTGGATTTGAAGAAAGAGAAAACTACACCTTAATAATAAACTTAGGTCATATTCTCAACAATGGGGCTCCTTTAATATTCTAGAATTTGTATAGTTAATAAAGGCTAATGACGACGACAATTACAAAAACTCTACCTCAATTCCAAGAAAGTTTATATGAATCTTCACTTTATATGTCACTCAATTTAACCTCATCTTATAAATCCAATAATATTAAGAACTAAAAATAAAATAAAAAGAAGAAGTAATATAAGGGACACTCCAGTGCACTAAGCTCCAACTATGTGCGGGATCGGAGGAATGGTCGGATTATAAGGGTATGTTGTATGCAACATTATCTTATATTTCTGTAAAAAGTTATTTTCACGGCTCAAATTTGTGATTTTCTAATCACATGATAACAACTTTATCAGTTAAGCAAATACTCTCATTCAAAAGAAGTACTATAGTTTATCTATATTTTCTATTAGCTTATAAATGTCTGGCATCACTAGAAGACTCGTGGAAAATATTGGACCTAAAGTAAGCGTATTCATTTAGAGGTCGATATATGACATGATCAAACTATCTCAAGTGTTATTCTCTCATTTTATTCTTAATATATGTTATTCGTATCTTCCGTGAACATGATCATATATATATATATATATATATATATATATATATATATATATATATATATATATATATACACACTACAGCATTCGAATATGTTAAACTTTAGAGGTCCAACATTCTCTCGACTTATATAACATTGTGTTGATCTAATAATAGAGATCGATGGCACAGAACATAATTAATTGTTGGTTAGGAAGTTTTTATGGTAAAAGTACCAAAAAAATGATCAAGACAAAGATCATAATAAATCTTGAACGAGACTAGTCTAGCAAAGGAGGGGACTTTGGTCAATGTAGAAACTAAAAACAAAGGATAAGAGGCAGTATTGGTTCGAGAATAACAAAGGTCCCTCGTAATTGGAAAAGTTTGTCATATCTCATGTAAGCTTCTGAATATCTTCTGATTTATTATAGAATTATCTGAATTAATAAAAGATGAATGGATCAAAGTAATATTATAATTATTTATATTCAAGGTGGATGCCAAACTGTTTACTCATTAAATGATATAATTAAATTAGAACGTGGTTTATAAAAACGTGAATTAAATTGATCCGAAAAAATAAAGTAATGAAGAACAAGGTTAAATAAAATAAGAATAATTGAAGAAAAGACGAGCCTGGGCCTTGAATTGAACTTCTCCGGAAACAAGAATAATATCAAAAACAAAATTCTAGTAGTGTTATGAAATAATATAAGAACAAGAACAATAATACAAGAACAAGAACAATAGAGAGAAAAGTAGAGAGAGGAGTATTCTTATTGATACTTTGGGATGATTTACAATGGGGTAAGACCCCTCTATTTATAGGCATAGAAAAGACTTAGCCTCAAAGTAAAACTCTAGAATCTCTCTAAATATAGACATTCACCTTAAATAGAGTTCTATTTATAACACTCCCCCTTGAATGTCTATTCAATGATGTTTTGTTTCAAACATGTGTACTCTTTTTCCTTTTCTTTAATTTTTTCCCATTGGGTTTTGTTTTTGTTAAGGTTTTAACGAGGCCCATCATTGAATATGCGCCTATTGGTTGCCTCGTTAAAACCCTTGCAAGGAAAACCCAGTGGGACAAAACCTTATAAGGGAAAAAGAGTGCAACGCGCATTAACTCCCCCTGAAAAGAGCATCAATTCAGGGGTCATGTCAGTGTTATGAAATACTATAAGAACAAGAACAATAGAGAGAAAAGTAGAGAAGAGGAGTATTCTTATTGATACTTAGGGATGATTTACAATGGGAGAGAACCCCTTTATTTATAGGGAGGTGGTGGCTTAGCCACCAAGTAGTAAACCCTAGAATCTCTCTAAATATAGACATTTACCTTAAATAGAGTTCTATTTATAACACTCCCCCTTGAATGTCTATTCAATAATGTGCCTCGTTAAAACATTAACTAAAACAAAACCCAATGGGAAAAAAATTATAGAAAAGGAAAAAGAGTACACATGTTTGAATATGCGCCTATTGGTTGCCTCGTTATTTAGTTGCTCTAAATATTGCAAGGCTTCAAAATGGATAATATTTTGCACCTCTTTTTCACAAATAGAGGTATGTGGATCAAGATGAGATAATGATGCATTTTTCCATAAAATTTCCC
Source organism: Nicotiana benthamiana (assembly GCA_034376525.1). Taxonomy (NCBI): domain Eukaryota; kingdom Viridiplantae; phylum Streptophyta; class Magnoliopsida; order Solanales; family Solanaceae; genus Nicotiana; species Nicotiana benthamiana. The sequence continues at coordinate 37,009,490 of CM067327.1, forward strand.
GTTTGGTTTCACCAACTTCTCCCCCTAATTTTCGGAAAAGTGTCTCATCGAATTGACAGTCTGCAAATCGTGCAGTGAACAAATCCCATGTCAATGTTTTGAGGTAGCGAATAATGGAGGGCGGTTCAAACTCAACATATATTCCTAACCTTCTTTGCAAACCCATTTTGGTGCAATATGGCGGTGCTACAGGCACATATACTGCACATCCACAAATTCTTAAGTGGGATATATTAGGTTCATGACCCAAAACTCATCGCAACGGGGAATGTTTGTGACAATTCGTCAGTCAGAGACGAACTAGCATTGCTGCATGCAAAATGGCGTGACCCCAAACCGAAGTGGGCAGCCTCGTTTTCATGAGTAAATGAGGTATTCAAGATTATTCTCATCTATTGTCTCAACATGATATCCATTTTGAATGATATCTTAAAAACTCAACAAGTTCCTCTTAAACTTGGAGGAGAACATTGCATTCTCTATGATAAATATTGTTCCTTTAGGCAGAGTTATAGTTGCTCTTCAGGAGCCTTCAATCAATTTAGTTCCCATGGTTGACAACAAAAGAAAATATACGAACATGAGAATAAACAAATTCAATCCGTTTGTTTCACATTTAAACAATATTTTCAAAATCTGCTGAGGTTAGTTGACTAACTAAATCAGATAGTCGATTATATGTTTTCCATAATCGATTACTTTGCAGTTTGAAAATTTCAGTTTAAGCACTGTCTCAATGTAATCGATTGTTGAACATACATAATCGATTATTTGCTATTTTGAAAAACTTCAGATCACACTGTCTTAATATAATCGATTGTTAAACATACATAATCGATTATTTGCTATTTTGAAAAAACTTCAGATCACACTGTCTTAATATAATCGATTATTAAACATACATAATCGATTATGTCTTAATATAATCGATTGTTAAATATACATAATCGATTATTTGCTATTTTGAAAAACTTCAGATCACACTGTCTTAATATAATCGATTGTTAAACATACATAATCGATTATGTCTTAATATAATCGATTGTTAACAAGTATATAATCGATTGTTTTGCAGTTTTAATGCGAAATATTAGATAATCGACTAACGGTTAGGTTAGTCGATTAATTCTACTGAAAAATAAAAATATCTTTAAAATTTAAGCATATTGAAACATTCTAAAGAACTAATACTAACATTATATCATAAACTAACTAATACGAGCTGATACTAATGACTATTAGTTTATTCACTAATTAATACAAATAAAATAAAACAATTCCATCATCCTTCATCACAGATCCATCACTGATTAAGTGGTCTATTTTCCCCTCAGGGTGCTCAAAGAAGTCTGCCACATCCAAGTGGGTGATGCCAAAATTGTCGTCAGAGACAGAATTGGTTTCAGGGCATTTACCTTTTAGAGATGCTTGATAAGGGTCAACCAAATGTATTGGTACACGGCAAATTTTCGCCCAGTGCCCTTTTCCACCGCAACGATAACACATAGTTTATGAACTATTTGCTTTTAGGTTCTCATCATATCGTGCTTGTGGCAGAGTGACCAACTTCAGGTTGTCATATCTCTCATTTAAGCCATTCCACAAGATAGGTGGATCTTTGACTGTGATATATTCAATTTTTATACCTTCATCAAGGTGATGGCACAAGTAAATCAAGGCCTTAGCACAGTTTCAAACCTTCATCAAGGCAATGGCGCAAGTAAATCAATGCCTTAGCATAGTCTTGGGTGGATGCATTATTTCTGTCTTTAATGGCGTCTCAAAGACCCATAGCATCTAAGTGGTTTTCAGCATCCAACACCCATGTCATATAGTTCTTGCCCGAAATTTCAAGGGCAACGAACTTTCTTTTCATAATGTCAGACATAAAACAAAATTACATCAAGAGCGTGTCCATACTTACGGGCTTTATTACAATTATCACATTCACTTCAGGGAATGGATCATAACAATTATAATTCCGCCTATTGCCACGTCCACATTCATTGATACCTTCATGGTAATAATTTTGTCTTCTTTCAGGCTTATCACATACTGCTACCACATTCTCTAAAGGGAATGGAGCAAATTCAATGGGACAGATTTTCAATTCTTTGCCCACAATCATACATGAATTTGATCATGGCAAGGCATAGAAATTTTACCACTTCATGTGAGTGTAATTTCTTACAAACTTCATTAGAGTTATAATCAAACTTTGTTGTCTTTGTTTGTATATAAAATCAAATCGTAGAATTTCAAGAATTTGAAAGGGAAAAGTAAATTACTTACCTTTAAGGTATACCAATAAATGTTGTGATATCAAATATACCTCTTGTGTAAATTCCTTTCTTTCTCTCACGTTTTTCTCTTTCTGTTTCTGTATTCTATGACAAAAGATTCCACCACAAAAGTTATTTGATCAACCATCCTTTTTTCCTTCACGATTAATTTTCAGTGAATCCCTTCCTTGTTTTCAATTTCAATTGCCTTCAGTTGCTTGGCCGATCAAAGTCTTTGTCTTTTGCCCAAATATTAATACGTTTCCTTTTTCTTCTATTTTTCGTATAGAAAATTTTGGGATTTGGTTACGGCAGAACCTCACGTGAAACCCTACACAAACAAAAGTTAAGACAATCGAAAATTTCAATTGGTTAGAGACTCGTGCTGATAACGTGTTATGAAATAATATAAGAACAAGAACAATAATACAAGAACAAGAACAATAGAGAGAAAAGTAGAGAGAGGAGTATTCTTATTGATATTTTGGGATGATTTACAATGGGGTAAGACCCCTCTATTTATAGGCATAGAAAAGACTTAGCCTCAAAGTAAAACTCTAGAATCTCTCTAAATATAGACATTCACCTTAAATAGAGTTCTATTTATAACAAGTAGAACAATGTTTAGCAGAATAAGAGAGTAATATTAACCTTTTTCATACAAGTACTATGTGTCCATCAATGAGTATGAATTTCTCTATTTATAGCAAAACTAGGCAAGCAAGATCCTTAAATCAAGCTCCTCTTTAAGGTAAATAAAAGCTCTTCCTGATAGATAGCTGCATGACGATTGAGTGTAAATGCTAGGATTCTTTGCAACGGCTGCTCCTTTGATGTTGCCTTCTTCAATCAGTACCTTGCTTTCGAATTCTCCTCTCCGGTTTTAATGTCATCGAAACTCATACAACATTAGTCACATGTTTATATTCGATGTCAACTATTTTCTAATTTATATTTTATCTGTCTTTATTGTCACGTGTCAACTCAACGAACATCGACCTATTATTCGTTACGTTTACCTCATACATCAGCATAAGTGGACACCATATTCTTCATTCGTATGTGTAGTAAATCAGGATAATTCACATCCCTGGAAGAAGTCCTTAATCGCAGTTGTAACATTATCAGCAATAATATCCCCACAAGTGTGAAACGCCTTTGTGAAACCATATGGGCAACTGACACTCTTTTTTTCAACTCAAAACTGTTTGCTTGAATACCTAAGATTCGAACTTCCAATCTCAAAATGTGATAAAATAAACAAAAAATTGAAAATAAAATATTAATATGACTGTCTAGTGGTCCCCTTCAAAAATCTGAAAATGAAATATTAATATGACTGCCTAGTGGTTCCCTTCACTATTGCGGGACCTACTTCGCGATCGCAAAGCACAAGCTGAAACTGGCCAAAAATTATCCTTCGCGAATGCAATCTAGAATCTCCGAATGCAATGCCTCAACACAATTGGCCTACATGAATGCGGACGTCCACTCGCGAATGCGAAGGCCACCCGCCTGGAAACTCACCCGACCTCCCTCTACGCAAACACAATTCCCCGAAAGCGAACGCGATGGCCACTGCCCCTTCAGACTCCGCGAACGCGACCAACATATCGCAGACATGATGGCCAAATCTCCTGCCACCAAAAATACACTCTGCGACAACGAACCTCCTTCTGCAATAGCAATGAACAGTAGAACACCATAGGGGTGTTCGTCGATCAGTACGGTACGGTATTTAGACATTTCGTTCGGTATTTTCGGTATTCGATTTCTTAAAATACAATATCCGTACTGTACCTAATTAAATTTAGTATGGTTCGATTTTTCTCTTTACAGTTTTGGTTTTTTCGGTTTGGTAACTTTGGTGGTTTGAATACTAACTAGTGATTTATAGACTATAATATTCTAAATTAAAGTACTCAAAAGTACAAAACTAAAAATATTTGTTGACAAAAATTTCGTCCAAGACTAGCAAATATCAACTTAGAGAGAGAAAACTGTACATAAAAGAATAAATTTGATCAATAGAAATGTCTTGTTACTTGCTTAGAGTTAATTGATAAATTTAGAAAATAAAAGAAAGTAAAATTTTAAAATTTTATATTTATGCTATAATTAATAATATGTGTATTGTAATATATATATATATATATATATATATATATATATATATATATATATATATATATATATATATACAACTAGGAAAAGGAGTAAGCATACATATCGGAAAGCAAAGATGCCACCTCTCGTTATTGATTTACTTTGAGAGAACTCAGTCCTTGGCTTATGGCAGGAAAACCGGTAGTTAAAGAAGTGTTGGTATGCCCTTCATTAAGAACTCAAACTTCTGAACCCTTCTTTGTTCTTTGGTTGAGAATATAGAATATTCTCACGAACCGAAGGAAAGGGCGGAGATTCACTAATAACTTCTTATCAGACAGACAAAAGAAAGAGGGCAGGCGGGAGTCCTTCACTGCACTCACTGGAGAGAGGGTAACATATCCTATATAGTAGTAAGGTCTTATCCCATTATTAGTAGCCGAAGTGTGGGCCGGCTAATTCAGGAAAAAACTTTCACATGTGCATAGGAAGACTAGAACATGTTTAAGAAGCCTTAGTCGACCTCCGGAGGACAACAATTTGCTTTTCCAATCTGAGATTCTCTTTTTCATTTTATATATATATATATATATATATATATATATGTATGTATATATATATATATATATGTATGTATATATATATATATGTATGTATATATATATATATATATATATATGTATGTATATATATATATATGTATGTATATATATATATATATATATATGTATGTATGTATGTATGTATATATATATATATATGTATGTATATATATATATATGTATGTATGTATGTGTTATTTTGGTGCGATATCGGTATTTCAGTATTTTATTTTAAAATATCAAATATCATACCTAAAAACAATATCTTTTAAAATATAAACTAAATATCATACCGAATACTAAAATACCGAATACCAAATATCAAAATTTTCGATTTCGGCATGTCAATTCGGTATTTACCAAATTATGCATAGCCCTAGAACACCAGAAAAACCAACTCCAAACATGAGCGAAATCGTGTGAAACTCATTCGAAACACCCCAGGGCCCTGGGGACCCCGTTCAATCACACAAACCAATTCCAATATATAATGCAGATCTACTCGAGGTCTCAAATTATACAAAATAACATCAAAACCACGAATTTCACACCAATTCAAGCTTAATGAATTAATTCAAAATTGCAACTTGCAAACTTGTGTCGAACATGCCTAAACAACTCGGAATGATCTCAAATTTTACGCACAAGTCATAAATTACCATCCGGATCTATTTCAAGACTCGAAATCTCAAACGGACATCGATAACCACAAAGTCAATCATGGGTCAAACCTATCAACTCTCTAAGCCATAACTTCCAGGTGCTTTTGCCAATTTGAGTCAAATCAACCTAGGAACCTCTGAGTCCGAATCCGGATATACGCTTAAGTCCAAAATTACATCATCCGGAACTAACGGAACCATTAAGACTCCGATACAAGATCAAATACGCTAAAGCCAAATTTGATCAACACTTGTAACTTAAGCTTCCAAACTAGGAACTAAGTGTTCCAAATTACTCCGAAATCTTTCCGGAACCAAATTAACCATACACACAAGTCGTAATACACCATATAAGCTATTCAAGACTTCAAATCACCAAATGAAATGTAAATACCCAAAACAATTGGTCGGATCATCACAAAAATTAAAAATCCTAAGAATATGTACTAAACCAACATGCTCTAAAGTAGAAAACTGCACCATATATTTTCATACGTAACATCCACTTCTGACGGGGCTTAACACACCCTGAATCAAGAAACTTATTTTAATTTTGTTCAGTAAGATTTAAAGCATAATTGAACCCTTCGGACAATGCTAGATGCCAATGATAAGTGTGCATAAGACATATCAAGACAAAAAAATGGAAAAATAAAATAAAAGGAAGTATTATTGTTGTTTAGAAAAATAACTGATCTTTGAAAAATATTTAATGTGGTGAATGATTTTTCCCGCACTAGTGATGCTGAATGCAAGCGAGTAAAATCAAGACTGTATCACTAATATGGATTTATTCTTGATAATAATATTATCAATAGTGACATTATGTCAACTTTCAGTAATGATTTAACAAATTTTTAAATAAAATAAATCAGCTTGTGAATGAAGCAAAAGCTGCTGTTCTGTATTTGTAGTAAATAGTCGGAATAACAATATGAACCCTTATCCTTAATCAAGCCATTTGTTGTTCTTTCAATCTGAAGAAGACTTGTGGTCTATTATATAAATTGTTATTTAATACATTCAGGACAAAATTGTGGCAATATGAATAATTTCCTATAGTGATTACTGATATGACGTGCAATTAAAAAAACTTTGGAATATAAAAATCACCTAGAACACTCCAATAAATGAAGATGACGTAACATGGAACTTTAATGGAAGAAACTCTGTACAAACAATTAATTAGTCTTTTGTTTATATCTTATTTGTTTTTAAAGAAAGTGAGAATTCTTTATAGGGGGACAAGGTATAATCTTCGGTGTTGGTGAGTTGGGGGGGGGGGGGGGGGGGGAGTAACCCGCGATAAATACCTACACCAATCATTCAGAACAAGCAGTGAAAACTTTCTTGTCTTGTCACAACTAACAAACATCAAGAAGATGACGCAATCAGAACTTCTTCATAACTCATGGTCTTCAACTTTCCTTCAAACTGAATTTTGTGCTATCCAAATTGAAAGTCAAAAATATGGTCTTTCTGATTCTTCACTCAACTCCTCTGGGATTGCCTTCTCAGACATCACATCCCTTTTTCCTGATGATGTTTTTACTGATCTTTCAACGGATGATTTGGAGTTTGATGATATTTTCAGATGGTTAAATGATAGTGAAAATGAAGGAAATGAAAATATGAACAATTCTTTCTCTTATGACATGCAAAAGGATGGAAATTTATGGAGTCCTGCTATTTCAGGAGTATCAATAAATAGTGCCAGTTCACTTGTAATTCCAGGAAATAGTAAGGAAATGAATACTCAAATAAGCCTTCATCATTTATTAGCAGCATATGGAGAGGCCATAGAAAATGGTCATAAGGAACTATCAGAGGTGATCATAAGAAGCATAAAAGGAAAAATAAATCCTTTAGGCGAATCGTTAGAACGCATTGCATCCAATTTGTTCTTGAAGATAGAGGATCAAGAAGATTACTTAAAACAAGAATCAAGCAAGAATCTTGAAGTAGCATTTAAGGCTTTCTACCAAATTTTCCCAATAGGGAAATATGCTCATTTTGCTGCTAATTCAGCAATAATGGAATCGATTCCAGTTGATGTAGAAACTATTCACATAGTGGATTTTGATATGGGAGAAGGGATTCAGTGGCCTCCAATTATTGAAGCCATTTGTCAAAGAAGAAAGGCTTTGAAATTCACATCCATAAAGAAAACAAGGGAAGAATCAACCAGTGATCAGTGGAGATTTGAGGAGATAAAAAGAAGACTTCTTGATTATGCAGAGCCTTTTGGCCTAAGATTACAAATTGAGGAGATGACTGTCGAAGAGTTGGCAGGTAAAATGAGAAAAATGACAAAAAGGAACGAATGGTTGGTTTTCAATTGTATGTTTAAACTCCCACACATGGGTAAAACAAGGTGCAGATTTCATGCCATGGAATTTCTAAAACTAGCTAAGGAAATGTTATTAGCCAATTCTTCAACTCATAGAGGACTTGTCACTTTTGGTGATGGAGAAGCAATGGACAATAGTCACAATACTATTACTTTTTCTTCATTCTTCAACAAAAACTTGATATATTACCAGTCGATTTTCGAGTCGTTGGAGTTGTATTTTCCAGCTTATCTTGCAGAAGCAAGACTTGCCATGGAATCCCTTTTTCTAGCACCTCAAGTCTGCTCATTTTCTTGGTTTCAAAGCTGGGAAGAGACAATACATACTTGTGATTCTTGGGGAGAAATTGGGTTACAAGGCAGAAGAATAAGCAAAGAGAACTTGTTACAAGCCAAGGAATTGGTCAATGAAAGAGAAACTCCATTAAAGGTGAGGATTGAAGAACAAAGGCAACATGAAATGGTCTTGGAATGGAAAGGGACACCATTGGTGAGTGTTTCAACTTGGACGTAGGGATCCAGAATTTTAAGTTTATGGAAAGGTAGTTTAATGGGTTCTGGATAAATTATTTATACATTTTTAAGTAGATTTCATAAAACAAATATAGGATTTAGGTCAAAATTACTAAATTCTACTAAACCCATAACTAAAATTCTAGCTACGCCCAGAAGAAAACAATAGCAGAAAACAACATAGAGACGCTACAACTCTTTCTCTGTGTCGTTTTCTTTACCATTAATTTTTTATAGTGTTCTCCTATGAAGTGCCAAAAGTGTACAGAGCCATACTAATATTAGCTTTTCTAGTGTATTTACGTTGTATATATTATTATATACAGACTAAAGTTGTAAATAACAATTATATATTATTACTTTTCTTTTTGGTTTTTCTCACTTTGGCTTGCTCTGATGGTAAGCAACCCCCACTTCCAACCGAGAGGTTGTGAGTTCGAGTCTCCCAAAGAGCAAAGATGGGAAGTTCTTGGAGGGAAGGATGCCGGGGGTCTATTTGGAAACAGCCTCTACCCCAGGGTAGGAGTAAGGTCTGCGTACATACTACCCTCCTCATACCCCACTAAGTGGGATTATACTGGATTGTACTTTTTTCACTTTGGGGTAAAGGTTGTTCAAAAACTGAACATCTATATGCTATATTAAAAGTACACTTCCCTTTGCGAAATGTAATTCGTCTTTTTTACCCTTAAAAGTAATTTTACGCTGGACTAAATAATCATTAAAATTATTTTCCTAATATTTAGAATTTAAAAAATTAATTATATTTGGTATAATAAATATTTTCTTATTTGAACTAGTTAAGATATCTTAATATTTAGGACTTCAAAATCAATTATACTTTTAACTTATATAAATCATTAAAAAGAAAGAAAAAACAACTACCTATTATAGCTTTATTTTTATATTATTAATAAAATACTACTATCAAGTTAATTAATATTTACGTGGAATAAAAAATTAGAACTTAATATTAACGGCTTTCTATCTTATTTAAAACTTTATTTTTATTTACATTATATTAAAAACACGGAAATAAAATATCATTTTTACCCTTCAAAATTTAAGTTTATATTAGACAAAATAGTTATTTAATTATTTTTCTAACATTTAGGAATATTCATTTAATTAATTCTCTATTATTTAGGAATAGCTATTTAATTAACTTCCTAATACCTATGACTTTAAAATCAACTAAAACTTGACTTAGTAGTAAATTTTTCATTATTTTAATTATGTAGATCCCACGCCAACTTTTTTATCTTATACGTGCTAACATTATGACTCAAGATAGTAGTCACTTTTTTATTTTGGCAGTTTACTTAAGCGAGGGGGGGGGGGGGGGGGGGGGGGTTTGGATTTTTACACTCTAATAGAGTGGTTAAAAATATTAAATTTTAGAATTTATTATAATGATATGTTGGTCAATATTTTAAGCCACTATCTTTTTAATATTTAAAGTTTTGAAAATAACAAAAATTCTCTACGCGAAGATATTTTTATCCTTTAAACTTGTAGGATAACAATATAGTTATAGTTAAAAATTAGACTTGGAATGAGATAATATTAGAAATTTGAATGAAGAAAAATTATGTCCTCTAACGTTAAGAATGAATAATTAAGCTTTTGAATTAATTTAACAAAATAAATTTTTTAATCAATTAATTTGTTAGAAAATCAAATTCAATTATTTTACAAACTCATCATATAAGTTATTGCAAAACTTTTATTGTACATAATAGTATTGATGGTTAAAGAAATTTAAAAAGAAAAGTAGTTACAGTATAGTATTAAGAGTTAAACTGATAAGAATATAAACTTAATGTGATAACTTTTAAAATCTAATTTCGTATTTCAAAATCTTAAATATTTCATTTTAGCCCTTATCAATTTATATGCACAGTCCGGATGTATTTTTTGGAAAGCTTTTATGTTAAAAACTAAAAAAATATAAAAATTTTGCCTTAAAATTCATTTGAGTTGACTTCGATCAACGTTTTGAGAAAACGGACCAGATTCATATTTTGACGGTCCTGCTAGGTCCGTATCGTGATTTGGGACTTGGGCGTATGCCCGAAATCGAATTCGGAAGTCCCTAGCCCGAGTTATCAGACTATGTTGAATTTTGAAAGTTAATGGCTTAATAAATTTGAAATGTTTGACCAATGGTTAGCTTTTTGGATATCGAGTTAGTATGTTGGTTCTGAAACTTGGTATAGGTCCAATACCATATTTATGACTTTCTTGTCGAATGTGGTGAGAAACAGAGTCGGTTTGACATGATTCGGGTGCCCGGTTATGAAAATAGAAGTTTCAAAGTTTTCTTGAAAATTTCAATTGATTTGGTATCCAATTCGTAATTCTAGGTATTATTTTAGCGATTTGATCGTGCGAGCAATTTCGTATGATGTTCTTAAACATCTGTGTGTGTATTTGGTTTGGATCCTCGAGGGCTCGGGTGAGGTTCGGATAGGCTGCGGGGTAAAATTTGGACTTAGAAATGTTGTTGGTATTTTAGTTCTGGTGTAGGCCTCTATGCGAGATCAGGCATCGGATTTGCGAGCTACTCATCGCTTTTGCAAAGAGTAGCTGGGCCACCTTATGTTCGTATTTTCGAAATATACTTCGCATTTGCAAAGTGGAACAGGAGGGGGCAGTGATCGAAAATATGATCAAGTGGTCGCATTTGTGAACAATTCATCGCAAACGCGATGATTGCAGAGATGTGAAGTCTTCGCATTTGTAAACTCAGGTCACAAATGTGACATCTACAACTAATCAAATGGGACTTAAACGGAATTATTGCTCATTCTTCAAATTTTCAAACCAAGAAAACCCTAAAGACAATTTTTCAAAGAACTTTTCTTTCCCAAATCATTGGTAAGTGATTCGAAACTAGTTTCTTTCAATCTTTCACTATATTTCCTTAGATTTCAACCAAAAATCTTGTGTTTTCATGGTGAAAATTAGAATTTTGGATAGAATTACGAAATTTTATAAAATAGGGATTTAGACCTCAAATTGAGGCCGGATTTCAATACAAATTATATAACCAGGCTTGGAGGTGAATGGATAATTGATTTTTGGTCCGAATTTCGGGTTTGGACCAAGCGTGCCTGGATGTTGACTTTTGTTATCTTTTTCAATTATAACCTAAATTACATTTTTTTTTAAATCGTGGGTAGTTTCTAAGGCTTAATTTGAATCATTTGGTTGGTAATTTACTAGATTCTATTGGTTTGGAGGCTTATTTGAAAGGCAAAGCTATGGTTGAGCTTTGGGTTTGGCCTTTGGAGCAAGGTAAGTGTCATGATTAATTTTGATTTGAGGGATTAGGACTTATTTATCAATTTTCTATGTGTTTAGATGTTGGGTACAACGTATATGTGAGGTGATGAGTACTTATGCGTTGTTGGCGGGTGATAGCATGCGGGTGGGACTTATTCTTTGCAATTATTGATTTCCTTGATCATATTATCCATGCTTAGACTAGTTAATTATCTATGCGTTGTTGATGTTCTTAACGTCAATACCGCATAAGAGGGGGGACGATTTGTGTGGTACCTAATTTTTGCTCTAGAATAACCTGCTTCTTCTTCTAAGTGTACTAACACTACTATTTGTGGGATAATAAATATATAAAATAAAGAACACACAGAGATTTTTACGTGGAAAACGCCTGGCTCAAAAGGTGAAAAAACCACGACCTACTACTCAGTAGGATTTTTCCAAACTTCCACTAAAATCACTGAGCCAAAACAGCATTTATAAAATCTTTGTAAACCTACTGATTAACTCTAACCCTGTTGTAGCACAATTCCTCAACTACTGCGATAATTTCAAGTTAACTCTAAGTACTTAATACAATTGCTTATATGAAAGTTGAAATGTACAATTATAAATCGCCTATTACAAGTGAACTAGAATGAAGGAAAGACACAATGGAATTGGTTCTTCTATCTTGCTCAAGCAGCTTCAAGAATGCACACTCAAATCTCACATAATTTGTTTGCGCAACCGCCTTGCTTTTTTGCTCTCAATTTAGTTTAACTTTTGTGTATGTGCAACACCTGTAAAATAGAACAATCACTGTCATTTATATAATTTACTAATCATAGTTTGATTAGGACTCAATTTCCGATCTACTATCGTAGTTGGGTACTTAAGATCTCAAACTCCAACACTATCTTTATCCGGATTGTGTTCTCTTCATATAAAGAGATCTTCTCCCCTTATCCAATATGCAGCCTTTTCGAATAGATCAGGAGATATTTCTTCTTGATCAATGAGATTTATCTCCTTCACGTGCATCTAACATGTGTATGTAGATCATGACTATGCTTCACATGATAGACCTAGTCCATGACTGATTTCATTTGTTGTTCTTCAAAACGTCACATGTTCTTAGGCCAATAAACTCCCCCTTTTGATGATGACAAACTTTGTGCTTTGGAACCTGTAAGTACTCAGCTTAACCAAACTCAGAATATTTACTCCCACCAAAGACTAGGTTAATTAGGCTATAAACATCACTTATTTTAGAATAATGATTAAAGCACAATATCTCTTCCCTCTTTTAGCATCATCGAAAAGTTGCATACACAATGTGAATCCCAAATTTTAATAAGTACTCACGGCCACTGGGACAATTGCAAGTGCAATCATGGTACAGTCATCAGTAATCAACAAACATATTTAAACTATCAATGGTCAGAATAATCAGTGATCAAGAGAAAACAGTAGTTGTCATTGATAGAGATATGTTTCCACAAACATACCACAAAAAGAAAGTAGAACATGCAACCATGAGCAAAAAAAACAAAAGGATAGAAACATCCCTAATCTGGGTCACTAGGGGTACTAAAACAAGTTCAGGAGACAGGTATTAGGAGTCCTAAGCCTTGAAGGAACTGGAGGGTTGAGTTTGGAGAAGATTCAACATGTTTTGAAAAATTCCTTCATTCTTCTCCTTTTCTTTGGCAAGATCAGCTCTAAAACCATCCTTCTCAGTTTTCAATTCAACCATACGAGACTTGAGCCTAGCAATTTTAGCATCCTTAGCTCCACATTCTTGAACAAGTGTACTAACTTTACTGTTGATGGGTATCTTCAGTGATGAACCAGGTTCAATTGGGATGGCCTTGACTGGATATTCACAAGCAAGAAGAGTTTTGATGCTAAAGTATTCCTTGCTCGAGGCCATTTCCCACTTCTTCAATAGCACATTTATCTTGTCCAGAATTGTAGTAAGTATGAAGCTATATGGAGTAGCATGAGACTTGGAGCCATTTATGACCCTGTCTAGCTTTGACAATAAGGGCAGGCCAGTTGATTTGCTTTCCTCTCTCAAGTCACTCCATAAGAACCAGATCCATGTAGTTAGCAGTATGCCTTCTCTATTGTTTGGGCAATAAGCATTTGTTTACAAAATCAAACACAACCTTACGCTCAGGCCTCATCTCACTTTTCTGCACAGCTCTGGCTTCATTCACATCCTTTGAAACACAGAACCTCTTGGTAATTTCAAGGCCAGTTGGGAGGGAGTCCAGATATGGACAGCTTTACCTAGTATAGGCATCAAACCCTTCAGAGTGTATGTCCAGAATCTCCCCCAATTTTTCTGCATCAAACTGCACTGGGACTCCCCTTACCAAGCTACTAACAACTCCATCCTTAACATCAGCATTAGCCATAAACTCAATTAGTTTATTTCTGGCTAGTCTACCTCCCATTTGAAGGTCCATGTCCTTCCAGCCTTGAGCAGCTAAAGAGTCTACCAATCTCATCATCCCTAGTTCAATCAGGTCCTTCACCAATCTACCTTTTAAAATCTTTCTTATACCAAAGATGGAAAGCTTGTCTTGTTCCTTCTCAGATTCATTTTCTTGTTCTTCTTCTCCACTCCACTCTTCATCATCTGAAATTTTTGTTTATTTAGATTTTTACTGGAGATCTTGTTCTCTTGGCTAGTGTGGTTCAACAGACACAGGTACAGAAGAAGACTTCTTGGAGGAAGTCTTGGGCTTTTTAGGCTTGGGTGTGGGAACCTCCACTATTGTACCCCTTTCTTGATGGACTAGTTCCACCTCCTCTTCCTCTACAACCTCAAAGGATTCTATAATCTTTCCCTTTCCCTTCTCCATTTTCTTTTTCTTGCTTTCTTCTAATGCCTTTTCTAAATCAGCTTCAATTTATTTTAGTCTGCTTCTTGTGCTTGTACCCTTAGGCACTGAAAAGACTATAGGTGTTGGGGATGAGGCTTTTCTTTTCTTGGATGGCTTGGGAACATTTGGGGCTTTTGGTGTGGTAGATTTGCATTTCTTTGGGTCATAGCTAGCCCCCACCTTCTTCAGTAGATCAGCTAGAGTTTTTTCAGTAGATGAAATAGGTTCATCTCTACGTGTGCTCAGATGAACCACCCCCTCAGCTGCTTCCCCAGAACCACTTCCCCCTGATTTTATGTCACTCTCTTCTAGATATTCTTGTGCAACCCCATACATAGCAAGAACTTCTCCCTTCCCATTTACCCTCTCTTCACCACTTGCACCCTCTCTCTCTCTTTTCCTTTCTTTTTACCTCTACTCCTACTCGACAAGCAATTTAACATCCTTAATGGGTCCAACTAGAATAAAGCTAATTTCTAAGTTTTCAACCACAGATGAACTTACCTTAGTAGGGGTTTCTTGAGTCTTCTCAGTGTCAGAAGACCCATGTCCTTCACCTTCACTTGCAGATTCAAAAGGATTCAGACTCAAAGCTGGAGTTAGAATTTTGAGCTGGGCTTTATTTCATTTGGCTAGCTTCCTGCCTTTCATATAAAACCTTCATTAGAGCCCCGGATGCTACCGTTTTTCGTACAAGTATTTTCTTCCTTCGAAACCTAGGTTTTGGAGATGCACTGGGTGGAGAAGATGAGTATGAATTTGAGGGAGATGGTGGTGGAGGAGTTCCAGGATGATCTTATGGGTTCGACATGGTTGTTGGTTTCTTTATAAAATTTGGGAATTTTGGAGAAGAGGGTAATTAGTATTGAAGAAGAATATTTGACAGTATTAGAATAATGGAGAAGGCTAGAGTTGTGGTGTATATTTAAAGAGAATTACACATTAATTAAGTAACGGCAGTTTTTTCAAGGGTCAAATAGAAATCTAATCAACCTGAATTTCCATAAATTTTAATGATCACTTTGGCTGCCCTAGATATTAGGCAAAATAGAACTATAGAGGGACGAAACTGGCTCAATGCTAATAGATAGAACTTTTCTAGGAATTTGACAAGTATAGGATTTCTGCTCATGATTGAATTATTAATCTTTCAAATTGTGCAGAGCATAGAAAACATACTTGAGCTTTCATATGAGTCCATATTGATGGACCAGGTTCTTCATTTAGAACTCTCTTGATCATGCCTCAAATGCCATAATAGAGAAAAATTTGTAAGAGATTAGTGATTCATATGAACACATGTCACAAGAGTATACTAATTAAAGTATGAAGCTGAGTAAGAATTAATCTAGATATTTACACAAGTTTAGACTTCCTAGCCAAAAATATTTTTTTCATTATTTTTTTCATTGTGCATTCTGAACTGGACCTATTAGGTGATCTTTATCATCCCTAATTCCAACCTGTTCCTCTCTAAGTTTTCTCTACTCAGTGCTTTAGTGAAGATGTCAAAAATTTGTTTATCAGTAGCACAAAATTCTATAGAGATCAATCCTTTCTCATAGTTATCTCTCAAGAAGTGGTGTCTAACATTTATGTGCTTATTCCTCTTATGATGAACATGGTTCTTTGTCATACTTATAGCACTAGTGTTATCACAGAATATAGGAATGTGACAAACTTTAATGCCAAAATCTACCAGCTATTGTTTGATCCATAACAATTGAGTACAACAAGAATCAACAGCAATATACCCAACTTCGGCAGTAGACACAACTACTGAATTTTATTTTTGGTAACCTATGACACAAGACATGAACCAAGAAAGTGTACCATACCTGAAGTGCTTTTCCTATCCACTAGGAAACCTGCGTAATCAACATCACCATATCCTACTAGGTTGAAATTACTACCTTTTGGATGCCAAAGACACAGATCAGTGGTGCCTTTCAAATATCTTAGTATCCTCTTGACAGCAGTCGGGTGAGATTCTTTTGGATTAGCCTGAACTCGAGCACAAAGTCCTACACTAACAATGTTAGGTCTACTAGCAGTAAGATACAGGAGTGAACCAATCATTCCCCTATACAACTTTTGATCAATTGATGAACCAAATTCATCAATATCTAATTTAGTGGCAGTTGCAATGGGTGTGTCTATTTCCTTTGATTCTTCCATTTTAAACTTTTTGATTAGCTCTTTTGTATACTTCTAATGATGGATCATGGTTTCATTTGGACTTTGTGTGAGCACGTGATTTTTGCCTTATATGAATTACTCCCATGAATCCGAGCAAAAATAATTTCTTTTAATGTTTGGAATTTTGTGGATTTTTGTGGTATTTTCTGTTAATTGTTTGCATTTCATATGTGCATATTAATTCATGAAAAATACAAAAATATATTGCATTTTTTCATTTAGGATTTAACTTTACATTTTAGGACCAATTAACAAATTAGTTATTTTATAAAAAGGAAAATAACAAAAAAAATGATTCAATCTGTACTTTTGGAGTTAATGTTCGATTTTAGTAGTTTCACTTTTAATTTGATCAGTTGTGATAACTATCATTTAGGTTTAACTATAGGTTTTAGTATTTAGTTTAGATTTTAATTTAATTGTGGAAAAAAAAGAATTGTTGAAAATTGATTTAAAATAGGAAATAAAAGAGTTGGGAAATTAGAATTTTTGGGGCTCTTTTTAAATTGTCAACCTCAGGCCTAATTCTCCTCTCTCTGAAACTCGGACCAGACTGAGCCTAGGTGTAGCCCCAACCCTGTCCAAATGGGGTAATGACCAAAATGACACTGTTTGGCTTTGAATGAATCTTGACTGTCGAGGTCAATTTGATCCAACGGCTTGGAAGCCTCGATCAATTAGTATATAATGGTCAGAACGCCCACCTCAACCCCTCCAAACCATCTCTCAAACACCCTTGATTACACTGATGTAACGCCACCGATCTCCGCCCTCCATCCGCCGTTCGCTAGAAATCGTCGCCGACAACAAGTCACCAATGACCGCAAAATTTACACCATATCTTCCCTATCATCTCCTCTTTCCAAATCCCCACCTGGCTTCTCTCAAATCCCTACCAAGCTCCTCGAATATTCAATTGCATGGTCGCCGTCTCTGCCGCCCATGGCGGCGCTTCGTCCAATCCCAACCAAAATCACACCCCTTAACCACTAGACCTCACTCACCCCATATCTATCATCCTTTCCCCTCAAAGATCACTCAAACTCTTCGAATTTTTGATCCAGAATTTGGATTAAGGACGGAGTGAATCTCAATCAGGCAAAACTTCTTCGCCAGTTCCTCAAGCCCAATTGCATCAAGTACTAACGTGATTACTATTATGTCTTGGTCAAGTCGAAAGGTTATGTGTATTCAAGTCTTGATTGGTAAGTGTTCCTTTTTTTGGTAGTTGAGTCTTCTTCTGTTCGAAGTTAGTTGAGTCTAGTTTTTTTTAATTTGTTTTAGGATTCCCTTTTATATTGCATGTTTCTCTGATGAATGATTAGTTTAATTTTTTCCTCTCTTGATTGACAGCACGAAGTAGATTCGCTTTGATTGGAGTTTGTTTAATATTGCTAAAAATAAATCAAGTTTCTGGGGGTTTACTATAGGGGTCTGCTTGCTAGTACACTTGACCTTTTATTAAAACTAATTCAGCAAGGATACCTCTATGATAATTAATATGCACGCGCCTTTCCACCCATAGATTAAGCAATTTTCCCATTCCTGCTTTCTCTGCAGTCATGGACTTCGATTGGGTTGAGTGTTGGTTGAGTTTTTGGGTCTCTCCTGACCCATTTGCAGGAATGCCTTGCCAATTTGGGCTAATCAATTATTTACGGGGTCAGGATCGACCTAGAAGATGGTTAGGGTAAACAACTGGGGCTGGAAGGGCAAAATGGACTTTGTAGTCAGGAAATTCTAATGTAAAAGAAGTAGGAAGCTTCTAGGAATTTTGGTCAGGGCCTTTTTGGAAATTTCAGATTTTTGATAGTTCTAGCTTAGTAAACAAGTCATAAATAAAAGGATACCTAAGCTAAAAACAAGAAAATGGAGGACTAAGGTTGCAATGAAAGACATAAAGGTTGCCTTAATGGTTGGCCTATACAAAGGTACTAGTCTTGCCATCCAAGGCAAGAGAGATTAGTTAAAAAATACAGAAAACACACAAAAACAAAAACTACTTTTACATTGAATTTTGAGGCTAAACTTTTTGACTTGGAAATCTGGGAATACAAAAAAAAAGAGAGAGATTCAGAATCCATAAAAAATTAAAACAATGGAGTCAAAACCAAAAAACTCAAATACTGTTACATTGAGTTCCTTCATGGTGATTTGAAAGGGTTTTTGGGTTTAAATTCCGGTTGAAAGGGTATATTTGAGTCTAATCTGATCTGTATATCGGCTGTTATTGTTGAGATTTGAAGCTGGGATTTACTGTTGGTGTCATTGGCTATGTTATACTTCTATAGATCACCTTTGTGTTAATTGTCTCCTTATCCTTGTTTCTATCTCAACTTCCAGGTACAAATCCTAATCTCTCAAGATGTAAACTTGGTTTGACGATGGAATGAAAGCATATGCTTAGTTTTCTGTTTACTGGTTCTGCTATTTTAGTTTTTTTTGTGTTGTATATGTACATATTAGACATTTGGTTCAGCTAAGATAAAATCATCTGATTATGTCATTTATAATATAAATCTGAGAGGGACTGTTGAAACTGTTAGAAATCATGCTGATTTGGGATTGTTGTTTTAGATATTTGTTAGAAGTTTTAGCATTGGGTAGGCTTAAATCTTCCAAGTGAGTGTTCGAGTTTTTGCTTTAACTATGTTTGACGTACTTGTTTTTTTACCTCTTGTTTTATTCCTTGAATCTTAGTTTTCTTGGATCTAGATAAGTTTGCTTTTAAGAAATGTCGAAGTTAGGTTTGTAGATTTAGATCTTTAGGTGATTTCACTCATTGGACTTAGCCATCTGTTTCATTCCTAGCATAAACTAGTTTTCCATCTCTTGTTAATTTTGTTGGTTTGAAGCTTCAGCAAGAACACGTTTGTTCCCTTTTAATCCATGAACAATAATAGTTTTTCGCTCTAGGTTGGTTTTTCTCTCCAGATAATTTAGTTATTTTCAGTAGTTATGAAAGTCAATTCCATGAATAGTTAAGGTTTGAATTTATCGTTGTTCATCATGATTTAGTTTTAGAGAAAACTTTAAATTTTCATGAAGTATTACTGTAATATCACTCTTTCTTGCATTGTAAATCATAAGTGCTGATATATTCTGTAAAAAAAACAAATGGCCGATTGAAGTCATGGGAGCATGTTGTAATTAGCGAAATTACAAAGCCAGTAAAGGATACTGTTGTTGTCGCACAATGCTATTATGATATGCATCCTGCTTGTCTGTTATTTTATTTGAATCAAAAAATGTTATTATCATATCCATGTCTGCATGGCGTGATAAAGATGTAACAATTAGTAGTTGTAGAAAAGCCTTCAGGGCCGTTTAAAATACATTTGTGATTGCGTATGCGTTCACGTAATACGACCACGATTCTAAATTAATCTGGAGTATGCGTTCGTGCAACTTCGACCAATCTTTTCTTAAAGATAAAGTAGGTGACAAGTTTTAATAATTTTATTTTACGCAAGTTCATTAAGTCATATATGGTCTTTTAGTAATTTCTTAGGTTAAGAAAAAATATAATATTTCATAGAACATCCATTAGGGCCGTTTAAAATACTAGTGTGATTGCGTATATGTCTGCATAACATAATTACACTTATAAAAACAAAACTGGAGCATGCGTTCGCGCAACTTCGGCCAAAAATTTTTCTTAAAACTAATTAAGCGTTATTAATTATGGACACGTTCACGTGACATGATTTTTGACACGCCAAACAAGCGGGCATACGTACGCGTAACTCGTTTCAAGATAATTTTCTAATTAAAAATGGTAAAAGAAGCAAAAGCACATAGATTTAAAAATCAGTAATTCAATCATTTTAATAAGCCAAGTATTATCAAAGTGACCGTGCTAGAATCACGAAATTCGGGAGTGCCTAACACCTTCTCCCGGGTTAACAGAATTCCTTACCCGGATTTTTTAGTCGCAGACTATAATAATAGAGTCATTCTTTCCTCGACTCGGGATTTTAAATCGGTGGCTTGGGACACCATAAATTATCCCAAGTGGCGACTCTGGTTTTTAATAATTAATCACGTTTCGATTGTCACTTAAATTGGAAAAAACTTCCTTTATTATACATTTTCCGGGATGTAGTAATGAAGAAGGAAGTGTGACACTTTGTTTGATCTGTAAGCCTAAGAAGAAGTTAAGCTCACCCATTATACTCATTTCAAACTTACTCCCTGTTAGTTTTGCAAAGTCTTTACTTAGCTTATCAGTGTTGCCCCAAAGATTATGTGATCAACATATATTTCTACCAAAAGGAGATCCTTACCTTTTTCCCTTAGGAATAAGGTACTGTCAATTTTACCTCTTTTGTAGCCATGTTCAAGTAGAAATTTGGACAATCGTTCATACCGTGCTCTTGGATCCTGCTTGAGTCCATAGAGAGCCTTGTCTAATTTGTACACATGCTCAGAACATTCCTTGCTCTTAAACCCTGGAGGTTATTTCACAAACACTTCTTCTTTCAGGTAGCCATTTAGGAAGGCACTTTTGACATCTATCTGATGAAGAGTGAATTCCATGTGTGCTGCAAAGGCTTATGAGGAGTCTAACTGCCTGTAGTCTTGCAACTAGAGCAAAAGTCTCATCATAATCTATGACCTCCTCTTGGTTGTAGCCTTGGACCACCAGTCTTGCCTTGTTTCTTGTAACTATCCCACATTCATCAAGCATGTTCCTAAAGACCCATTTTGTACCAATAACTGATCTATCGTTGGGTCTTGGAACTAGATACCAAACTTGACCTCTCTCAGACTCATTGAGTTCATCTTGCATTGCATTGACCTAATCAGCATCCTGCAAATCCTCAACAACATTTTTAGGTTCAACAAAAAATAAAAAGAAATCAAAAGCACACAGATTCTTTAGTTGTGATCTAGTTTTGACTCCAAATGTTGGATCACTGATAATGTTCTCAATAGGATGAGAACTTTGATACTTGTGATGTTTCATAACCAGCTGGTTCCTACTGGATGCTTCTCCCATGTTCTGTTTATGAGGAACAAGGTCATGAACTGGTTGTTTTAGAGGATTTAATTTAATCCCTCTTTGATTTGTTCCCCCTGTCAGGTTGCCCTGAATAGAGGAACTTGTTCCATCACCTGTTCCTTCTATTGGTGCCACTTTGACTTGTGCTGAGGCTTCAGTCAAATCCTTTACCAATCTAATGGCTTCATTTTCATGTTCATATCTCTCAGAAAGAATATTGGTTTTATCAAATAATACATGCACACTTTTTTTTACACACAACGTTCTTTTAATAAACACTTTATATGCTTTGCTATGTGAAGAATATTCTAAGAATACTCCCTCATCACTTCTGGGATCAAACTTACCTAGGGAGTCTTTTCCATTATTGTGCACAAAGAACTTACATCCAAATGCCCTAAGATGGGATATGTTTGGTTTTCTCCATTTAAGTAACTCATAGGGAGTCTTCTCTATGAGAGTCCAATCATGCATCTATTGATAATGTAACATGCAGTGTTTACAGCCTTTGCCTACAAGATATGGGGCAATTTACTAGAAAGAAGCATAGTCCTAGCCATGTTTTCAAGAGTCCTGTTCTTTCTTTCAACTACTCCATTTTTTTGAGTAGTACTAGGGGTAGAAAAATAATGATCTATACCATTTTCATCATAGAATTCAGCAAACTTAGCATTTTCAAATTCAGTTCCATGATCAAACCTAATAAATGCAAGTTGAATTCCTAATTGTTTCTTGGTTTTTCTAACAAAGGTAGTAAACATGTCAAAGGCTTCAAATTTAGATGTTAGAAATAGTACCAAGGTAAATCTAGAATAATCATCAACTAGAACCAGTACATATTTCTTTCCATCTCTGCTCATGGTTCTCATCGGACCATAGAGATTCATATGGACCGGTTCTAATGACTTGGGATTGCGTACCATTTTTTTGGTTTTGAAGGATGTCCTTACCTACTTCCCCCCTTGAACAGGCCTCACAAACTTTGTATTTCTTGAACTTGATGTTAGGTAATCCAATCACCAAGTCCTTAGAGACTAATTTGTTGAGCTGATTTAGACTGGCATGACCAAGTCTTTTGTGCCACAAGAGGGGATCATTATCCAACACACTTAGGCAGCTTAGTTCTTTTTCAGAGAGAGTATACAAATCTACAATGTAAATATTATTAACTCTTTTTCCCTGCAAAACAATTTTGTCAGTGGTAAGGTTAATCACAAAGCATTTAGTAGAGGTGAATGCTACAAGATTACCTTTGTCACACAGTTGTAACACACTGATAAGGCTGTATTTCAAGCCATCTATCAGGTAGATATTCTCAATGGAGTGAGAGTCTATTTTACCTACCTTTCCAACACCAATAATCTCACCTTTCTTCCCATTTCCAAATGAGTCATTACCTCCCTTTAAGTCCTCAAGTGAAAGGAACTGGTTCTTGCTTGCAGTTATATGTTTCGAGCATCCACTATCCATGTACCATATTTGGCTACGTCCCTTCATTTGGACCTACAAAAAGAAATCAGGGGTTAGTCCTAGGAAGCTAAACTATTATGGTCCCTTTCTATAGGCAAAGGGATAAACCAGATTCCTTCTACTCCACCCAGGCAGCCTAATATTTTCTTGAACAAAAGCTTTGTTCTTTTGACTGGTCTTTTTTTTTGCATTACGTTTATTTTTGTAATGGTCAGTCTTGCCACAGTGTGTGCAGATTTTGTTCTTAGGAAGAGTGAGGTACTTTCTTTTAGGATCCAACTTAGGTGCTTGAGTCCTATAGCCAAGTCCTCTTTTATTGCTATTGTGATGTTCTTATAGCCAGGAGAGTGCATCATAAGCCTTGTTCCATTTGCAGGTTCTCTCTAGTTTATCTTTTACCTTCCCTAGCCCTTCTTTTAATACTCTTATCTGCTCATCCTTGTTGTACAACTCATATTTCATTTTTCCTAAGTTTTCTTCTAGGGTGAGATATGTGTGATCATTTTTCTTCTTTCCTGTTCCTAGTTTCGGTTTTAAGTTCTCAGACCAAAGTTCTAGGACTAGTATCAAGTTCAAGAACCTGGTTCTTCAACTCAGCATTATTGCTTTCACTCTAATTATTCCTAGACTCTAGATTTTTGCCCTTGGATTTTAGGATAACACATTCCCTTGACAGATCTTTCTTCTCTTTGTTAATTATCTCAGACTCATCAATGAAGTCTAGCAGTAGCTCAGACAACCTTTCTTTGGACAGGAATTTAATCTTGTCTTTGAGATGAAGAATACTTACCTCTTGTTCATCATCTGATTCTCCGATGGACTTAATTGCTTGTTCATCTCCAGCTTTACCTTCTGATTCCTCATCTGATGTTTCCCCCCAGACAGCAACCATAGCCTTTGTTCCTTCTTGGTGAACCTGTTCCTTCGTTCAGCCCTTTCCTTCTTCCACTCAATTTCTCATTGAGGAAATTCTTGATCATGTGATTAGTCTTACCACATTTGTATCAACCCTCATTGGTCTGTCTCTCAGGAGCCCTTGTTTGTTGAAGGTTGTACCTCTTGAAGAACCCTTTCCTCTCATTAGGTACTTTTTGAAATCTCTTGTGATCATAGCCATTTCATCATCCTCCAGATCTGAACCTTCAGCAATTCTTAGAGTCAGACTTCTTTCCTTCTTGGGCGCATCCATTTTTATGGTTTGCCTTCTCAATTCATAGGCAGTAAGGTTTCCAACTAGTTCATCCAGCCTGAGGGTAGCAATATTCTTTGATTCTTGAATAGAAGTAATTTTGCTTTCCCAAGAGACTGACAGAACCCTTGTCAAAATCTTCTCAACTTTGTCTTCTTCAAGAATAATCCTTCCAAGAGGCTTAAGTTCATTTGTTAGTGTGGTGAAATTTGTATACATCTCTTTGATAGTTTTTCCTTCCTTCATGGTGAAATATTCATATTGAGAATACAGCAGTGTTCCTCTGGACCTTTTCATTTGAGGTATTCCTTCATGAGCCACTTAAAAAGTGTCCCAGATTTCCTTAGCAGTGGTATAGCTTTGAATTCTACTGTACTTATCTGGACCTAATCTACACACAAACCATTTCTTGGCTGTGGAATTTTCCTCCCACTTTTTCAGGTCTTCTGCAGTGCAGTCAGCTTTTATCTTTGGCACATCCACTCCTTCATCATTCTTCTTAATAGTTTCTAGAGGACCATAAGTGATTATTTCCCATAGTCTTCACCTATTATGTGATCCCACATCATGTTCTTCCACCAAGAATAGTACTAACCATTAAAGAGTGGATGCCTAGCAGTGGATTGCCCTTCCCAGTTCCCAGGTGGTGCACTCATGTTGATCTTTTCCTAAGGTGTTAGCTTCTTCAAGGATAACCTGCTCTAATACCAACTGATGTTCTTCACTTCAATACCACACAAGAGGGGGGGTAACTTTTATGGTACCCAATTTTCGCTCTAGAAGAATCTGGTTATTCTAGGTGTACTAACACTATTGTTCGCAGAATAATAAGTACATAAAATAAAGAACACACAAAGATTTTTACGTAGAAAACACCTTGCTCAAAAAGTAAAAATCCACGACCTACTACTCGGTAGGATTTTTTCAAACTTTCACTAAAATCACTAGGCAAAAACAGCATTTACAAAACTCTTTGTAAACCTAAGGATTAACTGTAATACTGTTGTAGCACACAGCCTCAACCGATGCGGCAGCTTCTAGATTCAATAGCGCACACTCAAATATTACATAAATTGCTTGCAAAATCGCCTTGCTTTTTTGCTCACAATTTAGTTTAACTTCTGCGAATGTGCAACACCTGTAAAAGAGAACGATCACTATCATTTATATAGGTTAGTCGTCAAAGTTTGATTAGGACTCAATTGCTGATCTTCTATCATAGTTGAGTCCTTGGAGATCTCAAACTCCAATACTATCTTTATCTGGATTGTGTTCTCTTCATATAAGGAGATCTTCTAACCGTATCCAATATGCAACCTTTTCGATCAGATCAGAAGATATTTTTGCTTGATCAATAGGATTTATCTCCTTCATGTGCATCTCACATATGTAGGTTGATCATGGTTGTGCTTCACATGATGGACCTGGTCCATGGCTGAGTTCATTTGTCATTCTTCAAAACTTCACCTATTCTTGGGCCAACAAGAGTAAAAGCACGAAGGGTGATGTTGTGCAATTTTCTTCATTATGCTTAATTGTTTTTAACGGTTAAAGGCATATTGACTCTTCTGGTTATCATTACATTGTATCTCTCATATCTTGTATCCCCGTCAGAATGTTCCTCTCCTGATATTACTTGTCTAGTTTTAATTTGTTGTTATCTTACACATATACTATTAATTGCATAGATTTATTATGTAGGTGTCATGTTATAGTCTCGTCACTATTTCATTGAGATTAGGCTCGACACTTACGAGTACAAGGGGTCAATAGTACTCATACTACACTCTGCACTTCTTGTGGAGACTTTGGTATCGTCCCTAGCTGATCGAAAGTGTTAGTTTATATGAGTCCACCAAATTATAGAGTACTTGGTCATCTATGAGTAAAAAATTTCACTGAGAATACTGATGAAACAATAAGTAAATGAGACAGGGAATTTTTACGTGGAAAACTCCCACCAAGGGGACAAAAATCACGACCTACACTTGTAGGCTTTAAACTTCACAAACTTGTAAAGACTCTATTATAAGACACTTTAAAATGACTTTATTAAAAAGACTTCAAGTCAACTAACTTGTGATACACTTACCACAAGCAACTTTGTCACACACTAGTTACAAATACTTTAACTTATGACTAACTCTAGTCACAACACAAACTCAAAATGTTTATGGTTTTACAAAGGGGTTCCTAAGCAACGCTTCTAGCTAAGAAATTTAGGAATTACAATGAGAACAAACAGAATTTTACAACTCAACTAAGGACAACAGAATACTCGATTTAGGAATCATCTGTAGTAGCACTTAACTTTGTTCTTCAAGCTCTTGAGAATTAAGTTCACTATTTTCAGAAGACTTGAATGCTTGAAATAAAAATCAAGTGTTCAAGTGATGTTTTATTATAATACTATTGTTAATACACCCTTGATGACATCACTTTAATGATGTAAGCACTCAATAAGTCAAAAGCAAGTAACTACAAAACTGCTGCATTATGTGCACTATTTCTTTGGCAGTCACTTTCTAGCTGGGCACAGTTGACTTTTGTGCTATTGTTAGAGAAACACAAAGGATCAAGTCCTTGACATGTTTCTTCATTTTCTACACTTGCAGCAGTTCATATTAGCTGGAGTCTAGGCTGGAATCCACTCATTTGTAATGTGTACAAATGTGTCAGATTCCTATCTGGTTCTTGATGGTAAGTTTGTTAGATCATCAAAAAATAAGGCAAAGACATTGAAAACCCATCAGTTTCCCGATTTTTTATGATGAAAAACTTAGACATTGATACCATGTATTTAGAGCAAAGAAAACCAGATGAAGTAACAGGAACTTTATAAGTTCCCCCTGACTTTATGCTTCCCCTTAATCAGATCCCTGATTCAATTAAACTTCCCCCATTTTGGTAATCATTGAAAAGACACAAGCAGGCAAATAGCATAAACAAGTCTAGCCTAGCTAACTCATGCCATATATATACACACAACATAATATAAAAGAGAAATAGAACAAGTAATGAGATAATAAAATAGGATCCATTATATATATTTATATATATATATATATATATATATATATATATATATATATATATATATATATAACTGTACGATTTTTTCCTTAGCTTTGTCCAATGCATTTTCAGTCTTTGCCAAGATGGAGTCATTGTCTTGCACCTTTTCTATCAGATTGGCAATGGTTCTCTGGTCTTTCCAACTTCTCACTGTCACTTTAGAGGCTTTCTTCATCTGTTTTAGCCGAACACATAGGGATTCATTCTCGCGAATCAGACTATTCTTTTCACCTTCTACTTCTTGTGCTTATAAGTCTTTCTCAAAATTGAGGTTCCTCGGGCTTTCTTCTCAGGCATGAATAGTTGATTTGTATCCCTTTTCGTTTTCACCCCAAGCCAACCGTTCTTGGATTTTATCATCAAAGTCTTGAATATGCGGCCTTTTTACGGGCCTTTTGGGCTCGGGTTCTGGCTCATCATCCACGCAATATCGCTTCTCAAACCACCTAGCATAACCCGGATCTATCTCACCTTTCGCATGATCTGAAACTTGGGTATCATATTTCAAGTAGCGACAACCATTTCAAATTAGTTGTATTAAAGCCTCAGGGAGTGGGGCTTCGGGGTGTAGCTCTATTACTAGCACACTCAGATCTTCATCATCATGCACCACTTGGTATCTTCCTAGCAATCTTAAAACTCTCTGTGGCACATATGGCTAGACACTTCTCAAACCCAACAGCAGCAAATAACTCTTTAAGGCTGACATGTGTATTACCTCTCTTACCGGGAGCCATCCTAAAGTCCACTCAATTTGACTTGCACTTAAAGATCTTAGGTGGGATATCCAGGCTTCCACCCCTTCTGGAGAATTATAATCTTTTATTCTTTCTTCATAACTCTCAATGACATTGTCTTTGCTCGGACCATACCGCATGAACTTAGGGTGATGTCGGAGATGTTCAATCAACCACATTTGCAACAAAATATTGCACCCTTCGAAGAATATTGACCCAGACTTACACAAAGTCAATGCCCGATAAATGTATGACAGAATGATTGGGGCAAGAGTGTGATGTTCTTTGGCAGTGAGGACCTATACGACCCTGACTATACGAATGTCAATCGTCCGCTCTATGTTTGGGAAGACCATGATCCCTAGAAACGCCACTATGAAAGCGAAGCGACGGTGAATCTGCCATGTGTCCTTGTTCTGCTTGTTCGTAAGGCCTTTTTCATGAATTTCAAACCCATATGGCTTCCCGAACCTAGAATATAGGAAGTAGAAAGAACAACATCCATTGAGCACATTGGTCTTTCTTATTTGATTACTGATAATTCAGAAGACCAAAGAATCGGTGTACAGAAGGAGTCTTCGGGAATATGAGCTTCTGTTTTCTCAAATCTCTGCCAAAACTGGAATATCCAACTATCTCTTCTAAGTGGGAGTAAGCTTAAAATCAAAGAAGCGGAAGACATTGTGAACAAGGTCCCAAAAAGTTACTAGTGCCTCAATCAAATCATCGTGTGGTTTAACCTTTATAATATCTGTAAGGGCTCCCAGATACTTAGTGACTCATTCCTGACCATCTTCTCCTAGGTCATACCACCACATCTGAAGCTGAAGTAGAAACCCATCTACAACCGTCAACAGTGTGTTCTGGATAGTGCTCATTTTGTACATGTGGGTGATTAAGGTTAGGGTT
The DNA here is from genome assembly GCA_034376525.1 of Nicotiana benthamiana. Taxonomy (NCBI): domain Eukaryota; kingdom Viridiplantae; phylum Streptophyta; class Magnoliopsida; order Solanales; family Solanaceae; genus Nicotiana; species Nicotiana benthamiana. Next base: position 37,038,753 of record CM067327.1, read on the forward strand.
GACACTAGCCTCAAAAGACAGAACCAATGCATTCTTTTTGTAAAAAATCTTTTGTAGATAACTCTATTTTAAGAAAAATCAAAGAGATGGAATTTTTTATTATATGGCCCCTTCATACTTCCGAAGATAATTTTAGGATCGGGATATACGTGATGGAAAAATTGATGCCCAGTTGATGGACATGTCCATTTTTGTGAGAATAGCCCTCGACAATTTTGAAGAAGTTCTAGGTCTATTCCGACAAAAACGGTTGGAGATTAGCCGAAACTGGGTTTGCTCATTTGTTTTTGAAAGAGAAAAAAAAACTAGACACATTTCCCTTTTTTTTTTTAAAAAATTATTTTTTGCAAAATATGGCCGAAACCTATGGAGGTTGCCTACGTATCTCACATCTGGTGAGAATCAGACCTGCATAGTTCGTTAATGTTTTAGAAATAGGATGACATTTTTTTTGAAAAATTTTAGGCTTATTTTGTAATAATCTTTTTGGGGTAAATACTGAGATTATTCAAAAAAACAGGGTAAATTTCCTCCGTTCTAGCTTTCCCTCAATTTTTATATTTTTATTTTAATATTGTCTTTTAGAAGCTAGTCAACATGCACAAGCCGAATCAAACATAATGCACAAGTAACACATAAGATGCATCAGGATGGTCTCGCAATTCTCGGGTACACCTATCCTAGACGGACCCAACCCCTGTGTTGAGTCCCCAAAGTTAGATGCACATGATGCAAACGAATGCTCCTACTAGATATCTGGCATGAGGTTATGTTATTCTAGGTTTATATCCTGGGGGGAGTGTTTTAGACCTGGCTTATCCAAGCGGACAGCTTGAGCCGAGATGGGGGCAACGTACCGGGAGCACGAAAGTCTACCCGGCCTAGTTACTTTACCCAGCCTCGTTCTAATTGGTATGACTTCGAACAGAAAAGTGGGTCACGCGCACGTGTGCACCATATATTCAGAAGACTTAGAAGGAAGGCGTAAGAAGACAATTTAATACAATTCAAACAATATTAAAACGGTAAACATATAGCAATTATCACAGAGATTCACAAAATACAGTAATATGAACAATAAACAAAGCCAAGTAAAAATCATAAAACAAGCTCGAATTCTTGAACCCTTAACTAGAGATTCTAGGTTCTTCCCCAGCTTAGTCGCTAGAGCTGTCACACCTCCTTTTTTGTACACCTCGAGGGGGTATGGGAGTTATTTCAATTAAAGTGACATTATTCGAATTGGGATTATTTTATTCAATTAAAGTGTTAGTTCTTAGTCTAATCTTGCGAAGGCCATGAGTTATAAATTTTGTTTGGCATGGCACACCTCACTTATTTTAATAAAAGGGAATTGCATTTTTTTTAACAATTAATCATGCTTTATTAAATATTAAGAAAATTTAGTCGAAGTTGCCGAATGCATACCTCAATTTTGTTATTAGGATCATAATTATGTCACGCGAACATGTGCACAATTATAATGATAGATTAAGTCGCGCCTAAAACAAACTATGAATGCTTATGTTATTCTTAAATCCCCAGGATGGAAAGAAGCTTGAAAGAGAGAACCAAGAATGAAATAGCGAGACTAAACGAGCAAAAAGCCACGAAGGTCGACGATAAGAGCGTAAGACTTAATGCGAGAGGGTAGACTAATTGAGATTATTCCCATAAAATATCAATATAGGCACCTCAATATAAAAGGAGTCGCGCAATTTTACTACATGTTAATGTCAAAGGTCAACACACTGCAAACTGAAGCACACATTTAAGTAAAGAGACACATGAATGAAGAAAACATTAAAAATATACATGATACAAAAACAAATAAATAGAAACTAAAATTGAAATAACTACAACAACCAAATAGTATCATTTGAAATTTTTAGTTTTCATGGCAAAATGGTTAACAATTGAAAACATATACTAAATAACTATAGCTTAGCCTCAAACACCCAATTTATTTGCAACGAGAACCATATATATTTTTTATAATTTACTACACTTATATAAAAAATAATTATTATAGTTTATGGCCAACATAATACTACTCTTACTCTAAACGATTATAAAATTAACAAAAAGGCATAATAGAAACACAAATACATAAATAAAATAAAATTGAAATGAACTAACGTCCTATGAGAAAGAACTGTACTCAACAAACTTATTTGTATCCTTAAATAAACATGAACTGTTAACGTAAACTCGATTTATCTTTCAACGAGTGACCATTCTTTAGAACATCACTATGAACACAAGATATATATATATATTCCTTAAGAATGTTATTTAATTGCCAAGACTAAAAACATGATTTAAATTTTCAAAATGTTATAAACAATAAAAGAACAAGAGCAATATTGCAGAGAAAGAGAGAGGAAATTCTTATTGAATTTTGGGGTTATTTACAATGGGGTAAGACCCCTCTATTTATAGGAGGAAAAATGACTTAGCCTCAAAGTAAAACTCTCTACAAGATAGACATTCACTCTAATTAGAATTCTATTCTTAACACTCCCCCTTGAATGTCTACTCAATAAGTAATGTGCCTCATTAAAATCTTAACTAAAACAAAACCCAATGGGAAAAAATTCTAGAAAAAGAAAAAGAGTACACATATTTAGAAATGCGCCTATTGGTTGCCTCGTTAAAAACCTTGCAAGGAAAATCCAGTGGGACAAAACCTTGTAAGAGAAAAAGAGTGCAACGCGCATTAACTCCCCCTGAAAAGAGCATCAATTCACATCCTTGAGCCTTCGCATTCCAATTTTGTGCACCATCTTCAAGAGATCGTTGGTAGAGATTTGATAAATAAATCAGTCATATTAACTATAATAAATATTTGCACCTTGAAATCATCACTCGTGATAGATATATAATGTCTTCACAAATATCGTGGAATGGCTCTTCAATATCTCCATAAAGGTATTCTCGCTATCACATTATCATGCTTATAGTTATAGCAAGATACATTTGTGTATAAATTGCATTGAGGAAGTGGTACCTCAAGATCAAGAATTGTAGATGCTTCAAACAACTTAAATCCTTCATGGATTGTCATATAAGTTAAGTCGTATAAGCCATATTATAGACTTTAGATGCATATGAAGTTTTCATGTCCTGCTAGACAAATAAGATATCGAAAACTGATTGCACATACCATTGACTTATATACTTTCAAGTATTTGAACTACATGTCCAAAACTATATGTCTTTCATATGGAATCAATTCTACTTGAATTGTATCTCTTGCATTTGGCCAATACTTTTGTGTCTATATTCGATAGACTTAAGATCCTCATCTAAACTTAGCGCTATGATAGATGTCGTCGACAAACATGTTATATCAGTTCCAATAAATTTTCATAAAGACATAACATATAGATCTTTTCATTCATATATTCAGGTACCTGAATCTCTCATGAGATTTTATGAAGTGTTATGTCACGTGACCTTCTAATCACTTGCTTTATTTATTATGATCACTTTGATCATTTTCTCATCTTCTTTATCAAGAAGTTCTATTTGAAATCATTTGTCTATACGCTTTAAGCGTACCATCGATTTTGTCCTTCTAAGACTTAATTGAGCATTTGCAATGAGAATATAGTTACTTTATTTGGGTCAGCAAAATGCGTCTAGCATACTTTGCAATATATTGCAGATGGATTATCTTTTTATGAACTTCAAGTTCATAGTTTCTTATTCGAGGATCTAGATATACAAATGATAATTCATTCCACGTAACTTTTTTTTCTCAACTGTTTATCATGTCTCCCCCTCATGTTAGTAAAACTAACTTGTTCTCTCAACTTTGAGAATCCATCTTTGTGCATTATGGTGTTAATGAAAATATACACCGCATCAATAATAATAAGATGAAATTATTTGGTTCCTGACCCTGAACCACTTGTGAGGAGAAAAATAATATACTTTGATATAATGTATATCGAATTAATATAGATAACTTTGTTCTCAAAAGCAATAGTTTAGCTATTAAGTGGAGGCACTCAATAAATTACTTTGCTAAACCAGATATGATGTCAACCAACTTATCAAGATGAACTATCTTGAATAAAAAATCTAGAAATTGTGCTCGAAATTAAATTATTGAGCAAGTTACCTCGCAAGCACCGGCTAGTTTGCGGGTTAATAATAATCGCACATGTAACCATCTCATAGATGCATCTTATGTGGTATACATGGCAGATGAATGGGCCCATATTCATCTTTGATATTTCCAGCATTTATGGGATTCAATCCCAATTTTAGTTGGTCAATTAATTAATGAGAACAAACAATATAAGAGAATTCGTAAAGAACTTTCTAGTTCTTTAATATTTACCCATGTGAATTCTCTATTATTTTTGCATATCATATTTAAATTGATATGGCTAACCCAAATGCCAACTGAATAAATCATCAATATTGATAAAGTTCAGATTTACACCATGACATGTGCAATTATAAATAAACTCCATGTTTACTATGATATGGATTATTATATCAATAAACATTCACTTTATTGTGGCATTCTTTTGTTTGTATAGTACAAACTGGAGAATAAAGCGGGTAGCTTTTCATGTACATATTATCCCGCTACAAGTTGTAGTAATAGAAGATATCAAATCTTTCCTTTATTTATTGTCTCAATATAATCAACCGCTTTCGCATATACTTTGGAAACTGAATAAGTTTCTTTGAGACTTACTACAACACAATACCTTATTGTTACTCAATTGTGTTTCTCCAACATAGTAATAATTGGCTCTTCTAGAGCTTTTAATTAATTTTGTACTGCCATAAATTCATCAACATCCATGTGGTGAATATCTCTTTTAAAGAGAAAGTTATACCATTATGGTCATGGTCAAAATTATATGCAAGATATGTTTCTTGTATTATCGTTGTCCTTTAATAATCATATTTCCAAAATATTTTGGCGTACAATAGGTACGTGACCAATGATCATTCATGCCATAATAATGACATTATTTTCATATATCATCTCAAACCTCCTTCTAGAGGTGATGTGGTATATTCACTACCACTAGCACGTTCATATTCTTCCAAGAATGAATATGTATTCATAAATTAGATGTTATCACATTCACACCATCATAATAATTTGTATGTGCTATACAAAATCTCATGTCAAATCGATGACAGATATTACTTTCACAGAGTGAAGGATTATTTTGAGAATCCTTATTATCTTCATTATCACAATAATGACGATTATAATTTCGTCTATTGCCACGTTCACATCCATTGATACCTTCACGGTAATAATTTTGTCTTCTTTCAGACTTATCACATACTGCCATCACATTCTCTTAACGGAATGAGAATGGAGCAACTGGACGGGTTTTCAATTTTTTTTCTACAATCATACATGATATTGATCATGGCAAGCCATAGAAATTTTACCACTTCATGTGGTTATAATTTCTTACAAACTCCATTAGAGTTGCAATCAAAATTTATCGTCTTTGCTTGTATTTAAAAACAAATTATAGAATATCAATAATTTGAAAGAGAAAAGTAAAATACTTACCTTAAATCCAGAATTGAAAAAACTACATCTTTCCATTAATTTTTGCACCTTTTACTTGATCCTATGACAATTGTGTTGGGACGATATGGCATATTTGTGCTTAAGCTTTTCAGAAGCTTATAAAATATAAAATACTGTTTTTCCTGCATAAACAGTTCTGAAAAACAATGTAAAGTAAATATGAAACACGAAAATAGTTTCTGTAATTTTGCTTGTCCTTTATCTTCATATATTTTGGCTTCTCCTTTCTCTTACTCTTAGATACCTACTACAGACAATAGATCACAAAGTCAAAAAAAATTTATTTGGACTCTTCTTTCAGGAATTTTCTATTTTACAACATCGTATCATGTAATTACTTTATGATATTAGAATTCACCCTGTAAGAGAACAAATAGTTTGTTTCATCAAAGAAAAAGACCCCATATAGAAGACTATGACTCCACTCCTTTATCTTAGAGTACTAAAGCTCACTTCAAATCAATCTATCCTAGGAAATTATCATATTGATTGGTGTATTCAATAATCAGTATCATCTCATCACTTTTTAATTTCAATCATAGCTACCAACAAATGTGCTCATATCAGTACATGCAATATAGTCCAAAAAAATGTGAACAGAATAACTATAATCATCAGTCCAACTAATAGTTACAAAAGTATAATTAATAGTACAAATGCAGAAACTTACATTGATGAGAAGAAATTTCACAATTAATAGTTATAAAAGTGCAATTAATAGCCCGAAATTTCAAGGGCAACAAACTTTCTTTTCATAATGTCAGACATAATTAAAACAAAATTAGGATATAGAAATTTTTTATCATTTAGAAGAAAAAAATAAATTCAAATTAACTTTTATGAAAGATCATAAAGAACGTACAACAAGATCATGTTGAAAGCATGGTAAGCAACCTGAGTACTTCTTTCTTTTTTTTTTTGAATAAAGTGATGTGACCCAGGGATCATGTGCGATATAAACTTCACGAAGGGCATACAGAAGTTGGAGGGTGATAGAAGTTCTTCCAAAAAATCCTTGATTTTTTTTTTTTTGAATAAAGTGATAGTGTTATTAATTTTTTATTTTTTTTTTATGCCATCAATGTAATTACTAACATATTACAGCAAGTACTTATCACTTAGTCTAGGTTACCAATAAATGCTAAGTAGTAGTATTAAATAGAGTTACCTCTAAGGATACAAGTACCTTTTAAGAGACCTGATTATATAAATATTGTTTACACCGTAAGTGCAAACAACTTAAACTCTTCCTGTGAAAAAGAAAATAAATTATCTGCAAAGCCAAAAGCTTTAAGAACTTTATACCTGCTTTTGCTTAGGAGATTTCAATTTGGAACTCCAATTGATAGGTCGCGATATTTCCACTACCTCAGCATCAATTGAACTCCCACCTTAATTTTCTCAAAGAGATTCTTGAGATAGTAGAGTTTCGTGCTGATAACGTGTTATAAACAATAAAAGAACAAGAGCAATATTGCAGAGAAAGAGAGAGGAAATTCTTATTGAATTTTGGGGTTAATTACAATGGGGTAAGACCCCTCTATTTATAGGAGGAAAAATGACTTAGCCTCAAAGTAAAACTCTCTACAAGATAGACATTCACTCTAATTAGAATTCTATTCTTAACACAAAACACGATTTAGTGAATAATAGAATTCTTATCAGATTTGAACATAAACATGATCGAATGTCATTTGTACTGAAAAAAAAATTGTTTACTGTCAAAACTAAACCCAACTCACATGAAGATTAGAACATATTACTTCCTGCTTCTTTCCACTAGTGAACATTTTTATAATTATTAATATATTCCTAAGACTAGAGAATTAACAAAAATAAATTATCCAATGTCTCAATTTTATGAAAACAGAAGTGTCATCCTTGATTCTTGTCAACTAATGTTCTTTTGAAGAAAACAAAGTCACAAACGAATAGAAACATAATAAAAGATGGTGATAAAAGATGTCGATTTAGGCGAACTAACTGAGATAAAATAATTACATATTCAAAATATTATATCCAAAGTCTTGACCAAGGACATGATATCAAGGTATTGACATTTCAAGTATAACTTAAGACAACCAACATAAAATTAAAACATCTTTAACATACTATTCAAACTTTAATTAAAAAGAAAAACCAAAGTAGGACTTAAAGCGCATAAAGGAACCTTAAATTTCCTTGTGAATATCCGTAGGCAATGTATTATACAAACTCCGAACAACGAACGGAACTTCAAAACTCGACCAAATAATTCTTTAAATCTTGCCTTGATTACTGCCTTTTCTTTTTCTTTTGCAAAGTCTTTTTCTTTCTTCTTAAAATCGAGACCAGAAGGGGAGATCGTAGGATTTGTTCTGAGTTGTTTCAACTTTGAGAAAAACCAAATGAATGTGTACAAATTGTGAAGAGTGGGTAACATGGGGTAATTGTGACAGGAGAAGAGGGGGGGGGGGGGGGGGGGTGAGGGAAGTTAGAGTTGGGGGTTGTTAGCAAGTCATGTTGTTGTTGTTGTTGTTGTTGTTATTATTATTATTATTATTATTAGTATTAGTATTATTATTATTATTATTATTATTATTATTATTATTATTATTGTTATTATTATCATTATCATTATCATTATCATTATCATTATCATTATTATTATTATTATTATTATTATTATTATTATGATTATTATTATGATTATCATTATCATTATCATTATCATTATTATTATTATTATTATTATTATTGTTATTATTATTATTATTATTATTATTATTATTATTATTATTATTATTATTATATGAAAGATTAAAAAAGAACCCTCCTGCTTGGAATGATTCTCACACTAATGCTGTTAAGAAAATAAAATCCAAAGTAAAAGAACTCCCTGTTTAATTTTGGCTAACCCAAATTGGGAAAAGACTGTTGAAACTGATGCCTCAGATATTGGATATGCGGGTATTTTGACTCAATTTTCTCCTGTTGAAAAAAGAGATTATGTTATACAATTTTATTCAGGAAAATGGAATTATAGTCAAAGAAATTATGCAACAGTAGCAAAAGAGATTTTAGCTATTGTTAAGTGTGTTTTAAAATTTCAGACGGATTTATATAATCAGAAATTTGTAATTAAAACATATTGTCAAGCTGCTAAATTTTTATTTAATAAGGATTTTAAGCATAATGTTTCTAAACAGATGTTTGCTAGATGGCAAGCATTATTGGCTCCCTTTGATTTTGAAATAGTTTATAAAAAAGGAATTGATAACAGTTTACCAGATTTTCTTACCCGAGAATATCTTGCTAATAATTAATTTTTAGTTCTGCAGGATGAGGCCAAATTGGCCAAGACCTTCCTCTGGAAGAGGAAGAGGAGCAAATCAGAATAGATTTCAGACCCTAGGGCATATTCCAGCCCAGAATAGATTTCTTGAAGAAGGATCTTCATCATCAAATACAAGACCATAAGAACTCAAAAGTTAAGTGTTAAATAATAACTTTCATAACCCAATTTTTCAAAATAAAAAATTATTACCCGTAGATTAATTAAGTGGGAAGAAATTAATTTTCCTACTGAATAGATTATTGAAGAAGCTGCAGTACCTCGTGAGATTACTAGTGAGGAGATTTCTGATATCAGACAAAGTAAAGATGGTAGTGTAACTTTGAGTTTTAAAACCAGAAGATTGTTTTGATGAGAATAATATTCCTACTAAGGCAAGACCTTGTCAAATGAATTCTGCATATTTGGATTTGTGTAAAAAAGAGATTGATAATTTATTGAAAAAGAATTTTATTAGACAATCTAGTTCTGCTTGGTCATGTACTGCTTTTTATGTTAATAAACATGCAGAACAAGAAAGAGGTGTACCTAGATTAGTTATTAATTATAAACCTCTTAATAAAGTTTTGAAATGGATTAGGTATCTTATCCCTAATAAAAAAAATTTATTAAATAGATTACATTATGCAATCATTTTCTCTAAATTTGATTTCAAATCGGGGTATTGGCAAATTCAGATTGCTGAACAAGACAGATATAAAACTGCTTTTAATGTTCCAATAGGACAATTTGAATGGAATGTTATGCCTTTTGGATTGAAGAATGCTCCTTCAGAATTTCAAAAGATTATGAATAATATATTTATTCCCATTACAGATTTTATTATTGTTTACATAGATGATATTTTAGTATTTTCCAAAAATATTGAATTACATTTCAAACATTTAGAATTATTTCAAAAAATAGTTATTCAAAATGGATTAGTTATTTCTAAACCAAAAATGTGTCTTTTTCAAAGTAACATTAGATTTCTTGGTCATAATATTGGAAAAGGAACAATTACGCCTATTAATAGGACGATTGAATTCGGATCTTAGGTTATGAAAGTTATTATTTAACACTTAACTTTTGAGTTCTTATGTCTTGGTTTAATAAACCAAAATTTATTAAAAATATGATTAAGGAACAAGTAGATTTTCCTGTCCAACAAGATTTATTAAATACTTGGGTGATTCCTAAAGTAAATATAGAGGCTATTTATAAATTGGGAACTTTTGAAAAATTTGCTGGAAAAACTACTGTGAAAACTACAGAATTAAGTTTTACTATGGACAAAGATAGTGGAGTTTTCCATCTATTATCTCAAAATGACATAGATTATTACAATTCTAAAGATTTCAATTATTTACATATTGGTTTTGTTCAAGTTGCTTTTAAGCCATTAACATTGAAAGGCTTACCTGAAAGTTTTGTTGCTGCATTACGTGATGGTAGAAATCTAAATTGGAAAAATTCTTTGATTGGTTCTATACAATCAACCTTGGCTTATGGTGCAATTTATTTTAATGCTTATCCGAATTTAAATATTGCTCTAACTGATGTGAATATATTACAATCATTAATTTTGAATATTAAGATTAATGGATCTGATTATTTACCCGGAACAGAAGTTATGTGTATTTGTACTAGAATTGTTTATAGACCTCTTTATACTTTATCTCCTAGATGTAAAATTGCTGAATAAAATCATGAGACTGTTTTGTTTGAAAATAATTTTTCTAAATCAAAAATTATTACCCGTAGATTAATTAAGTGGGAAGAAATTAATTTTCCTACTGAATGGATTATTGAAGAAGCTGCAGTACCTCGTGAGATTACTAGTGAGGAGATTTCTGATATCAGACAAAGTAAAGATGGTAGTGTAACTTTGAGTTTTAAAACCCAGGATATCCCAAGACTAACAGATTCCTCTTCAAGATTAACCAGATCTATATCTTCTTATATTTCTCCAGTAGATTATATTGTAGATATTCCATCAAGGGCTTCAACTTCTCAAATTAGAGATACAAATTTTGATAAAATTATTTTAGATAATAATAATATTGCTAAAGGTGAAGATCGTTTAAGTGATCCTACATATTCTGACATGAATTTTCCAACTGGTTTACATGGATAGTAGAAAAATTAATTTTAGTCCAGGTTCTCTGGCACGAAAAAAGATTTCTTTAGAATTTTATAGTCCAAAATGGGAAGAATTTAGAAATTGGTTTTTTTCTGCTTTTAATAAAGATGAGACAGAGTATTTTTCTAAAGATTTTTACAAAGAGTTAGCAGGAAATAATATTTTATTACCATTTGTTCCATGGTTTATGATTAAATATGTGGGATATCATTTGTCAGTTATTGAACATGAGTATCATTTATCTAATGGATATATAATGATTTCTTCTTTACCACCAATTCAGTCTTTTGATATCAATAAAGATGGTAAAACTATTAATTTTACTGCTTTTGCAAAATTATTCGAAAACAAAGTTGCTGTAATTACTTGTGAACATGTCAATTTGATTCTTAAACAGCAGAATTATGCTAATTATTATTTAAATGTATTAGGAGAGCATGTCATGGCATTGCATAAGAATTTAGACAATTATTTGAAACAAACACAGATTTTACAAGAAAAATAGAAGCTTTTCATAAACCAAAACAAGAATTGAAAATTGTCAAAAATACTTTACAACCTCCTCCGGAAATAAAAAATTTCAAAACTGATTCAACTGAAGAAATTGAACAGCTTTTAAAAGAGAAACTAAAGAATATTGTTTTTTATTCAAATATTACTGGAATTGATTTACAGCCTCAACCTGTTTTCTCTGCAAAACAAGAAAATTTTATTACTCAGAATGTTTCAGAAAATGATTTTGTTAATAAAATCAATACAAAATGGGCTGATAAGCCTATTCAAAGGATGTTTTATTACAATAGAGCAACTCCAATGGATGTTTTAAATGAAGAAAGAGATCAGATTTTTAATAATAGTTACAGTAGCAAGGAGATTTATGAATGGAATATTGATGGTTTTAATGATAAACAAATTTTTACTACTGTGCATAGAATGTTGATGTATAGTACTATTTGTAAGATTAATAAAAATCAAGATCGTGATATTGCTGCTATGATTGTTGTTGGTTTCACTGGCCAACTTAAAGGTTGGTGGGATAATTTTTTAAATCAAGAACAAATGAATACTATCATGAATACTACTAGTGTTATTAAAATTGAAGGGCAATTAGCCTATCAGACTACTGATCAAACAAGTACTTCTCAAGTACAGCAAAATGCTGTTTATACTTTGATTACTACTATGGTTGAACATTTTTGTGGTAGATGGACTGATGAAGCAGAAATTATTAGAACAACATTACAAAATTTACGTTGTAGACAAGTATCTGATTTTAGATGGTATAAAGATGTTTTTTTAAGTCGTGTTATGGAATTGCATGATTGTAGTCATGAGCATTGGAAGTCTAAATTTATTGATGGTTTACCTTCGATTTTTGCGGAAAGAGTGAGAAAACATTTACGTGGTTCCAATAATAAGATTCCTTATGATTCCCTGACTTATGGGAAAATTATTAGTGTTTGTACTCAAGAAGGCTTAGCTGTTTGTAATAATATTAAGATGAATTATCATATCAAAAAGAATAGATTGAATGAAAGAAAGCAATTAGGAGAATTTTGTGATCAATTTGCTTTTGATATTCCTGGTTCTTCAAAAAAGAAAAAGAAGTTTCTTTTTCTAAATTTTCTAAAGATGACAAGAAAAGAAAGTATAAGAAAGAGTTTACTTCTCGTGATAAGTCTTCTTGGGATAAGAAAGAAAAGAAGGTTTACAAAAAGAAGGGTAAGAAAGATTATAAAAAAAGGATTAGATGTCATAAATGTGGTAAATTTGGGCATTATGCGAATGAATGTAAAACTCAGGAAAAGATTAAGAGTTTAGATCTGGATGAAAAAATAAAAGATTCTTTGTGTAAGATTTTATTAAATTCTGATTCTAATTCTAATTCTGAAATATCTGATTATTCTTCTACTGATTATAGTTCGGATGATTTAAGAATTCTTCATAATGAAGAATTATATTCTGATCTAATAGATCTTCTTCAGAAGATATTTGTGCTTGCAAGAAGGATGATAGTCTATATGATTTAATTTCAAATTTTCAGGATTTGAATGTGAATATGATTAATGATGAAAAAATTATGAAGATTTTAAAGAAAATAGATGATAAAGATTTAAGAAATAAAATTCTGGATACAATTTTAAATGATGATTTTGATATCGACAACCAAAACAATATATCTTCTAATACTCCTATCTTGAAACAACCTGATTATTATTCAACTGCCGAGTTAAAAAGGATTTTGGTCCAAAGAAATTTTCCAAAAAAAGAAACTACTATTTCTGATTTAAAACAAGAACTTGTTATTTTAAAAGAAGAAATTATTTATTTGAAAAATCAGTCAAAAATCCATGATAGAAGAATTCTAGCCTAGAAGATAATAGGACTTTTGATTTACATTTACAAGCAAACAAGGTTGAGACTTCTAAAGCAAATGAAACTGAGATTTCTGAGACTGAGATTTCTAAAAATGATAATACTGAGAAAATTAGCCAAGATCATACAAAAGATTCTTTTTTGACAAATATTCTCAGTGAAGACAGAAATAAATTTTTACAAAAAATGAGTATTATTACATCTCAAAAGTTTTATACTAAAATTACTTTACAAATTGATTACAATTTTAGAAAGAATTTATTGCCTTATTTGACAGTGGTGCAGATGTAAATTGTGTTCAGGAAGGACTTATACCTTCAAGATATTTTCATAAAACAACTCATTGATTAAGATCTGCTAATGGTAGTCAAATGAAATTGAATTATAAATTACCAAAAGCTTTTTTATGTAACAATGGTATTTGTTTACCTCAAAGTTTTATGATTGTAGAAGATATTTCTTGTCCAATTATTCTAGGGGTCCCATTCATGCATGCGATATTTCCTTTGAAAAGGTGGGATCATACTAAAATAATAGGGACTTATAAAGATAAAGATTTTCAATTAGATTTTATCACTAAACCATTTACTAAGTCTATAAATCAAATTGTTGAAAAATTAATTTTAAAAAATCAACAAGTCAATTTTATAAAACAAGAAATTTCTTTATTAGAAATAGATATTTTACTAAAAAATCCAAAATTACAAGGAAAAGTGGATTTATTGAAAAATCAGTTTATTACTAATATTTGTAATGATCATCCCAGTGCTTTTTGGGATAGAAAAAAGCATGTTGTGACATTACCTTATGAAGATTGTTTTGATGAGAATAATATTCCTACTAAGGCAAGACCTTGTCAAATGAATTCTGCATATTTGGATTTGTGTAAAAAAGAGATTGATAATTTATTGAAAAAGAATTTTATTAGACAATCTAGTTCTGCTTGGTCATGTACTGCTTTTTATGTTAATAAACATGCAGAACAAGAAAGAGGTGCACCTAGATTAGTTATTAATTATAAACCTCTTAATAAAGTTTTGAAATGGATTAGGTATCCTATCCCTAATAAAAAAGATTTATTAAATAGATTACATGATGCAATCATTTTCTCTAAATTTGATTTAAAATCGGGGTATTGGCAAATTCAGATTGCTGAACAAGACAGATATAAAACTGCTTTTAATGTTCCAATAGGACAATTTGAATGGAATATTATGCCTTTTGGATTGAAGAATGCTCCTTCAGAATTTCAAAAGATTATGAATAATATATTTATTCCCTTTACAGATTTCATTATTGTTTACATAGATGATATTTTAGTATTTTCCAAAAATATTGAATTACATTTCAAACATTTAGAATTATTTCAAAAAATAGTTATTCAAAATGGATTAGTTATTTCTAAACCAAAAATGTGTCTTTTTCAAAGTAACATTAGATTTCTTGGTCATAATATTGGAAAAGGAACAATTACGTCTATTAATAGGACGATTGAATTCGGATCAAAATTTCCTGATGTTATTACTAATAAGACTCAATTACAAAGATTTTTAGGTAGTTTAAATTATATTTCTCCATTCATAAAAGATTTATCAAAAGATACTGCTATTTTATATGAAAGATTAAAAAAGAACCCTCCTGCTTGGAATGATTCTCACACTAATGCTGTTAAGAAAATAAAATCCAAAGTAAAAGAACTCCCTTGTTTAATTTTGGCTAACCCAAATTGGGAAAAGACTGTTGAAACTGATGCCTCAGATATTGGATATGCGGGTATTTTGACTCAATTTTCTCCTGTTGAAAAAAGAGATTATGTTATACAATTTTATTCAGGAAAATGGAATGATAGTCAAAGAAATTATGCAACAGTGGCAAAAGAGATTTTAGCTATTGTTAAGTGTGTTTTAAAATTTCAGACGGATTTATATAATCAGAAATTTGTAATTAAAACATATGGTCAAGCTGCTAAATTTTTATTTAATAAGGAATTTAAGCATAATGTTTCTAAACAGATGTTTGCTAGATGGCAAGCATTATTGGCTCTCTTTGATTTTGAAATAGTTTATAAAAAAGGAATTGATAACAGTTTATCAGATTTTCTTACCCGAGAATATCTTGCTAATAATTAATTTTTAGTTCTGCAGGATGAGGCCAAATTGGCCAAGACCTTCCTCTGGAAGAGGAAGAGGAGCAAATCAGAATAGATTTCAGACCCTAGGGCATATTCCAGCCCAGAATAGATTTCTTGAAGAAGGATCTTCATCATCAAATACAAGACCTTCTTTTGCAGATTATCAGAAATATCTAAATTTCATTGCCAGCAATGCTGGAACTACTGGGGGTAGCAATGCTACTATTCAACCCACCTCTATTGAGGATCATAAAGATTTTGAACCCCTTAATGAAGATTTTTATGCAGTTGTAATTGGGAAAACTGACAATGAGATTTTTGATATAAATCCTATAAAAGAGATTATAATTTATGTTGATAACAAAGATTTTCAATGGAAACACAATCCTTGGATTGTTATGAAAAGGTATTTAAACAATGCATTATTTCCAATGCAAACTTACAAGAATAGATTGCACTATGAAATGATTTTAACATCAACAGGATCAGTAGAGATTTCTCATAACAATACTAGTAATTCTAATAAATCATATTTTTCTTTTTCCAAAATGATTATTAAGAAAATTATTTTACCAGATGAATGGGGACTAAGTACTTTAAAAGATTGCCAGTATATACATCCAATTCAAAAGATGTCAATTAATTATAATTACTGGGATTTTGTAGAGGCATTTTCAAAGACTTTATTTTATGAAAATGATGATCATAAGCACTCTTGTTTTATAAAAATTTGTGCTCAAATTTTCAAAAGTACCCAGATTCCAAGTTGGTTCATTAAATGGTGGTCCTTTTTCGGGCCTTCCCAAGGAATACTACCAGTACAGTTTAAAGAGTTATATCATCAATGGGTAGAGATTTCGCCAAGGATTATGGATTTAGACAAAGAGGACAGATTATACCCAAAGACTCCGATTATGAACTTTTTTATGGAATTTTCCGTTCTTTGGATTTACAAATGGACCATTGAATTAGGAAAAGATTCAGATGAAGTACCTTGTTTATTTAGAAGACATTATACAAAATTTTGGCCTAAACTAATCTCAAAAGGATCTGATGGAAAGATGGTTGGGCAAGAGTTATTGGATACAATTAAGACTACAATTACTAAATATGACAAAGAAATCCCAGATGATACAGAAATGGAAGAAAGTCATTTTAGAAAGATTACTAAGAAGATTCAAATAAAGAAAGGAGGAACATTATCTAAAGAAGAGCTAATTGCAGCTTACATGGAGCAGATTAAAAAAGATATTCAGAAGCAAATTACTGATGATGATGTTTTAATGGGGGATAATTTTGAAGATTCTCAGAGTATAAACAGTATAACTTCAGAAGATTTACCGGATCTACTCAAGAAAGCTGAAGAAGAGATTTTGAAAATAAAAAAAGCCACTTAAGTTTCTAGAAGGGGCTATTATGTAATTTTATTCATTTTACTGTGCACAATATTTTCTATAAATAAGGTAGATTTCATTTAGAGGAGATAGGTTTGGAGGAACTCCTCTCTCTCTTTCTAAGATTTTCCTCTCCCTTCTCTCTAAAATTTCCTTTTGTAATACTACTTGTAATAGTTATTGTGAATAAATAAATCAAGAAGTTCTAGTAATCAGGTACTTTCTATTTCTTAAGTTATATTTTATTTTCTATATTATAATTGTGTTTTATTTGTTTATTTGCCCAATGATGGGCTAAATTCATACGTGTTAAATAATAACTGATATAGCTTAAGTATGATCGGAAAAGGTAATGACTCTTAATGAATAGCTTGCCTTGAAGGGGTAAAGGTTGTGGTATGGGTGTTAGTTTAAATAATTTTATAGCAAACTAAGCTTAAATCATGGCGTTGGTAAGCCCTAAGAGGGGTGTTCCCGGCATGGTTAGTGAGGGATTATATCGGGTATAAACCTTGTGATTCCGTTGGTAAGTCCTGTATGGCTGGTTAAATCGCCTATGGATGTTCCCGGTCGGGTTTATAACGAATAGTTCCGTGATTTGCATAAAACAAATTAAACTATATAAATCCATACTTCCTAAAAGGTCCTACATCATCATCATCATCATTATTACTTTCTTTTATTTTAAAAGATAAATTAAACTATAAATATAAGAAGATTAACCAACATTTCTTACAATATAAAAAAATTACATACTATTTATATGTACTTTAAATAATACTAAAAAATATATAAATTACTGATTAAAAATCTAATTAAATGAAACCAAATATATTTTTTTTATTAATTTTCTTTTTTCTTTACAAATAGAAATAAAAATTGTACTATAAGTGTGTGAATATTTTTTGTAATTTTTTTATAATAAACTTATTAACAAAATGATAAAAGTTTAAAATATCAATATTAGACGTAAAAAAAATATTTACACTAAAATAATATAGAAAATTCGAATGTGGTCAAAAATTTGCAAAATAAATCCGCATCGTTAGTTTTATGTTTTGCTTTAACATCTTGCCATGGTTTTGTACTCTTCTTTTCTTTTTCTTTTTTATTTTAAATTTTTAATCATCACATCAGATAAACAACTCAGGCTCAAACCACTAAAAAGTTCATTTAACCAAGTTTGCATTGCAAATATCACAGCAGCAATTTAGATATCCCTGAAACGAAGCTCATGGATGTCATAACTTCGCTTCCCCCATCCAACATCAACTATATTTCTTCAAATAGTTGAGCAAGAAAATGGAGACATGTCAACAAATCAGATACTAAAAGTCGTAATAGGCATCATCTTTTTACGACTCAACCAATGTAGGTTCCGACTTTGTACGCAAGCTAGTACAGAAAAGAAAATATCTAGCTCTGCAACGAGAAAGACCAAAGGGAGCATGAAGAAAATAAACTGTAACCTAAGATTTTTAGGCTATTCTTGTGAGTGGGTACAAGATAGAACAAACAATCTACCTGAAGTAAATGGACATTTGAGGGATATCAACATCGTTATCTTCCTCATCCTCACAAGCCACTACCACATCAAAATGTTTCCTGTATGGAGGCAAATCTGCCTTGGCCACTTCCCTGGCCAGATCTACCAACTTCCGATCCATCCGCTCTTTATGCTTAGGGAACATGCTGTTATAAAGTAAGCAGCTCCCATAAGAGATGCTATAAGCATTCAGACCTTTGTTTTGAAGCCACTGAAGAAGCTCCCTCAAAGTTGGGTTGTCTTTCAAAATCCACCTGTCCCACACGGTCCAGTTCATGTCTTGATGTTTGGTCACCTTTGGTGGAACTGGTTCAGCCATAGAAAATAAAGGAAGAGCCAAGTTGGCAAAAGTGTTGCGATAGTCCTCCACCTTATGACCTCCATCCAAAACCTTATAAAGCTCTAGACAAACAAGACCAGTGGCCATAGCAGTGGAAGTAGCAATAGCTGGAATGATCCTCCCTGCTATGAACTTGGCCTTCAGTTTATCCACTTCAGGGATGCTATAGTTTCTAGCCCTCATGTTTGCAAGTCCAGCGATAAGGTCCATATGATAGTTGGTGTCATCGTCCTGTACATTCAAAGAGCTTTAGTTGGAGGAGCAGATGGAAGAAATAAATAAACACATGATTATAAATTAAACATCTATGAGAATTTCACCATCTTCCTCGTACAATGTTTGTTAAAACATCATGTGGTTCTTTTAAGAGTTTTAGGCACAAGGCATATACACCTCAGATCCTATTCCTTGTTTCCTCCCCGAAAACATGTTTATGGTATCAAATGATCGCATTTCCAAAAGATGCCATAACATATGCCACATGCAAGAGAGAGAGAGAGAGAGAGAGAGAGAGAGAGAGAGAGAGAGAGAGAGAGAGAGAGAGAGAGAGAGAGAGAGAGAGAGAGAGAGAGAGAGAGTACCTTCTCAAATTGAATGGGATTCATCTTGTAACCTGAAGGCAATTTCTGGCGACACGTTTCCAGCTTCATCACCAATTCATTAATGACTGCAGCATCATCAATGGACGAAGCAGCCATGCTCGTTGCTTTCTCATCTGTGACAATCTTCACATCTTTCTTTGGCTGGAAATCGGGGACAATCACTTTATCAACAGCTTCAGCTAACTTTTGAGGAGACTTAACCCAATCTGGAATGAGTATGCCAAATGTTTCTGCTCGTAATATAGAGGCTGCCAGTAGAAACTGAAGGTGACTGGCATCGTCAACAGAAAATTGCAATGGTCGAGGGAAACGCTTTGGTGAAGACCAAAATGGGGCACCACTACTAGTAGTAGCCTCCTCGGGAAAAGTAAATGTCAACTGCTTCACACGGTCTGCAAAGTAATCTTCAAACCTGTTTCCAGGAAAGCAAGTGGTTAAAAGCATATATCAAAAACCTGCTCAAAAGGGTAAAATTTTAGTTGGATTTTAGATGGTTATACCTCAGGCGAGCCCAAGTTATGCAGTCTTGAAATGTATCACATCTCTCTTTGTCGAGGCATTCAAGAACACGATCCAAAGTGTCCCTGGCCTGTGCATCACCAGCCTTTTGCATAGCAGATATGTAGTCACTAGGATTGATCAGAAAAGCATTAACTTCAGTTGGCGTCTTCTCAAGCAAACCCTCAAATTCTGACCGTGCCCATGTTAAGCAATGGTCGATGTTGTGTGGGAAAGAGTGAACTGTACACATAGGTGCCTGTTTTTCTGGTGGATCCCTCGACGCACCATAATTCTCTGTAAGGTGAGGAATTACCATCTGAGTGTTGCACTTGGCACCTAGGGTTCCAGACTCCAATAATGGTTTTTGAAAATACAAACATCTCTGATCAATGTAGAGCCTGGCATTAACATTATCTAGTGCATTGATCACAACACTCAAATTCTCCCAGAATGTATCATCGAATACACTTTCTGTCTCAGGGCTTGCACGGTTTTGCAGTGCTTCAATGTGAATGCAAGGATTGATCAAAGAAGCAGCTGCAGCAGCAACGGTAGACTTGGCTTGCCCAATGTTCCAGTCACGGAAGAGAAATTGCCTACTAAGATTGCTCTTCTCAATGACATCATCATCTGTAATTATTAGCTTCCCTTTATCACCGCAACAAACCCCCATGAGAGCTAAATTCTTCAGGAACTCACACCCTAGCGCACCAGACCCAACAACAAAAGCTTTTGCCTCTTCCAGCTTCTTCTGTAGCTTGTTTCCAAAGACTGATATTTGAGCATCATAACGACTATTCAAGGGCTTCAAATCATTTGGATCCAAGGGTGCGGATGGAAGAGATTCAACAGAGTCAAAGTAGAAAAACTGACGCAACAAATGAAAAAGAAATGGTTTAGTGACAGAACATTCCAAGTCTATTAAAGAGCAAACATAAATTACAATATATGGCTATATGCAGCATCACAAATAATTTAGTTGAAAAATTTGGAGATCAAGGAACAGTTACACAGTGCCAAAGATACATCAATACCAAGATTGATAATCAAGAAGACAAAATCATTTCATATCTACAAGATCGGGCTTCAGAGGCAACAAAATGTTGAGAAAGAGTTCCATCGCAATCCACTCTAATTGTGTTACAAATCTAGAAACAAATCCAAGATAATCTACTGCGAACTTATTCAAGCAAGGCAGCTACAATTTAAAATAGAAAATCCCGACCAAGAACTGCAAGAATTTAAAGGTCCTTTCTTTTGTCACACTAGAATTGCAGATCGATTATAACAATTCATTTACTAACCTGGTAAAGTGGATGGAACTTCCCAGAGCAGGCCTTCACAACTTCTTGCGCAACAATACCACCAAACATAGCAGCCATTGGGTTTAGCACAGCCCTTGCACCGAATGCAAAGTTCCGAAGAAGTTTCTGGTCAATCTCCTCTAGTTTTCCATCAGAGAGACTATTGTTCAGGTCAGTCACAAATGAAATTAGCCTCTGAGCATCTTCCTCAGATCCAGCAAGAGGGAAACATCCTGATTCAGACACAAACTTATCTAGTGCCTGGAAGGCCAAGTGTAAAATAGGTGGGCGGTCAAACTTGGAGAAGTCACTCAGAAGAAAGTCACCAGGATCCTTAATGGCTTCTCGGAGTGGCTTGAATTTTAACACTTTAGGTTCCTTGACCTGAGTGACAATACCCCCTCGTTCATATGCTGCATAGTTTGAAGTGTCCTCTTCAATAGTAAATGAATATGGCCTCGCATTCTTTATTTTTCTAGGCTTCCCATCATTCAGTTCTGTCATGCCCCGCACTTCCGAAAATATAACCAAGTCCCCGTCCTGAAACTCGAGCCTCTCATCATCAATACACCCCACAAGAGCAGGGTTGTCATTGCTAATAGACGCAATTATTCCGGTGTGGGGATCCTCACCATCAACATCAGCAACTGTAAATTCAGGGCCAAAGTCACAAAACACGCTACCAAAAAGGCCTCGAACTTCAGCTTTGATGAAAGCAATTGGAG
The DNA here is from genome assembly GCA_034376525.1 of Nicotiana benthamiana. Taxonomy (NCBI): domain Eukaryota; kingdom Viridiplantae; phylum Streptophyta; class Magnoliopsida; order Solanales; family Solanaceae; genus Nicotiana; species Nicotiana benthamiana. Next base: position 37,060,712 of record CM067327.1, read on the forward strand.
GCTGGTGCTGATGACAGTAATCATCAAATTCAACTGCCTTCTCTAAGCTGATATCTGTAAATACAACAGCCTGCCAAGGATATAGCAATAAGGATGTCATTTCCCCCACAATCATGCCACAGTACTAGTTAAATAATTATCGCATCTAAAAAAATTAACTCTGTTATGTTCATATCACTGACAGACAATAACAAATATAACTAATAACACCAATTGCAAACATTGTACCAAATATTGGGTTGTTATTGTTGTTGCACCAAATACTTCACCACCCATACAGTAGTAGACATCCTCAAATAAATTGCTATCGACATAGTTAAGATAATTCGTCCCTGAAAAATCTTAATGACTGTCGCATCCCACAATAAATGCGAACACAGGTTACTTGTATTTTTATGTAAGCTTAACCATTATCACTGTAACAGTGTACGTGGAAAGCAACTCTATTTAGTTTAAATATTATAATATTTAAATCAGATCTCTGTTTGGTCGTAAATGGCTATATCGTTTTGCAACTAAACTAACTATCTAAAAAATCAATGATAGATTTTTTATAGGTAAAATTTACAAGAGTTTTTAGCCTTGAAAAAATGACTAGACAAATAAACTGGAGATATTTTCTTTACACAATTAATCAGGACATAGGTCATTTCTGTCCTGGCAAAATTCAAAAAATTTGTCGGTTTTCCAATGGAGAACCTCACTGAAGAGTAAAGTCACTTCCACATTAACCAAAACACCGGTCATTTCTGTTCTATAAGACCTTAAACATTATCACTATAATGTAGAAATCAACCACAACTTGGTTTAAATATAATTAAATTAAAATTTGACCTCCGTTAGGTTAGGCTCGGATGCCACTGTAGGGATAAGTGTGAGATTTAGAGCTCCTATTTTTTCCTAAAAGATAATTATTGAGTAGTGGAATAAAATGAGCCATACTAAAGCACAATGGATGTAGCAGCGTTATCAAAAGCGAAAAGCGTCAAAGCACAAATAAAGCATGGGCTTTAGCGAAGAAAGGCCCAAATGGAGAAAAACTACAAATATGTATGTTTAGTTCAAGACTAATATCTATAAGCACGATTATCAAATGTATAGATAAAGAAAATTTACAACAAAGGGTCAATTGTTTAGTGTCTCTTCTTTAGATTACGCTCATTGGCAAGAAAAAGTATGTCTTAGAGCCTTGATGAAAACGCTGAAGCGCCCACGAACCGAGGCGAAGCACTCAACATGTTTTGAGCCTCGCTTCAGGGGTTAAGCGCGCTTTAAGCACGCCCTTGACAACACTGGGATATAGACATTAGAACATTTATATTAGCGACCCCAAATAGTTTGGGAATGTTTTGAAACTACTATATCAACATTGCAATGCTTGTACAGTCAGTAAGGCATTCAGAAATGAAGAATCTGCGTAATTGTACGAATCAATACATCAGACACATGTGTACTTGCCTGAAAATTGGAGAGTTGTTCTCTAGTCAAAGCATCCGTCAAAGTAGAGATAATGACAGAATTGTTTAGCTCTTGCAACTTCTGGATAGAAGCAAGTGCCCTATTCTTCCCAACATCCTCCTCTGTAAAAATAAAATTGCTAGATAGATCCCACAATTCCACATTTCCTTCGTCATGCAAAGTAACGGACTTCACACCCGCAAGAATAAGGTTCTTTGCTGCAACACGACCAGTTACGTTATATCAAATACTTTAACAGAAAGTGTTCAGAATTGTTGTCATATTTAGCACATTGAGAACTCGTAATCAAGTATTCCTCTAATTATATATATCAAAAATGTAAAGAGTGGGTCACTAAAAGAGCACATAAAAAACATATATTTATAATCAAATAGGCATCATAATCCATGCTACTGTTTTTTTTATTGTACATTATCCATTCCACTCTATCCAGGCCTATTTCATTGCAATACTAAATTATTTGTATAAAAACTACTCATGTTTATGTGACACTATTTCCTTATTAGTAGGTTGAAAAAAATGACATACTTCTATACTTTCGAAAAAGTTAACTTTACACATCTCATTTTACTCTTAATAAAAAGCTTTTATAGTCACACAAATATTGTGGTAGTTTTTTTTATATCACACAAATGCTGGCAACGTATAAGAACACTGGTTTCAAAAATATTTCCCAACCGTTTCAACACGAAACATGGAGGGAGTAATAAAATAAACAAAAATGAAATATGGAAAAAAGAATGATCACTAATAATCTCTCTAGAACATAATATTTTAAAAAGATTATCAAGAGTGGGCACAAATTTCAAGCGTGAAAAATTGGAAATGAGAACTCTACAAAGAAGAAAAGGAAATAGAAACTCTAGCACAGTAAATAGCAAAAGAAAGAAAAAGAATAAATATAGGAAAAAAAGTATACCGATTTCAGCGCCAAGGCCTTGCAAGCCAGAGACGAGAACATTAGATGCAAAAAGTCGACGCATAGTTTCACGGCCATAAACGGCGAGTTGACGGCTGTGAAGATCCTCATCGATATCAGGAGAGTTACGCGCATCGATCGGAGATTTTCCGTTAGCCGCGTTGCCGTTAGCATTAACATCACCAGTAGTAGCAGAACCAGCACCTCCCATAGTCACCATCGATGACTCACCAGCAGCGGCGGCGATGGCCTTGTGCTTCTTCGTTAAAGGATCCACTGAAATGGTGTCGTTCTCTCCTCCGACTTCAACTGTCCTCTTCACAGGAAGCATAAAGTGCTGTGAACTGCTCGATTCAACCATTTCACAAATCAAATTAATCAACAGATAATTCACAAGAAATTATAAAATCATACGAAAATTGAAGAACTTGTAAGAGATAAGGAAGACAAGTGTATTAGAGAACATACCAGAATCTGGAGAATATGAAGGGAGCGAAGGGAAGTGAGAGATTATTGTGATGATTAGGGTTTGCGTGAGGGTTGTGGGGGGAGGGGGTGATTTGAGCTAAGAGAGTGGAAGGGTGTGGGTTCGTTTCGACGATAACGAAAAGTGGGAGTAAGATTGTGTTGGGTGGGCCGAAAAAGGGTTGTTGTTCGTTTGGGCTTTTGGATTTCTATATTATAAAAAATAAAAACAGAAAATTTTGTTTTATATTTATTAATTCCAAATTATTTTATATTTTAATGCTTAGGCATAAATTGTTTATTATTTATACTTATATGGCCCAAATTAGTTGTCCGCTGGTACTTTATTCTTTTAACATAGTTCTTTCTACATTGAGAATTTGGACGAGGGCACAACTTCAGGTTCCAGATCCCATCTCTCAAACCCTAGCTTCCATTTTACACTCCTAACAAATCCAAATTTGTCTTCTTTCTTCTACATTAGTAGTAATTTCTTTTTTGAATTTTTTACTTGATTTGTTATTGTTAATAATAGATGGATTGGCACCAGAGGATGGAATAGCCAAGAGTAAAAACATCAATTGATGCAAATGAGATTCGTATAACCTACCAAGGCCATATGAGAAACTATATTAACTTCTTATACTCACTATTATTTTCCTGACTCTGCACATCTGCCAAATTACGAGTAAATATGTTATCTATAGGCAACTGTGTGAGGTCATGAGCTTCAAGAAGCTCGTTTTCACTGCATAAAAAGAACAAAAAGATAAGTTACCCAAAACTCCAGAAAAATACGTTAGATTACGCTATATCACTTTACTTACAAGTCATACTGTCTTAACATTTCATGATGGATATTTTCTTGTTGGTCACGACTCCCGGATGGACCACCGTGGTCCAATACTCTAGAACTACACATATTCCAACTAGGGGCGGGGTCATAACTTGTAAAATTCATATCCGGACGGTACCCCCTATGAAAAATATGAGTGTTAATACAAATACAATTAAAACATAAAATAAACATCACAAAAGCGTAGTAAAATCGAAGTTCACCAGTCCTCTTGTTAATTATATAAAGTCGAAAAATTATTTTGTGGCTGCTCATTCATCGGTGATGACAAGTTTAAATCAAGGCAAGCTCTTTCATCAGGAATCTGCCCGGCAAAAACTGCTCCAGAATAACCCCCCGATGACAGTGGGTTATCCTTGCTATGCACGCCTTCATTAATGGGAACATCTTCCACCTTGATGTACATTTTCAATAATTTTATTACAATAAGTTCCCTATATTCATCAGGAATCCGTGAAAAATCTCTAAGAGTTTCATCATCCTCGATTTTAAACTCAGAATAATAAGCAACCCTCTGCGGAGTCACTGAATACGGAAATCTACCGGTTACTTTAAGGTTAACCGAACGGCTCCTCTCACTCATTTTCTTATGTAACAACGATACCAATATATCATGCCCCATAATAAGCGACAATTTAACATGTGACTGTGGAGTGAGCTATACTTTACAGAGTTATTCTCCACCACAACCTCACCTCCCCCCCCCCCCCCCCAATATAGTGAAATCTTTATTTTTGGCACTTTAGACATTGTAAAAATATGATTGATAAGAAGAAGAGAGAAGTATGAACGTATGTTTGAAGTTAAGTATTGAATGAATTTTCATAAAATTGAAACGCCTATAAATAAGGCAAGTCCAAGCTTGGGGTCTAGAATTTTTTAAAGGAATTCGCAGTATAATACTATGTTTTATGTATTTGAATTATTGTTATGTCAGATAATTATTGGTGGGACCAATTAATATGTAATTCGCAGTACTATACTGCATTTAAGCAATTTGCAGTATAGTACTGTGAATTACATTAAAAAAATTTAAAATAGTTCACAGTACTATACTGCGAATTGCTTTAACGGCAAAATTTCCGTTAAAGTAATTCGCAGTACAGTAATGCGAATTACCTATTTATGTAACTTTTTTAACATCAAAAATGTTCTTTGTGTCCAATTAATTATCATTTCAGTTTCGGACTCGCAAGTTAAGGTAGTAGAGACACCAACACATGTTGAACCACCCTCTAAGCTGGCAGAGATTCTATGATGATCCAAAAAGTTATCTTTAAATTAAATAATCATCTTGGTATTTTAAGATATTGAAAAGTGTTGTTAATCATTCCTCGACTTGCGTGCGCAGTCCATATAATTTTTAAGTTTTTATGTGAAAAACGGATTAAAATATGAATTAGAGCTTTAAAACTCAAGTGAGCAAACTTTGGTCAATATTTTGAGCAAACAAACTCAGATCAATATTTTGATAGTTCAAGTAGGTCAGTATCGTGATTTGAGACTTGGGAGTATGCCTAAAATCGAATTTGGAGGTCCCTAGCTCAAGTAATAGCCATTTAATGAAAACTAGAAATCTAAAAGCTAAAGGTTTGCAAAGTTTGATCACGGATTTGACTTTATTAATATCAACTGCGATTGAGATTTCTAAAATTGAAATAGCTCTGTTATATCAATTATGACTAGTGTGCCAAATTTGAAGTCATTCCAGATTCAATTGATGTTTCAGCACAAGTTTTGTAAATTAAAAAGTTTGGAACTCATAAGTCCGAATTGAGGTGCGGATTGTAATTTCGATATTGTGTGACGTGATTTGAAAACCCAAATAAGTCTAAAGTCATGTTATGAGACTTGTTGGTATATTTGAAAGCGGTCCCACATGAATCATGTGAGTTTTGGGGTGAGTTTAGAGCAAGGTCGAACATTTGAATACTTTGAAGTTGTTCCGGATCGTGGGAGCGCGGACCACACATTTTGGAGTGCTGTAGCGCTGTAATAGGCGTGAACAGCGGAAAACTCCACGTCCGCGGCCACTAATTCTCTGATAGCTTGGACAGCATAATTCTGACTGCGACCGTAAAAATGAAAATTCGCAGGTTCTTCGGAAGCTTATATCTTTTGATTTACAAATAATTTTGAGATAATTCAAAATCGAAAGTTGTAGCTCTTTGGATCTAATTTTTAAGAACATATTATATTAGGAATTTGGACATCTTTTATGGAGAGTTATGATCATAATACTGAAGCATGGCAGTGAAAGGCCTCAAATACCGCTGATTGTGCCATTTTTATGCGGCCACACAAGCTAACAAGCCTGGACCGCGGTGAAATTTGGAGTCCATGGTCAAGGAAGACCAATGGTGTCCTATAAATCGAAGATTTAGGTTATTGTTTTATTTTTGGACTTTGGAAGCTCGATTTAAGATGATTTTATAGGTTTTTCAAAAAATTTATCGGGATAAGTGATTTTAACTCAGATTTGATTAATATACATGAATATATCATTATTTTCATCATTCAATTAGTATTTTGATATGAAAATTTAAGAAAAATTGTAGAAACTTCATAAACTATAATTTTAAGATCGGAAGGGTGATTCGATACCGGAATTCGATAATTTTTATATGGTTGTACTCATATTGAAACGGATGTTCGGATTTTGTGATTTTTTTGTCAGGTTACAAAAAGTGGGTCCCACGTACACTTTTGGTTGACTTTTGCAAAAATGACTTAAATTAAGTCTCTTCGAATTATGAATAATTTTTAAAGCTCCACTTGAATTGTTGGCCAATAATTTGATAGGTAATGTTTTGGAGATTAATTCAAAAGGAAATATCGCTATGGAGTAATTAATTGAAATTTCAAAGTAAGGTAAGTGTCGTGGTTAACCTTTACTTGAGAGAATAGAACTATTGAATTTATTTATTATGTGAATTCAATGTGTACAACGTATAGGCAAGGTGACGAGTGCCTATATGTCGTCAAATTAATTATTTGCATAATTTTCTGAAAACATAAATTATTTTAAATCATGAATTAATTGTTACTTGGTATTTTACTTTGATCGCTTTTATCATGTTTACGGATATTTTGGTAATAATTGAGTATTGAATTCAAAGTTGAGCTTGATATTATATAACCATATATTGAGGTAAGTCTTGTAGTTGATATTTCTATCTCTCTATTGATACTGCTCATTATTTGGGTAAGACAGAGTGTTAAAGCATGAAGGGTGATGCCGTGCAATGTTTTGGTGAGTGAATGTTAATGCAGGGTGATGTCGTGCCATATTGTGAGTGTTAATGCACGAAGGGTGATGCTGTATCATATTATGATAGTTAAAGCACGAAGGGTGATGCCGTGTCATTTCTTATTAATTATATGGTGAGCTTGAGAGTAAAAGCATGAAGAGTGATGCCGTGCATTTTCCTTTACTGTGTGATTATTGGATCAAGGTATCCTTGCTCAATATTATGTATTGAAATTATGCTATAATTGCTACATGCTTATGTGATTTATATGACTTAATTGCTACTTGGCATTTAGCATACTAAAAATTAAATTACATATTTCCTCCTTAGTTTCCACAAATAGTTTCTACTTGTCAATGTTTATTTTCTAAATGAATCATAATTATTGTGTGTTTTGTTGTCTTATGAATTCGTATTAATTGGAGTTTCATTTGGAAGAATTGTTAATTTATATTGTTTGGGGAGCGGGTTGCACGCCACAATAGAAATGAAGATGAATATATTATGGGAATGGGTTGCACGCCGCAATAAAATTTAATTTGAATATATTATGGGAACGGGTTGCATGCCGCAACGAAATTTTTTTGAAATAATAAATGGTTATGACTGTCGAGTTAGCCTCTACTGTTGAAATGATGCATCTGTTTAAATTCTATTCCCGTTTTTCTATTATTGTTATAATTATTATTATCACGTGCAGGTTATTGTAAGTGATCCGCCTTAGCCTCGTCACTACTTTATCGAGGTTGGACTCGATATTTACCAGTACATGGGTTCAGTTGTCCTGATACTACACATTGTACTTTATTGCACAGATACTGGAGTTAGTCCTAGCGGCACATTAGACTTGCTCGGATTCAGCTATTCAGAGGAGACTTGAGGTATAGCTGCATGGCATTCGCAGTTCTAAAGTCCCCTTCTACTTTATCATAGCTGTGTATTTCTTTCAGCCTACTTTATTTTCATTCAGCCCTTTATTTGTATTATTCTAGTAGCTCGTGCATTTGTGACATTAGTTCTGAGATGGTTTTTAGACATCACTATTATTATGGATTAATCTTTTTATTTTAAATTTTCGCATTGTTTAGTTGTTATTAATTAAATTAAAATTGTTAAAAATGGTTAATATTATTCTAACGTTGTAGTAAATGAAATGTTAGATGCCATCACGGCTCCAAAAATGAGAATTTTGGATCGTGACAAATTCTGTCGACCGATCCTAGCAACCTACAACAAATTCAGCGAGGGTTGGAAGGCCAAGGAGCATGTTCACGACTATGAAGGAGCAAGTAGACATAATAAGATAAATTACCAAGGACACAGGTACAAATGTGGCTAAGCTCAAGATGGACTTTGGAACTACCAAGAAATAGGGGATCAAGGCATTTCAGAACATAACAGACAAAACGGACAAGTTCACCAAGGATGTTGAGATCATTACGACTCTTTCTGTACCAAAGTGATCAATAATTCGAAGTACTTTCTCGGGATAAACTAAGGTCTATTGTGTTCTTTGTCTAAAACAATCTTATTTTTGCTATTACTTTTATTAGTTTTTCGCTTGGTTTGTATGAACTTAGTTCTGTTATGCCTCTGTTGTAGGCATAAAACTACTATTATTAGCATATCTTTTTATGTGGTATTTGTTTTGCATATTCTTTTTCTTTTTGATTGATGTCGAAGGAGGAGAAAAGCAAAATGCAATAAGTCACGGGGAGCACAAAATCAACCGCACGGGGGAAGCACCAAACATACAGGGAAGTATCACCTATATTATTACTCTTTTTGATTGTCATATCAAAAAAAGAGGAGATTGTTACACTTTAAATTTCAATGATGACACTCTCAATAATAGAAGTACTCATCTCATTCAAATATACAATAACAATAATAATCGAGTATAATCCCACTTAACGGGGTTTGGGGAGGATAGTGTATACGCAGACCTTACCCCTACTTTGGATAAAAAAGCCCAAGATTTAAGAAATCAAGACAAGAGGAAGAGCAAACTAATGTACAAGACGCAAGATCATGGGACAATAAGTATCCATTGGGTCAAATCTCTTAGAAAATGTCTTACCTCAATAAATGGATATTTTTCAATGTTGCTTGCAAACAATGAAGATTTTGGTGACCGAGAGGTTGTGAGTTCGAGTCTCCCCAGGAGCAAATTCTGGGGATTTATGCCGGGGGTCTATTTGGAAACAGCCTCTCTACCCCAGGGTAGGGGTAAGGCTGCGTACACACTACCCTCCCCAGACACCACTGAGTGGTATTGTACTGGGTCGTACTTTTTTTAGTTAAAATACTGCATTCTTGAGTTTGCTAGTGTCATAAAAAATAGAAAGAAATAGAAAACAGTCAAGAGATTGCATCAAGAACTTGGGAAACATTCAACTGTACATCGTTTGTGGTGAACAAAAGAGAATTACGATTGCCGTAACAAATTATCTATGAAGAACTAAAAGAACCTTGTGACCAAAGAGAACCGGATGGAGGTGCCATATTGGTACATGAACTAGTATAAAACTCTGCCGCTTTTATTTCTTTTTGCATAAATATTAGTTACTGTTATTTTGCTCTAACCCAGTGTCTGCAGGTAAAAGAGTCGACTAATATTAAAATTAGTCACCTAAGAATTCAACAATAGTAATCATTCTCTGTAACCGATTTTTAGGCAAAACGCAAAAGTCATCAAGAAATCCTGAGTAGTATTCTCTTGCAAATATTAGTACTACGGCTATATAGAAGTCCATTTATTCAAATTCGTATGAACACTTACTAAATCGTTGCTTGAAAAATACAAAGCTCATTAAAAGTTGGTACAATTTGTACAGTCACGAAACAACTTGCTACTCCACACTCTAAAACACTGGAACTCTTTACATAATTCAGCAATTGGTTTTGGTTATCCTCTAAAGCAGACTCGAGGACCAGCACTATCTGGCACGTTTGTTTTATTCATCTCAAGTGCTTTGTTTTTGCAAGCTTGTGGTATATTGCGCCCTCTATAAGCTCTGCAGATGTATGCTATAAAATTCTGGTAATCCTGCAGCCAGAATTAGTAGAATATCTTCATCCATGTTGCTCATAGTCAAACTACGAATGGAAACGAAACACAGAGATTGAGGTACTAACTTCTTGAAGAGGCTGATTATTTACTAGCACCCACGGTACAAACCTGTGATTCGGGTTCAGGCTTGCAGTTTCATCTGCATATGCTTTCTCTAGCTGTGAGTTCATATACATTAGGAAACTATTAATTTCTACTTTGGTGGATATTAAAACAATAGAACAAAGTTTTGTTCTTACCCGATATCCAAGCCCATTGTTATAGCAATTCTTGATGGGAGTTTGGCTCAAACCAGTTGCAGAAAAACAAGATTGCCACGAGGACTGCCTGTTTTCCAGATGCAATCGTTCTACACAATTTATAAACTTGAAATGTGTTTCCTGAATCATCAACATCTTGTGGTATTAGGAAATATTGAGTTATTAACTGAATATGCATGTAACAACCTATTGTACTTATACTCGTTTAGTGCTGACTGTTTTCAAAACGCTTTATTTTATAGTATGTGTCACGGGGATTACCAGATTTGACCAAACCTTGATAGCACAAGCTTCCACTGTGTTTAGCAGACACTCCGCTGGACCATGCTGCATGCTAGTTTAATCATCAAATTGAAATGCAAACAAGAATGATCTATTTAAAAAGGCAAGACCAAACAAGACGCAGAACATGACAGAATTTGGTTGAAAAAAGTTGCAGACAGTTCTTCATTGGAATACATATAAAATCAAAATCGAAGCGGGAGCCTATTAGCTTTGGCTAGAACGAGTGGGGAACAGAGGATTTAGCATAAATGGTGTCAGTATTGCAATCAAACTTGTACGCGGGTTTGAGTCTGGGGCGATGAGGGGTTTTAAGACTTTACTACAGAAGCTATTCACCTTGTTAGGAGGTTGGTGAAACTGTGCAAAAAGAGGAAGAAGGATCTGCACATGGTATTTATTGACTTAGAGAAAGCGTATGATAAGGTTCCTAGAGAAATTTTCTGGTGATGCTTGGAGGCAAAAGGTGTGTCGCTTCCCAACAGTATGGAGATTAAGGACATATATGATGAGGCTAAGACTCTGGTTACACCAAGGTTCTGCACTCAGTCTGTTCTTATTTGCCCTGGTGATGGACGCGTTAACATACCCTATTCAAGGGGAGGTCCCATGGTGCATGCTATTCGCCAATGATATAGTTCTGATTGATGAGTCGGGAGTCGGTATTAATCAGAGGCTAGAAGTTAGGAGACATTCTCTTGAGTCTAAGGGTTTCAAGCTGAGCAGGACGAAGGTGGAATACCTAGAGTGTAAGTTCAATGGTGAGCCAGGGGAAGTGGGCGTGGATGTGAGGCTTGAATCATAGGTCATCCCAAGTAGAGTCAGCTTCAAGTACCTTGGGTCGGTTATCCATGGTGAAGGGAAGATCGATGAGTATGTCACACACCGTATTGGGGATCGATGGACGAAGTGGATGTTAGCATCTGGAGTCCTGTGTGATAATAGAGTATCACTGATACTTAAAGGTAAGTTCTATAAAGCGGTGGTTAGATAGGCCATAATGTATGTAGATGAGTTTTGGAATGTTAAAAACTCACATATCCAGAAGATGAAAGTAGCAGAAATGAGGATGTTGAGGTGGATATACGGGCATACTATGATGATAAGATTAGGAATGATATTCGGAAGAAGGTGCACGTGGCTCACATTGTTAACAGAATGCAAGAAGCGAGACTCAGATGGTTCGGGCATGTTCATAGAAGAAGCCCGGATGCTCTGGTAAGGAGGTGTGAGCGTCTGGTTTTGGATGACACGAAAAAAGGTAGAGGGCAGCCTAAGAAGTATCGAGGAAAGGTGATCAGGCAGGATATGATGAATCTTTAGATTTTCGAGGACACGACACTTGATAGGAAGATGTGGAGGTCGAGTATTAGGGTTGTAGGTTAGGAGATAGTTGTCTTACTTCGTACCTTTATGAGACTAGTCTGGTAAGGGTTTTGTCTAAAATAGCTAGTGGTAATGTTGTGTCTTACTATTTCGTTTTTCAATGCGGGACCTATTTACTAGCTATCGCCTTTGCTTTGCATCTTTCTTCTGTATTTCATGTTGTTCCTATTTTTCCTATGACTTTTATGGTGATACTAATATTGACTCCTTTTGTCTTTTTTTCTTGAATCGAGGGTCTCTCGAAAACAGCTTCTCTACTCCTTTGGAGTAGGAGTAAGGTCCGCGTACACACTACCTTCCACATGTACCATATTTTACTGGGTTGTTGGTGGCATTGCTGCTAGGGCTGCTTATCGGGCGGATTGGGCGGTTATTTACTATTAACGGTTTGTCTTATCGAATATCGGCTTTTAAATGTATTAATTTGCTAGCCAACCGATATATCGAACAAATTGGTATCGATTTAACTCTTATCGAACGGTTTATCAGCCTAATTCAATCTTACATACAGTAATTGTTTGCTAACAGCCTAGCATACAAATTCAAAATAGGAAATTATACATTAAGTCTAAACATACATGTCTGTTAACGCCATGTAATGTGTCATGTGTTGTAGAATGAAAAAAGCAGAACACGTTGTATAGATAGTGACAGCCATGATAAGGTTACTGTAAGCCGTAGGACAAGGATAAAGACAGATATAATTATATCCTTTAAGGAGGTCTGATGGTGTATGACTTCTTATGAAGTACTATCTACTAAAAGTTTCCTTCTATTTAGTGGAAGCGGTGTTTTATAGAGAGTGTTTGAATAGTTCAAGTAAGGTGAAACGATTGTTCTAAGGTTAAATTGTACATCTGTCAACTGTCATTAGAGGCGATAAGCTTAGTATCACATGAGCTTATGAGAAGATGAGTTGAATGTCAAAAATATGACAGGATGACCGAGTGAGAATAAGTTACCGTAAAGCTCTAAGACTTATGTCTTTTTGGCTTTAATCCAAGTGGGAAACTCTATCATTGATAACTAGATCACATGAACATCTATTGTTACGGTCCCTAGACTAAGGTTAGAGATAGAGTACCGGAAGTTGAAGGGTTTTTGATATTTAATATATATATATATATATATATATATATATATATATATATATATATATATCCGTTAAGAAAATTGAACAATCTACCCCAAACTAATAAGCCGTTAATAAAAAAAATTCAATCCGTTCCCGTCCATTAAATCGTTAATTGAATACCAATAAGCCATTAAACTTTGGCTTCGATTCGGTTTTCAACACACTAGTTGCTGCTGCTTCTTGTCCTAAATTAATGTATACTTTGTATTATTCTCAGAAGGTGTTCCACCTGTTGTAAATATACATTTTGTTTTTTCAGAAAAATAATACTCAGAATTGTAGGTATTAAGTACTGAAATTTTGGTGAAACAGTGTCGAATGACCCCCTTGGTTTAAGGTGTCTCACTCACATGAGCAAGGCCTAAGCAAACTTTAGGTTAAGAAAGTAGGGAAATAACCAAACAAATGAAAGTTTTCATAATTAAGCTGAAGTTTGGAAATTAAAGGAGTGCAAGTGAAAGTTGCTATTTTAGAGAAATTTAAAGAGAGAAAAGAAATGAAACCTGGCAAATCCAGCTGGTGTTAGGTGCTATTTGAGTATTACCCCAAGGTACAAGCTTAAGATTCACAACTGATGCAAGATCTGTTTCAAGAACCTTTGATAACTTGTTCACAATGAAGTCAGCACAATATGGACACAAGGATTCATAGTACAAGGACAAGTTAACCTTGTCTTGTGAAGACACATGAGATTGAAACATGAGCCATGGAATCAAAATGATAAGTATAAAGTTTTCATTATGAGATGTCATTTCCCCTTTTGGAATAAAACTTTCTTCTTCTGGTCTTTTATCTACACTTGCAGTCAATTTTTCAACTTTTTCTTTTTCACTTTACTTTAGCTTTTATACATATCTACACTTCCATTGGTCACCCCACCTACCACAATAAATTGTTGAGTTATTAACTTCTGAATTTTTCAGGTCTGATAGATGAGCAACAAGAATTAAAAAATAGTTATTTGTCATCTGCTTTAGAATAAATACAAGAAGTAGTAAACCTTATTTCAGTTGCTAGAGTTCTTTTGACATGTTAAAAATGTAAACCCCAGAATTATAAGGTGGGTTGGATTTTAAAAATCCGCTTTGATTTAGCATTCTGTTTCATGATTTACAGCCAAGATAGATTGGTAGAATTCATATGGTATTAAAGCCAAGTTTATCCAAGAATTACTCATGGAATCCGTGTCTTGCATAACTTTTGGTTCATCATTATTTAACAAGTTAAAGCAAGAAATTTCTAACCTTTGATTACCAGTTTATGGCTATGGATATAACACTAACAGCTCTGTCTCAATCTAAAATAAGGTCGGATTGGCGATATGAATACTCTTTGTCGCTGTTTTAAGCTCGTACAAATACATAGTATATAAGACAAATTAAAAAGAAAAAAAGCACCCGAAGTTCTCTATGTATTTTTAGAGGAAATTTCAAAAAGCACTACAGTTTTATAGCTAATTACAATTCACAGCTAGTATTTCAATATTTACCATTCGTAGCAAATCTTCTGTTTCCAGACGTCTCTATTCAATGTATTTTGTTCGCGTAATAAATACACCATAATTTTTCCTATTTTTGCTAGTATATAAATCTCTCACATGACTAGAAAACTCTAAAAGAGCAATGGACCCAAGTAGACATACTAATATGATTAAAACTTAATACCTACTAGTTAGTATTGTAGAGAGTTTTGGGAGAAGTAATTTCTCGTATTCCTCACAAAGTATATATAGAGTACAGAGAGGTATCAAATCTTACCAACTATAGGACTGTACAATAATGAAGGAAATCAAATCCTACCAACTATAGGACTGTACAATAATGAAATAATATTCTATCAATAATAAAAAGATACACACAATATATTCTAATACGCCCCCTCAAGATGGAGGGCCGGTGGACACGCCAATCTTGGACATCAGCAGAAGAAGCCGAGGACGAGATAAGTGCTTGGTGAGAGCATCAGCAAGCTGATCGGCAGAGGACACGTGAGCAACACGAAGACCCATTCTGAACCAATTGACGAACAAAGTGATAATCAATGGAGATGTGTTTCATGCGCGAATGAAACACAAGGTTGGCACAGAGGTAAGTGGCACCAATGTTGTCGTTGTAAATGACAGGAGCAGCCGGAAGAGGGACATGAAGCTCGCGCAGCAGGGAATGAAGCCAACGGACTTCAGCGGCAGCAGAGGCAATGGGATATTCAGCCTCAGTAGAAGATCGTGCAACGGAACGCTGCTTTTTAGAGCTTCAGGAAATAGGATTAGGCCCCATAAAGACAACATAAGCACCAGTTGAGGAGCGGTCATCACAGTTTCCACCCCAATCAGCATCAGAGAAACAATGCAGAGGTAGAGCAGATGAAGGACGCAGCCAGACTCCAAAGTCACGCGTCCCATTCAGATACCGGAAGAGGCGCTTAACTGCAGCCAATGAGTGACAGTAGGAGCGTGCATGAACTGTGAGAGTTTACTCACAGCAAAGGAGATATCAGGACGAGTGAAGGAGAGATACTGGAGGCCCCCAAGGGCCTGTCGATAGGCGGATGCGTCGGCGGGAGCCGAGCCGTCGGCCAGATGAAGGCGGGTTGACGCTGTTGTTGGCGTCTGAACAGGGTTGGATTCCAGCATATTATGACGAGTCAAAAGATCAACAAAATATTTACGCTGAGAAAGAAAACACCCCTTGGAGCTGCGCAGAACTTCAACACCAAGAAAGTAGCTTAGATCACCCATGTCTTTAAGAGAAAACTGAGTCCCAAGAGAGTCAATCACACGGTTCAAGAAAGCAGAATCATTACCAGTCAATATGAGATCATCAACATATACCAAAAAATAGGCCGTAATACCAGAATGCTGAAAGACGAAGAGCGAAGTGTCAGAGGTAGTGTTGACGAAACCAATGGTTAGAAGGCATTGGCGGAGCGTACTGTACCATGCCCGGGGTGCCTGTTTGAGACCATAAATAGCTTTCTGTAACTTACAGACATAAGATGGAGAGGCTTTGTCAACAAAACCCGGTGGTTATGCCATATAAACATCCTCTGTAAGCCTCCCGTGGAGAAAGGCATTGCTCACATCCATTTGATGAAGAGGCCAGCCCTTGGATACAACAAGACTGAGAACCAAACGCACAGTTGCCTGCTTAATAACCGGACTGAAAGTCTCCTGAAAGTCTACACCTGGACGCTGATGAAAGCCCTTCGCAACAAGCCGGGCTTTGAACTTATCCACAGTACCGTCAGGCTTTCGTTTGATACGATAAACCCACTTGCAACCCACAACATTCTGTGAAGAATCAGGCGAAACAAGATCCCAGGTGCCATTCCGTAGCAGAGCATCAAACTCTGATGACATAGCAGCGCGTCAGCGCTCATCAGACATAGCACTAGACAAAGTCTGAGGTTAAGTAACAGCTGGAGAGGTGACATCATACATACCAAACTTCTTGTTGGGCGTAAAGATGTTATTTTTGCTGCGAGTTTGCATATGATGACCACCCAGAGAGGATGTAGGTGGCGGCATAATGGGTGTAGCGGCGGCAGGGGCCACTGGCGGTGCCGGAAGGGGCGCTGGTGGCGCGGGCGTTGGCACCGG
Organism: Nicotiana benthamiana; assembly: GCA_034376525.1. Classification (NCBI taxonomy): domain Eukaryota; kingdom Viridiplantae; phylum Streptophyta; class Magnoliopsida; order Solanales; family Solanaceae; genus Nicotiana; species Nicotiana benthamiana. Next base: position 37,077,416 of record CM067327.1, read on the forward strand.
CAGTGCGTCTGGTGAAGGATCGCTAGTGGGAGCGGCAGCAGGTACTGGTGGCGGCAGCGGTAGGACTTCTAGGGAGACCGGAATGGGTACAGGGGGTGACCCGGGGTGAGACAATTTTGGAGAATGGGAAGACATCTTCATGGAAGGTGACATGACGCGAGACGAAGATTTTAGATGTTGAGGGATCAAAGCATAGATAGGCGCTTTGAGTAGTAGAGTAGCGGAAGAGGACACATGCACGAGATCTGGGTTCCATTTTGTGTGAGGTGTAGGGCCGAAGCCAAGGGAAGCATTGACAGCCGAAGACACGCAGTTTGGCAAGGTTGGGGCGCTTATGGAAGAGAGACTCAAAGGAGGAGAGCATCGAGAGATTTGTCTTGGGAAGACGATTAATGAGATAGACTGCTGTAGCAAAGGCATAAGGCCAGTAAATGAGAGGTACAGAGGCATGATGAAGTAGAGTGAGACCAGTGTCGACAATATGACGGTGACGGCGTTCAACATAGCCATTGTGCTGAGGTGTATGAGGAGGTGAAGTGAGATGTGAGATGCCATGGGAGGCAAGAAAAGAGCGTAAAGCTAGGAATTCACCCCAATTATCAGTATACAGAGTAATGATTTTAGTAGAGAAGTATTTTTCGACAATGGACTTAAAAGTGGGGAAGGTTTTTAAGACATCAGATTTACGGCGTAAAGGGAAAAACCAAACGTACTTAGAGAAATGATCAACAAAAATGAGATAATATTTAAATCCTTCATTAGAAATAATTGGAGAGGTCCATACATCAGAAAAAATAAGCTCCGGCGGAGGAGTAGAAGATAAACTTGACTCAGAGAAAGGTAACTTATGACACTTATGAAGCCTGCAAGAGGCACAAGCAAAATCAGACACACTACTAGACGCTATACTGCTAGAAGACACTAAATGACGTAGGATTTTAGCTGACGGATGACCATACCGAGAATGCCACAATGACGCAGGGAGATTTTGTGCCGTAAGGGCGGACGGGAGACGGGAAGCTGCCGGCCAGTAGTAGGCGTCGTTCCTACGTGGGCCACTGACGAGTGTTGCCCACGTGTGACGATCCTTCACCTGAAAATCAGTATCAGAAAAAACAACATTAACATTATTATGACGACATAATTGAGCAACAGAGATCAAACTTTTACGAATATGTGGAACACAGAGAGCCCCAGGCAATAAAAGAGATGAATAACTGAAAAGTTGGCCAGTATGTGTAATTTTTAAACCTTCACCGCTACCAATGACCACATCATCGAAACCAGTGTAAGGACTGTGATGAGACATGTTGGCAAGATCATTGGTTATGTAATGAGTGGCACCAGAGCCCAGGATCCAATCAGATGGAGAGTCATGGGCTGTGTGAGCAGCCGGATTAGATGACGCAGCGTATGCTGGTTGCGGCAGTGGTCCATCGTAATGGGGCTGATTTGCGCCGGAAATAGGATAGGACGGACAGCGGTGCGCGGAGTGGCCAAATTCACTGCAGAGCTGGCACTTCCCATTGCACCTGCGAGATTGGCTATGGTTGGAGTAACCACCACGGCCGGAGGATAAACCGCGACTGCCACGGCCGCGGCCACCGAAGCGGTTACGGCCGGACTGCTGTCCGGCGACGAAGGCAACCGACGGAGCCAAATCAGATGCGGCGGAGGTGGCCGGTGCACGGGCAGTAATCTGCGCCTCCATGCTTAACAGCTTGTCATGTAATTCAGCAAAAGAGATTGGAGATTCACGGGCTTGGATAGCATGAGAGAGCTCCATATACGGATCATCAAGACCATTTAGAACCTTAATAACAAGATCATCAGAATCAACAGTAACACCCAGGAGAGATAATTCATCCACAATCACGCGAATATCATGCATAAAATCAGTAACAGATTTAGAACCTTTTACCGGATAATGGAGCTGCTGTTTGAGAGCCATGATACGACCACGAGAAGCAGTGCCGTATTTGCGCGCGAGGATGTCCCAGGCCTCTTTAGAGGTTTCCACAGCGGCAATAAAGGAGATGATCGTCGGTGTAATCGACGAGATGATGGCACTGAGAATAAGATTGTCCTGGCAAATCCAGTAAGGATATGCTGGATTGGGGGAAGTTACCTCCTTGTCGACGATAGTGGCTGGTGGGCACGACTTCGACGTCCAAGAAGACGAGGAAGTCGTAATCCGTAAGAAGGGTTCGGAATTGGAATTTCCACGCCAGGTAATTAGTGGAATCTAATTTAAGAGGGATCTGAGCCGATGCATTGATGACAATCGGTTGGAGAAGATCGTTGGATGTCGTAGCGGCCATGAAGTACGAGGCAGAGGAGGCGCTGATCAAAGTCGAGAGAGAGAGGGCTGCCGGTTAGTGCAGCGGCGGCGCGGCAAGACTCCGGAGAGAGAGGCGGTGGACCGAGAAGGTCGGCGTCGGCGGGCTGCCGGTTAGTGCAACGGCGGCGGCGGCGCGGGTAGGAAAGAATTAGGGTTTCGTTGGCGATAAGCCACTGGCGTATGATACCATGTAGAGAGTTTTGGGAGAAGTAATTTCTCGTATTGCTCACAAAAGTATATATAGAGTACAGAGAGGTATCAAATCCTACCAACTAGACTGTACAATAATGAAGGAAATCAAATCCTACCAACTATAGGACTGTACAATAATAAAATAATATTCTATCAATAAGAAAAAGATACACACAATATATTCTAATATGTATCACCTATATAGATCTTTTATTTTTTATTTGTGCCTTATTTTTCGCAAAATCGTTATGGATTACAAGAGATAGTAGGTCTTTTAAGATAATATTTTTCATGTGATTTTAAATCTATCTCGTCCCTTTTAATACTTTATAATTTCACACCAAGAACACTGATTTATGGCGTACGAGTAGTATTTTTATGGCCCATTCCAATTTCAGTATTAAAAGCAACGCGCATATAACTAACTTTATTCCACGCATACTTTTAATCGGTTTGTTTTCTTTCATATATAGGCATCTTAAGCTTTGGAATAGTGGTCGATATGTGGTTCTTGCTTTATTCTGATATGACTCATCAGAATCTCCTTCCACACGATTGAAAAGGAAGGGTATTTAATTATGTTCTGAAATCAAAATGGTAGAAATTTGAAAAAGACGAATCAAATTTAAGCAACTCTCATGCATAGAACAGTTTCTGATCTTATTGAACTAACTGGTCCAAAGTTACAATTTATTAGTACTATCTCACAATATTATTATGACTATGGTTATATCTCCATGGATTTGAGTTAGGTGTATGAACAAGTCCCACATTTTAGCAGAAAAATTTGGATCTCTTAATGATGTGAAGTTTTTTACCGAAAACTGTTTGGGCTTGGTCCAAAAAAAATGATATTATGGGGGATTTGTATCTATACTCGTTTTTTGGGTTATGTTTAAACCTGCGCCTACTTTGTAAAAAAATTACAAGCGTACTCACTTTTTCGTGTAACTTCAGCATATTTGGCTGAAGTAGCAAAGGCAATCACGCAAAACTTCATCATTCTAGTAGACGTGCCTAAAGTAGTAAGTGCGCTGAAGTTTTTGTTCGTAATTGCTGAACTTAAGCATAGTAGCTGAAGTTTTTGTTCGTAATTGCTGAACTTAAGCATATTAACTGAAGTTTTATTCTCTATTTGCTGAAGTTTATGTTTGTAATTACTGAACTTAAGCGTAGTAGCTGATATTTTATTCTTTATTTGTTGAAGTTTTTGTTTGTAATTATACTAGGTCCTGTATAAGCCTTGCAAACATATTTTTCATAGTTTAGATAATCCTGCAGTTAGAATAATGATTGTTAGAAAACAAAAAACATTGAGAGATTGAAAACTAATAACTACAAGAAGATAGTTGTTCACTAGCACCCATGGAAGAAATTTATGAGGTGTGTTCGGACTATAGGTGACCAACGGGTGGGCCGGGCCGGGTCCGGGTCCAAATTTTATGACCTGTCCGGGTCCGGGCCGGTCCGGTCCGGGTTCAATTGGGGGCGGGTTGCAATTGGGCTGGGTTGATCCGGTCCGGGCCGGGCCGGGCCGGGTTTATCTTTTTTTTTTTTTTGAATTACGTATAGTATAAATAATAAGTTATATTAATACTTTGTAATAATTGAATGAACACAACAAAAGATGGGGAAAAAATTGCACTTATTGCAAGTGCTACTTTATTTCTTAAATTCAAAATTTCAAACTGAAAAACTAAAATGTATCATAATTAGTTTACAATTTACATCAAATGGCTTGCATTGCAATAGCAAGTTCTTCCATATTAATATGAACCTCTGGACCTTCTTCTGGAGTGTTAAATTCGGATGGGTTTCCGTGCGTTAATATATCTCCAAGTTCTTCGTCTTCCGGGCTATCAATATCTTCCTTTCCTTGATTTCTTCGTTCAGATCTTATCCAATCTCTTAGACACACTAAGACTTCCAAAGCATTGCTTCCCAATGAGTGCCGCGTGTCTCCAAGTTGTTGTCTTGCTTGGCTAAATGCACTCTCGGATGCAACAGTGGAAATTGGGACATTCAGGACATCCCGCGCCATAGCGTAAAGAACGGGAAATTGCTTTGAATTTTCCTGCCACCAGCCTAACGGTGAAAATTCCTTGGTGCGAGGCTCCTTTTGCTTCTGCAGTTAAAAAAAATTCCTTGGTGCGAGGCCCAGCAGTTAAAATTTTTTTTTTTTAAAAAAAAAAAAATTTTACCGTTATAACCGGTCTGGGCCGGTCCGGGTTGGCCGGTTCGCCCGGTATTTCTCTTCCCGGGCCGGTCCGGTCCGGGTTAATTGCCCGGTAAGGCCTTACGTCCCAACCCCTTCCCCCCCCTAACCCAGCCCGGCCCCCCCCGCGCTAAACCGGTCCGGTCCGGGCCGGTTTTGACCGGGCCGGTCCGTGCCGGTCCCGGGTCAACCCGGCTCGGTTGACACCTTTAGTTCGGACCAGCAGTTTCGTTGGCATAGTTCATTCTTTGTATCAGTGACATAGACAAAGTCTTGAAATTTTCAAAATTTTAAAAATAATTGTTTAAAATAAAATTTTGATCAAAATTTTATTTTTACAAGAATTCGGATTAGTAATAATCGAAAATGAATAAAACTAATTGATTTTACAAATAATAAGATGAATAGGAAGCAAAGTAAATAAATGTATTTCAATAGTGTTTCATGTCCTTATAAATGACTAGTCTTCTCCGTTTTATAGCAATCTCAAAGATATATGTTTTGCTTTTGTAATTATAGATAATTAAAAGCATTAAATGTTACGTTACATAATTATTGTAATTTAATACAGATTCTCAAACGTTTTTAGTATTTAATGCTCATTAAATACTGTATTTGTACTTTCTTGTACTATCATATTCATTCTCCTTAACTCTTGAATAAAATAGGTACGAGCGTCGAGTCTACTCGAGCCTGTTGCAACTCGTGCCTCTTTGCTAATCATCATTCTTCGACCAACCTTTATATCATGACATGTCATCTTTCAATTACTTCGATATGTGTAAACTCAATTTTTTTTCAATGCTGATAGTCCCCCCACTTGCAATTTATTCATCAGTTGAATATTGGGAAGTGAATTTATTAAAGCGGGATTTCGCCGCCATTAATGCTATTATAGAATTGACGCTTCAATTGTCACTTCCATTTAATGCTTATTACACGTGGCATCTTTTTGTTGGTTCTGAGACTTTGCAGCACTTTTTAAGATTTTTTTACGGCTTCACCAATTACGAAGCAACATTATTCATTATGATATTTTCATCATTGCACTATTTCCTTTGACGGTTGCTTCCTAGTATAAACATAGTTTTCATCTCACAGAAAGTTTGAAGTTTTCAGAATATTCAATTCTAGTTCTCATCTTCCTTGTAAAACTTTTAGAATATTCAATTCTCGTTCTTCATCTTCCTCGGACTGCCAGGTCTTCATCAATCCTAATCCTAGGAGGATCCCCATAGTTGATAATCTTCCTCTTGCCCCTAGTAGGCATAAAAGATGAGGTAGATTGCGCAATTTAGGGTTCTCATCCGTACGAGGTTCTTCTCTTCCTTCATCTAGTTCTAGTCGTTCTTCTAGAACCATAGGTTCTCTTTCTCATAGGCCTTCTTCTAGAGGTAATGAACCCTCTGAACCTCTTCGTGAACCTTTTGTGGAAAAAATAATTCATGCGGAACTATCTTTCTGAAAGAGTCTCTTAGAAATTAGGTGTCTTCTTTGGATCGTGCTGATATCTATCCAACTCAGATCATTAAAGGTTTAATTTCTTTGATTCGTAGAGACTGCCACTAAGATAATGATTTCCCTATTATAATTTCTAATGCGAACCAGAGAATCACCTCCTATTTAATGGGGTTTTACTTTGTTTATACATATCCTTTCACATTAGGTTTCAAACCTGCTATTGACCCTATTATCCTTGAATTCTGTCGATTTTTCGATTTCTGTTTAGGTCAAAGTTGTCCCATAGTGTGGAGGGCTATTGCATGTCTAAGGCATTTGACTAACATAGTCGGTGTGCCTTTCTCCTTTTCCCATTTAATTCATCTCTACTCTCCCAGACTCTTTCGCCAAGGTGTTTTTACTTTAGTGGCAAGGAGCAAGAGAGTTTTGGTTAGCCCTGAAGATGATAGAGACTGTGGCTGGTACGCGCAGTTTGTTGCTGCCTCCACTGTTGATTTAGTGGGTGAAGAAAATATTTCCTTCCCTGAGAAGTGGAAATTTTCACGTGAGTTTTCTTTTTAATAACGTTCCCCTATCTCTTTTTCCTTTATTTTGATGAGCATTATTCTAATTTTCCTTTTCTTTTGCAGCAACCATGAGAATTATTGATGAAATTCTCAATTTCTGTGGTTGGGTAGGAAAGCTATTGAATACTGCCCCAGTTGAGGGTAGATCTTGGAAGACTCTTTCCCAACGATTTAGTTGGAAAGTAAAAACTCATGGTACGAGTTTTTTTTATTGTTGTTTTCTTTTAAAAAACTTATTTTAATCTTTCTTTCTATCAGGATTTGCTATTCGAGGAATTAGTGCCGAAGCGGTCATAGCTTCTTGTATTTCCTTGGAAAGGGCCCAAGAAATAATTTTGGGTTCTCCATCTAAAAGAAAAGCTACTGATGACCAAGACTCTGAAGAAGAGGAAGATGGGGATTCCTTGATAACGAGGCCACAAGCTCGTAGATGCATCGTTTCTGATGATGAAGCCTCTCTCCCTCATCCTATTCCTCTTACGAAGTCTGTTAAAGCTCCGATGGTGATTCCTAATAATGATGATGATGATACTCATGTTGCTGCTCATGATTCTGTTGAGCAGCTTTTTAACCGCGGGTTTGGTAGTGAAAGCTTAGGTCCGGTTTCTGATGAAGTACCTCTAGCTTCTTTTTCTGCTTCCATTCATGTGATTCCTTCTTTGCCGATCGTGGCTGTTACTATTCCTCCCCAAGCTATTTTAACTGATTCTACCGTTCCTCTCTCAACTACTTCTCCTTCATTTGTTCCTTACCCCCGAAGTTGGGTCTTCAAGTAGAGGTGAAGCTATGAGGCAAGTCACTATTGAAGTCCCTACTGAGGATAATTTTTTGAGAAAATCGGGTCAAGCCAATGTGTGGCTAAAGCCTTTGATGGGTCCAATCGAGAAAGCTAAGTTGTGACCTTGGTGAACGATATCGTGCATGCTTCTTTAAAGATATCCCTTTTTTAAACTTTACTTTAACCTTTTTTCTATTTTCAGGGTTCTCATTTCCCCCTTCTTTTTTTTAGGTCAATCTTATCGGAATGGAGATTATGAAAAGGGTTACCCTTTCAGAGTAGTTAGTACGTGACTACCAAGTGGAGGCGGATAATTGGAAGGAACAGTGTGAAAGTCTTCAGATCGACAATGAAATATTAGAAGAAAGTAAAAGTACCTTAGAGCATCAGGTAAGGGCTTCGACTTCAGAGTTGGCAGTTGAAAAAGATTTCTCAAGTCAAGAAAATAAAGAAAAAGATCGTCTTGAAACCTTCTTTTCTGAGCAACCCTCCAAGGCAAGTGAAGAGATCAGAGAGTTGAAGGCTCTCTTAAATAAAAGAGAAGCATATGCTGGTGAACTTATGCAGACTTTGACCCAAGCTCAAGAAGACCTCCGGGTATCCTCTGATAAAGTTTGCTCCTTAGAAAATTCCCATGCTTCTCTTCAAGCTTCTTATGAATCTGCCTTGACCGAAAATGAGAATTTAAGAAATGAAATTGCTGACTGGAAAAGAGACTACAATATTCTTGAAGATAAATATATCATTGAAGCGAGTTGGGCATTTTTAAATTCTCGTCATGATACCCTCGTTGAAGTTAGCCAAGAGAATTTTAACTTGGAGTCTGAGTAAGACAAGATCAAAAAGACTATTGAGAAGATGCAACAGAACTAAGTTTTTTCTTCTCCCGTGGCTGAAGCTTCGGGTAATGTTGAAGATAATACGGGTATCCCTACTCCTTCAAGTCAAGCTGAGCCTACTGTTGTTGATGTCCCTGCTTCAATTTCTTCAACTTCTTAATGAAAAACGTTTATGTTGTTTAAAATTTGTCAAGTTTTAAATAAGACTTTACATGTATTTAATTACTTCTATAACTTTCTCGTAACTGTTTTCCTTATAACAGATTTCAAAGAGAAAGTGTACACACGGTTTTTACTTATAACCCGTTTTAGTTCACTTAAAAAAGAAAATGAACACAAGGTTTTTATTCATAACCCGATTCAGTACATTCAAAAAAAAATGAACACAAGGGTTTTTATTCATAACCCGTTTCAGTACATTTCTTTTACCCTACCTATGATAAGGTTTTTCTTTGGCCTTGGCTCATGACTTTACTCTGCACTTGACTTGTTCAATGAATGAACTTTTCAGGCTTGAACTTTGATTATCTCCCAATCTTCTTTGCCTTTTTATGCGCATGTCTATGTATACTATGTAGTCCCCAAGTGCTTGAGCTTTGAAGTATGAAGTCTCGAGCATTTGACTACTCCTCTCATTTGGTCCTTTCCCTGAAAAGAAAAAACCATACAGGACTCGGAGGTGCGATTATAGATGAAGTCTGCTTAACCTGTTTTAATTTCTATCAGAATAATTGTAACCCTAGACCGGAAATTTTAATTAATTCCACGTGCATTGCAGGTCGTGACTCATTATGTAGTATGGGGTAGCTTTTAGTCTATCATCTAAAATTGTTAGTAAAATTTTAAAGTATGGATACCTGACCGTGGGTATTCTTTTGAAATAGTATCTCTTCAAGTGAACAACATTCCCATGTGAAGGTAGTATCTTTCCGTCCATCGTTTCTAGCTTGTATTCTCCTTTTCATGCGATACCATGAATCATGTAGGGTCCTTCCCAGGTTGGACTTAATTTTCATGCATTAGCTGCCTTCGTAGATTGAAAAACTTTTTGAGCACGAAGTCCCCAATCTTGAAGTATCTTAGACGCGCTTTTCGATTGTAGTACCATTCCAAGACTACTTTTGTGATGCTATTCTTATTAATGTTGCTTCCCTTTTTCCTTCAAGTAAATCAAGGTTTATGCTCATTTCTTCGTCATTGGATTCTTTTGATGCTTGTGTATACCTCGTGCTTCGCTCTCCTATCTCAACTAGAATTAAAGCTTCAGCTCCATAAACCAGTGAGAATGGTGTTTCCCATGTACTTATTTTTGATGTTGTGCGGTACGCCCATAAGACACCAGGTAGCAATTTTGGCCAATTATCTTTGGATTCCTCTAAATGTTTCCTTAAATTATTGATAATGATTTTGTTTGTTGACTCAGCTTGGCCATTATCCACCGGATGATAAGGTGTAGACGTAATCCTTTTGATCTGCCAACTTTGAAAAAACTCTGTGATTTGTGCACCTATAAATTGAGGGCCATTATCATACACGATTTCCTTTGGCACACCAAATCTACATATGATATTTCGCCAAATGAAATCTCTAACATCTGTTTCCCACACCTGTTTGAATGCTTCTGATTCCACCCATTTAGTAAAATAGTCAGTGAGTACAAGCAAAACTTTTACATGTCCTTTTACTTGTGGTAGTAGACACACGATATCCATCCCCTATTACGTAAAAGGTCATGGTCTAGTGACCAGATGAAACAACTCCGCATGTCTATACATGTTATGATTGTATCTTTGACATTTATCACATTTAGCCACGGAACGTTCCGCTTCTTCTTCTATTTTAGGCTAATAATACCCTGCCTAATCATGGTTCTTACCAGTGATCTGTCTCCTGCATGATTCCCACAATGCCCTTCGTGTATTTCTCTCATTACATATGCTATTTGAGAAGTCCTGAGACACCTTGCTAAAGGACCATCGAATATTTTTCGATAAAGATTACCTTGCTTTAAACAATATCGAGCAACCTTTTTTCGAAATGCGTGAGCTTTTATTTGTCTTCGAAAATGGTACCATACTTCAAAAAAGAGACAATATCGCTTCTCCAATCCCATGTTAAGTTATTGAAATTTACCTTATTTTTATCCGGATCGAGCGTCGAATGAAACAAATGAATTACAGAGGCATTTTCGTTGCTCCCCACGTCTGTCGTAGATGGGAGATTGGCTAAGGCATCTGTTTCTATATTTTCATCTCTTGGTATCTGCGAGACTTTTCAGGTTTGTAATTGTCTATTCAAATCCCATACCTTTTCTAAGTATTGCTGCATTCGTGCTTCCCTGGATGTATAAGTCCCAAGCATTTGATTAACTACGAGCTACGAATCACTTTTGATTATGATTTGATTAATACCAAGTTCCCGTGCCAATTCCAAACCTACAATAACAGCTTTATACTCTGCCTCATTGTTAGTTATAGAACGACACTTTATGGCTTGACGAATGGTTTCACCCATAGGCGGCACCAAAACAACTCCCAAACTTGCTCGCTTTACATTAGTGAACCATCAGTAAATAAGGTCCAAATTCCTGGATTAGGCCCGTTTAACACCTATAATTCTTTTTCTGCTTCTAATTACATTCCTTGGCTAAAATTTGCTAATACCTGAGATTTTATCGCGGTCCTGGGCTGGTATGTAATATCATATTCACTTAACTCTATAGCCATTTAGCTAGTATACCTGACAATTCATGCTTATGTAATATATTACGTAATGGATAAGTAGTTACTACGAAAATAGAATGACACTGAAAATAAGGCCTTAGCTTTCTAGATGCCATGATTAGTGAAAGTGCAAGCTTTTCTAATTGAGGATACCACGTCTCTGCATCTAATAATGATTTGCTAACATAATAAATTGGAGATTGCTTACCTTGGTCTTCTCGAACTAAAACAACACACACCGCTATTTCTGATATGGCTAGATAGATGGGTAATTTTTCTTCAACCTCTGGTTTTGTGAGCAACGACGGATTTGACAGGTATGTCTTCAAAATTTTGAGTGCTTGTTGACAATCCTCAGTCCATTCGAACTGCTTTTTAAGAGCTGAAAAGAACTTAAAGCACGATTATTTAGAAATGAATCTTTCCAAAGCTACAATTCTCCTCGTTAGTCTTTGCACTTCTTTCTTATTGGTACGTATATCAGTGATTTTTTCAATGGCTTTAATCTGCACGGGATTCACTTCAATTCCACGGCTAGAAACAAGAAAACCTAAAAACTTACCTGATGATACACCGAATGCACATTTCTCTGGATTTAGTTTCATATTGAATTTTTGTAAAATCTGAAACGTATCTGACAAGTGCAATATATGATCCCCTGATTGTTGAGTTTTAACGAGCATATCATCTATATAGACCTCCATAGTTTTTTTGAAATGTTCATGGAATATTTTGGTCACCCGTCTTTGATATGTTGCACCAGCATTTTTGAGACCAAAGGGCATTACTTTGTAACAATAAGTCTCCATGTTTGTTATAAATGAAGTTTTTTCTTCATCTATAGGATCCATTTTGATTTAGTTTTATTCTGAATACACGTCTAAAAAGCTTAACAACTCATGTCCTGTAGTAGCATCAATTAGTTGATCTATATGTGGCAATAGAAAAGAATCTTTTGGACAAGCTTTAATAAGGTCTGTGTAATCTATACAAACTCGCCATTTACCATTCTTTTTTGGTACCGCAGCAGTGTTGGCTAACCAATTAGGATACTTTACCTCACGGATAGACCCGATCTTTAATAATTTCTGAACCTCATCTTGAATCACTTGATTTTTGAAATTTCTTACTTTCTTTTCTTTTGTTTGATAGGCGGATATGATGGGTCTTTATTTAACTTGTGAGTCATTACCTCCGGCGGTATTCCTGTCATATCAGAGTGGGACAAAGTAAAACAGTCCACGTTAGTTTTCAAAAATTCAATCAACTTACCTTTAATGTCCTGACTTAGATTGGCCCCTATGTAAACTTTCCTTTCAGACCATTGCGTAAAACACTACGGCCTCGAGTTCTTTAATCGTTGTTTTTATAATTTAGTTTTCCTGGTTCTTGAATGACAACATGCCTTGAGTCCGTATCCATTCGCCCTTGTTCAGTTGAGGTTTGTGTTGTGATATCCTCAATTGGATTCTGTAACTGCTATTTTTCTTCGTTTCTCGTACTTGAATCAACTACAGAGTTGATGCTCCTGGATGTTTGTTGATTTCCACGGATTTGACGTATTCCCCATGGTGACGGGAATTTAATAACTTGATGTAAGGTTGACGGAACGATATACATCTTGTGGATCCATGGTCTCCCGAGGATCATGTTGTAAGCCATCTCCATATCTACCACCTGAAATTTTGCATCTTTGATAACTCTTCTGCGAATGTAGTGAGTTTTATACCTCCCCCTTTGTCACGATGCTGGAATTGTCAAATCCAGAAAAAGTATGCGCCTTTGGTACTAATTTATCTTCATCTTGCATCTCACGTAGTACTCTTAGCAGAATAATGTTCACGGAACTACCCGGATCAATCAAAACTCGTTTCACATTAGTATCATGTACAAGTAGAGATATTACCAGTACATCGTTATGTGGAGTTAATACACTATCTGTATTTGCATCATCGAACGTAATACTTTCTTCTTCTAAGACATGTCGCATCCGCTTCCTGTGGGTAATGTGACTTTGGAAACTTTATTGGTTGCTGTATATGCAACACCATTGGTTTCTTCACCTCCGCTTATAACATTGACGGTTCTTTTGGGAGAAGGTGGTTTAGGGGGATCCTGCCTATTTTTCATGTATGCTTGCTTACATTTCTAAGTGAATAATTCAGTGAGATACCCTTGCTTCAATAGATGATCAACTTCATCTTGCAGCAATCTACAATCTGCCGTTTTGTGACCATGATCATTATGAAATTCGCACAAGTGATCAGGATTACGCCTGTTTGGATTTGATCTCATTTCCTTTGTCCACCGCACCTTATCTCCCATGCTTCTTAAAACAGCTACGATCTCAGAAGTACTTACATTAAAATTATAACCGTCAAATCTTGCTTTCAAACTTCTATCATCATCCTACGTCTCTCGCGTGTTTCGGTCGTTTCCAAACCTTGATCACGAACCTGACTCTCTATTCCTTGATCTTCGGTCGTACCTTGAATTGTAATGTTTTGATTGTGAATATTTTCCCGTTATGCCTATATATGGTTAGTACCTATTTTTACCAATCCTTTTTTCTATTTTCGCCTGTCTCGAAATTACCTTCTTCGAGATAATATCCTCTTTTATTCTTAGCTTTGTGTTGTACCAGTTGTAAACGTCATTCCATGTTGTCGCTAGGAATTCACGTAGACTTTCCTTATGTCGCCTCGTGGCTTCTGAGCTTCTTTCATTCGGATTGCTAGTGAAGGCTATAGCTGCCCAATTGTCTGGTACACGTGGTAATATTATTCATTCACGCTGGAACCTGTCCACGAACTCTCTAAGCAACTCTGAGTCCCTTTGTTTGATTTTGAAAATATCCTCCATTCTTTTTTCGACTTTTTGAGCTCCTGAATGTGCTTTGATAAATGAATTTGCAAGCCCAGCAAAATAATTTTATGAAGTTTTCAGGTCAAAGAGAATACCATGTTAATGCTCCCTTAGTAAGTGTTTCACCGAATTTCTTGACCAATACTGATTCAATTTCTTGTTTGGTCAAGCCATTGCCTTTCACGCCAGTTGTGAATGCAGTCACGTGATCTCGCGGATCAGTTGTTCCATCGTATTTTGGAATATCAGGCATTTTTAACTTCTTTGAAATTGGGAGAGGAGCAGCACTTGGCTTCCAAGGTTGTTGTGAATATTTGTCCATATCTATCCCTTTGATTACAGGCGGTACTCCAGGTATTTGCTCTATGCAGTCACTTTGCTCATTGAGCTGTTTCTGCAATGTAATACTAAATTTTATAAATCAGAATTAATCAATTACCTGGTTCTCCACCTCGTGACTCGCTAGGGATTCCACCACTACCTGAATTAGCAAGCCCAGAACGAGGATTTTCCAAAGTGTGTATTTGGAGTTAGTGTTGGTGGTGCAACAGGTAGCTGACTAGCAAAGGCTTCAAGAGTTTTATTGACGTGTTGAGCAATTAGCTTTCACAAAGCTTCATTGATAGCTTCTTCATTTTCAAATTGAGCATTTGCATTTGAATGAGATCCATCAGGAGTGCCTTCTCGAGATCGCCGAGGGGAGCTTTGTGGAGAAAGAATTGGTGTACGGTCATCTTGTGAATGCCCCTGGAGTTGAGGATTTTCTTGGTTGTTGTCATTAACATTTGACATGGTTGTTGATGCAACGAAAAAGGGTTGGTTAAGAAAGAATAGGTTATCAGATTTCCGGCAGTGGAACCAATTTGTTTAGCCAAAAAATAAAATTTCACTCAAAGCTTTATTTTTATAAGAACTCGAATTACTGATAATTAAAAATGAATAAAAGAAATTGATTTTGCAAATAATAAGATGAATAGAAATCAAAGTAAATAAGTGTATTCCAATAGTGTTTTCTGTCCTTACAAATGACCGGTCTTTTCTTTTTTATAGCAATCTCTAAGATATACGTTTTGTTTTTGTCATTATAGACAATTAAAAGCATTAAATATTACGTTACGTAATCATTGTAATTTAATACAGATGCTCTAACGTTTTCAGTATTTAATTCTCTTTAAATATTGTATTTGTACTTTCTTGTATTATCAGATTCATTCTCCTTAACTCTTGGATTTAAATAGGTATGAGCTCGAGTCTACTTGTGCCTCTGCTCGTGCCTATAGTAACTCGTGTCTCTTTGCTAATAATCATTCTTCGGCCAGCCTTCATATCATGATGTGTCATCTTTCAAATACTTCGATATATGTAAACTCAATTTTTTCCAATACAATAATCTTATTAATGGATTTAAGTTTTATATATATATACTGATAGTGTAAAGAACTTTTACCCTACTATAACAGGCCAATTACTATTTTTATCATATCATCAGTTAATAGTTATGGTAGAAAATAATGCTAAGTGATATGTCTGCGCTATTGTGCATAGAACTTAAACTATTTATCCTATATTTGATAAATATTCGATGTTGTTTCAAGTATTTCGAATGTACGTATTGTATAACAGGTGAGAGATGTATCTCGGGAGAATGAGAAAACATATGTAAAGCATGAAAAAACTTACATCTATTCCAAATAGTAACATTAGCAGGATATAGTTCCAGAGATTCAAAGCACTTTGCCAACTCTGTTTTCTTTCCCGTCAAGTCAAAGCTAGATTCTCAACACATGCTATAAACTTGTAATGCGTTTTCTGCATCACAATAAAATGAATATAAGAAAACAACTTTCTGAGACTAATTTAGGGGTAATATCACTAAAACATATTTAACTACTATGAACAGAGTATTTAACCAAAGACTTGCTGCTACTAACATGTCAAAATGCACTGATAGTGTAAAAATTCTTCGTTGAATGCAGGTTAATTCCAATTGCTTATGGCAGCTGCAATACAGCATTTGACATGTCTTACCATAAGGCAACTCATGAATAGCACAGGCCTCAAGTTCAGCTGACACTCCTCTACTCCACTGAACAAGAAGTGACACTCAAGGTAGCTAGCTGCAGCCTGCATGTTCTTTTAAAGTTCGCTTAATCCATCATTTTGTCAAACTTCTCGAATGTCTTCGAGTTGGTGTTTTATGAATTGACAGTGTAAAAAGTATTTAATAATCGTGTTACTTGAAAGATAATTATAAGTCAATTTCTGTAAAAATTAACTAGTAACCCCACAAAAATAGTAACTATATAATGTTGGAATTTGGATTTACGTTAATTGGTTATAACCTCAAAAGGATAGTGACGTGGTCCAAATGGTGGATAAATAAAAAGCATAATATTAAATATTATGTGGGCGGAAGGACTATTGATTTATAATGGATAGACATTCTTTATAAATAGAGCTAACCCTCTTTCCCTTTCTATTAGAGAACTCTGGCATATTCTGCCTTTTGAATACATGGTAACGGTAGACGTCCCATTAGTCAAGTTCTCCGGACTGTGAGAGCTAGTCCCATTAGTCAAGTTCTCTGGACTGTGAGAGCTAGTGAATTGTGAAAGTTGGTTTCATGCTTAATCGCCGTTTGTTGTCGCTGGTGAATTTATGGAGTTTAACAGTACGCTTCCTTAAACTCTAAGTCTAAATTAATTGTGTAATTGTGTCTTAATTTCTGCTATGAATATGAATTAGTTATTTTACAACTGATATCAGAACTGCCATAATTAGATATTAAGATCAAAAATTTAATCTTGAGTTTCAATCAAAAAGAAATTAAAAATGTCGTCGATCCTTTCCCTTATGGACAGCCACAGAGAAAAATTTCAAACTTGCCCTTAGAGGTGTATTTTGTCCTGAGCCCGAGCCTAAACGGGCCTTGCGGGCCGGGCTTCGCGGCTCTCGGGCTTCGTGGGCCTGGGCTCTGGCGGCCCCGGTCTTCGTGGGCTCAATAAGTGAGACCAGCCCGTGACGGGCCTAAGCCAATGTGGTCCTGGGCTTAGCGGGCCGGGCTTGATGGGCCTGACGGGCTTTTTTTTGTAATTTTTTTAAGGCAATATCTTGTATAGTAGTTATTAGTATAGTATAGAATATATTTATATAGTATACTGGTTACTAGTATAGTATATTAATATATATTTCATTGTATATTGTATTGTAATAATTAGTATATATTGTATGTTATGTATATATATATTCCATTATATATTACCATTATATATTTTCTTGTATGTTATGTATATAAATTTTCTTGTAGTATATATATTGTATCTTATGTATATATATTATAACTTATATAGTTATATATTTTGTTGTAGTGTATATATATTGTACTTATGTATAATGTATATATATTATAACTTATATAGTTATATATTTTTTTGTAGTATATATATTGTATCTTATGTATATATATTATAACTTATATAGTTATATATTTTGTTGTAGTGTATATATACTGTATCTCTTATGTATAATGTATATATATTCTCTTATATATATTGTATCTTATGTATATATTTTATTACTTGTATATTTTCTTGTAGTTTAGGTTGTATGTTATGTATATATATTCTTGTATATATTTTCTTGTGGTATATATTGTATGTTATAAACCCTAAACCCTATATATATATAATTTGAAGTAAAGACAAAGAAATATTGAGGAAAAAGATATTTAAGGGTATGTCTTATTATTTTTATTACCCAAAATGGTATATCTTTCTTAGTCTTCCTTCCCCCAATGGAATGAGCACAACAAAGTACTAATACCACCACTAAAAGTAAAAAAACTAAAAGAAGATGTGCCAAAGTACATGTTACATCATAATCTACATTGTATCTCTAACAAATCTCATAAATCCGTCAAGGTTGGGAGGAGGTTGTGTTGGTGGTGGTGGAAAAGAAGCTTGTTCATCACCACTTCCGGGCGAAGCCAAATCCTCCGCAAGTTCCGCTATCATTTCTTCATAAGCTTCATCTATCGCCGGTTGTGATTCTGCAATTCCAAAGTTTCTTCTTTCCGCGCGGATCCAATCTCTAAAAAGTACCGATTTTTCCTAGTTATCCCTCACCGCCGCTCTATGATCACCTATTTGCAGTCTTGCTTGACCGAAAGCGCTCTCTGATGCAACACTTGAAGCTTGAATTGATAAAATATATCGATCCATCCTTGCAAGAACCGAAAAATATTTTTCCCTTGACTTCCACCATTCCAAAAGATCAAAAGAGCCGTCTGGATTCTCCTTTTCAAGTCGCTGAGACAAGTAAACTTGAAGGCATTTAGATGTGAAGTTTCATCATAATTATCACCTTGAGAACCCCGGAACTCCGTCCAAGATTTAAGAGTTGATAAGCCCGCAGCTCTTTTAGACAATTGTGAGCTAGACGAAGTAGGGGTTGGAATATTTGGCCTAGAATGCTCTAAGGCAACTTGATAAGCATTATAAATTGTTTAAGCGTTAATTTTAATTGATGCTTTTGCATCTGCAAGTGTAGCAACTTCCTCGTTTGAAAGATCTAAAGCCTTATAAATGTTTGAATACCAAAAATGAGGACCTCCCAATTTCATTGTAGGATTTAACATTGCAGCAAGACCAAAAATATGAGGGACATGGAAAAAATATTTTTTAAATTTTTGTTTCATTTCATTTATAGCAAGTTCATAAATATCCCCACCCTCGCCAAATTCAACAAACAAATCAGCTAGTGCGGCAATATAAACTAAACAGTTTGGAATAGTAGAATAATATTGCCCAGAAAATGCATTTTTAGTAACTTGAAAATGTTCTAAAAATCTGAAAGAATTTTAACATTCGTCCAATCTTGGGTAGTAAGCATTTCATCATCATCTTCACCACCTACCCGAGAATTAAACGTTGCATTATGAGTTTCTATATTCATATGCAACTGCTAAACTTTCATATATACAACTCCATCTGTCGGGCAAGGTTTAGGAACCTTTCTTTCTCTAAGGACATATTCATCACATTTTTTAAAATACTCTCTAAGTCTAGTTCTACGGTTTGAATAAAAATGCCAATTAAGAGCCATTCGAACCTTTTCAATTTCTATGTTTAAAATTTGCATACCATCACCGACAATTAATGATAAATATGAAAAATACATCTAACATGGAAAATATTAATAAATGCAGGATTTAGTGTTTTGTAAGCATGCCTATAGCACTAGTGTTACTAGAAGCATTATCCATAGAAATTGCCATTATTTTACCGCTAAAGCAAAACTATCTACAAATATCTGAAAAAATGTTAGCGATAAACTTACTCATGTGACGTGAATTAATTATTCTATACGCAATTATACGTTTTTGTATTGTCCAGTCCTCATCTATCCAATGACTTGTAACTGTTAGATAATCACAATCATTACCACTTCTACCAATATCAGTAGTAATAGAAATCCGATTAGGTATATGAGTAAATAAATAGCGGAAATATTGTTCATATTCATGTTTGAATTTATAAATATCGGCCTTAACTGATACGTGAGGCCAACCTTTATTAGTAGGATTAAAAACTCTTCTAATATAATGAACCCAATTAGGATTAGAAGCAAAAGTATAAGGTACGCACATAACAGTAATCATCTTTGTTAATTCTTCACGATCTCTATTTGGATCGTAATATAAAATACCTCAGGTGACAGTGTTAATTCTTGTCCGCTCTTGCTGCACTTGCATTTGAAAAAATCTAGCCTTATCTCTAGGGTGTGTTTCTATGTGCCTAGTCAAACTACCCGTGCCGCTACGGTCTCCAGTAAATTTATGAACCAGTAATTTCCCACAAGTTTTACACTTAGCCTTATTTAGTTCTCTTACTTGAGTAAAAAAATTTCAAACTAATAATGTTTTTTGACGTTTAGCAGGTTGTCTATTGAAAGTTGGAGTTTCTACAGGTGGGTCGGCCGGTGCATTACTTGAGTTATGAACAGGACCAGTAGGTGTATCACCTAAATCTGGTGCTTGGGTTTCATCATCATCATCATCATCATCCTCATTTTCCTCTAAGATAGGTTCATTAGGAAAAAGAGCATTCATAATTTCATCATCTAATCTATCACCTACTGCAACATCATGTAGAAATTCACTATCGGTAAATTGAAAACAAGGGTGATCATTATCAAGCATTACGGGAGGAGGAGGAGGACGTCTAGGTTGGCGACTACTTTCAACTTGCTTATCTTTTGTAGGTCGGGGAGCCGGGGGAAGGGTAGTATTATGGCCACTACTTTCACCGGTTTTACCTTTTCCTTTACCAAATTTTTTTTAAAGAAAATACCATATTAATTATAATTATGCAAACTAAACCACACAAAATTATATTATTAAAACGTAAGAGTTGAAACAAGTTTACCGGATTGCCGAACAACTTCTTGAAAATTGAAATCGTTGAACACTTGAAAACTTCAATTCAACAACTTCACAATTTTTCACGAATTTTCAATAATAAATTAAGCAATTGTAGTAGAAAGATTGAGAGAGATTGAGAGAGATTGATGAATTGGTGAATAAAAATAAAAGAATGAGGGGGTATTTATAATTGAGAAATGGGAAAAAGTGTAATTATATAAAGTTTGGGGGCCAAATAGCCATTTTGTAAACTTTCAAACGGCAATATTTTCCGCCCAAACGGCTATAATTTAAATATGGCCGTTACTAATTTTTAAAAGAATTTTTTTTTGAAAATTAGCTGTTGGGCCTGTTTAGGCCCGCCATGACCGGCCCATGCCTGGCTGACGGTCCCGGGCTCACGATCTATTGGTCTCGGACAGGCCCGTCACGGGCCTACATGTAACACCAGGCTCGATAGGCCCGTCAGGACCGCGGGCCCGGTCTGGTCCGGTTCAGGCCCGGGCCACGGTGCACTGTTACTTGCCCTATTGTTCTAAAAAAATTGATTTTTAGATTTAAAGTGTTCTTTTCTCGTCTGAGATTGAAACAAACAAATAAAAGAGAAAAGAATGATGCCGCTGAAATTTTGTGATATCTGTAAAACGATGAAATCCTAACTTGAAAAGGGTTTGATACACGTTGACGGCCGCAATATAATAGTCTGACATACTGGGGGATTACTTAAATTAAAATAGGCTAGACCTTGAAAACATGGTGGCGACTGCAAAGTGGAGTTAAATCCATCTATTGTATTAACAAGAACAATCGCATGCCATTGTTTAAATCATAATAAAATATGCACTTTGGACTCAAGTAATAGATGCTTTTTTGCAAACTCTATCTTTTTTTCTTTTAATGAAAGTGAGATCTTTCATTAAAGTTCAACGAAGAATTGCAGCCTCCATATTTGACATGTTGTATGTGGATTACTTTTCTATGTTCTGTTATGTCCTTGCCCAGTGTGACCATTAAATTAAACTTCCCATAAGTGCTTCCAATTTTCTTCTAAAGTCAGAGAGAGGAATTAAAAATAAATAAAGGGTTTTAAATATATGGGTATTATTTTATTACATGTATTAACATATATAATTAAGAACTTGTGATTAATAAATAGTATCACCAAGGTGATCTATTTATTCGAAGTCATTAAAAATTCTTAATACATTGTACATGTGAAAAATATTATACATGCATTGAGATTGATGATTAATAGATAGTTTTCACCAAAATAATTTGTTTATTTATGTCATTGTAATATTCTCAATACACCATGTCTAAATTATCTGTTATTAGTGTATACTAGTGTTGGAGTTTTTCCCTTTGATATTAGTGACACTAAATTAATTTATGAGATAAGATGTTATATTTCAACCCAAAGGATAAAGCTTAATATCTTGGATACTCATACATATATATAAAATAAATAAATAAATAAGAATAATTTGATGTAAGAGGAGGTTTTGTGTCTCTTACCTAAAGGGAGGACACAACGTATGCCTTGTACTCTTGGATAATAGGGGGAGACTTTGTATCTCTTGCCTAAAAGTGAGGATGCGATGAATGTCTTGGACTCATTGATTTTTTAAAAGGGGACACAGTCGCATCTTCTAACCAAAGGAGGGGTGCAATGGATGTCTTTGACTCTTTCGATTTAATATATTCCTGCCCATAATTCTATCTAATTTTATGTTGTTTGCTTATACAACTGTTAGCAACATGACCACTCAGTTGAATTCCGTTGAAACTTTGACTAGTAGTAACTACAAAAAATAGAAATAGGATGTTGAAATAATGTTAGGTCTTATGGACATGGACTTTGCATTGACTGAACAAAAACCTGCTGAACCTACGACTACTAACACTGCTGATGAAAAGGCTATATAACGATTCAAACGGTTGTTTTGAGCTCTAGCACGTCGTTTAACAGTTTGAGGCCAAGAGCAGCTTCACTTCAGGTATAAAGACTTGTACGCATGGTTGGAAATGAATTCCGGAAAATTAAGAGTTTATTTGGAGAAAGAATTCTCATTTCGGAAGCTTTAAGTTGAAAGAATTGACTAAGATTGAATTTTTTAGTGAACAGCCTCGGAATCAAGATTCAAAGTTCCAAAAGGTTCATATGATGATTTTGGGCTTGGGCATATGTCCGGATCGTGTTTTGAAAGTTCCGGAAATGTTTCAGCACATATTGTGGAAGTTGACATTTTTGAAAGAATTTCATTAGTTTGGGTTGAAGTGCATATCAGTGTTATCGATGCCTGTTTGGGATTCCGAGTCTGGGAATAGCTCCGTCAGGTGATTCTGGTATTGGGAGCGCGAACGAAAGTAAATTCAGAGGTCTGTGAGTCATTTTGGAGTCATTTGGCTAAAGTTAGAAATTTGAAAGTTTTTTAGAAGATTGACCGAGAGTTTACTTTTTGATATCAGGGACAGATTCCGATTTCAGAAGTTGGAGTATGTCCTAATATCGAATGTGACTTGTGTGCAAAATTTGAAGTCATTCCGGAATGATTTTGGTAAGGTTTGAGACACTTAGTCTCTATTAAGGAAGCTTAAGTTGGAAAAGTCAACCGGATATTGACTTATGTGTTATAAGGCTCGGATGTAAGTTCTGATAGTTCAGTTAGCTTCGAGAGGTCATTTATGACTTAGAAGCATGATCGGAAGGAGTTTTGGAGGTTCGTAATAGATTTAGGTTTGAATTGACAAAGTTGATATTTTTGGCGTTTTCCTGTTGATAGGTGAGATTTTGATATAAGGGTCAGAATGAAATTTTGAGAGTTGTAGTAATTCCGTTGTGTCATTTTGGATGTGTGTGAAAAATTTCATGTTATTCAGACGTGGTTTGGTTGGGTTTTTTTTTTTATCAAAAGAGTAATTTAGAAGATTTTGAAATTCTCAGGCTTGAATCTGATGTGAATTTGGTGATGTGATGCTGTTTTGATCATTCCGAAGGTCGGAATAAGTTTAAATGATGTTATGGAATATGTTGGCATGTTTGGTTGAGGTCTCAGTGGCATCGGGTGAGTTTTGGGTGGTAACGGACAATTTCATCTTTGAAAAAATTGTATATTTTTTTTAGCTTCAGCTATGCACCAAAAAATTTCTGGTGCGAGGAGTCCAGTTTAGAAGCTCATATCTTGCAATCTATAAGGAATCAGAAACATTGTGAAACGTGAAAGTTGTATTACATTCCAGTTTTTAGAAAGTTGAACTATTCATGATTTGGATATTCTCTCAAAACGTTATGGTGGATCGAACATGGCTAGTAGAGCAATTTCGATAGAATTTTCTAATATATTTTAGAAGCTCATATCTCGGATTATATAAAGAGTTATATGGTGTACAACCCATTAAATGAAAGATCTTCGAGTCTAGTTTCTAAATCTTCAAACCGTTTGTCATTTGAATACTTCTACAAGGGGTTATGGGCGTTTTAGCAGAAGGTATACAACAGGGCAAAATGTTTAGAGGATGTACAACCTGCACAGCGCAAGGTAAAACTCGATGAAGCCTGGGCAGATGGTTTTAAATACGAGTTTTAGCTCATTTCTTCCATTCCTTTAATTTTGGGTTGGACGATTTTGGAGTGCTCAAGGAGGGATTTTCACCAAGTAACACTAGTTAATTGATATCTTCCTATTTTTGAGTTAAATATGTGATCTTACGTGGATTTAGACATGAAAATCAATAGAAAAATATGAAGTTAGGACTTGATATTATGAGACATTCTAGGGATGATTTGAGGGGTCAAATGAACTCCGATTTTTGAGTTCTTTATATGTATGGACTTATGAGATGATGAAGAACATTTTGGTATAAAGTTTATCCAGTTTCGGGCCCAGGGCTCAAATCTTGGTAATTTTGGGATTTGTGCATATTATTGATTGTTTTTTCTTGGGCTTTGTTCCCTTTGCATATTGTGATGTATTTGTTCTGGTTTTGGATAGACTCAACGCGCGTGGAGGCTGATTTGTGTGGCAAAGGCGTTGCGAGCTAGCCATTTCGCCGGTTCGAGGTGAGTATTGATTGTAAATGATATTCTGAGGGTTCGAAACCCCGAGTTGCACATCTTAGTGCTATATTGAGGTGAGACACGCGCTTGATGATGAGTGTGAGGTCGGTTACTACTAGGAATTGTGACTTGGTCCATTCCGATTGATGATTTTACCGCGTATTTGACTGAAACTTATCTGTTATCATCATGATTTGGATTGGTTGTCATATTTCGGCTTCGTTCCAGTTCTCTGAACCCTTCTGGGATTTTTATCACTATTTTCACACTGTTTTGACTTTATACTTGAACTCAGTCATGTTACTTTCCACTGCTTTTGTCAAAACTCAGCGATGTTTACTCTGCTTTAACACTTGAAATATATTCTAAATAATATTTTGGGCTGAGCATCATGTTTATTGTTGCCCCAATGGCTTTATGCTTGGGTCATGTGTGGTGAGTCTGGGTCGAGGATTGTGATGTGATAGCAACAAAAAGTATCAAGTCAAAGGTAAATTTAGAGGAACTTGTACAGATAGGAGAGCGTAGTAGTAGGTCGGCTCGGCATGGGAAATGATGTGATGAGTTCTTTGGGTGCTTATGAGGTAAATAGTTTCTACAGGTGTTTCACAACAATGCTCTTGAGTTTTTGTGAACTGCGTAGTTTGGTTGAGTTAGAATTCAGTCCTGGCAGTTTAGTTTGTGCAAATGGGGTTCGGAGAGTTCTTGATGGTCTCTGCCACGATTAGACATGCTTGTTTTCTACGAGCGTGAGGAGCATGGGATGTGTAGTGATTTTCTTCTAGATGGGATCAATGGAATGTTCTTGGTTAGTTGAGTACATTGTTGCATGTGACTTGGAAGGGATATAAAGTTCTTATGTGTTGTCCCAGCTAGGATGGTTTTCCTTGTGTGTTATAAAAGAAAGTGGGTTATTATGGACCCAGATAAGCTATTAGCCTAGTTTAGTGTAAGCGGAATCGTCTTGAAGTGTGTGAAAGGATTTAAACAGACTTATGGGCCCCATGTGAGTCACATGTGTTCATTTCAGTATAGCGATCCTCAAGGAGGGGTGTTGGAATATCAGATGTTGTTCCGTCGTCGCCAAATTCATATATATTTCGATTATGCCGTGTGAGTTATGAAACGGCTCGATAGATCCCTATGTGTTGAGTCTCTGTGTAGTGATGATGTTATGTGAGAAGGAGAGCTCTTGATATTCAGAGTATATATATCGCACCTCAGTTGTGCTCGAGTTTGGTAGCGTACGGCTCTATCGGTCTCCCCATGATGGTATTATACGCTTAGAGTGCTTGTGACCGATATTCGATAAATTATAATGGTGAGAAATTCAGCTTCGTGTATATCTCCTTATGTGAATTTTATGATGAGATCCGGTGGCGGGCCACCACGGGTATGTTATTTGTGTTGGGTTGCACGCCACAACAGGGTGATGTTGAGTAAGGCTCCTATATATTTTTCTTGTGTTTTGCTTCCTATTTCTAAGGAAATCCATGTCAGTTGTGTGAGTTGAGTAGTCCCTTCCTGAGTCATTTCCTTATGCATCATGTTTGAGTTGAGGCCTATTGGCGCGTTGTGGCATCATATGAGACTGTTGGTCATGCCTGGGGTGACTTATTACCTGAGCAGTTCATACTGGCGAGACGAAATTATGGTATCAGGGATCGGTTTGATAAGACTATGTAGAATTATATTACAGGACAATTACCATTATTTTGTTCGTAATGAGATAATGATTTTAGTCAAGAGGAAAGATTCAATATTTGGTTACCTCTACAATTGGTTAAAAATTTCTACACATCTCCTTCGTTGTGGTGGTATCGCCAGCATTAAACCTGGATGTGTATATATATAAGAGGTGCATTGGGAGAATCAGATTCGTGGAATTTTAGCTATTAAGGTTCAAGGAGTGTCATTGTGGTTAGATGATGAATTATGTGGTACATGGTGCTAATTAAGCAAATGTATTCATTCATATTTTGGCACATCGTGTGGTAGTTGATAAGGTGTTTATATATTGGAAACATGCTTTCAGAGGATTTCAGATGTTGAAAACATGGTTCTAAGACCCATCTTTCTAAATAAAAGAGGATATCTTCAGAATTGTTCGAGAAAGTGTACTCAACAGGGATGTGGTAGCATGGGCAAGTGCAGGAGGTATTAAATAGTAATTTTGGATAACTCCAGAGCAGTTCTTAGCACGTCTGAGGATGAATGCATGTTTAAGTAGGAGAGAATGAAACAACCCGAATGGTCGTTTTGAGCTCTAGCTCGTCGTTCAACAGTTTGAGGCCAAGAAAAGTTTCACTTTAGGTATTAAGACTTGTACGCATGGTTGGAATTGAATTTCGGGAAATTCGGAGTTGATTTGGAGAAAGAATTCTTGTTTCGGAAGCTTTAAGTTGAAAGAATTGACTAAGGTTGAATTTTTTAGTGAATGACCTCGGAATCAGGATTCGAAGGTTCCAGCAGGTTCGTATGATGATTTCGGACTTGGGCATATATCCGGATCAGGTTTTGAAAGTTCCGGAAATGTTTCGGCACCTATTGTGGAAATTGGCATTTTTGAAAGAATTTCATAAGTTTGGGTTGAAGTGCATATCAATGTTATCGATTTCCGTTTGGGATTTAGAATCTGGGAATAGCTCCATAAGGTGATTCTGGTATTAGGAGCACGAACGGAAGTGAATTCGGAGGTTTGTGGGTCATTTTGGATTCATTTAGCTAAAATCAGAAATTTGAAGGTTTTTCAGAAGTTTGACCGAGAGTTGAATTTTTGATATCGGGGTCAGATTCTAATTTCGAAAGTTTGAATAGGTCCGTAATATCGGATGTGACTTGTGTGCAAAATTTGAAGTCATTCCGGAATGATTTGGTAAGGTTTGAGACACTTAGTCTCCTTTAAGGAAGCTTAAGTTGGAAAAGTCAACCGGATATTGACTTATGTGTTAGAAGGCTCGAATGTGAGTTCTGATAGTTCGGTTAGCTTTGAGAGGTGACTTATGACTTAGAAGCATGATCGGAAGGACTTTTGGAGGTTCATCGTAGATTTAGGCTTGAATTGGCAAAGTTGATATTTTTGGCATTTTTCGGTTGATAGGTGAGATTTTGATATAGGGGTCGGAATGGAATTCCGAGAGCTGAAGTAATTTCATTATATCATTTGGGATGTATGTGCAAAATTTCATGTCATTCGGATGTGGTTTGGTTGGGTTTTGGGTCAAAAGAATAATTTAGAAGATTTTGAAATTCTCGGGCTTGAATATGATACGAATTTGGTGTTGCGATGTTGTTTTGAGCGTTCCGAAGGTTGAAACAAGTTTGAATGATGTTATGGGATATGTTGGCATATTTGGTTGAGGTCTCAATGGCCTCGGGTGAGTTTTGGGTTGTTAAACGGACTATTTCATCTTTGGAAAAATTGCATATTTTTTTAGCTTCAGCTGTGCATCAGAAAATTTCTCGTGCGAGGAGTCCAGTTTGGAAGTTCATATCTTGCAATATATAACGAATTATAATTATTGCAACATACAAAAGCTGTAGCTCTTACATTCTAATTTCCAGAAGATTAAATCATTTATGATTTGGATATTCTCTTAGAAAGTTATGATGGATCGAAAATGGCTGGTAGAGCAATATCGACAGAATTTTCCGATGCACTTTAGGAGCTCATATCTCGGATTATATAAAGATTTATATGGTATACAACCTATCAAATGAAAGATCTTCAAGTCTAGTTTCTAAATCTTCCAACCGTTTGTCATTTGAATATTTTCACAACGGGTTATGGGCATTTTAGAAGAAATATCTTCAAGTCTATTAAATGTTTATTTTAATTTTTAAATTTCCGACCGAAATCGGTCGGAAAATATTATTATTTAATTTTTTTTCAATTTTATCTTTCTAATCGAAATCGGTCGAAACTATTAAAAATTAATAATATTATTTAATTAAATAATTTTTGTAAATTATTAATTTATTAAAAACATAAATATAAATTCATAATTTTCGATCGATCTTAGTCGGAAATTTTCATAATCTGGGAAATTTATTTGAAATTTCCGATCGATTTCGGTCGAAAATAATGAAATTCTGGGCAAAAAAAATTAATTTCCGACCGAATTCGGTCGGAAATCTGGGTAAGAACTGGGCAGGAATTGGTTGCTTTTAAGCTATACCACCTGCCAATTTAAATCAGTATACAACTATACATCCTATAATTGTATCTTACATTGCTCCTATTCAACCATGAAAATCCAACAAAATAACAACTAATAACCACCAACAATAACAACTAACCAACAACTAATAACCACAACAACTAATAACCACAACAACTACTACAGTGTTCAATAACAGAATAACAATATAATCATCATTCAAATAACCAACAACAAAATATTAACGAGTTCACAACTTTGTTTTGACAATACACAATATTCAATGAGTTTTTTATGTACCATCATCTCCATCTTTGGTCCTTGGACAATCATCTCCATCTTCAGTTCTATGACCTTCATCGCTGGCAGGTGGGGAAGGAGGAGGAGACTGGGGAATGGGGAAAGCACCACAAGCAAGAAGATTGGTCAGCTGACCTTTAAAGAGATCAAATTGTTTGTCCTTCATTTCTAGCTGGCCTTGAAGGATATCAAATCTCTTCTTTTCACTAGCCTTGGTCTCTTAAAGCTCTGCTGTCAGCTTTGTGTGATCTTCTCTTCCATAGCCGATATAGCCGAACTATCAATCGCCTCGCCTTGGGCGGAAGTCCCTATACTTTGCAATCCAGCATGTAGCACCGAAACGATTTATCTGAAAGGCCGTATGATATCCCCTTTATAGGACCACCGACGGTATCCAACTATATCCTCTTCTCTTCTTCGTCTGAAATGGACGGTCGTTTGCCTTGCTCATTCGGTGGCAAGCTTTGAGTGTATTCCTCCAAATTGATCTTGTAGTGACCCTTTGTTTAGAATATAAAAAATTAGTAACTATATAATATTATAAACATTTATAGTAGTTATGAAAATTACATCTATAGTCTTTGCCCGATCCTCAACCCATCTAGTTATTTTGATCAAAGAAATATAGAGATGGTAACAGCTTAAAGGAAAAACAAAACCAATATTAAGAACTACATACTATCATCAGCTATCTATTCATATGCCTTACTTAGTCGAACTCTTTACTTTCATTTAAATTTTACTCAAATAGAATACCTAAGTTCATGATTTCTACACACCAATCAACTCTAAATCACAATTCACTCATATAATAAAATACAGTTCATTCAAACAAACGTACAATCATTCCATATATTTAAAGAAAAAAAATATTTCATTTACTGACCTTTTTACAGGCAGTGAACTAGGGCCAGGGTCTTGGATTTATCGGACTCCGTCCTCGAAATCAATAGAAACGCGAATCGAAACCCGAACAGGAAACCTCATCGAATTCGGAACAGACTGCCTTCAATGGTGACCTCCACATGATTCAATGGCGACCTCGTCGTCTTCCGGCGAGCTGGGAAGCGGCCTGGGATTATCGTTCACCCCGTCGAGCAGTAACAACAGGTATCACCGTTGGTCAATTCCGACGACTATGGTGGTGGGACGGGGTCGCAGCAGTAAAAGTAGATGACGCGTTTGGTGATTTTGAGCTGGAGCCATTCGTGTGAGTTGCTGCTGCTGAGTTTTCAGGGGTGTCGTTGAGATGGAGATCCGATGGGGTTGGGTCTGTGGCTATGGAGATTTGGAGATTGGGGTTGTTGTTTATTGTTTGGGCTTGTGAAGAAGATGACTAGGGGGATCATTTGGAGAAGATGAAGCCAGGAAGGGGGGGGGGGGGGGGGGGTCGTTTTTGTGCACTGTTGCCCAACTTTTCCTTTTTTTCAGGCATTAGTTTTTGTATATCTATACAGGTGTAGGTTTTTTGGTTTTAGAGTAAGGGAATGAGCTTGGGTTGTATGAGTTTGGAGAGAAAAATGGGATTTTTATCTATACATCATATATAGCAAACCTTATTATCATTATTGTGCCTTGTTTGGTTATTACCCTCATATCCTATGTTTTTGTTACAAAATATGTACCAAACGAAATCTTTGCTGATGTTGCACCCTAAAATAACGCCATTTATTAAGGCTCAAATTTATGTTAAATAATTTGTAGCCTAAAATAATGCCTGTATTTATGGCTCCTAATTAATTTTTGATTTTGTACCAAATAAATACTAATTCAGTTAAGGTAAAAATCCCATGATTTGGTGTGTGTACCCGTTTTGTCTCTTGCCACTAGTTTTAGCTTGTAGGCTTGCAAATACACATCTCAATAGTTGAGTATTTTCTGGCTTCACTTTCTTTTCTGGTAGAACATAAACTTCCCTTTTCTCTAGTTTTTTTCTTTTTTGCCTCTTTACGATTTTCTGTTTTACATACTGAGGAAATTCATAGGTGCGTATATTCAGCTAAACATAAATGGACCATTCAAATATCGATAACGGTTAAAATAAGCGACTAATGTTTGTAAATTTCATTCACCAGTTTTTTATACATTATTTCATCCCTATTTAACAGCCACCTTCTACATCAACTCGAAAGATTGACCTTTGGTTTCAACTTCCACATACAAAATTTATTCTTCATTATGTCATACACCTGTAATGAAAATGAAAATAATTATGTGATGGAAATATTCACTTTATGAAATTATGATTTGGCAATCCTATTCAACTAACCCAATAAAGGAAGAAGCTTTTAAAATATAGTCAAATGTAGTTAAGATTATATGCACTGTTTCCAGTGTGTTTTTTAAAATGTAGTCAAATGTAGTTAAATGTAGTTAAGGTTATATGAAGTGTTTCCAGTGAGTTTTTAAAATGTAGTCAAATGTAGGTAAATGTAGTTAAGGTTATATGCAGTGTTTCCAGTGTGTTTTTAAAATGTAGTCAAATTTTTGTAGTTATATGAACTTTGTAGTTAATTGTAGTTACTTGTAGTTAATCGTAGTCAGTTGAAAAATATGTCTGAATAACGTATTTTTTTGTATCTACTAGATGGTATGAGTTGCTGAAAACTACAAATGGTATTTTTATGCAACGTCAATTCATTATTCTTCATTGTTCAAGACAAGAAGTTTTATCCGAAAACATAACAGCGCAAATGTACTGCAACAGATCATATACATACTGTGTTAGATGGTTGCAGAGGGTTCGGAAATGGCGGATGAAATTGAAGCAGTGAGAGAGAGAAAATGATTTTGTAGAGGGTTTGGGACTTTGATGCAACCGTAGGACTGAAAATATGACGGATGAAACTCTCGATCTGAAACAATGACAACCTTCGACAATGGATAATGAGAAATTCTATTTTCACCAATTCTAGTCCCAAGAACATGAGAAATTCTATTTTCACATGCTTAACTCAATGAGAACTGAACAACCATTTTTAGAATCTTAAAATTGATCTCCCAATCTTAAATAACAGTCAGAGGAATATTTCCTACCCATACACACTTCAGAAAAATGGTCTAAGAACTGAAGGTTAAATGTCAAGGCAAAGAATTACATCAAATATCCTAGGGTAACATAAAAATAAGATCAAATTTTAAAACTGATATCAGTTTTGAGGAACATATTTCCTCCTCCACGAGAAATGCTACTGCTGATTGGTCTCCTCTCCTCAATGTAGACTTGCCTTCCAGCCAACTGTAAAAAAATAAATATTAAAAGATTTTGTTCCAAAAATCAAGCAAATAATTAATGAGTTGATCATTAACCTTAAATATAATTTTGGTACATAAATTGAAAGGTGATATACTTAAATGTAATAAACACAAACCTTAAACATGGATGGTTATAAGATTTGCTATATAAGATGTATATGTAAAAATCCCGAGAAAAATTGTGGTTTGGGTTAGTTTTGATTTTAAAAATGGCCCAAGTGCTTAATTTAAAATCTCATCGTACTTATCTTTATTCTCTTTTCTTTTCTTTTTTCTTTAGTTAAAAATTCTAGAAATTAAAAAAAAATCCTAAATCAATCTATTCTTGTAGAAATTAAAACTTTTTATTTATTTTTTAATATTAAAATAACTATTTAATTTAAAACTAAAGAAAAAATGTTCATTTTAAAAACTAAAGAATAAATATATGAAAACGATAATTTTTAGGATTTTTTCTATGATTTAAAAATATTAAAAACGTATGAAATGCAAATAAACGAAGAAAATTCCTAAAATTAATAAAAATTAATTTTGGTCTATCTTTTTTAGAATTTATTCTCATGTAGCGCAAAAATCACGTGTGAGTGACTGTGGGTGTCGAGTTCTTGGCGTGAATGAGTGTGGATCAGCAGCTGGCTTTTATGGTGTTTTTGGTGTGGTGGCGGAAAGAATAGCAGTGGAGTGGTGGCTGCCTAGGGTTTTAGGGTTGTGTGTTAGGAAGAAAAAGAGGCTCAAGGGTCTTCTGTTTATTTATCTTTAATATTAAAATAACTAATTAACTTTAAATATAAGGAAAAATGCTAATGTTAAAAACTAAAAAATAAATATGTAGAAGTTACAATTTTGTAGAATTTTTCTATGATTTACAAATGTTAAAAAGGCATGAAATGCAAATAAACCAAGAAAATTTTCTAAAATATATAAAATTTATTTTTGGTCTATCTTTTTAGGAGTTATTCTCATGTAGAGCAAAAATCACATGCTCGCATCTACTTCTACTTAGAGCCTGTTTGGATGGACTTATTTTAAGTAGCTTTTAAGCCAAAATAGTTTTTAAGCCATAAGTTAGGATTTTTAACTTTTGGTTTTTAGCTTGGTTTTGTTATTTAGCTTAAAAATAAATGTTTAAAAGCATTTTTTTTACTTTATCCAAACGCCACAAATTGGCTTAAAAGCACTTAAAATTAGCCAATTCAAACGGGCTCATAAAAATATATTTACAAGCTAATAACCAGTACAATCATTAAGCAGTTTCACTTAGTGTAATTATTAATAATTATTATAAACTACAAAATAATCAATTTATATAAGCTAATTGTCACTAATACACTTCTACGTCATGCAATTATCAATTTACGGTCAAACCAAATCTAATATTACTTAATGATACGACTAATGCACTTATACTTAGTGTAGTATCAATCTATAAACTAATTACAACTAATACACTTACTAATTATAATAATACACTTCTACTTAGAGTATTATCAATGTATATGCTAATCCACTTATACTTAGTGTAATTATCAATTTATAAGCTAAATGTCACTAATACATTTCTACGTTATGTAATTATCAATTTATAGTATAATCGAGCCTAAAATTACTTATGGATACTGCTAATGCAGTTCTACTTAGGTTATTCTCAAGTATACTTACACGTCTACTTAGTGTTATTATCAATGTAATTATCAACTTATAAGATAAACAATCACTAATACATAATATAATGTAATATATATCTAAGTGTATAGTATATAAGGTATATTCGATATAACATTAGAAATATTAATATATATATATATATATATATATATATATATATATATATATATATATATATATATATATATAGAGAGAGAGAGAGAGAGAGAGAGAGAGAGATGTATATACAGTATAGTATAGCATAGTATAATATAGTATATCGAATATAGCTTATATATATAAACGATATTAAATATTGTTTATTTAAAACCTCTTTATTATCACACAATATTTTAAAATTTATATTTTAATTCGTATAAAAGCATTAATTCTCATTGATTAATTGAATATACACAAATTTTGTCTTATGAGAGAAACAAATAAATTCAAACGTTCCGACCGAATTCAGTCGGAAATATAAAAATATTTTAATAAATATTTGTTGTTGTATATTAAATAGAAGCTCGACCAAATATCTGACCACTTTCTAATAAATTCCGGTCTAGAATTTGGTAAATTTTTAATAAATAATTATGTTCGTATATAATATTTAGATTGATCAAATATTTGACTAATCTCCGACCAACATCGGTCGAATTTTTTTTTTGGTCTGATATAAGTATTAAATATTTTTTACTTACAAATCTCTTTATTATTTACAAACACAAGTATTATTAAATTTATACTTAAATTACGTGTATATTTTCAAATCTGAGCCTTTTAGTACGAGCGTGAAACTCCTTCACATTCTTATCCATTTGTTCGATCATTTCTCTATTAAATCTCAGAGCTTGGTTTTAACTGGATCATTCCCGTTGTTCTTTCTAGATCTGCTACCGGTCCCTCTAGCTTTGTCATACCCTACTTCAGCCCTTGGGGTGTTGTTATCGACTCTCTGAGATGTTTGATTTGCAAAAACACTAGGAGGAATGGGGACCTTTCCGTTTGCGTTATTGGAGGCGCCCGACAATGCTTATTTTAACTCCGTCATCACTTGATTTTTCCTTGAGAGGTGATTCATGATTGATTTCTACTGTTCTCTCAGGAGTTTAACTCTTTCCGCGACATGTTGCACCTTTGCATCATCAGGAGTAACTTCCCGCACATGTACTGACCTTCTCGAATCGAGGTCGTCTTATCCCCTTCATTACGAGTCTCACTGATTGAGTCATCGATATAATTCTTCGTGTGCCTCAATATTGTGCGTGTTGTTGACATCATTAGTTTCCGTATCTGGTTTTTATTGAGGAAAGAATAAAAACTAGTTAGAATTAAACAAATGAATCAAAGCAATTGAGGAGCTGTCTATCTAGTTCTTACAGTTAAATTTATTACGTGATTTATAGACAATCGAATTAATTTGATTCAAAAAATAATAAAGAGATAAGATTAATATTAATATTATCAATTGAAATTGAAGAAGATAATGAGCCTGGCTCCGAACGCAGTGTCTCCCAGAGCAAAAGTGAAAATAATGATAAAGTGCAAATAAAACAGTTAAAATGAGAGCAAAAGTAGTAAAATAAAGCTTTTGTATGAAGAAAGTATTATGTTCTTACAATGGCTTTTGATCTTGCTATTTATAGCTTTATTTAGGGAAATAGGATCGTATGATCAAGTTCTTCTTAAATGTAAATAAAAGGTCATTGATGAATGCGTAATGGCGGGCCATAAATACAAATATTTTCTGCAATAGTCGCTCATTTAATGTTAGTAGATATTCTCTCATTGAATTCAATTCGATGGAAAACCTTTGACCTTCTCCCGTCGATTAGCGCTCCTTTAAAATTTACCCGATATTGATTATATTTGTTGTATCTGATTGATTATTCCCTCACTTTCTCTTTATCTATTTTCGATTCCACATGTCATATTACCATTTGACTATCTATTATAAACTAATTTTATTCCATACAATCGTATACGAGAGATTAGATTCACTTCTCATAGAAAGCCTAAGAGTTTATAGAGTTCGACAAAAATCTTGTTTAGCATTTGTAGAGTTCGACTAAATACTATTAATATTAGCCATCTCTTTGTTTCAAACAAAACATATTCTTAAATCAATAACCTAATTATTGGGATCGAAATAACAGAGCGTCATGAGAAAATTAACAAAGAGAATTTTGATAACAATAAATCAGGCGTAAAAAATGTTAAACTGGGCATGATATTATTATGATTTGGTCAATCAACCTACCTATGATTCATTACTAAAACAAAAAGATAAAATAAACTTTTTGATAGAATAGTTTCCCCTACACAAAACTTTCTAAAAGACTATGTTGTGGAGGTTGTCTTATTATTGTTATAAGGAGGGATCTTCAATTTATAGAAGTATAAAACTTCTCTTGCAAGAAAAGTATAAGGAATATGAATGAGATTTATTCCCTTTAGGAGTCTTTTTTCCTCCTTTCAAGAAAAAGAATTTTAGTAGATTGAAAATTTAGGGTAACACCCTAACAATTCTCCCCTTAGATTGAATTTTCTAGCAATACTTGATTCGCCTTATTCACATGAAGAACATTCACAACTGGTGCTTATCATGATTAAAAATTGGTATAAGTTGAAAAATCTTAATATTGGTTGAAAGAAGCCTAAGAATGGACTAAAAGAATCCCACGTATCAAGAAATTACATGAGTTAAAACTGATATTGGTTAAGAAGCTCATGTGTTAAAAAGAAGCATGAGTAAAACTGGAACTGGAGCCCATAAGCATGGGTTAAAAAAGAATTTTATTTTTAAAGTTGCAGCAGCATAAATGTTGAAAATATGGTTGAAACTTGAATGTTTGTCTCCACACATAGGGTATTCTGGATAAACTTTTTTGGGATAAAAGTCATCATTATCATCAAATTGGTTGCAGCTTGATTTGAAACCCACCTAAATCTATTTTTGGCCTTCTTCAACCCGGCTCTGATATAAAAATCGTATCCTTTATGTCTTTGATGGAACTTGAGCCATGGTGTCCATGCACTTTATTGACAGAAAAATCATACTGCGCAAATCAAATAAAATTTATTATGTTCATGGATTAACAAAAATGTGCAAAAGCTTTATTTGTCTCTGCCATTCTATGAGTCTCTTCCTTTTTGCGTATGACATCGTCACTCCCTTTGGCAGCATTCACTAATTCAGAACTTAATTTGAAAGCCATATTTCAAATTGATATATAATATTGTGTATGCATATATAAATAATTTGAATCTCCTTAACATAAATGAAATATATATCCAATTTCTAAGTATGATAACTTCGATTTTTTTGAATATTCATATAATTTATGCTCTACTATTACCCTTGTGTCCCGTAATAACTTACTCTTTGTTCCAACTTATGTTACAAAGTTGTATAGACATAAAGGTTAAGGAAGAAAATAAAATTTTTTGAAACTTAATAATATTTATGTGATTACAAATTTTTTGAAATTTATGATCTTAAATATGTGTTATAATATTGTGGCTATAAAAACTGTTTATTAAAGATAGAATGTAAAGTTTAAATTAAAATATTTAAATAATTATATTATTTTTAATGGACTAAAGAAATATTGTCACATAATTTAAAATCAAGGGAGGGAAGCAATCCAGAGCACTGTTGCTTCATCTCATTTATCAACTTTAGAAATTGCTAGATTTGTGTAAAAATTGTATGGGACGTCCTATTTGGTCTCCCCCAATTAACCTATACTTTTTAAAAAATAAAATTTTTAATTTGTACCCATTTTTTAAACAACTTCAACCCCTTTTTTCTCTTCCTTCTTCCAATGATCTCTATATATACGTCGTTTCTAGAAGGCCACCTTCAGTTGGACATTGTTTTTTGTTAAATGAGTATCTAATTCATTTTAATTAGACTGTATAAAGGTACATTCATCTATATGTGTATAACATATCTAATCAAATTACGGCGTTCTAACATTAACCAATGCATATATTTCAACTACGCAGTTATGATTTTTAAGTTAAGCACCGATTCAGCAATAAAAACATGAGTATGCATATTGTAGTACGTAATATATATGCATGCAGACAAAGATGTTAGTATTAGAATCATAAAGATGACGAAGAAATTAATTTCAATTCTTGCATGTATTTCAATGAGGAAGTGGAATAAGCATAAGAAAAGGCAATATCCCTAATTCTAAAGTTGAAATTCGACAGTTACAAAATAAAAACTTCACCTCTAGAGCTGAAGTTAGCCAGTTACAAAATAAAAACTTTAGCTCTAGAGGTGAAGTTCGCCAGTTACAAACACAATAAAAACTTCAGCTCTAGAGCTGAAATTCGTCAATTACAAACAAAAACTTCATCTCTGGAGCTTAAGTTCGTCAGTTACAAAATAAAAACTTCAGCTCTAGAGCTTAAGTTCACTAGTTACAAAACAAAAACTTCAGCTCTAGAGGTGAACTTCAGGCCTGGCTACTAGAATGCTGAAGTTTTGCGTGATTGCTTTTGCTACTTCAGCTCCGTATGCTGAAGTTATGCGAAAAACGAGTACGCTTGTAATTTTTTTACGAAGCAAGCACAAATTAAAACGTGACATAAAAAACGTACATAAATACAAATGTCCCAAAATATGCACAACTACGATTATTTAGGGTCATCATTTACAATTTAACCTTGTAAAAGAAAGTTCACAAAAAATAGCCTCGAGCGAGAATATTAAAGAACACTACCGAGCTTTTAAAACAAACTGTCGAAATTTGCCAAAAGTCAAAATTTTGAAGCAAGCTGCTAGAATTTTAAAGTATGGTGCTAGAGTTTTAAAGTATGCCAGAATTTTCAGTATTGCGATTGAAAAATCTGGTAATCGTCAGAATTTCTGGTGCATCAAAATTTTGACACGGGCTTATATTTTAATTTTCTTTTTTAGCAAGATCAAAATATAAGCGTTGGTTTTTAAAAAGCTCCATCCAACATAATTCTTGTCAACAATAATATTATTGGGGCATCTTTTTTAACGAACATTTAGAAAAGTTATCTAAATAACCTCTCATTTAATTGCTTAAATTAAGAATAGTTGATGAATATATAATATATATAATATATAAATAATATATGCATAATTAAATATATAATCTATATTTTATACCTGTCCAACTGGCCGGTTAAACCCGCTATCGAATCGGCCCAGACCGGTTCAAACCGGAACCAGACCGGCCCAATTCTTAAGGGGCCGGGTGGCTTGGGTAGGGGGTGAGAGGGGGTTGGACTGTTTTAAAAAATTAGCGGTTAATCGGACCCGACAAAATCGGTAAGCATGAACAGTGCGTAACCAGTTAAACCGGCTCGGTTCAACGGTCAACTTTTTTTAAAAATTTTTCAAAGTGGGGCCCACTATCCGTTGGAAATGTCAGCTTTTACAATTGATCCGTTAGCCAACAGATCTATTGATGAAATAGCTATTTTTTTTAAATTTTAAGTTTTTAACCCTTTTTAAATTTACGGAATTAACCTTTTTTAAAACTATAAATACCCCTCCCCCTCTCTTCTTCATTTCTTCACTCAAATCTCATATCTGAATCTCAATTTCTCTCATTCTCCAATTTACAAATTGCAATACTTCAATTCATCATTTCATTTTCTAATTTTATTTGGCTCACTTTTCTTGAATTTAATTTATTGTGTTTTGTCATCGGAATTTGAAGTTTGAAGTTTCAACTTTGATCAATTAAAATGCATATTTGAAATTCTTGCTTAACGACTTGACGTTTGTTCGTGGTAATTTCGGAATTGCATAATCAAGTGCTCAATTTATTGTCGAATTCGGTGCACTCCCTCCAACTCTTTCTCTTATTTACTATTTTAATTGCATATTTTATTTTAGCTTATACTTTAATTTTTACAATATGTTTAGTGCTGCTAAAAGAGCGTGTAAAAGAGTTACTAGTAGGAAAAATAAAAAAAGAGGTAGTTCTTCAGCATTTGGTAGTAATAGTAATAGCTCATTATCATTTACACATGTTTCTCAAACATCGCCTAATGATAATATAGATATAGATTATGAACAATTACAAGAAGATTTTGGACTAGAAGATAATGAAATAGGGAAGGAAGACGAGATACCAGCTACACCTACTAGTGTTGGGCTGGTATGTTGGAGTTGCTACAAGGGGTGATGGTCGTGGCACTAGGAGTAGACCACTTGTGGCTCCGACTACTAATCGTAGAAAAAGAAGTAAGGTTTGGAATTTTTTTGAAATAATAGATGATACTAATAGAGTTAAATGCAAAATTTGTAACGGTGAATTTTAGACATTTGACTGGTGGAAATTTAAAGGGGACTGAGACGCTTAGTAGACATATGAGAATTGAGCATCCCATAGAATGTGGTGTTGATGGTGATGGAAATCAAACAACTCTTAACCCTACTACTGGAGGTCTAGTGAAATATGATAAAATGAAGGATCATGAGGAGTTAGCAAAAATGATTACTTTGGGTTGTTTACCTTTTTCTTTTGCTTCTTCATCGTATCTTATTATGTATATTCAAAGGATTTACAATCCTTTATTTAAAGGTATCCCTAGAAATACTTGTAGAGCTGATATCTTTAGACTTCATGGACAATATCAAACATACATACGTTATTTGTTTAGCCATCTTCCATGTAAAGTTTCTCTAACTTCTGATATTGGCCATGCTGTTAATGGAAATGATTATTTGACAATTACATGTCACTGGATAGATGATACTACTTGTATGCAAAAATATATTATCGCTTTTAGATATGATGAAGATCAAAGTCATACTGCTGCGTTTATAAGTAGTACTATTTGTGAAGTTGAATTTTATAATCTAAAGCAAAAAGTATTGTGTATGTCTTTTGATAATGCTTCTAACAATAATGCCACAATTTCAATATTAAAATTGCATTTGCAACCATCTCTTGACGATATTTTTCATGTTAGGTGCACATGTCATGTTTATAGTTTAATTGTTAAAAGTGGCCTTGATTTATTTTCAACTGAGGTTACTCATGCTAGAAGAGCAGTTGGTGTTATTCAAAGAAATAATAGATAATCTAGAATAAAGAAATTTAAGAATAAGTGTGTCCAGTATAACATTAAACCCAGATTCATGTCAGACGAAATTGTTACTAGATGAAATTATACATATATATTTTTAAAATGTTGTTACAAATATATATTCCCAATAACTGAAATTGCTAATACGCATTGTAGTGATCTAAACCGTATATTAACAACTAGTACTTGGGAGGTCATTAATGATGTTGTTAAATTTTTACATAAATTATATACAACTACTATTGAGTTTTCTGGAGCATATTACCCTACTGTTACTATGGCGTTAATACATATAGCTGAAATTTCTTTTCTACTCTTTGAATTTAAGAAGAAAGAAAAATATAAGGATGTTGTTGAAAAAATGCAAGCAAAATTCAAAAAATACTTCTTTCCAATTCATCTGATTTACTTAATTGGTGCTGTTTTAAATCCTTCTATTAAGATGTCTGATTGTCACCAGTTAATGAATGCTTTATATATTTATATGGAGATTGGACCAACTGAAACCCCATATTTATATGTTTCTATGAACAAGCTAAATGATTATTTACAACAATTATATAATTATTATGCAAATGTAATTGATGATGTTGCTCGTGTTGTAGACAATGTTAATCCAATTGTGCACTGTACCACTTCTGCTACTATGGATGATGAAGAAGGCCTTGATATTTTTGATATTTTTTCTACATTTTCTAACACTCATACCAGTAGCAGGAACATTGATGAACTTCAATTATACTTGCAGAAGCAAAAAGAGCCTCGCACAAAGGAATTTTCACCGTTGGGATGGTGGCATGAGAATGGAAAGCAATTTCCTGTTCTTTTTGCTATGGCTCGGGACGTTCTGAATGTGTCAATTTCTACTATTGCATCGGAGAGTGCATTTAGCCAAGCAAGACAACAACTTGGAGATACCCGTCACTCATTGGGAAGAAGTGCTTTGGAAGAGTTAGTATGTTTCAGAGATTGGATTAGATCGGAATGAAGAAATCAAGGACGTGAAGATGTTGATAGCCTTGAAGACGAGAAACTTGGAGATATGTTAACACATGGTAACCCATACGAATTTAACACTCTAGAAGAAGGTCTATCAGTTCATATTGATTATGAAGAACTTGCATGGGCAATGCAAAACCTTTGACTTTACTTGTTAAAAATGTAAATCTTTTAATTTGTAAGTTTGAAACTTTGAATTATGAAATAAATGTAGCACTTGCAATAAATGTAAATTTTTCCATCTTCCTTGCATTCTTTATGTTAGTACTTTGTATTAATATAACTTACAATATTTATACTAAACCCGATACGGCCCAGCCCAATCAACCCATAACTCGTACGGATCAAAACAAATTTGATCACCCCGGACCGGTAGGCCTGTTAGACAGGTATATTTATATATCAACCAAAAAAATAGAGACGGGCTATTTGCGTAAAGATTTCCATCAATTTTTGGGCTTTACAAATTCATGGACTTACAACGCAGCCCAAGACATTGCCGTCCACTCCTTCTCTTCCTCATCTTCCCAGTCGCTCAAGGTCACGGTTTTGTCTGCCATTTTCAAACATCTTTTTAACTGTAAGCAATTTCTAATTCTAAAACCCAATAAACCCTAAACTTGAAAATTTTCCATTTTTATTCATGGGGTCAATAAATTTTAACCCGTTCAATAACAACTGGTTCAACAAACCATCAACACCATTTCAACCGATTAATCTTCTAACCCACTTTAAT
The DNA here is from genome assembly GCA_034376525.1 of Nicotiana benthamiana. Lineage (NCBI taxonomy): Eukaryota > Viridiplantae > Streptophyta > Magnoliopsida > Solanales > Solanaceae > Nicotiana > Nicotiana benthamiana. The sequence continues at coordinate 37,120,057 of CM067327.1, forward strand.
TCCCTTAAACCCCAGCAAAATTCCCCACCTTTTGCAGCCATTTCAAACCCATTTTCAAGAAAACCCAAAAAAACAGCTCCAGAACAACCGGGTCATTACCGAAGAATGCTGGACCAGTTCTACTGGGAATGCGAAACCCAACCCGACTTTAGGCACGCACCCGAAGTGGAGAAGATTCTGAACGAGGACCCAATTTTCGAGAAGAAGGAGAACCCGACTGAAGAAGAGATTGAGGAGAATGACAAGTGGTGGGCTGAGTTTAAGGAAAGCCCAGTGGTCCAGTTCTTGGCCCAAGCTGAAGAGATTGCGGATAAGCTTAATGAGCTTGAGCTGAAAGAGAATTCTGCTCCTTTTAGAAGTGAAGATAAGAAATCGTGGCAGGTAATTAAAAAAACTTCTTTTATTGTTTTGAAGTAAAATAGCAAGGTTTTTGATGTATGTTATTAATCTTTTTTAGTCTGTTTAGAGATTTGTAGAAAATGCCCAGAATTCGTAGTGTTAGAGAATCCTTTTGTTAAATTATTGGAATGAAACACGTCCGGAAAATAGATATTGAAGATTCATTATTCATATAGTGGACTAGAATTTGCTCAGGTTTCAGATTCCCACTAGCTTAGGATATATAGTTGGGAACTTGTCTATCAGTAGTAAGGAAGAAAACTTTTGTTTTTTTGGTGATAAGGTAGTAGGGAAGAAATCAGTAAAATAGGGCATGAAACTAAATTTGATGGACACAATTTCGTTACTAGGAATTTTTTCATAAGCTTAAATTCATTTAACATTCAAATTTGAAGTTTGATGTGATACTTTGTTTATAAAATCAGTTTTTAAGCAGCTAACTCTGATTTCTTTCAGCACTACTAATACGATGTAAATGCCCTATTAACATCTTGAACCTCGTTCAGATAGTGTAACATAAAATGGACATGGTTTGTGAGTTTGCCTATTTGCAATTTGGCTTTACAAGTGACAATCTTTTCTTGTCTCTAAAGATAAGTTATGTAGCAATGAAGTTCCTTTCTATGATAAGTTTTAAAAAATTGTCTTTCTTAGTAGCCGAGGGTCTATTGAAAACGGTCTCTCTACCCTTCTAGAGTAGGTTAAGGCTGCGTACATGCTACTCTCCCCAGATTCCACTTGTGGGATTGCACTGGGTTGTTGTTGTGTCTTTCTTAGTAAGTCATAAGTGTGTAAAATTTTAAGTTCTAACCGCAATAGTTTTTGAAGATGATCATTAGTGTGATTGTTGGATAATACCTGGAATTTGTTAACTGTGTATTTTCATTCTGTTTCAAGAATTCCCCAACTGAGCGAAGTTTTCTTTGATTTATGTGAAGGCAGTGCCAAATGTGATTGGATTGGATGGGAGGCCAATTCCCAGAAAAGCCATAAAGACAAAGAAGGAATCAAATGATAAGTTTTGGGATTTTGCAAGGCAGTTCTATTTTGGGCTTTGGGGATTTCGTCAACGACCATACCCACCTGGGAAGCCCATTGATGCTGCACAGGCTATTGGATACAAAAAGCTTGAAAAGCGATATTATGATTGTAAGTTTGCTTATATTCATTATATATAGTTAGTATGCTCGAGATTTTATTATTCTTTCAGTTACTAGTAAATATTGTGCTCACTTCTCCCGTACACCTTTAACTGCTTAGGATTTTGGCTCCATAAAATATGAATTATTAGGACAATCAGTAAGATTTTAGGTTGTTGGAGCCTTTTTTTGTTTTTTTTTAAAATTTCAATCTTGAATTAAGCTGCTGGTACTGTTTTTCTTGTGGATTTATGTAGTCATCTTGATGACCATTCTGCTTCTGTCGATGCATGCAATTTTTGAGTAGTGTATATTGTTGTCTGTTTTTGATTTCTTCGGACAATAGGCATCCGAAGAAACAATTTTCTTGACTTTCATTTGTAACTGATGACAAAAACAAGGAGTTCACTTGCTAGCTTATTAAGCATTCTTGTTTTTAAAGGGAATTTAATGTTTATCAATGTGGTCAGAGATCTCTCAAATAAGGGGATGGAGATAAGTGCTAAATCCCCTCTGTAAGAAGATCATGCAGTGATTAAAAGACACATTCCCACACTTGTTCTGAGTGTAAGAAACTGTTGCAAAGACTTTTTATTCAAATTCGTACCGGTTGGCGATGTGAAACTAAAACTTAAGAGCTGATGACATGTACTTAGTGTATCATCACTATGCTGGTATGGTTTGGTTTCTTGCGACACATCATACAAAATATTTACAGCTAGAGTGTTACGTGAATTCAGTGATTAATCAGTTTGCTGTCATTGTCATTTTCCTTCCAACACATCATAGTTTGCGTCCTTGCCTTGGCAATTCTGCCAATTCACTAACGCAGCTGTTAGAGTTGAATGCCATTTTAACTCTGGTTTCTCCACCAATTTTACCAAATTGATATGTGTATTTGTTATTCTCTAAACTATATTCTATGATAGTATCAATGATTTATGGTGCTATTTGATTTGAAGCTAAGTGATCTGATGCTTTATGGTGTTTTTAACGTAATCTGGTGCTATTGTGGTGTTTCAACTAGATTCTATCGGATGTTTTATTGGTTTTGTTTCATCCTTATTTTTCAACTGCTGACTGTTGTCATAATGCTTGAACTCAGTTATTATGAAGAGCGGTGGGTGGTTTTACAAGGATCGATTAGGTCGTTCAAGGGGACCAATGGAATTGATACAGCTTAAGACTGCTTGGGGTGCTGGAATCATTGATAAGCATACTTTCATTTGGGGTGAGGATATGGATGAATGGGCTCCCATTGGAATGGTTTATGGTCTGGAAAAAGCAATTGCCACTTGGGAAGGTTTGTCTTTGCCAGCAATGCACAGCTTGTCAAGATTAGTCTGCACATTAGTTGGTTTTTCAAACTTAAAATTTAATCAGAAAATAGAGGTCTTCTAATATCCCTGCTATTCTGAAGCGTGTGGTCTTCAATAAATCATATATTACTCCCAGCAAGCATCGTAAAATTATGAGGTTTTCATCTTCAGTTGTTTATATCACATGCTAGGTTACCTTTGTGCTTGTTCTGTAGTTGTAGAATTTGGTCTGTTTTCTCTCAGTCTGTGGCGGTTGAGGTCCATGTTGCCATATGATAAATCCTGGCATTTATTTGCTGAGTGCAGTTAGATTAGGTGCTGCTGCTACTGCTTTCCTTCACAAACTACAGAAAGGTATACCTCCTTGGGTTCCTCTCAAAGGACATGAGCCGAAGACATATAAGCAGATGCAAGAAGAAGCTTATGAGAGTAAAAGGCGTGATTTGGCTGTTTTAGAAGCAAATGATGGTGTATGGCCTGGTGTAAGGACTCCGAGTCATGCCTTGTTTCTTTGGGCTAGTGGCTCAGAGCTGACATCAATTTTGGAGGCTGACCACATGCCAAACAAATACATTCCAAAAGATCTTAGGTATGTAGAGTCATTTCATTTTGCAACATTTGTGGTTTTATTAGAAGTTATAACTAAAAAATTTTGAGAATATTTACTTGTGGTGTGCTTGATCAAAATGTTACTTGTGGTGTAGAGTGGTATGTAATTCTGTAAGTTAACCCAAAAAAAAAACAATAAAAGAAAGAAACTAGTGCTGAACCTCACATGAAATTGTGATTTTTTTTTGTGTGAGAAAGTACATGAAATTGTGAATTATTGAAGAAGGGTAGAAGGTGGGATTGTTCGTGATGATTTTACATCTGTAAAGGGTGTAATTATTCAGACAGTCCTTCTAGTTTTGGATGATTTCACTTATTGTAAGGCACTGTCAGATGTAATGTAAATTCCGGTTTGTGGTCTGGAATGCCATCACGTTTATCATTTCATGGGAAGTGTTGCACTGGGTTGAAACATACTTAGACATTCACACACAACATTTAGATTCCTTGTGCAGAGCCGTTGCTCTGGGTTGGTGCATATGTATTACTAAGTTGGTTAATAGGTATGTTAGAATTTAGAGTAAAATTTGATCTTGCATTCATTACTTTGTCATTGACATATGCATATCAGAAACATTATGGATTTCTGTTCTATATTTCACTATTATTACTTAATGAGTCTGAGTTGATCAACTTCTAGAATCTTTTTACTAAAGATTTGGGCGGGACTGATTCATATCTGATAACTTAGCTGGTCATCTACGTGAAACAGGAAAGAATTGGAGAAGGTTATTCCTGGATTGAGGCCATGGGAGGTTCTAAGTGTTGAACAAGCCATGGATCAAATAACATATGGTGGTGAATGGTACCGCGAGCCTCTTGGTACATACACAACGGGCCCTCCATATATTGCTGATTGGAACAAGGATGTCATGGTACGTGCTTGGTACCTATTAAGAACAGAGCTTCGTTCTTCTCATGTTGGTTGTTAAATTTAACTTTGTCTTTTCGTGATTTTGTGGTGTGTATTATTACAAGTTAGTTCCTCTATATTACTAATTTACTACTATTCGGTGCATTATGTCATACTGGGTTCGTGCGATTGTGATCTCCTAGTTTTAGATTAGAACTAGACATGTTTGATGTACCTTTAGGAAAGCTTTATGTCTATTTCACACAGGTTATTTTATGGTACAAGCCCCTATATCCAGTTGCTAAATTGATCTTCAACTTGGTTTGCTAAAAAAGTTGACATATTGACAGTTTCTGCATTTGACATGCAGAGATTGTTTGAGATATTCCACGACCTCAGTGTCCAAGTGTACAACAAGATGGAGAGGACAGTTCCCGGTTTCCGTAAAGTAATGGAGAACGTCGAAATTGACTCTGCTGCTAGAGAAACCAAAAGGGAGCAGAAGAGGGCTGCTCAGAAGAGAGCTGAGGAGGAAATTGCATTGTTTGGTCGAGTACGAAGTGATGATGAGTAACATTGCTGGTTCAAATTGACTACACTTTGAACTCAAAAGATCTTCTCTTTTCTGTAAATCAAACTAAAGATGTCCTTGTACATTGATTGTTAGGATCTGATGCTGGAGGATGCAATTTAGGACCTGCAACGTTATGAGAGTGTTTTTGTAGTTTGGCGATGAGTTAGTAACTTTTCCAGTCCGAGCACTTTTTTCGGCCTAGAGACTAATTTATGGCTTTTTTAATGAAAATTTCTTATTTATAGCAACTAAAAAGATTATGCCAATATTTAAGTTATATACAGAATCAGGTCATTTATATGATATTCTTGACAAAAAAGTCTTGTTTAAAGTGATTGTCAAGAGCTCCAATATTAAAGTGCATGCGAAAGTTTATAATGTTGTTAAAATCAACAACGATGATAACCTTATACATCAACATAGTCAATCTGCGCAAGATGATACATTCACTGTATGTGATCGTTACTCAAAGGAACTGGACGATCATATTGGCTTCAGAGAAGCAGTAAAGAAATGTGAATTTATGAATATTATATGTGAGTTAAGTGAATGAATCAAGTGTTGGGTAAGAGTTTGTGTAGTTGAGATTTTCGTATCTACTTATGTTTGTGAGACTCCATATTTCTGATATAATTTTTTTGTATGAGACATAGTATTCAATAAAATGGAAAAATAAGAATCAATACTCCATCCTTTAAGCAATAAAAACTCAGTTAGGAACATGGGAAAAAGGTAAAAAGTTTAGGCACCATCCTTCAGTCATTTTGATGTATTGGAGACCATGTAAATTTTTACTCTGAGATAGCTACCTTTTAAATTTAGCATCCTTTACCAGACTTTCAGAGCAAATGAATAAGAATAATAAGCCAAAGAAAAAAAAGGATTGCATAAATGTTCGAGATCTATTATAAATGGCGAAAAATCATAAGCTGTCTCGGAACAAGTCTGCAACAATATTTTCAATATACCATTTCATTCTTGGAGGGAAAGATGCCGGGGGTCTATTTGGAAACAGCCTCTCTACCCAAGGGTAGGGGTAAGATCTGCGTACATACTATCCTCCCCAGACCCCACTAAGTGAGATTATACTGGGTTGTTGTTGTTGTTGTTGTATTCTTCTGTAGCAGACTTCCCTATAATAATTCCAGTGCCAATGTCCTTTCGTATGTGATGAAGATATACACCAAAAATTTATAGGAAGCCAAGTTCATATGTACCCAATTAGAAATGTGCCTATATTGTATTCTTCAGATAAGTTAAGCACTTATCCTTTTTTCCACTTAAATATAAGAAATAGAACACAGTGATTTATCAAGATGATTAAAAGCTGAATCGGTTTCCAGTTTAAGTAAGGAAAAGAAGATGGAGACTGGGGTTGGTAGTGAACAAAATTTGCACTATTAGGGATGTTTAAATCGAGCCAAAAAATTGTCAAAAATTCATGCAGGCTGTAACTATTTTTTTTATACTGCGACTTTAATTGAGATTGCTGATTTCTGCTAAAGCAATTCATTTGCTTTATGTTTTTAGTATTCTAAACCGACGTGAATGATGTAAATTTTATGTTCAAGACTGGATTGCAAACCATTATGTTGGATGCTGTGACTTATGCCCTTTAATCAAGTTTGTTGCTTTTTATAAATTGCAGAGTATTCTTTGCTATGATAAATTTCGTTAAAATAAATCCCACATCACGCAGGTTCTAATACTAATAAGAAGGTAAAGTTCAAAAAAAGAAAAATCTGTTATAAAATAGAAGTCTATTTAGAGTGAATGTCTAAGAGTTTTAGCTTGAAGCTAAGTCATTCCTCTTCCTATAAATAGAGGGGTCTTACCCCATTGTAAATCACCCCAAGTATTAATAAGAATACTTCTCTCTCTCCCTATTCTCTCTCTATATTGTTCTTATTCTTGCATTATTGTTCTTGTCTTTTATATTATTTCATAACACGTTATCAGCACGAGACTCTACCGCAACTCCCCTGTCCTCCTCTAAGTTTTGTTACAGTCAATATATTTAGTCAGTCGTATCTCGAGTTCCTTGTGACACAATACTCCTGTTGCTTCTTGTTCATGATCAAATATGTCACCTGTTTCTTATGCTGAAAAGGAATGGCTTTCCTTAGTTGCCGTCCACAGTGAAGCTTGGTTACTTTCTTTTATGCTGCTAGATTTGGATTTGATAAGGCCGACAGACAAGTTAGACTTCTTATCAAAGACTCACGACATCCAGGAGGCCATCCGTTGGTTCTTTGCTTTGTTGATTTTCAGGAGACGCTAACTAATTGAGTAAAAACTTTTGGGATTGAGCATAATAATTGTCAATTGTTCTATGAACTTCCTTCATGATTAAATTCTGGATTTAAGGTAAGTATTTTACTTTTCTCTTTCAAATTCTTGAAATTTTATAACTTGATTTTATATGCAAGCAAAGACAACAAAGTTTGATTATAACTCTAATGGAGTTTGTAAGAAATTATAACCACATGAAGTGGTAAAATCTCTATGTCCTGCCATGATTAAATTCATGTATGATTGTGGGCAAATAATTGAAAATCCGTCCCATTGAATTTGCTCCATTCCCTTTAGAGAATGTGGAAGCAGTATATGATAAGTCTGAAAGAAGACTAAAATATTACCATGAAGGTATCAATGAATGTGGACGTGGCAAAGAATTCCGTCCAATTGAATTTGCTCCATTCCCTTTAGAGAATGTGGTAGCAGTATGTGATAAGTCTGAAAGAAGACTAATTACCGTAAAGGTATCAATGGATGTGGACATGGCAATAGACGAAGTTATAATCGTCATTATTGTGGTAATGAGAACAATAAGGATTCTCAAAATAATCTTTCACTTTATGAAAGTAATATTTGACATGAGATTGTGTAAAGCACATGATTTTGATCCATTCCCTGAAGTGAATGTGATAATTGTAATAGAGCCCGTAAGTATGAACACGCTCTTGATGTAATTTTGATTTATGTCTGACATTATGAAAAGAAAGTTCGTTGCCCTTGAAATTTCGGGCAAGAACTATATGATATGGGTGTTGGATACTTAAATCCATTTTGGATGCTATGGGTCTTGGAGACGCCATTAAAGACAGAAATAATGCATCCACCCAAAACTATGCTAAGGCCTTGTTTTTCTTGCGCCATCACCTTGATGAAGGTTTGAAACTATGCTAAGGCCTTGATTTTCTTGCGCCATCACCTTGATGAAGGTTTGAAGATTGAATATCTCACCGTCAAAGATCCACCTATCTTGTGGAATGGCTTAAAGAAGAGATATGACAACCTGAAGTTGGTCACTCTGCCACAAGCACGATACGATAAGAACCCAAAAGCAAATAGTTTATAAACTATATATTATCGTTGCGGTGAAAATGGGCACTGGTCAAAGGCTTGCCGTATACCATGACATTTGGTTGACCTTTATCAAGCATCTCGAAAGAGTAAACGCCTTGAAATGAATTTTGTCTCTGACGACAACTTTGACATCACCCACTTAGATGTGGCAGACTTCTTTGAGCAACCCGAGGGGAAGATAGACCACCTAATCGGTGATGGATCCGTGATGAAAGAAGATGGAGCTATTTGATTTTATTTTACTTGTTTGTATTAGTGAATGAATAAACTAATAGTCATTAGTATTAGCTCGTATTAGTTAGTTCATGATGCAATGTTAGTATTAGTTCTTTAGAATGTATCAATATGCTCAAATATCAATAATATTTTTACTTTCCAGTAGAGGTAATCGACTAACCTGAAAAACTAGTCGGTTATCTCATATTTCGCATAAAACTGCAAAACAATCGATTGTCAATGTTCAACAATCGATTGTCTTTAAAACAGTGTGATCTGGAATTTTACAAAAACAGTCAACAATCGATTGTCGATAATTAACAATCGATTGTCTTTAAAACAGTGTGTTCTGGAATTTTTCAAAATAGTCAACAATCGATTGTCTATGCATAACAATCGATTGTCTTAAAACAGTGTGCTCTGGAATTTTTCAAAATAGCCAACAATCGATTGCCTATGCATAACAATCGATTGTCTTAAGACAGTGTGCTCTGGAATTTTTCAAAATAAGCCAACAATCGATTGTCTATATTTAACAATCGATTGTCTTAAGACAGTGTGATCTGAAGTTTTTTAAAATAGCAAATAAATCGATTGTGTGTGTTTAACAATCGATTGTCAATGTTCAACAATCGATTGTTTGTGTTTAACAATCGATTGTTTGAAGAAAATGTTTAAACTGAAATTTTCAAACTACAAAGTAATCAATTATGGATAACATATCTGATTTTGTTAGTCAACTGTTAGCAGCAGATTTTGAAAATATTATGTGACACAAACGAATTGAAGTTGTTTATTCTCATATTCGTATATTTTCTTTTATATGTCAAACCATGGGAAGTAAATTGATTGAAGGCTCCGGAAGAGCAACTGTAACTCTGCCCAAAGGCACGACGTTTATCTTAGAGAATGCAATATTCTCCTCCAAGTCTAAGAAGAACTTGTTGAGTTTTAAAGATATCATTCAAAATGGATATCATATTGAGACAATAGATGAGAATAATCTTGAATTCTTCATGAAAATGAGGCTGCCCATTTCGGTTTGGGTTCACACCATTTTGCATGCAGCAATGCTAGTTCGTCGGCTGCCCACTTTGGTTTGGGTTCACGCCATTTTGCATGCAGCAATACTAGTTCGTCGGCTGCCCACTTCGGTTTGGGGTCACGCCATTTTGCATACAGCAATGCTAGTTCGTCTCTGACTGACGAATTGACACAAATATTCCCCGTTGCAATTGGTTTTGGGTCATGGACCCAATATATCCCATTTAAGAATTTTTGGATGCGCAGTATATGTGCCTTTAGCACCGCCATCCTGCACCAAAATGGGTCTGCAAAGAAGGTTAGGAATATATGTTGAGGTTGAATCGCCCTCCATTATTCGCTACCTCGAAACATTGACAGGAGATTTGTTCACTGCTCGATTTGCAGACTGTCAATTTAATGAGACACTTTTCCCAAAATTAGGGGGAGAAGTTGGTGAAACCAAACGGGAAATTTTGTGGAAAAATGCATCATTATCTCATCTTGATCCACATACCTCTATTTGTGAAAGAGGCACAAAAGATTATCCATTTGCAAAGAATAGCAAATCAAATGCCTGACGCATTTATAGATTTGAAAAGGATAACAAAATCACATACCCTCGAAGTAAATGTGACAACATCTGATTCACGAATACATATTCATTATTGGAAGAATATGAACATGAAATTGGTATTAAATATACCACACTCACCCCTAGAAAGAGGTTTGAGATGATACCACACTCACCCCTAGAAGGAGGTTTGAGATGATATATGGCATGAATGATCGTTGGTCACGTACCTATTGTACGCCAAAGTATTTTGGAAATATGACTATTAAAGGACAACGATAATGCAAGAAACATATCTTGCATATAAGTTTGACATGACCATAATGGTATAACTTTCTCTTTAAGAAAGATATTCACCACATGGATGTTGATGAATCTGTGGTAGTACAAAATTAATTGAGAGCTCTAGAAGAGCCAATTATTACTATGTTGGAGAAACACAATTGAGTATTGTGCTGTAGTAGGTCTCAAAGAAACTTATTCAGTTTCCAAAGTACACGCGAAAGCAATTGATTATATTGAGACTATAAATAAAGGAAGGCTTTGATATCTCCTATTACTACAACTTGTAGCGAGGTAATTTGCATATGAAAAGATACCCGCTTTGTTCTCCAGTTTGTACTACACAAAAGAAAGAATGCCACAATAAAGTGGATATCTATTGGTATAAAAACCCATGTCATAATAAACCTGAAGTTTATTGATAAATGCACATGTCATGGTGTAAATTTGAAGTTTACCAATATTGATAATTTGTTCAGGTAGCATTCGTGTTAGCCATCTCATTTTATGTATGATGTGCAAATTCACATAGGTGAATAATAAAGAACTAGAAAGTTCTTTACGAATTCTCTTGTATCACTTGTTCTCATTAATGAACTGACCAACTAAAGAGTTCGGGTTGAAGCCCATAAATTCTGGAAATATCAAAGGTGAATATGGGCCCATTCACCTGCCATGTATACCACATATGATGCATCTATGATATGGTTACATGCGCAATTGTTATTAACCCGCAGCCTGGCCGGTGCTTGTAGGTAAATTGCTCAGTAATCTAACTTCGAGCATAATTTCCAGTTTTTCTACTCAAGATAGTTCATCTTGATAAGTTGGTTTATATCAAAGTTGGTTTAGCAAGATAATTATTGAGTGCTTCCACTTAATAGCTAAACTGTTTCTTATGAGAACAAAGTCATATATATCAGTTTGATATACGTTGTATACGAGAGTATATTCTCCCCTCACAAGTGGTTCAGGGTCAGGAACCAAATAATTTCATCTTATTATTAATGTGCTGTGTATATTGACATGATAATGTACAAAGATGATTTCCCAAAGTTGAGGAAACAAGTTAGCTTTACTAACATGAGGGGGAGACATGATAAACACTTGAGAAAAGGGTACATGGGATGAATTATCATTTGTATATGTATATCCCCGAATATCATGATATGAACCTGAAGTTCATAAAAGGATAATTCAATTACAACATATTGCAAAGCATGCTATACGCATTTGCTGACCCAAAGAAAGTAACTACATGGAAGAGATACAATTCAAGAAGAATTGATTCCATATGAAAGACATGTAGTTTTGAACCTATAGTTCAAATGCTTGAAAGTATAAAGTCAAAGGTATGTATAATCAGTTTTCAACATCTTATTTGTTTAGCATAACGTGAAAACTTGATATGCATCTAAAGTCTATTATATGGCTTATATGACTTAACTTGAAAGATTTAAGTTGCTTGAAGCATATGCAATTCTTGGTCCTGAAGTACCACATCCTTAGTACAATTTGTGTACATATGTATCTTGCTATTATAAGCATGATGGCATTGAGAATGCATCTATGGAGATATTGAAGAGTTATTTCACGACATTATATGAAGATGTTCATATCTATCAAGAATGATGATTCCAAGGTACGGAATATTTATTCAAGTCAATATGGTTGATTTATCAAACGTTTATCAAAGATCGTTTTGAAGATGATGCACAAGATTGGAATGCAAATGCTCAAGGATATAAATTGATGTACTCATTAGGGGGAGTTAATGCGCGTTGCACTCTTTTTCCTTTACAAGGTTTTGTCCCACTGGGTTTTCCTTGCAAGGTTTTTAACGAGGCAACCAATAGGCGCATATTCAAACATGTGTACTCTTTTTCCTTTCTTTAATTTTTCTCAATGAGTTTTGGTTTTAAGGTTTTATGAGGCACATTATTAAATAGACATTCAAGGGGGAGTGTTATAAAATAGAAGTCTATTTAGAGTGAATGTCTAAGAGTTTTAGCTTGAAGCTAAGTCATTCCTCTTCCTATAAATAGAGGGGTCTTACCCCATTGTAAATCACCCCAAGTATTAATAAGAATACTTCTCTCTCTCCCTATTCTCTCTCTATATTGTTCTTATTCTTGCATTATTGTTCTTGTCTTTTATATTATTTCATAACAAAATCAAATGTGTTTTGGGTTTCCCAACTCGGTATGTGCCCCCTACCAATTTTTTTTATCGGCAAGGCTCAAACCGCAATCTCTAATTAATAATGGCGAAATCTATTCAATCACTGATCTAATAATGGTGAAGGGATTTTATCCATCCAATCACAGATAGTAAAAATTAGAGTTATAAGATAATTTTGTAACAAAAGTATGAAGCCAGGTTTTTTATTGGCTTTGCGACATCGCATGGCAGATATCATTAGTTGCTTATCCCAACAAAATGCTGCACCGTCTTTGACCTATAGTGAGCTGGATATATCCGAATTAGGATTTATTTGAGAATCTAGTAGGTGACATAATTAAATATTTTCTCTCATAAGTTAAGATATCATATCTAATGTTACGTTTAACTTAAGTTCGTACTAGTAAAATTATTTAAAAGAACATACATTTTACTAGATTTTTTTAAACTTGAATATAATACGTCTTGTTAAAGATAGAGTATTTCATCAATCCCACCATTATTCCAAGGTGATTAGAATGTCAATAATGAAGACTTTTAGTGGATGAACAAACGTATCATATTCTTTAACACTATAATCTACTTCTTTAAAGTCTTTGTATCTGCATTTATCTCTTTTGTGCTTTTTAAGGATAAAATTTTACTCTAATGAGCAATATGATTATGTTAAGGAAATTGTTCACAACAAATAAAAGAGAATGAAAACCAACTTTATTAACGAGGCCCATTGAATTTAAATGGCAGCGCTCTGTTTCACATTTATCCATCAAAAATTTAAAAACCTTATGAGTTTAAGTTATATATACGTATAACTTTTTACGTATTATTAATTCATTTGAAGGATGTATAAAGATGTGCGACTTGTAATCTTGAAAAATAACAGAAGTCATCTATTATAATGGATAAAGATAACTTAAAGTATAAAATATTAACCCTATTTGGCCCGTTGGCCTTTCCAAAAATAAAAAATAAAAAAACTCAAAATATTGCAACCTTTCCAATTTTAAATTGACATCAGAACCGACATTTGCAGTAATAGTATGGGGGTGAGAGAGAATCCAAGGAACTTTCACATGTCTTTCACTCATTGGGTGTTGAAATACAAAGACGAAAGCAGAACGAAGTCCTCAAAATACGTGGACGATTTCCATACCGAATATCCTATAAATACGACATTTGTCCATCTTTATCACCACTATTTCTGTCCCATATTTAGAAAAAAAAAGGTGGCTAAAATATCCTGAAAGTGCTGGAAATGGAAGATAGTTTGACTGATATTCCAAACTTGAACTTCTCTAGCTCTGGAGATGAAGAAGTGGAAGGACAAATTCAAGAAAATGTTGGAGAAATAAGTGAAGGCAGCAAAGAAGGTGGGGTTATTAATAATTTCATTTCCAACTTAATGAGCCCTAGAGCAGGGGATGGTAGCAACAAAGGAAAAAATAATTTCTTAGATGAGGATAATAACAAGGAATTAGATATAGCTTCTGAGCAAAGTGGTAATAATGGAAGTGGAAGTGGAAGTGGAGGGATAATCAACAATTTCATCTCCAATATTTTTCATCCAACTGAAAACATAAATGCTGCTGAGATCAACCAAGAAAACAGCAGTGGAGAAGTACAAAAAGGTGGAGTGGTTCAAGAAAATGAAACAGAGGAGCCAACTGCAAGTGTTTTAGATAATATTGTTTCCCACTTGCCAACTCCTCTTGCAGGTATGTTCATGTTTTCATCTCATTTTTTGGTCTTGATTATAGTGTTTAATTTTAAAGCATTGTCCTCTAAAAGATAATTAAGCGTAATATGTAACTTCACTCTTCTAGAATAAGGCAAGCAACCTGCTGTAACAAGTTATTTGACTGAAATGAGTACTTTTTTTGTTTGGTTGGAGAGCAGATGATGCAGTTCCGGCAACAGATGAGGCTTCAATACTGATTCATTCAATTGTTCATGACTAGAGGAGATATAGTGTTTCCTATATGCTAAAAATTAGGCAACGAAAGACGGCGCTGAAGATCATTTAGTCAAATCATGTTTAGTTTCATTCGTATGGAGAAGAATGTGGTGTATATACGTTTTTATTACAGTACTTTTTTTTTGTGAGTTTTGGTATGCACTCTATGGATGATTTGTGTTTTGGATTGTGTCTTCCTTATGTTAGTTATTTATGGTAGTTACTGTATGATATTATTGCATGCTATTTAATTATGATTCTTATGTTTAGATAATTATTTAGGACTTACTAATGCTTTTTTTTTTTTTTTTTTGTTTTTGTTTTTCCCTTTCTTTCACGGAGCCGAGGGTCGATCGGAAACAGCCTCTCTGCCCTTTCGGGTAGGCGTAAGGCTCGTCTATATATTATCCTTCCCAGATCTCACTTTGTGGGACTATACTGAATTTGATATGCAATCTCATTGATATTTGTCGTTGTCAGTGCTGAGAATGAGATCAGAAATGAGTCAGTGACTACTCCTTTGTCTTTTTATTTTGTTCTATATAGCGTCACCATTTACCCAGTTACTCTTTTTCCCCGCAACAATCTAGGTTGCAAGACCCTTTGGTCATTGGTTTCCGAAATTAGAATTATTCTAATTTGGGATTTATCTCTTGATTGCTTTCGAGTATTAATTAAAAGCGATATAAATTTTATATGAAAATCTTAATATTAGCTATGATGTGTCTCAAAATAACAGAGAAGATGAAGAAGATGAGTTCAGCTTGAGTGAGCTCTAATGGCAGATAGAGAATGCCTTTGTTGAAGGAGCTTCTGGGAGATTCTATTTCATTAGAAAAAGAGCTAAAAAGCTCAGATGTAGATTGAGTAGAAAAATTCAAGAAATAACATAATACCAATACATAAAATATATACTCTTATTTATACTACTTACAATGCTTAACTAAGTATAACTAATACATCATTGTACAAGTAGCTTGATAGTAATAAATATATACTGTCTTAATACCCTTCCTCAAGTTGGAAGGGAGGAACACACAATTAATTTGCTAAGTAAATTGCAGTGTTTTAATCCTGTGAAAGGTTTGGTGAAGATGTCTACCAGTTGCTCATTCGTGGAATTGTGGTGCAAAGTGATAAGTCCCTCGTGTACTTGATCTCTCACAAAGTAACAGTCTATTTCTATATGTTTTGTGCGTTCATGAAATACAAGGTTCTTGGCTATATGGAGTGTTGCTTGGCTATCGTAGAGAACCGGCATCAGAAATGTTAAGGGAGTTGTCAATTCTTGTAGTAGTCTGAGTAGCCACACTAACTCTACCATAACCTGCCTAGAAGCTCTATATTCCGCTTCTGCTGAGGACAGTGAGATGGTGCGTTGCTTCTTAGATTTCCAACTAATAGGCCCATCACCGAGCAATACAACATACTCACTCACTAACTTTCTTAAATCAAGGAAGGTTATCTAGTTTGAATCACAAAAAATTCGAATCTTGTAATCTTGTTTGTTGGATAGAAAGATCCCCAAGTTGGGATCACCTTTGAGATATCTTAATACATGATATACAACTTTCAAATGTGGCTCCCTAGGATTCTGCATATACTGAATCAAATGTTGCACACTATAGGATATATCAAGCCTTGTGTTAGTAAGATAATTCAACTTTCCCACTAGTTTTCTGTAGTGTGAAGGATCAGGCAACATAGATCCTTCATCTGCACTCAATTTAGTTGAGGCATCTAGTGGAGAGGTCAAAGCAGAATATTTGTGCAATCAATTTCTGATAGGAGGTCCATTATGGATTTCCTATGTGATATCAATCCTCCATAATCCTTGTACAGGATCTCTAATACTAGGAAGTAATGGAGTCTTCCTAGATCCTTTATCTTGAGAGTCTTTCGCAAGTAACCTTTTAGTTCATCCATCTCTTGTAAGTCAGTCCCTTTCACTAGGACACCATCTACATAAACAACTACAAATACTATTGAAGTGTCATGTTTCTTATAAAATAAAGAATAGTCTAGTAAAAAGCATGTGTACCCCGTGGAACAGAGTGCTTCAGTCAACTTGTCATACCTGTGCCTGCTTGCTTGTTTTAAATTATATAGGGACTTGTTCAATTTGCACACTAAACCTGGACTTTCTACAGCTAGACCTGGAGGTACTTTCATGTATACCTCCTCGTGAAGATCTCCATGGAGGAATGCATTATTCACATCCAATTGAAAGATCTCACAGCCTTTCTTCACTGATGTCCCAATTAGGCACTGACAGTTGTCATTTTCACTAATGGTGAAAAGGTTTCTGTGTAATCTACCCATGCCTGTTGAGTATATCCCTTCACTATTAGCTTTGCTTTCAATCTCTCTATGCTGCCATCTTGCCTTGTGCTTCACCTTGTATACCCACTTACATCATCTTGCCCTTTTTTCAACTGGAAGTGGCACTAGAGTCCAAGTGTGATTAGCATAAAGAGCCTCAAACTCATGATGCATAGCTGCCTTCCAAGCATGATCAACAGCTGTCTCCTCATAAGAACTGGGTTCAGTCTCATGTGAAATAGTTTTGATTAGTTGCTGACAATCAGAACTAAAGCATTGGGTGAAACATATTTGGCATTTGGTATGAAAACATTGAAGGGGAGTGACTACAATTAAGCTACAATTTATGTTGAAAAAAATATTGATTACAAAATTCTGTTTACCTACAAAATTTCTACAAAAAAACTACAAATATTGTATAGCATTTTATGATGGACATCAACATTTGACACACCTGAGGCAATATTATTTTTAAGGGTATCTATAAAATTGCTCTATTTATATTATAATTAAACTACGATCTATGTGAAAAAAATATCGACTACACAATTTTCTCTTAATCTAAAAAATTTCTACAAAATAAACTACAAATCAGTTTTACTATTGTATAAAGCTGTATTATTTTTAAGGGTATCTACAAAATCAATACATTTATACTACAGTTTATGTTGAAAAAAAATATTGGTACAAAATTTTCTTTTCACCTACAAAATTTCTACTAAAAAACTACAAATCAATTTAAGGTTTAAGGGTGAAGCTTAGTCTTTAAAAGTTGAATCTTTGAATCAAAGTCAGAAGGAGTAAGGTGATTTCAAGGGTGATTTGAAGGTAAATATTGTATAGCATTTTGAGATGGACATTAACATTTGACACGTCTGAGGCTGGACTTATGCTTCTCTTCTCAAATGGAAAAATTGAGAGCCCTAGATTGCTTTTGTTTACATACCAAAAAGGCAGTAGCTCTATGTCGTAAAACCATAAGAATATGATTTTGAATCCGAAAAGAAATAGGAAAGCGTGGCCCTACTAATTTGTATTTAACAAAATTGTAATTTCCATCTCTGTTCTTGTTGAGAAGAAGAAGGAATGGAGAAGAGGAAGAAAAGGGAGGGGAAAAATGGCGCAGGTCTTTGGAATTAGGGGGATAGAGAAACGTGAGATATATGGACAACTCTAATTAAAGAGTAAAAACTGTCCATTTATTAGATCCTTATTTACATGTGGTATATGATTAGTAATTTAATATATTAAGTGTAATGAAATCAAACCTTAAATATTGAGGATAATAAGGTATTTTTATGAGGCATAAGAATATAAAAATTTCTTAATATATATCTAAAAATTGCCCAAGTACATCGATAGTAAATGGGTGATGGCCCAAGCACACCCAAAATCTGAAAAATACATTGTCCTGGGTCAACTCTCTAATAAAAAAGCGAAGGATAACAATTTATAACTAAAGGTAGTCTAATTAAGCGAGTTAAGTTAAACTTAAGCAGGTCACAAGGCTAATAATAATTTACCATTCAACTCGTCCAAAACTTGCTTTAGTCAAAATGAGTCAAGTCAAGATGGATCTCGTGAATGCATTAAAGCAGTTTATTTTGTGGTCTATGAGACTACTAAGATAGGTTTAAAGAATGTTTTGTCCCAAGGAAGTGCAGGTGATGGTGACTATTGAGGCTTTGTTGATGCATGCTACTAATGTCAATTGAAATTTTAGCAGTTGCCCTCATCAACAAGCACTAGTGGTCTAGTGGTTGAATAATACCTAATTATGTTCAAGGGCGAACGTACGGTATACCCAACAGGATCTATTAAACTTATAATTTTTGACGCGGAACAAAAATATATATGAAAAATTCATTAAAATTATAAAAATAATAGATATAAACTCGTAAATTTAAAAATATAATGGGTTAAACTCTAAAAATTTTAAAAGTTGAACCCTTAAATCCTGGCCGGTGCATGCATTATTTGGTTTTTAGATTTCTACACCAAAAGACATGACTTCAAATGTAGGCTCAGAAGTTACTACTACCAACATTAATTTTTTCCATAGAGAAGTCATAATTACATCCGCTACATGAACATCAAGAAAGTGTTAAAATCACTCAAAAAGAACATCAAATTATATGACAAACTCAGTTTTCAGAGGTAGTTGATCATACTAGAATTTATCTACGCCGATTCCATCTCTGAAGACCTCATATGCAGCTCTACTACGCGTTCGCCTCAGCCCAGCGGTGAAATGAATCTCTGTTGTTTCACATAAAACAACACTAACTGTTATCCAAAGGAACATCACCTTTGTTTTCATTCCCTCTATGCCAGCAAAATTTCCCTTCTCCAAATGTCCAGTAACAATCGTGTTAAACCGTACTACAGATGAATCTTTGTAACAAACTTCACATATCTCGGGTATATGGACAGTAAGCTTCTTCGTCTCTTCATTAAACTCGTAGTTAGTTGCATCACGAGGGAAAATACCTACTGGAATATCATACTCCTTTAGCAGCTCGGGCAATGGCTTCTGCACTTTCCCTGGAAAAACCAACATTAAGTAGGCACAATATATATCTACTAATAGTGGCGGAGACAGGATTTTAAAAGGATCAAGGATATGCTATAGGGTTGTGACCGAGAGTTGACCTGCATTGAAGTATTTATAGCACTCTTTCTATGAGTGCTAAATTTCAACTTGTTATCTCTAGGGGCTATCCTAATTTTTTTTTAATATGAGGAACTTGTTTTACCTTCGGGACAAGATTCAGTCATACACGTCTAACAAGAGGAATGAAAGCGATTTGACACAAGAGCTCCTATATATGTGTGTTCCTATGGGGGAGTGGCTATGTGACGAATTCATAACGTGCTCGGAGGGCCTATTGATAATTTAGGGCATGTAAATGCTAGTACAATGTCTACTATACATAGATATGCGCCCACAATTTTTTATACCAATACACTATTTTAATCTTTTGGCGAAAGAGATTCAATTAAACCTCATTGAGCCAACGTAGCTCCACCATTGTCTACTAATCAGCACCCTCGGGTATAATTCTCGAGGGCCTTTCATTTTGGGAACGTAGAATGTAAGAGAAATTCATACGTGAAATTTTCATAAAAGTAAAACGGGGAGGAGCCAATTTGAATGCACGCAGGCAAAAGACTAACCTTTAATCTTGTTCACCAGCTTTTTGGTTCCTCCTGCAATACTGTTTTGCAAGTTCTAATTTGAGGGAAAAGGTCAGTATGAAGAAAATACAAATAAATATACAAGAATTTCATGTAGCCCCGAAATTACATTAACATTATGAGTTGATAAAAAATGTCTAAATTTTTGAAGAATTCTCCAAATAAGATCACTAGAAAGAACAGTCTAATATTAATGAACCAGACCACAAATAATTCCTAGAGAACATTCGGTATTAAGGATAAATAAAATTCCAGATATATAGAACCTTTTAATGATGCACAAACATAACAAAAAAAATTCCAGTATTAAATTAGATGATTATATTTGCTACAAAACAGAAAATCCCAGAAATTAGATATGGGAATGGCATCGAAAAAATGCTTACATTAAGATCATTGGTGACGGAACTGAGCTCCTTGTTGGCTTTTTGACCAAAATAATAAGAACCTGCTTTGTTAATTATCGAATCCATTATTATTTTGTCTTTACAAAATGCAAAATTTCTATAATAACAATCAAATAGGCTGAAATTATCTCTGTATTTACTGATTGTAGAACATTTCTTCCTCTTCTTCTTCTCTTTTCTCAAAGCGCAATTGAGAAAGGAAAAGAGAGAAGAGGAATTTTCGGTAGTTAATAACAATGCTACCAATCCTTTTCTGGCGGATTGAACTATGAGGATAAAAACTGAATACTTAATCTTTTTTAATTTATGTATTTAAACATTTTTGTTCTCAATTTTTTGAAATGTATTCTACTTTTTAGAGATTATATAGAAGCACGGTAAGTTAAAAGGAGCAATTGTAATTAAAATTGGGCAAATGACACATTTGACCAGTCGATCAAAAATAATTATATTTATCGGTTAAATATACAAAAAATATGTATAAAATATGCATATTATTTATTAATATATAAAAAGTTTATGTTTTATTTGTTATAATTTTTTGAAAAGGCTATATTGCATAGATTTTCCTTTAAAATCATATCAAACACGTTCTAGAAAAATCTTATTAAAGGAGAAAAATTGTATGAATTGAGGAAAAGAATGTTCGACTCTATCTCATAATTAGTTGCTACTGTTGCTCCCTGTCCTAGATACGAACTCCTTTATTTTTTTTTTCTTTATCTTTTTTCTCTTTTTAGTTTTTTGGTATAGCCATCTGGTGTATGAAATTAAATACTAGCTCAATTAATTCAAATTCTTATCGCCAAGGCCCCATTAGAAGTGATCAACGCTCAAACGAGTTTCTTCATTCCAGCTCAAATTTAAAATTTCTCATTATGAATCAAGTGATTTCATCCAT
This sequence comes from Nicotiana benthamiana, assembly GCA_034376525.1. Taxonomy (NCBI): domain Eukaryota; kingdom Viridiplantae; phylum Streptophyta; class Magnoliopsida; order Solanales; family Solanaceae; genus Nicotiana; species Nicotiana benthamiana. Next base: position 37,141,377 of record CM067327.1, read on the forward strand.
CTCACTATATTCTATGATTTTAATGCGGAAATTGTATATAACCTTGAAATTGTAATTTGATCAATTCAAATTGTACTTTTTAGAATCAAAAGCTTATGTAATGCAATGCAACGTAAATTCATTTTAACGTTTAAGATTTGAGCATGTGAGGTTGAATAATTGATATGAAAGAATTAAGACTATCTTGTAGCTATATCGTATGCATAATTAAAAAACAATTACTTGAATAAATTTTAGTTAACCTTCTTGATCTTTTAATATTGAGAAATAGTGTAGCCCTTCACCTTCTCGAAAATGTGAAAAGTTCATAAAATCTTCTTGTAAAGCAACTCAATAAAGCAACTTTATCCTGTAATTATTAATTCCAAATTCTATCAAATTGTGGTGAGATGATATGAACCATCCTTTTTTAATCAACGATTTACGTTTGAATCTTGGGAATAAAAAGAATTATGATAAAAATTACTTTTTTTTATTGAACCTCAGGCAGAAGGGGTTTGAATTAATGGGGATCCTAATAAAAATATTAAGCATGAAAAACAAAAAAAATAAAAATTCAAAATTCTTAAGAATGGTAAAAGTTCCATACCATTCTAGTGGAAATCAAGAATTCTTGACTCCCAACAGTGTTATGTGTCGGGTCATGACGCTAACTTATTGGAATATCTGACAAAAAGATACTGATATACTCGTTAACAATGTTTTAAAAGGCGGGCATAAGCCGATGTGTTTTATCTTTGGCGAGCGAGACCTAAGTCCCGAGAAATGAAATATAAATTTTACGGATTTTTAAATTTTATTAATTTTAAAATTTTAAGATAATATAAAATTAAAATAATTATGAAAATTATATTAAAATTATAAAATTATAAAGAATATTCTATTTAAGATATTTATAAATTACAATTCAACTATAAATAATACGAAAAGTATGGCATATTTCATATTGTGGAAGTTAACTGCAATATTGTTACAACTCAAATATCAAAAGTAATGTATTTGATACAAAATTTTATATGTGTTGAATCTTGAAAGAGAATTTTTATAAAACATAATTCACAATTTAAATATCATTCTCTAATATAATTTATTTTTAAGTTTCAACAAGTTAATAAAGTGCACATAATTCATCATACTATACCATGTATAACTAATTATCTGTAAATACTTATTAGCTAATACTGAACTATCAAATTATAAGTATTATATCTGGAAAATGTGAAAAAATAATATTTAGAAAAATAATTATAAAAAAATTATGGACCTATAATAAACATATAAAAAAAGTTAATAAATAAATGAAAATTTTATTTATAAATTTACTATCATAAGAGTTTTAGTGGATAACATGCAATACTTTTTATTTTAGTTATGACATAAATATTCTTAACTTAATGATTTAAGATTAAGAAAAAAGTAATTTTGAATACTCAATGATTTGTTTAGAAAATTTGAGAATTTGGTAGGTTAGTAACACACAATTACATAAAGTTATCTTAGGTGAGCCTAGGACGTTGGGCGTTGGGCGTGTCCGAGGTGTAAGACCCGCAGTCGAAACGTAAGTCTCACTGAACTAAGCTCTACACATAAGTCCAGCGGCGTTTTACGAGTGCTCCACTTCAGGGCGAATCCCGGCGGAGTCCCAATTCTGCCTTTTAAAACATAGCTCATTATTAATGTTATTATCATATTGCGACCATTTCTTTTTATTTGGTTCATATCTATAAGTAAATCAAACTTAACATTTTAATATTTTTAATTGAATGACGACGAAGTACTTCTGTACATAATCTTATACATTTATATGTTTCACATTTCTGCAGTAGTGTTAAGCCAAGGGTATTAATTTTTCAACTTTTCCTTAATCCTTTGTTTGGATCTTAAGGAGAGTTGTCATGTTTGGAAAGTTTTACATTAAAATTAAAAGTATGATCATTGAAGACTCTCGGAGGAGAACGATGGAAAATGGTTTGCTCCCCAACTATGATACGTCACATTTGAATTTAATTCGTTTTCTTCCATTTTTAATACTATTAATCTATAACAAAGAGTTTAGCTTCTATACCACTTACTTTACGTACATTACAGGTAATTTAAAAGGTGAAAGTATAAGAGAGGATGAATTGTATATTTTTAAACTTAATCATTGTTAGCTGACTAGATTTTTAATTAGTTGATTAGATGCAATAAATTAATAATTGTAATTACAGAATATAAGATGCTGAAAGTAAATGCAGGAATTAAAGACACCAGAATTTTTATATCGGTGCGGATTCAATGTGAATCCTATTCCATTCCCTTTGGGTTGCAAGGAAATTCTCTTTATGTTACATTCCATGTTTTCGTACGTGATAGTACGTCGTAAGCCAATTGATGTAAGCTCAAAAATGAGATCATGTTTGAAAGTACATAATGTAAGTTTCATCTTGTTATCTTGGAGGTTACAAATCTTTAATATCATGAATAACTAGTACTAAAAGGGTTGAAAAGCTTAGACGCTAAACGAACAGAAGAAAATAAGTTTCGTTGAAAGTCGACAAATTTGGAATATTATAACATGTACTTTGCGGTGAGACTAGGGTTCTTAACATGATAAGGAGGTTATTCTATGAGTTATTTTAGTTGTATGATATTCATTTTCTATATTTTGAAGGCAAGCAAGTTGTGGAACAAGAGTTAGAAAAGGTCATCATAAGTTACATTCATAAATTTGCTGAAATTTAGGTCTTATATAGATGCACTTTTCTCCCATCATTATTGGAATCAAGGGATGAGCTATATACCAAATTGACGATATACGAGTCTAGTTTCTAACGCATTAAACCGTTCATCCATACAACATTGGAGTAGAGAGATATTCACATTTTCGCGAGACCGCGCAGCTAGTAGGTGACAAGTAGGTGCATCATCTACTTGCCAAAAGAAAATGCCTCAATTAAAAGCCTTAAAGTCGGCCAAGAGGGTAATTTTAAAGGCTGTTAAACTCATTTATTTCATTATATTTCAGGCCAAGGAAACCTAACTTAACCCTGTAACTCCTCCATAAGAGTCCCACACAAACCCCAGGTTATTTCGGATGCTACGACACGATTCTAGTGCTGGAAAGTCCGGACAACTTGCTAGTTTCTCTTTTTCCTTCTTGTAGTTGTGTTTAGGTACTTATTTTTGATGAAAAAAGACAATGTTTCGTGGGTTGTACTTAGTACAAGGTAATTTTATTCTTCTCCTTCCGTTATCTATGCGTTTGCGAGTTGTAACTCGATTGTAAAGAATAGACCTAGCTAGTTTCGAAAGAATGGTATGTTGTTTGTTCTTGTGTACTGGTTGGCTGGCTGTGAACTTATTTCTAGGTTGAATTCATGGCTGGTTTATCGGATAATAGGTTAATAATGTGTTTTTGGTTGTCTTTCTCAATTTGAAAGAAAAGACAAGTCGAAACATGTTTAAGTAAAGCGAAAAAAGTTTTTTGAGTTGAGAACTTGTGGGACTGTTTTGTAGGCTGTTTCATTATGGTATTGGGTTGTCTCTTTTTCTACATATTTTATGGAGTTTAGAGGAGGAAGGGTGTGGAGAAACACCATATAATGGCAAGGTTGTTTGTTCGTCGTTCGTCATAGCACTTTCGTATTGTTTGACACTATTATGGTTGTCGCATTATGTATGACGTGATAGGGGTATGTTGGGTTGTTTGTGATTGTTTTGACTAGTGTGAAGTCATATATATATGGGAGGTGCTGTCCATTTTATTTTAAAATAGGTTATGGTCAATACATATTAGTTACGCTTAAATGATAACGGGATTGTCATTTCTCTTATTGTAGACTAAAGAGCCGTGAAATTGCACAGCATGAGGTTGGAAAGAATATTAAAGGTATGTTAAGGCTTTTACCTCTTTCTTTTGGCACGATCTAAAGTTACATGAACATAAACGATACACAAATTCATAACTGATCTACTCCTAGAAACTAAGGTTGTCCATGTTGTTCTTTCCTGATAGAGTTGTTCTGAACAAGTGTGTATGATCCTTAAATCCTACCAAGGTTAAAATTGATGGTAGGGATGTCCATAATGTTCTTAGGCCATTCCAAAAGGTTTAGAACTTAATTCCATGAGTTAAACATGCATTATATATATGTATCTATTTTATTCTACCGAGCCGCGCTATTGTCGGCCGGGTACGACACCTATTGTGCAACCACTGATCAGTTGGGTTTACTGAGCTCCACATGGCCGGGCACGATTCTACCGAGCCTTATGATGGCCGGGTACGTTTTTACCGAGTCCTCTATGAGGTCGGGTACAATATGATGATGATGATGCCCACAGAGGCAAATTTTTTTAAAATTTTATGTATATATATGTATTATGCATTTCATGTCAGTAGTCCCTAGAGGCACTCAGATGTTACAGGTTGTACCTCCTCTATCTCAATTTACATTATTATTCTTGTTTATGCTTTCTAGCCTCACATACTCGGTACCTTATTCGTACCGACGTCCCTTTTTGCCTGGGGACGCTGCGTTTCATGCCCGCAGGTCCCGATTGATATGTTGAAAGTCCTTCTAGTAGGCTATCAGCTCAGTGGAGGTGTTGGTGCACTCCACTTGCTCTGAGGTTGCCTATTTAGTCAGTATGTTTTGAATATGTATTGATTGGTATGGCGGGGCCCTGTCCCAACCTTTATGATTTTATGTACTCTTAGAGACTTGTAAACAGATGTTAGGTGTATGTACATTTATGGCGTTGTTGGCCTACGTTTTGAGTTTACAAATGGTCATCTCGGCCTTGTAGGACTGTATATCACATGTATAAGTTTGCATATCATGTTGGGTCATTATATGTTAAGCATTCCTTTATATTTTATTCTTGTTATCTCATGATGGGTTTTCTGGCTCACTTACCCATAGTATGATTAGAAAGATATGTTATGTTTGCACTCGGTCGAGTAAGGCACCGGGTGCCCGTCGCGGCCCTTTGATTTGGGTCATAACACTTTAGTAATGAGTTTCTTCGAGTAGAATGGAAATTATGTGATAGATCAGTACCTATATCACTTTTCTCTTTTGATACAATGCCTCACCAGTGTTGTTCTCTCTTTCTTCTCGAATTTCTTACACAATAGGTCTTAGGAACCTACAAAGTTTTCTTAAAGTAGAACAAAGAGAGGATGTTTGGTTTGATCAGAGTATGTCTAGCTAAGGTGTGATTACAGGTTTAAATACTTTGAGAGAGAGTCTTGAATTCTGGAAAGATTTTTCAACTTAAGAGATTTGATCCTTGGAAAGAGATTGATTCTTTCGAAGAATAAAGTTGTTGTGTAACGGCTCTATTGAACTCAGAATATTTATCTTTTATATTCAGAAACTTGATTGAATATGAAGTGAGATTTTGATTTATCTGATTCCTTAACTTTAGCTATAATTGATCCCATATGTATCTTCTGTGATTTCGTCTTCCTTTAATCGCATCCCTTAATCCCGTCAGTGTCTTCACGATTCATTTGTTCTTCCTTTAATTGCATCTATATTCCGTCAATCTTATAAATCAATCCATACCTTTCCATACATTCCTTTATCATTGATTTCACCAATCCAAGATTTCCTACACAAGAAGCAAATATATTATTTTCATCATTAAAATTAGATCTAACAATCTTTCTCTTTTTGATGGTGACAAAATAATATATGTATAAATACCAATTGACCTCCCTGTAGTTTGCTCCCCCTCAATAGGAGCAGTAAGTAATTTTAGGTGCATGTAGTCAACTGCATCACTTGACTTTTCTATAGTTTACTCCCCCTCGTTGGGAGCATGAGGGGCTTGAGATGCATGTAGTCCACTTCCTCGGGATCTATGACTCCCCCTCAAGAAGTGCCATAGTTGACTTGTTATGTACCTTCACACAATGCATAGATGTACCTGCACATAATACATATATCCTTTCTCCCCCTTTTCATCATAATAAAGAGGGAATAACATGACAACATGCATAAACAGAACCCATACCAGAATGTACTGGTAGAGTTAGACCATAACAAAAGAAGAATGAAAAATATGCACAGAGTGATATCTCAGTCCAAAGACAGCACAACAAAAAAGATTGTCTTAAATTTCCACACTAAGGATGCAGAAAACAAGTAAGAGTGTTGCAGACGGCCTATTTTAGTCGATCAAAGTTGGCGTTGGTTGATACTCTCATTCCATCAAGCCTGTCATGAACCTCCTTGAATGCCTTGGCGGTGTTTTCCCTAACTTTGAGAACTAAAACCCGTATTTTGGAGACATCAGACCCTGTTTCCTTGGAGATAGCATGAATGGTACCAATAGTGGACTGGGTGGCAATGAGGAGATCCTTGATTGCAAGAGCTCCTTCCTAATGGCACTAATTTTCTCTGACAAGTCAGATCCACTAAGGCTAGGATGAGAATCAAAAATTTTGGGTTTGGAGTCTGTATGGGCAGTCTTGACATCACTCTCCTGTTTCTTGACCCATGAACTCTTCAAAGACACATACCACATAGTTACAAAGGATCTAGAGTTATATGATTTTAAAACAGAAGTAAAGGAGTATGCATAAAGGGAAATGTTGTGGGCTGGCCATTCCATATGGTAGACTAGTGGGATCTTTGGCACTTTCAATCATGAAATTTATAACCTTGGAGGAAAACTTGATTTTGAGTTTTTTCACAAGACACTAGACTAGAAAAGTATATTATAGAGAGAAGGTTGAGAAAGAGCCAGTACAGGGAAGTAGAGTAGTTGCCACAATGTGAGCTAGAACACGAGTTTCAAAACTAACATCACTAGGACCTAGTTGGTTTGGAAAGGACTCAGATGGACACTCAGCAAAACATCTTTTGGATTAATCAAAAGAAATATCAAAATCATCGGGCCAGAAATTTTTAAAGAGCATAGGGAAACCAGAACACTTGCCCTTAAAGGTTGAATCAAATGTGGAACAGTTAAGAACAATACACTTTTCTAGTACTAAGGATTCTAGATTATCAGACCTACTGGAATGAAGATTTGCATAGAACATTCTCACTAGAGGTTCACCGACTTTAGGAGGAGGAATAGAAAAGAACTTTGACCACCCTGATAAACAAAAAGGTCCTTTACCTTACAGTTTAGGGCTTCTATGTAATCAAGGTCGACTACCTGTCGACCCCCCCTCTTTCAAAGAGTTGAAATCAGGTTCACGAAATCTAGGAGGACAACTCTATTCCCTTTCGAGAATTGAGTTTTGGAATTGGAGAGTCGCCACCTAATGATTATAGTGCATTAGGACACTTTAAGAAGGGTTTGAGTTGAAGAAACTAGAGTTTGGGTAAGGGCTAGAAATTATCTCAAGGGGAAGGTGTTAGACACCCATCAAGATCCACTAGTGTGGTCCCGACCATGTTACAATTGTGACTTTACAAATAAACAATCAAGGCTCAAATAAGGACTTGAAATTAAATTGAAATTTGTGAAAGTAAGTAGAGAGAGTAGAAATTTGAAAGGTCTAAACAATTCTAAAGAAAGAAAACAAAGACAAACACAGGAAAAGGTGTCCTATGTTTATGATTAATATGGATTACTTCAATGGAATACCCAGCAATCACTCCTCAAAGAGGGGTCGCACGTGATATTAGCGCATCGGTCATTATCTTCATATTATACCTTTCCCACCCCGTAAAGGTTATTTAAACGCGTGGATTTATCACGAATGCTTATTGCGTGCTATTACCCGTCACCTCCTATAAGTTCTACAGTGTATTTAGGACCAGCTATTCCTGTAGAGTAAGCACTAGGCTGAACCCTTAGGTTTAAAGGACAAAATGCTAGGTGCCATACATAACAAGTAGGACTACACATAAAGGGAACATAAAGGGCAAATAAGAGGTTCAACAATCCCTCCAGAAGTAAACATGTAGTTAGCATGTCTTTCACATTTAAGGTCTCAACAATGGAGTATTATAAAAACAGAACGACGGAAAGAGGTAAGATTCAGTGAAAAGTGGAATGTTTAATTAAAACGGAGTGAAGATTTTAGAAGTGTAACTAAAAATGACAGTAAGTATATAGTAGTTTAGGAATTAGTAAAAGTATAGCTAAACATGTTGAAATATACATTGAAAATATATTAATGACATTAAAGATGTAGTAAAATAGCATGATTCTGGACAAATAAAACAATCCAGTGGAAGACATGATAAAACAAATGCCTGATTTCGAGATTATTTCAAAATAGGACGAGAGTTTTAACAGAAAACAGAGTAAACTTCAGCGAGACAAACAAGGAATGGAGTTTAGTAGTTTAAAAAAAAAGGCTGAGTAGTCTGAAAACTGGCAAAACAAACTTAATCAATTTGATTAGACCTAAAGCTTGCCTAGGAATCGTATGTATTGCATACTTGAAAGATGAACATGTATACTAATCCAACTTTAAGAAGCAGACATAGTTTGACCCTAAACTTGTGTTATTATTAAAAAACTGGCGAGGTGTTCAGCGATTGAAATTTAAACGATATAAAGTCCTAAGTAACATGATGTCGAATGCACATAAGCTCCTAAAACATGGTCTCTAAATGCAGCAGTAATTTTCTATAATAGTTGTTCTGTGGTTACTAGTCGTAATTACGAAGTGAATATAATAACAATCTGATAACAAAGGGCCTAAAACATGATTTCTATATGTAAGATGCATGTCCTATACATGGTCTCTATTGCACAAATAGGTAAGTAAAGCCCTATAGACATGTTTTCTACCTGTTTATCAAATTAAGCATGCATAATCCAACCTAATTTCACTATAGCCCCCAATCAGTTGTTTATAAATTATTACAAACCATGATAACTGAATTACATAAGTAAAGAAAAATAAGAAGTTACTCTATAGGGAGCCTACAACCAAGCCCAATCTTCTAACCTCACTTCTTTCGAGTTTCAGAGCCTTTGCCATGGTTTGGATGCGGCACAACTCCCTAAGGGCCTATTGAGACCCTTGGCGAATACCAAAACCCAAACACTATCAAAATACTGAACGAGTGCAGTGTTGAATTAACAGCCTTGTGTATAAAATTTAAATGAGTAGTCAACGGTACCTAGGGCAATGCTTACACGAAGGGGGTAGAACCTAAACTCTAGGCTTAGTGAGTGTGTGTGGTGTAGAGTTTAAAGAAATTGAGTTGAGAAAGGAAAACATTTTAAAAGAATATTCTGTATACAACCATTTTTGAAAGAAAACAACAAAAGAGTATGATAACTCTTGTGAGAGTATAAAAAATCAGGAAAACAAACACAAATAGGGGACAAGAGACAATCAATTCATATAAGAGAATACAAATTACACAAACATCAAAGAAGAACAAACATTTAATAACTTAGACAATCATACCGGGTTTCAACCAAAAAAAATAAAAGGGTTCAGGTTACATACTGATAATGTACTGGGGCTAGGGGCTAATGGAAAACATGAATTAAGCAAATCAGTAGTCATGTTGAGTTAAGAGAAGGATTGTCATATAAATGAACTAATACATAGGCATATTAGTTGCAATGAGAACAACAGAACCATAAGTAAAAGCATAAGAGAAATAAGATAAAGTGCAGTATGTATAAAAACATATTGTTTTGGAAGATGTAAATCAAATAGAGAGCATACCAGTCGAGGATGAGATAATATAGAGCAGTAGGTTGCAGGGAAGTAGAGCAGTGGTATGTAGACCAAACAAGTAGCAGTGTATAGAGCAGTAGAGTAGTAGAGCAGCCAAAAATCACTTAGTCTTGGCTTTTAGCCGACTGAGTAATCAATAGTTAACAGGGGTAGTTAGAGATGATGTGTAGACTGATTATAATTATAGAATGAATACCTATTAGAATCAATTAAAAACTCGTATTCCCTTCAATTAGGGAGTCACAGCTCAAACGGTACAGATTGCATCAAATAAGGAATATAATGGTATGCAAGACTGATATAGGAGTAGAAAAAGTATGATGCATGTGATAGGGACCAAGTACAAAAATAATTACAAGTAAGGAAAGTAAAAATAAAAATATATTGCATATAAATAGACCGATTACAATCTGATTTTTAAAATAATTGGTTCAAGAAATCACAGGCGAGATGGAAAGTTTAGGGAATCAGCATTAAGTAAGGAAAGCATCTTTCAAACAAAGAAGCGATTCATCGACAATCTTTACGAACTATAGGAGCTAAAATTTATGTAATTTGAGTTGGGAAAGCATCAACACGATCTAAGGTAGAAACTTGGTTTCTAAGAGATCCCTATCATGGTGAAAACATAGTTCTGTTGGAACTATCTCTTCAACCAAAGGCTCGGAGGGTTCTTTGCTTCTAGACGAAGACATCTGAGAAATGGAACCTCTAGTTCTAGAAGAAGGACCGAAACTAGGAGAAAGCGTAGATGTTCTACCACCGCGAAGCGGACCCTAAGCTACGAAGTCTACCACCTCTTCTATGCCAAATGTGGCATTGGGGAAGTTATCTAAAAGAGGAGTTCTCCTAGGGTTACGGTTTGGTGAAGTCATGGCGAAAAAGATTGAAGTGAGGAAGAAGTGAATAGAGATTTGAAGAATTGAAGTCTCAATAAGTTTTATATGGTAAAAGACAAGGAAAGAAGTTATATTTATATTGATGGGCAACCAACAAAAAGAAAAAAATACTATGATGGAAGGACCATAATAATGATAACTGACACTTTGAGAATAGTGGAGCCGTAGGAAAAGCCTTGAAAAGGGTTGCAAAACTGCAGAACCAATAGAAAAAAGACATGTGCACGGAGCATTAAATAGAAGCGATAATTAAAGCGTCAGTTTTGTCATAGCATTTATGGTGACAAAAATTCTCTTTTAAAGAAATCCACTTCCCAAGTATTAAACTGATGAATAAATAGAAAGTGGGGGGGGGGGGGGGACTATCTGTATTGGCAAAAAATTATATTTAAGGAAACGTGTCAAGACACATAGACTGATTGAGTAGTCAAAGAATGACAGTTAACTAAGAGGCACGAGCTACAACAGGCACGAGCAAATGACAGAAGAAGAGGCACGGGTAGTTATTCAAATAACTCTGCACTCGTACCTATTGAAGTCATTTATATCTAAGGGTCCAAAGAAATAAAACTGACAATAGAAAAGAGTGCAGATACGACATTTAATGGACTTTAAATATGGAATATTTTAGGGAATTTGTATTGAACGTAATGATTATGTAACGTAGCATTCAATATATTTTATTACTCATAATAGCCTCATTATGATTCGGGCAAAACATATATCTTTAGGACACCCATAAAAGGGAGACGTCTGACCAGTTAAGGGCACGAAATCATTGGAATATATCTTGGTTTACTCACTTTTCTCTTGAAATACTCTTTCGCTACCAAAATTATTTCCTTTTATACATTATTTTGATTGTCAATAACCCATGTTCTTCTAAATTCTAGCTTTAACTAAAATTTTATTTTTTGGTTAAACAAATATAGTATCTGTCACGATCAAAAATCAACCATCGTGATGGTACCTATCGTGGAACTAGCCAACTTCTACTTAACAACTCATCACAGTAACAATTATTGAAAAAATAAAGTCGCAAGCATTTAAGTTAAAGAATCGTACCCTTTCGAAAACAGAATAAATCCCAAAATGCGATATAATCCAACCCAAAACTAGAGTGTCATTGGGTACATGAGCATCTAAATCAGAATACAATCCGCTATAACATCTAGAGAAATAAACTGAGAATAGAACTAATGATAAATGAGGAGAGTCAAGGCCTGCGAACACCGTGCAACTATCTTGATAGTCTCCGAACTCTGAATGCCTTGATCAGCAACTGCTGCCGTGACTAGAAATGCCTGGATCTACACATGAGGTGCAGAGAGTAACGTGAGTACATCTAACTCAGTAAGTAACGAGTCTAAACTTTAGACTGAAAGGTAGTGATGAACTTAACCGGTACAAATATAATAGAAATAACTGTGCAAAAATGTAAGCATGCTTTCCAATTAAACAAACAACTCAAAACAGTAAGTAAATTATATATGAACAATATAAAGAACGTAACTCTGCTATCTCTACATGCCAATGCACATGCTGTATGTGATGCACCATGTTGTCAGTCTCATGTGCCCATACTATTAAATGTTCAACCACTTAGTACTGTATATGGCATAGGGAAGATCCATCCCACGAACATATACATTACTGATTATAAGTGACTCAGTACCGAGGAAGGCCAATCCATCCAAGTGCAGAAGATTCATCCCCGGGTATCAAGTACTTCAAACAAGGTCCATGTCCATGGAAAATCTATCCGTCATTAATATCAACCGCGCTCATGGGGTGTGTACAGACTCCGGAGGGGGGGGGGGGGGCTCTTACAGCTCAAGCGCTATCACAAATCAGTATAATCGCTGCAGTGTGTGTTCCGATACCATAACTGCCACTCACAATCAAACTCACGGTCTCGGCTCGTATCGGCCGCAGATCAGTGATAGACGAAAAAGAAGATTTTTACTTTTCTTAGATTTGTACTGGGTTGAAACCCTCATATATAAAGGGGGTGATTTTTATTCAATGCGAAGATGGTAACACGCATATCAAAGAAATATAAACTTGTTTAAGTTAATTAAAAGTTCTTATTTTGTTCATAGTTCTTCATATATAGTTTGGCACCGAATCGAGGACAGAATAACGGTTAAGCTTAAGTCCACGCCCCGAGTCAATATCACAATTGGTTTAATTATTTATTTTACCTTTAATTTGCTTGTCTAACATTATTGATTACTTATACTAAATTAATTCACATATTCTTAAAATCGATTATAATTCAAATTATTATCTATATTTAATGGTAAACAGTAGCATTAATAACGACGGAGACTCCGTGGGAAATATTCCTGCGGACACCACCCATGGAGATCCGTCAATAAATAATAAGGCCAAAAATATACATATAAGATAAAATCACATTTCACATGGAGGCCGCGCCTAATTTTTTTGTTAAATTGTTGACTATAATTTATCAATATATTTTACTGAATTGACACAAAACGTACGTATTTTTTAGGAGAATCAAGGAAACAGCAGATGTAGTTTGTTAGCTAATCCTTACACGTGATTCATGAGCTTCATTATCTTTACGTATAGGTACTTCCCAAGTACGGTAGACAGTTTTATTTATGTTTCTTCCTTTTGTTAGGGAGAGGTTGGTGGTGGCAAGGTCTGATTCCCAATGTTAGTGGCTCACGCGTGGGTCGAATATTCATTTTAGTTTGAATTTTTGATTTTAAGATTAAAAATAATAATATAAATAGTATGCATAACTACAATACTAGAATTCATAACCAATAATAGAAATAGGAACAAGAAAGTAAAAAATCGTAGAAAAATTTTCCGTCTTGATCGCTAGTGTGTTCTTGCCTCCTCGATCTCCTTAGCATTCTTATGTCTAAATTGTGTCAAAAGTATATCCCCCGTCCTCAAAATAGCATTTTTACATGTATATATACCAAGTAGGGTCGGGTCCAAACAATTCCACCTTTTCCTACTCAAAAAAAGGACACTTTCAGACAAGACATGCGTGGCCGCAGAACAACCGCAGATTTTGACCAGTGTTCTACTCGAACTGGTCCCGCACTTGCCATGCACTTTTCACTCTGTTCTGTGTGAAATATGGAAAAACATAAAACATGAAAGTTGTAGCTCTTTGAGTTAGCTTTCCAGCTATATATTATGGAGCCCAAATGGAGTTCTTATAGAAAAATTGTATGCATTTTACTAGACGGTGTGTAATATACCTACTCGATTCTTCGTTCGTTCTTCTATCAGCCATTGATCTCTGAATGGATTGATTCTTTGGCCTTTTACTTGTAGAATAGCTTTCTAAACCATTTTAAATAATATGAGACCACCAAGGCCCAAGCTTCAAATCTCCAAATTGCTTGAATTTATTCCATAATATCTACTTAGCTCACAATCACTCTTACAAGGCATAAAACACACAACTAATGCAAAATACTAGCGAGTAAAGCTCAAACTCAATTAAAGTGCAGTAAATTAGAATGCAATAAGTGATTAAAATACATAATTATAGCCTATCATCAACTATACAACAAAAATATAGACAAGACCGATAAGAATTAACAATAGTAAAATCATGTCCAAATAGAAAGTACTCTCACAGTTATTTAGCATTAGTATCGAATATATGAGATAAAAACTACTATACTCACGTGAGTAGTGATGTGCTTAATTTGGGCAGACTCGTAATACAAATAGAGATCCGAATTTCTTAGGTATTTGGATTACAAATTGAGATTCAGTGTTGATTTTTAAAATTTTTGGATTTCAAATAGGATGTTAGATTTGATACATCAAAATTTTAAATATTCGGATCTCTAAAACTTTTATACCTTATATCCCATTAGACATTAGTTCATTATTCATATTCTAATACTAATACGTCCAACACCATGCCAATTAGACATTTTCTCAAATTATATATATTAAAAAGTTCACTAAATATTTATAAGTATTTAACTATAAATTATGTTATTATTATATATATTAACTCCAAGTCATTGTATCAATCATAAGCTTTAAATTGTCAATCGGATTATCGGAGGTGGATTGGAGGTACGGTACTAATAGATAAAATTAATTATGGTCAAATGGAGCCTTCACGTCAGCACTAATCTGGATTTAGAGATATTAACCACTCCTCACCTAATGCATGTGCCATCCAAATAGTTCATTCGTTAACGATCAATTATAGAATCATTGGTGACCAAGCAATTTGGTTTTCTGTGCCTGAAACAACCCTCTAATTTTGGCACTAATCTAAATTTAATTGTCTAATTATTATCCTGTCACGTTCCGAAAGATAGCTTAACCAGAAAATTTAAATCCTATGAGCTCGATATTTATCTCAACTTAATTCCAAAAGTTAATGCACTGCCAAAAGTTAGCCTCAAACATTCCCAAAAGATAAAACAAGAATATGCCTTCTTTGTATATTCCGCCGGTGAAAAATATTTTGCATGATCAGATTACAAAAAATAATTATATTGTTTAAAATAAATAGAATTAGTAAAATAAAAATAAATCAGATTATTAATTACAACAGTTTAAAATACCCTGATGTATAAATTTGTTGTACACTTTTTATGCATATAGATTAAGTGCCTGTTTGGATATAAAATTTGATGGAAGTTTCACTTTTTTTCGAAATCAACGATTATTCATAAAATTTTTAATTTTTACTTGCAGAAGCATATTGAAAATTTTCGAAAATTTGAAAAACTGCAAAAAACTATTTTTCAAAATTTTCACTCAAATCACTCACAAAACTTCAAAAACAACCCAAACTGAAATTTATATCCAAACACAACTCTTGAATCTTAGTGGTTGTCCGAACTGTAATTTGGAGACTAAATTTCAAATACTATTTTCACTTGAAAAAAGAATTCACTATTTTTTCAAATTTTACAATTCTTATGTCCAAATGCCTACTGAATCCCTAGAACAAATAAAGAAATGAACTTTAGGATCAATAATTCACGAACGCAACTTTCTCACTTGATATTCCTTTAACTCTATAGTATCACCTTTATTTTATGTTGACATATACTCTGAGAAATTCGAGCCTAAAAAAAATGTTACCTTCAATATATATAATGCATATAATATCTTCTCTTTTGTGAAACCTCAGATATGGCGTTGATCTTAATTATTTGGATGGATACAATTTTGATCCGCCATTTTAGTTTTATAACCATCATATAAATTTCACGAACTAGGGGTGTACAAAGAAAATCGATAAATCGCACCAACCCGATATTTCGAGTCAAACCGAGAAAAAAACCCGACTATGGTTTGGTTTGACTTGGTTTGGTATTGGAAAAAAAAACCCGACCATAATTGGTCTGGTTTGATTTTAACAAAAGAAAGTCAAACCGATATCAAACCAACCCAACATTACAACAACAACAACAACAACAACTACCCAGTATACTCCCACCAGGTGGGGTCTGGGGAGGGTAATATATAGACGAGCCTTACCCCTGCCCGAAAGGGCAGAGAGGCTGCTTCCAATCGACCCTCGGCGAGTAGAGTAAAAATGGGGAAGCTGCATTAAGAAACAGAGATAAAATTAGAAACACAAGCAAGACAAAATCAAATAATAAAGCATAGGTACTCCCACAAAAGTAACGTAAATAGTTATGAAAACATAAGCAACATAAATACAGTCGCATGCAGTAATATCAAGCAGGAACTACCATACTAAAACACTAATCACTTATGAGCCCCTAACCTACAATCTTGATTCTAGACCTCCAGACCTACAACCCAACATTACATATATAACAATTTTAGATATATTTGGTATATAAATATACTCATTGTAATGTAATTTATAAATATTTCTTAAAAATTTTCATAATTTTATCTTTTAAGGTATTATTTCAAGGTTTGATTTAGAACTTTTGAATGCTCCAATAAGTTTTATAGCCATTAATATTAGTAAATTAAATAATGCTAGCAATCAATACTAATGCTAACAAAAAACGTTCAATTCAATATTACGAACGGGAATGTATTAAATGTCTATTTTTTTATTTTGCAATAATTTAGATAAAAATACATAACCTATTTTTATTTTTTTTTAGCTTTTAGGCATATAATTAATACTCTCTTATTAGTCTATCTAGTTTAGCATGAATTAGTGCTTTTAGATTATGTTTATTTTTATTATGACTTTTTAATTAGCAATATTTATAGTACATAATTTTATTATGTTTTTATTGTTGAATATTTTAGGATAATCTCATGAGTCATGACATGTCTCATATTTTGTATTATTTTCTTGAAAAATACTTTATATAGTTGTATCTTACTAGGATTAAAGAAATATTTTGAGCATACGTTATATATTTTGTTCTACGAAGATTTTACCGGAAAAAAATCCGAAAAACCCGAAAACTCGAGAAAAACCGATTTTGAAAAATCCGAATTTTTGGTTTGGCCTTTAGATTTAATAACCCGACACAATTGGTTTGGTTTGGTAATTGTAAAATCCGAACCAACCCGGTCTATATACACCCCTGACGAATCTTTATTTTTATATTTCAGCAAAAAAAAGACGCTGCTAATTTATTTTTATTTGTCTAAACCTTGACAGTTAGCTAGAACTATTTGATACTTCTATTGGAGAGAAATAGTAAGTATCAGATAAAATAGTTAAGGTGCATAAAGATTGGTCCGAGTACCACCATTTTTAAACAAAAAATTAGACTGGCCTTCATTCATAAACATAAATCAATAATCACAAAAAAAGGTATCCATATTCTATCGCCCTATAAATTTCTTATCTTCATTTATATATGTATTTTTCATGGGCAATTTAGTAAATTGTAAAAACATGACTTTGAAGTAACTTGACCAGCTTGCTTTAGCTGAACTACCAAGAATGCAGTTCCACTTGCTCCAAATATCTCATCATTTAACAAACCTTGAAAGTTCATTCTCACCAAACGCACTTCTGCTAATCCCTCAAAAAATTATTTTCATAATAATTTTAGTGCATAATAAAAACCACAATGGAAGAACAAAATATTTCCTACTCCTTCACCACATTGAAGAACAAAAGTAGTGTAACTTTTTCATGGCTAAAGCTCACCAGTTAATAGTTTCAGTTCCAGGAAATAATGGTACGGCCAATTGGGATATCAAATGCAGTTTCCATTCTCTCATTGTTCTTTTAATTGTTTCGCTCGTGGCCGGAGTTGTTTACTTGAGTGGAGAGAGTGGCCGGTTCTTGTTTGAATATAACAGTAATAGTAATAGCAGTAGTGCGAATAATTTGGCTATGGGAAGTCATGAAAACTATGATTTAGTGTCATCTTCAGATAAGTGTAATTTGTTTTCTGGTAAGTGGGTTTTTGATAACAAGTCATATCCTCTGTACAAGGAACAGGATTGTAAGTTCATGTCTGATCAGTTAGCTTGCCAGAAGTTTGGAAGAAAAGACTTGAACTACCAACATTGGAGATGGCAACCTCATCAGTGTGATATCCCAAGGTTTTTTATTTATTTTTTACTTTTTTATTTTTATACATTCTTCCTTTATTTTCTTTCTTAGTTTCCTATCCACAAAAAATAAGACTTTTTCTTTCATCGACACGATTCGACAGAGTAAGAATTTTGAGTTTATGAATTCTGAATTTTAGAGAATACGGCTTATTAAATTCTGGATAAATTATCTATATATATTAAGTGAATATTTTAATACAAAAGTAGAATCTGAGCCAAAACTACAAGATCTTGGTTGAATCCGTAACTCGTCCAAGTTTCCTCTTAATATTAGTAATACATAATTTCGCCTATATATATACACACATGTGTGTGTGAGTTCCATAAAGTATATATAATAAGAGGATGGCCCGAGTAAAAATAGGTAACTATGAAGTAGAAATCATATAATCAACCCCCTACTAATTTAGATTGAAGGATAGCTAATAGATACTATGTTATTATGCAGTATCTATTTTCGCATGCATAAAAAGAGTATATAAAGAGTTTATATACGGTGACAAGTATAAATAATTTTACACTATTAATACTTTAGTATATTGTATATATCAAGTAACCTGCCCTTTATTCCAAGTTACTTGATAGTATAATTTTGTTTACATTATTAATGTTAATATATAAAGTCGCTGTGAAATAGGGAAGACACATGGAAGTAGCATTACCATTTATGACTTATTAAAGAATTTTCTCAATGGAACGAGCTACACATGTCTTTTTTTTTTCCTGTTTAGTTTGCTCTTTTTTTTGAAAAAATATATATGCAAGTGATGATGATATGCATTCTTTTTTCTTTGGTATTTTGGATATAGCTTTTTTGAGCTTTTGGTGGAATGTTTTTCGTCTTAAAAAAGGTTCAATGCCACAGCATTACTGGAGAAACTGAGGAATAAAAGGCTTGTGTTCGTGGGAGATTCATTGAACAGAGGCCAATGGGTTTCCATGGTTTGCTTGATAGATACAGCAGTTCAATCTTCTCTTAAATCCATGCACTACAGATACAACGCTTCCTTGATCATTTTCAAAGTTAAAGTAAGTGGGAAAAAAATCCATTCTTCTCCAATAATGAACTGCCAAAATTTGCATGTTTGACATGTTATTTTGTCAATTTTATTTGGTTTCCTATCCGGTATTTGTGATCTGTATTGGACCCTGACTAATATAAATTTGCACTGCGTAAGGCCTCCTTAAAGAGAGAAGTGCCCTAGTTAGGATCTTCCTTTGAGTACGCGAGACCTTTGATTAAAAAGTGATAAATCCTATCCATCCCACCATAATATTTGAGATGTTGTTTGGTTTGGTTAATAACTCAAGAACTGCAAAAATTTGGAAGTTTCGATGTTGCTTTGTTAGGTTGATAATTCATCTTTTATGTATTTTTATAGATCAAAAACATTCTTTTAGCGGTCAGAGTCAATATCAACGGACAAAGCTAAAATTTTATAAGAAGGATAATAAACGTTTTTAGCGTTTACATAAATCACCTTAATTTTTAACCCAAGAAGAGCTTAAGATTAATGCTTTGCTTGTCCTATTTTACATGTCATTAGCTTACTTTAATTGTCTGACCAAAGTTTAACCTTAATTTTTCAAACTCTAGAAGTTTACACTTGTCAAAAAACAGATGGAAATCCTATCGCATGATTAAGTTTAACTTGTTAATCAGATTTCATAGTTGACTGTGCACCAGTCAACTTATTTCATGTTAATTTGAGGTAGGAGTGTCTAATTATTACTCATAATTTGTTTCTCATTAATTTATACGTACTTTTGTAAAAACTTTGCCTTACTAAATCAAGAATGTACCAATATGCACCTACTTGATATATGAATTTAAGTTGAGTTAAACTTCTACACATTAATTCCTTAAGAAAAATTTACACCAAAATGATCCTCCATATAATTGGTCGGACAAGTACATAAAAAAAAGTTTATGTTGCTCGGTACACTAAACTCCTATTATGGGTGGGGTTCAGGAAGGGCCAGACAAAAACGCCATCTGTGGGGATCAACCCACGACTACGTGGTTAAAAGCCACGCGCTCTACCACTGAGCTAAGACGGCTGTTTAATTGTTAGATGAGTAATTCTATATATAACAAAGTATTATACTGACGTAAAAAAGAAATATATATATATATATATATATATATATATATATATATATATATATATATTTATATATTTATATGAAGGTGAGTTAAATATTTTAAATTTTATATATGAAGGTCATCTACGAGATACTAATCTTAGGTAAATCTTATGCGGGTTGCAAATGCAGGAGTATAATGCAACAATAGAATTCTACTGGGAACCATTATTGGTGGAATCAAACTCAGATGACCCAGTGCACCATCGTCTCCCTGAGAGAATTGTTAGAGCAAATGCCATTGAAAAGCATGGTAGCCGTTGGACCAATGCTGATTTTATTGTCTTCAACACTTACCTTTGGTGGAGACGCCCCCATATCAAAGTCTTGTGAGTAACTTTAATATTCAAATTATTTAAACTGGCAGTCTAATATATATATATTTTAGTGTATCTATACCTGGTTATAGCATATGATCTTTCGTATCTTATTTCCAAGGGTAGTCACTAGTCAACCATAAATAAAACTACTAAGTAGTAGTTATAATGAATTAATGATGATTATCATCTCAGGTGGGGTTCATTTGAGAGGTCTGATGGAATTTACAAGGAAGTAAAAATGTTACGAAGCTATGAAATGGCCTTGAAGACTTGGGCTGACTGGTTGGAAATCCATGTCAATCGCTCCAAAACCAAATTGTTCTTCATGAGCATGTCACCGGTTCATGAAAGGTAATCTCAAGATACTCTCACCCTTCAATTTATTTGCTTTTTATAACAATTGTGTCCGAGTCAATTTGAGTGCGCCCTTCAATTATTTTAAACTTATTTCTTTACCTTTTCTCATATAATGAAGGTCAAATAGATCACAGCGTATATAGTTTTGAATTTAAGAATGTTTAAGCGAAGACATTTTTGGATTTTTGGTCCTCATCAAATATGCTTCCTTATCAAAAGAGCTGATTTGGCCAATCTTATAAACTTACTAAAACATTCTCATAGACCAAAGGGTCGTTCATTCGCCCCACCAACACTGAAAATACCAATTATTAGTATCAGGTGATATTTTAGGTGTTTACTCACATTTTTGTTGCAAAACCAGAAATTTCATTAAGAGCGTTCAAAATTTAATACAATATATGTATAAAAATATAATTTTTGACCTATATAAACAGTATTTATGCATTTTTAGACAAAGTGTATTAAACTAACTACCCTTTACTGTATGTCACTACGCCACTGATTACAGGGCTGAAGAATGGGGCAAAGCAAAAGGTGAAAATTGTTACAGTGAAACAGAGCGAATACAAGAAGAAGGATACCAAGGAAATGGGTCAGATCCAAAGATGATGAAAATAGTGGAATCAACTATGCATGAACTTAAACTTAGAGGACTGAATGTTCACTTACTCAACATAACACAGTTATCAGAGTACAGAAAAGAAGGCCACCCTTCTATTTATAGGAAACAATGGGACTCTCTAACTGAAGAACAGATTGCAAATCCAAATAGTTATGCAGATTGTATACATTGGTGTCTTCCTGGAGTTCCTGATGTTTGGAATGAGCTTCTTTATGCTTATATTTTTAATAATTACTGAGAGTTAAAGAGATTGGGGAATTTGTAAAGTTTTTTCTTTTAACTTTTTACCAAAAGAATCAACAATGATTTCTTTATTTAGCCCAAATGAATGAACCAGGACCAAACGGTTAGGTGGGGCTGTTTTTATTCTCTCTGTGTCCCTCTTTCTCTCTCTCTCTCTCTCTCTTTTTTTTCTTTTTTTGAATTTTGTTGAAATCCAAAATTGTAAGTGGTCTTGGCAATTGTATATAAGTGACAAACTGACAATTGCTATACGATTTTTCTCATTCTTTAAGAAATCAACTTGTTGAATTTGGCAAAATGCAGTACCCTTTATTTATTTGGGTTTCGATTTGGCTTTCATGGTCGACTCTTCAGTTATACTTCTTATTTACAATTCTTTTCTTTTCTGTTGAAAGTTATTTTTTCCAAAATTTATTGGATTTATTAAGAAAAAACGATTGTTCTAGTTTATTCAGAATTGTCTGTAGTTTCTAGTCAAGGAAAGTCAAATCGAAACCAGAGAAGTTTCTTACTTCAGGAACACAAGTATTGATTCCAATATATTACCTCCAAGACTCTCCTGGACTGGAAGTTCGAGCAATTTACACAATGGAATTGATTGGCAAGGATGAAAAAGGGCCTGCAGGAACAGGTATCAGATGCATAAATTTGTGCAGTAAAAGCATGTAGCAGCCGATACCCAACACGCTCAACCGACAGAGGAGACAAAGACAGCATTTGTCTGTGGACCCTTTTGCTTGCAAGTAAAGGGTGCTCGACCCTCTGCAAGCTGGGATTGCTATGTAACACATCAGTTAGAGATGGAACTGGCACAGAATGGAGAAATTAATATACTGGCTTAATGTCAGGATATAAGGTTTTTTAAAAATAAAATAAAAAGGTATTCCAGTTTCTCAGTTAGATTCTGTGTTGTAATTAAGCCTTCCTGTGGACAGCAGTCCAATGGAGTACTTTTTCTAATCAATCGAACAACTCTAACTCGCATAAAAGGACTAACGTCTATTTCAGCAAGTCCAGCAGCTTGCAGATTTTTTCAAGAGATTTCTACAGGTCGGATTGCCTCATTGCCTGAAAATGATGGAATTATGACTGAACTCTTCTAACGAAATCAAGTGGAAAAGAACATACATTCAACTTTGCTTGATAGGATACAGATGAATTCAACTGCTCTGAAGTCATCTCTGCCATCAGAAGTTCTGGTTCTGCAGCTCTTTCGAGTATCTTCAAACATTTTGTCCCTTCTACACTCTCCGTCCACAACTCTATAGCGTCTAGCTTGACAACCCAAAAATATAGGTCTTATTAGGAGAGACCACAGATGTTCATAGACAAATTCAATCAAATAGTATTGAAACAACAAGGCATGAAAATTGGAGTTGTATTGGAAAATACATCAAATCCAAGAGATAGGCATGCTGTAACAGAAAGGTACTCCATCTTAGAACGTCACATTCTTAATATATATGAAAGAAAAAGAGCGACAGGGAAAACTCTGATATAATACTCACGAGCTTGATTATTGTTACAGAAACTTATTAGGCTTTATAAAGACATTTCTTCATCATAATTTGGAAAATGGCAAGCACTTGCAGTATCTTTTGGTAAAGGAAAGACCAGCACCATCTTATGGAAAGGCAAACTTTACATTTGATCTTTTGGAAAAGGAAAGACCAGCACCAGCTTTTCATAAGTAGAGCTGGATCAAACTTTTTTTTTTAAGTATGAGCAAACTTTACAATTGAACTTTTTGTTTGGTGTCACTTCTTATCATTCTTTATTTTCAACCCACAAGACCATCAATTATAACTACGCACAATCCATTATTATCAACCACCTAGTTATTGCACAAGCCATATACATATATACAAATAAACATATTTATGTTTATGCACAAGTTATTTGAAAAAGCATCAGTATTCCCAATGGATTAGATTTTGCAGATGTTGAGTATTCGACTGCATTTAACTAAGTGATACTAGTCTGGTGCAGGATGCTGTGCAATTTTTGACGAGTCTATACAATTCAAGGCCATTAAAATTGAAGGTTACTAAAGCAACTTCAACTGGAGAGTTGTATGATAGGTCTCAATCAAGAATTATCCAAGCTTAAGCCCCACATGGCATGCACAAAAGGAAGGGAGAGAACATTTGGCCGCATTGAGTTGTATGGGAATGAGTTTACTAGTTACCGCATTCTTTTTGTCGGATCCTTTCATATGTGCACTCTTTCTCGCGTTCATCTAGCAACTATTTTCCTCAGCCTGTTATATTTTTTTCTATTAACATGAATGATGTTATTCATTCAGCTCACATGCAAGTTATTTTCTTTTGATCCTTTGCCTAATGAAAAAAAGATACTATCAGCACTGACCTTATACTGATTCTAGGATTCAACATGATCAGAATGGTTGAGCCACTCAAATCTTAAAGCAAAGATCAACCATTTTGATAGGTAAAATATATTTAAGTAAAGGTTTTTAGCGTTTGATGCAATTTGTGACTGCTGTATTATTGTTACCAAAATAATGGTCAAATTAGTTGACATTGAGCATTACTCAGCTCCATTGATGATTCTCATTCAAGAGCTAATCAGCTATCCCGTTCTTATAGCTATTGATAATACAACAGATTGATACAGAGATGTGATCCACTGCAAATTTGATGGAAAATCACATATAGTAGAAGGACGTAAGGATCGTTTTACAGATAAACCAAGTGTGACGCTTTTATGCTATTCCAGATGAACCCCTAATGCAGATATCAAGAGAAAGATGGAGAGAAATCTTTTAGCAAGTAGTGCTGCATTTAGTATTTTTTTTATTACGGACTGCATCTCTTCAGATTCCATTCGTTCATATCTTACAATTACCTACCCCCCTCCCCCACCACCCCCACCCACCACTTACCCTGGATGCCGTAGATTGCCATTAGAATCAAAACTTTCTTGTGCTAGCAATTTTCAATTACCTTTCCTCATAGAAAACAGGATATATCCTAAAAATTCCAACCGATGTAATTCAAACAGCACCTTCACCATCCTTGATTGACATGAATGATAATGGAACACCACCACCTTTACCTAACAATATTTACATGAAGCAAGACAGATAAATGAGAGAGAAAAGAATATTATAAATGGCACGGTCAGGATATAAATGTAAGCAATAAATTCTTGGTATTCTTACAGAACTCCAAATGAGATGCCCAATTGAATACTTGTGAATAAAAACAGTTCCGCGTGACCATAAATTCAATTTATAACGCTGTGATAGACAGTACTACTATTTTTCCGACCACATCTGTCAGTTACACTTTTGCACAAGTTCCATTTGTGGTCGTGTTAGATAAAAAAGATTGAGGTCCAACCGGGCGGTCGCAAATTGAATAAACATTAGAATCGCAGAGCACCATCATAGAAGGTGGAACATCGTCTTCTACAATTCTCTTAATTGCAGATCGATGACCATAATTTCCTCCTCTTTAGGATGAATAGATGTTCTTATTGTACCTCTGAAATCCAAGAGGAAATGTCAATCTGGCTGAATTATGGATACCTGTACTTTAATTCTTCAAGTACGTTGCAGATTGTCAAAAGTTCCCCAGAAAATTTGGTATTATAACACCTCTCATAAGATGCAAGTTTTCAAACAATCCACTTATATTGATTTATTACCCACCTGTTGGAGTGATGAAGAATATGTGTAAGCATGTCGCATTGGAGAACAATTTAAAAGGCAGATGAAAAATTTATTAGAGATGCAACCATATTAAGCATTAAAATTGTCTTGATCTGCTCAACTGAATGTTGACAACTCAGTTGACAAGTACAGCCATGATTATGATTATTGATCAACCTGTGGATGCAAGTAAAAGTAGCATATACAAGTGGCGGTGACTCTTAACAATGTCACCACTGTATGGCGAGGTCAAAGACACACGGATGCATAGGTTAATGAGTATTATTACTCACATTAACTGGTTCATTTTGATAATTGTAGCTATTCTAACGCCCAATAATTTTCCATACGTACTTGAAAAGAAGTTTATACAAAATTACTTACTCTTTAGAAACATATTGAATGGAGACGGAGAAAAGAAACATACTGCATGGAAGCTCCTGATCGAGACAGCATCTACCAAAAAAGACTATACCCAATGCAACCTGAGCAAGATTTATCGTTGAACACATAATTTTCGGCAGTGTCTGGACTTATCCTTCTCACATCACCAGGCCTGATGAAGTTTTTTTAATTCAAAAAGATTCATCAGGCAGATTCTCTAAGGTTGGTTGTTGCTGAGCTCTTGTTGAATGGCTCTCCATGCTGAGGAATACTATGGTCCAACCTACTCATGCTTTCATTGGCCATAGCATCAAAGTTCACCTATAACTACAAGACACCCAAGCTCTAGATCTCCAGGCACACTCTTTGCACGCTTCACTGCCTCACAGGAAACTGATATTGATCAACCACCAGCAGTACGAAAAAAATAAAGAAAAGATTCTGTTGCATTCAAGAGCATTTCCCGAGCCTTTCTGGAAGGCAGAATCCTGAAAACAAAATCTCTTCTTCTTTGAATTCCTTGGCCTGCACAATAATTTATTTACTTTGATAATGCATATCCAGGCCATCAAAAAGTCAAGAAACGTAAATATGGACTCACGTAGTCCACTATTTAAATTGACTAATCTAATAACCCTCAACTCATGTCACGTGTTACAAAAAGTAGAACTTTGTATTCCACTGTATAATTAATGCAATAATCTTGTTAGGTCAAGTACTGATTCAACGTTGACTCATTTATTCTTCTAGACTTATTTCAAAGTCCAAAGCTAGAATATTGAAACACGCAAAGACTAATTCATAATTTGAACTTTATGAGTTCTCATTCAATTACTAGGTTTGAAAATAATAAGTTATACTTATTTATTAAGTAATACTTTAACACATAATTAAATGACCATTTTTCTAAACCTGTGTTAAGTTAATTAATACGAGAACATGCATTTCAGCAAAATCAAAAGAAAAAAACTTTACCAAAAAAAAGAAGGAATTCGATATAAGAAACTATTATGAAGGATATAATGCGCCACCTGTACAAGAAACATCATTGTCTTCATCACGAAGAATCGAAAGAGCTCTCGATATCGCGGACTGCTACACCGCCACAGGCTTTCCTGTTATTTTCGAGGTACTTCTATCACTATTCCCCGCTAATTCTGAACGTCCTGGTTCACAAAAGTGATTAATATCATGCAAGTATTGAAAATTTACGGATATGCAGAGGAAGAAAAATAATTACCTTGACAAAAGAGATCAGCCATGGATTGGACCAGCTGAGGATCTAGGGCTAAGCTCGCCTAGGTTCTTCAATGGTTCGATTAGGGTCTCTTTGTCGGAAATTTTCCATCGGAAATCATTCCGGCAACGGAATACATGCATGTCCAGCAATTTGTGATTTAGCGGGTGTTACTTGATGAATAGGCAAAAAGCGGGAAATTTTGATTCTGTTACACCCGCACCAATCAAACTGCATTTGTCATAGATCATGGGCTAAAGTCGAGCTGAGCTTGGCCCAGCCCATAGTATCATTAACATGGCATTTGCATCTATACCCTCGCAATTGAACAAAAATTCGTAAGTCTGCCCACTTTAGGATTAATTTTAAAATTATCGGGTATACAATTAAAAAAATTAGCCTAAAGTACAATACACTTAAGATTAATTAAGTCTAAAATGCAAAAATGACACGTTAGATGTATTTAATGCCAAATAGATATGAAGTGCAATAAATATTTTCCTGTACTTAAGCCAAATAGACCTGAAGTAAAAAAATTACACTTTATATACACTTAACGTGAAAAAGTCTGAAGCAAAAAAATTACACTTTAGATATACTTAAGGCCAAATAGGTCTAAAATTCAACCAACATTTCATTCACTTAAGGCCAAATAGGTCTGCAAATTGCACAGAAATATAAACTTGTTATTCGAATTTCAATAATTTAATACACGATTTAAAACCAAATGAGCTCAAATTTAAAACATAATATCCAAATATCATCAAGAACAAATGTCAGTCATTAATTTGTCAAACCAATAATAAATCTAACAAACCCATTTTATAATTAAGAAGAAGAAGAAGAAGAATAAACCCTAAACAGTAGTAAAAAAATAAAGTGTCACAACGGATCACCACTATAAAATACTATTAACCACCTTAAGATAATGCTCACAAATACCATAGAAATTCACTGTTACTTTTATTTTCATAGAAGAAGGGGAATGTGAAGGAGAAGGAGGCCTGAAATTGTCTATACTTTAGGTACTAGTTGAAAAATTAAAAAGTAGTTACAGGTTAAATGAGGGAATCTTGAAATTTTTACATCTGTAATGTCACAGCCCCAAATTCCCACCTGAGGAAGTCATCATGGCACCTAATCTTTAAGACTAGATAAGCCTAACATACATTGAGAATTTAAAAGATTAACAACTACGATGATCAATTTAAACTGATAACTTTCATAATAAAACTAAAACGGTACGACAATCACAATATCCCCAAAATCGGTGAACTACGTCATAAGCTTTACTAAAGTATACTAAGAATCTCTAATAAAACACTATTTGATAAGAAAGTAAACAGTAGTAAAGGAAATAACAGAAGATGACTCCGAGGCCTGCGAGCGTCAAGTAGGTATACCTTGAAGTTTCCGAAGTATCTCGTCAATCACCGGTGTTCGCCACGAGTAGAAGTACCTGGATATGTTAAAAAATGTGTAGAAGCGTATCATGAGTGCACGATATTAGACTTGGAGCAATATTGATGCAGGATGGTAGGGTTATTGCCTACGCATCTCGTTAGTTGAAGCTCCATAAGAAGAATTATCATGTGCATGATTTGTAGCTAGGATCCATTTTTCATGCGTTCATGATTTGGATTGAGAGAGTTGATCCTTGAGAAGGATTGGATTTCACGGTATTCCATACACCCAAGTGTTACGAAGAAGTATCGTGACTTAAAACAAACGCTATTGGTGGGGAAAGATGAAGAAATACATTGCTGGACATGTCTTTTGGTGTTTAAATTGTAAACATGTGACATATGGACATTAGATACCAGGTGTGTTAACTCAAAAGTTTGTGATACCAGAGTGGAAATAGGATCACATCACTATTAACGTTGTGGTAGGCTTGCCATAAACCTTGGGAAAGTATGATGTTTTTGGATTATTGTGGATCGGTTGACTAAGTCTGCATATTTTATTTTGGTGATGACATCCTATTCTTCAGAGCCACTTGCTCAGATTTATATCTAGAAGATTATCCACCTGATATGATACGGGCATGCTCTATGGATTTTCGGGGTCTTTGGTACCAGTTTCTACCTCTAGCAGAGTTTGCCTACAACAATAGCTATTAATCGAGCACCCAAATGGCTCCATACGAGGCCTTATATGGAAGGTGATGTCGTTCACTAGTTGGTTGGTTTAAGCCCAACGAGGCTAGATTTTTGGGCACAAATTTAGTTCGTGATGTTTTATAAAAGGTGAAAGTGATTGCAACTTCATATAGCTCAGTCAAAGCAAAAGAGTTATGCAGACCCAAAAATTCGAGATATGGCTTACATGGAAGGTGAGAAGGTTTTTCTCTAAGAGTCTCCTATAAAGGGCGTGATGCGATTTAGGAAGAGGGGTAAGTTGAGCTCGGGGTTTATTTGCCCGTTTGAGATCTTGGAGAAAGTTGGGGAAGTTGCTAATTAGCTTGCATTGCCTCCTAGTCTACAAGGGTACACCCGGTATTCCACTTCTCCATGCTTTTATAGTACCATGAAGATATGTCACATGTGTTAGACTTCAGCACGGTGCAACTTGATGAGGAAGAGCCGATGGATTTTCTAGACCGGCAGGTTCCGAAGTTGAGATCTAAGAATATTTTTTCCATGAAAGGGTGATAGAGAGGTTAGCCAATTGAGGAGGCTAATTGGGAGCCCGAGTCCGATTTGAGGAGAACCTGCACCTTTTGGCAAATTCAGGTATATTTCTATGTCCGTTCGAGGATAAATGTTTGTTTTGGAGATGGAGAATATAATGATCTGATAGATCGTTTAAAGTACTAGCTCCCTTTTTTTTGTTTTAAAACTTTTCATAGCTCAATTTGACAATTTATGACTTGCGTGCGTAGTTCGTGTTGATTTATTTGAAAGTTTACATCTGAAATTTTAAAAAAAATATGATTTTTGACTTTAATGTGGCTAGAGTTAACCACGATCAATATTTTTGGTAAATGACCGTGGATCAGTGTTTTGACGATTCTGGTAGGTTCGTATGACGATCTGAGACTTGCATGCATGTGTGGTTGGGATCCTGGGTGACCCGATGTCATTTCAGCGCTTTATGTGAAATACTAAACCTTTGAGTTTTTAACTTGTAAATCTTGCATTATAATGATGTATTCTTGAATTTTAATGTTATTTTGAGGATATGAGCGTGCGAGCGAGTTTGTATGATGTTATTATACTTGTGTGG
Source organism: Nicotiana benthamiana (assembly GCA_034376525.1). NCBI lineage: Eukaryota > Viridiplantae > Streptophyta > Magnoliopsida > Solanales > Solanaceae > Nicotiana > Nicotiana benthamiana. The sequence goes on from CM067327.1 coordinate 37,171,691, forward strand.
ATTTCTAAATTGGAGCCCGAGGGGCTCGAATATAACGATCCAACCGATCATTTTATGTATTTGAGCCCATTTTCACCCTTTGAAGCTTCTTATATGTGTATTTGTCATTATTTGACTTGCGGGGAATAGTTGGTTTTGTTTTAGGAAGGTTTTTGATTGAATTGGAACACCTAATTCCTTATTTAGAATCTTAAGTTGTAAGGGTTGATCAAGCTTTGGCTTTTATAAAAATAATCATGTAATGATATTTTGATTGTTCCAATAGGTTTGTGTGGTGATTGGACTTATGCATATGCCCACAAAATTTTTCGAAAGTTCCTCGAATAATTTGGCTCTTTTGTCGAAAGTTGGCAATTTGAAGGTTTAGGAATTTCATAGGTTTGACAATATGTTGACTTTGTGCCTTCGGGTTCGGATTTTGGTTTTGAGACTTAGAATAGGTCTATTTTGTCATTTAAAACTTGTGTGCAAAGTTTGGTGTCATTCCAAGTTGGTTTAGTAGGAATCAGGCGCTTGGTTATGAATATTGATGTTCTTGAGTTTCATAATTTTCATGATGCTTTTTGGTATTCGTGGTTTTATACGTTATTTTTATGTTCTGAGCGTGCGAGAGAGTTCATATGATATTTATGCACTTGTATGGATGGTTTGCATTTGCGATAGGGGTTGCCTTGGGTGAACCTCACAATTGCGAGTAAGGATGTATCCGGTTCCGATTCTGGGTCTATTTGGTCTGCGGTTCCGGTTCTGGCGGTTCCGGTTCTGGCGGTTCCGGACCTGGAACCGCTACCATCCGGTTCCGGACCCGGAACCGCTACCATCCGGTTCTGGGTACCATCCGGTTCCGGTTCTGGGGGTTCTGGCGGTTCCCGACGGTTCTGAAATTTTGTTTTTTTTTTAAAATCAATATCTTGTATAGTAGTCATTAGTATATTGTAGAATATATTTTATATGGTGTACTATGTTATTTGTATAATATATATTGTGTTTGGTAATTAGTATATATTGTGTATAAGTAGTGTATATTTTGTATATAAGTAGTATATATTGTATTTAAGTAGTATATATTGTATATAAGTAGTGTATATTGTGTTGTAGTTAGTAATTAGTATAAATTGTATATAAGTAGTATATATTGATAAAAAAAATGTTGTCATTAGTATATTGTGTTGTATGTTATATATTGTATGTTATATAAATATTCAAGGATTGATATAGAAGTAAAGACAAAGAAATATTGAGACAAAAGATATTTAAGGATATGATAAAGAGCATATTTATTGACCAAAATGGCATATCTTTCTTAGTCTTCCTTCCCCCAACGGAATGAGCACAACATGGTACCAATACCACCATTAAAAGGAAAAAAAACTAAAAGAAGACATGCCAATGTACAAGTTACATCATAATTTATGCATTATTTCTAACAAATCTCATAAAACCTTCAAGGTTTGGAGGTGGTTGTGCTGGCGGTGGTGGAAATGAAGCTTGTTCATCACCACTTCCGGGTGAAGTTGCTTCCTGAGCAAGTTCTACTATCATTTCTTCATAGCACTCATCTATTTCTGGTTGTGATTCAGCTAGGCCAAAGTTCCTTCTTTCTGCGCGGATCCAATCTCGAAAAAGCACTGATTTTTCCAAGCTTTCCCGCATCGACGCTCTGTGATCACCTATTTGTAGTCTTGCTTGACTAAAAGCGCTCTCCGATGCAACAGTTGACGCTTGAATCGAGAGAACATCCCGAGCCATCCTTGCAAGAACGGGAAAATGCTTTTCCCTTGTCTTCCACCAATCCAAAAGGTCGAAAGAGCCGTCTGGATTCTCATGTTGGAAACACGTTTCAAATGCAATATACTAAACGTGTGTTCTTTTGTAGGTTTTGATGAATGTCAAACAAAGCAATAAGCGATATATAGCAGTGCTCAAGGACAAGCACAAAATGGATGCATTACAAGAAGCTCAAGACAAAGTTTAGAAATGTTATAATTGAGTCAATATTAATTGTGATCTTGATTCCTCAATCTTGGCTCATAACATGGCTTCTCTACTAAAATTATTTTTCCAAAATCATGCATATCTAACTTAAGTGTCAAATGATTTTAAACTATGCATATTTATATTTGTTAAAATGTTTTTCAAACATGCCTAAAAAATCTGGGCTAAGATAATCGATTATGTACTTATGATAATCGAGTATCTCTAAGCCAAGACTGCATGACAATCGATTGTGAATTAATGATAATCGATTGTGAGTAAGTCAGTTAACATCAGGTTTTTGCAAACTGCATAACAATTGATTGTGTACTTTTGATAATCGATTGTTAACTGAGGCAAAGTTTTCAAAACTCAGAAAAATCGATTATGAACTAATGGTAATCGATTAGAATGAGAAAAATGTCTCCCAGTGTTTTTAAATAAATTAATAATCGATTGTGGCTTTTGATAATCGATTATATATGAGACAGAAAGTTTTGAAATTAATTAATAATCGATTATGGCTTTTGATAATCGATTATATATGAGACAGTAAGTTTTGAAATTAATTTATAATCGATTGTTCTATTTGATAATCGATTGTTGGAACTAACCGTTGTCATACATTTTCAAATTACCTTCAGGTAATCGATTGTTGATATTTAACAATCGATGTTTTGCGTAAAATCTGGAAAAGATTTTCTGAACGTTGTTAAAATAATCGATTGTTGATTTCCTGATAATCGATGTTTTATGCCAAAAATTGGAAAGGATTTTTTAACGTTATAAATAATCGATTATTGATTTGAAGTAATCGATTGTTGACGTAAAATCTGGGATTGAATTTTTGATCTGATAGGCAAACAATCGATTGTTTAGTCTTGACAATCGATTGTCACTGAGTAATTTCAGCAATCCTTAATTGGGAATTAGACAACGGTAAGACTGAGTTTTTCACCTATAAATACAGGCTTAACTCAGTGTTTTCACAACAACAACATATACAATTTAAGTATTTTCATTGCTAAAAGCTTTCTTACATTGATCATCATTTTCATTCATCCATAAAGCTTTTTGAAGAGCCATTCTATTGAGCTAAGTTGTTGTGATCTTGAGCGTACTATTTCTACTCATATCTACTCATTGAGGAGTACTTTGTAAAGTGAGTTTGTTTTGTGTTTGTAAGAGAATTGCGATTCTCGTTTGTTGAGGAACTTGTGATTCCTCAATTGAAGTCTTTGGGATTGTTATCCCCGAGCAGTTGAAGTCTTTGGGATTGTTATCCCCGAGCAGTTGAAGTCTTTGGGATTGTTATCCCCGAGCAGTTGAAGTCTTTGGGATTGTTATCCCCGAGCAATTGAAGTCTTTGGGATTGTTATCCCCGAGCAATTGAAGTCTTTGGGATTGGTATCCCCGAGCAATTGAAGTCTTTGGGATTGTGATCCCCGAGCACCTAGGTGAGGCTTGTGTCCTCAGCTGTAACGGTTTGTTAAGCACCCGTAAGCTTGACAAGTTTAGTGGAAATCTCGAGAGAGTCTCTCGGGGACTGGACTAACCACGTTTGTGGCCAACCAGGATACATCATTGTGTAAGTTTATTTTACTGCACTTGTTTTAATTTTTGCAAAGTTTTTAAATTCCGCACTAAAACGCTTAATATTTTTAAAACGCTATTCACCCCCCCTCTAGCGTAAAGCGTTATTTCCAACAATTGGTATCAGAGCCATACTCTCTGAAAAACCTAACCGTTTGAGAGAACCATCCATGGCTTCTACTCTAAATTTCTTTGCAGGAATAGGTGAAGGAGAATGCAGCATGTCACCTCCAATATTAGACGAAAACGACTACTCAGTCTGGAAATATCGGATGCAAGTTTTTACAATGGCAAACGATTTGTATCTATGGCAAGCTATTAAACACAGTGATCAACTGACGACAAAAGTCGGGAAAGATAAGGTAAGTGAATACAACACTAAAGCTATGAATATATTTCATAACGCCTTGAATCAGGAACTTTGGCGAAAAATCTCCCACTATAAAACTGCTAAGGAAATGTGGGACAAACTTGAGGAATTGCACGAAAACACGCCTCAAAAAGCGGTCAGCACAAACGATGAATCAACTGGTCAGTGCCTCATGGCAGACGAAAAAGACGAAGTAAGTACATCTAACGATATACAAATTGCTTATAACAAACTGCATGATGAGTTGGTAAATGCTTCTAAGACTATTAAAGATTTACAAAGGACTCTTTCTCTACAAGGAGAGGATTTTCAAAAACAACTCTTTTTAAAAGACAAGGACTTCGAAGAACGTCTTTCTTTAGCTCAAAAAGGGGTTGAAAATCTGTCTCGTGATAACGAGAATCTTGCAAATGAAAATCAATTTTTGTTAAATGATAGTATAGAACTTAGACAAGTCATCAAGACCATGCATGAAGCCTCTTGTGTTGATAATTGTTTTACTTGTACTACTTGTGAGTCCTTAAAACTAGAAAACACAGAACTTAGGAAAACTTTAGAAACTCGTAGTAAAGAAGTTCTTAAAGTTGGTGAAAAAGAATCGCCTAAGAAAAATCAACGGCATAAAAACAAAAACTCCACTACACCACCTAGACATTATGCTAGAATGTATGAAAATAAGGGTAGAACTAATATCTTTAGACAACCTAGATCCAAATCTAGGATTCTTGCAAACAAGCCTACAAATAGTAATTTTCGGCAACCAAGAAATAACTCTAGGAACGAGCTTAGACCACCTAGACATGACACTAGGTCCTTCAACAAGTCTAGCACTAATGACTTTAGACCATCTAGATATTATACTAGAAATGGGAACAATATATCTAGTGTTAATCATTTTCATTCGCCTAGAACTTTGTTGGCTCAACCTAGGCATCAACACAACCCGAACGTAGTATGTCATTACTGCAATCGTATAGGTCATATTGCACCTATGTGTTTTACAAAGCATAGAGATTCTTCATATTATTATGGTCGTTATTTGCCTAACCCCCAAGGACCCAAAATGGTATGGGTACCTAAAGAATATTAATTTGCCTTGTAGGTGTGCTTGAAGGGATCAAGTGTACTATGGTACCTTGACAGTGGATGCTCCAGACACATGACAGGAGACGAATCCAAATTCCTTCAACTAGAGCACAAAGAAGGAGGAAGCGTTGTATTCGGTGACAACAATAAAGGACAAATTATTGGCATCGGATCGGTCGGTAAGAATGAAAAATCCTCTATAAAGCATATATTACTTGTCAAAGGATTAAAGCATAATCTCTTGAGCATAAGTCAATTATGTGACAAGGGAAATCTTGCGTTGTTTGATTCAGATGAGTGTCTAGTGTTTAGACGTAGTGATTTCAAGATTATTCTACGTGGTTTTAGAGTTGACAATATTTACATGGTTGATCTTGAAAACTCCTCATCCGAGTATGTTGATTGTTTGTTGAGCAAAGATGATAATGTGTGGTTGTGGCATCGTAGAGTAGCTCATATGAACATGCATCTTTTAAATAAATTAATTTCTCAAAATCTAGTGATTGGTCTTCCTAACTTAAAATTTGAAAGTGATACTATTTGTGACTCATGTCAGAAGGGGAAGCAAACAAGAGCATCTTTTAAATCCAAAAATGTTGTTTCAACCTCTAGGCCTTTACAACTATTGCATATGGATTTATTCGGACCATCCCGCATCGAAAGTCTAGGAAGAAATAGATATGCTTTTGTAATTGTTGATGACTTCTCTAGATTTACATGGACATTATTTCTTGCACATAAAAGTGATGCATTTCTTAGCTTCAAGCTTTTTCTTAAAAGAGTTCAAAATGAAAAGGAATCAACTGTCACTTCCATTAGAAGTGATCATGGGGGAGAGTTTGATCACAATCTCTTTGCGGATTTTTGTGATGAACTCGGAATCGAGCATACCTTTTCCGCTCCACGTACACCACAACAAAACGGGGTGGTGGAAAGGAAAAATAGGAGTCTCGAAGAGATGGCTAGAACCATGCTCGACGAAGCTAAGATTCCCAAACACTTTTGGGCAGACGCCGTGAGTACCGCATGCTATGTTTTGAATAGAGTAGCAATTCGGCCGATACTCTTAAAAACCCCATATGAACTCTACAAAGGTAGAAAACCTGACATTTCACATTTACGTGTTTTTGGTTGTAAATGTTTTGTGCATAACAATGGAAAGGACCAACTAGGAAAATTTGATGCAAAGTCGGATGAAGGTATCTTCATTGGCTATTCTTCTCGTAGTAAAGCTTATAGGGTTTTTAATAAAAGAACCCAAGTTGTAGAGGAATCTCCTCATATTGTATTTTCCGAAGATAATACTCGCTTGGCGAGAAAGGATTGTGGTCTTGATCTTTCAGGTATTCTGGAAAGCCTAAAGGACAAAATTCAAGAAGAACCACCAAGGAAAGAAATTGACAAAACGGTGGAACAACAAATTGAAGAAGCTCCTCAATCGGAAAATGAACCAAAAGAGCAAACAGAATGGAGGACAGTCAAAGACCATCCTCTCGATCAGGTAATAGGCGACGTTGGAGGAAAGGTAAGTACCCGGAGCTCCCTTAGAAATACCTTAGATCTTACTGCGTTTGTTTCTCAAATTGAACCCAAAACCATCTCTGAAGCAATTGGGGATGAATTTTGGACCTTGGCAATGCAAGAGGAGCTTAACCAATTCAAACGTAACAACGTTTGGGATTTGGTGCCAAGACCCGAAGGTCATACCATAATTGGTACGAAATGGGTTTTTCGAAATAAATTAGATGAAAATGGCATAATCACTAGAAACAAAGCTAGGCTTGTGGCTCAAGGCTATAATCAAGAAGAAGGGATTGATTATGATGAGACATATGCTCCGGTAGCTAGATTAGAGGCCATCCGTTTGTTGCTTGCTTTTGCATCTTCTATGAATTTCATTTTATATCAAATGGATGTGAAAAGTGCCTTTTTAAATGGTTTTATCCAAGAAGAAGTTTTTGTAAAGCAACCCCCCGGTTTTGAAGACTTTAATTTTCCCAATCATGTTTTCAAACTCAAAAAGGCCCTTTATGGTTTAAAACAAGCTCCTCGAGCTTGGTATGAAAGGTTGAGTAAATTTCTTTTAGAAAATAATTTTATTCGTGGAAAAGTTGACACAACTTTATTTGTCAAGCATGAAAACAATGATATCTTGCTAGTTCAAATATATGTAGATGATATCATTTTTGGTGCTACTAACAATGCTCTATGCAAGGAATTTTCAAACTTAATGACTAGCGAATTTGAGATGTCCATGATGGGTGAGTTACAATTCTTTTTGGGATTACAAGTAAAACAAATGAAGGAAGGTACATTCATTTGTCAAAGCAAGTATTGCAAAGAACTGCTTAAACGTTTTGACTTGAACAATGCAAAGGAAATAGCAACTCCCATGAGCACATCCGATCATCTCGACAAAGATGAAAAAGGTAAGGAAGTCGACATCAAAAAGTACCGAGGTATGATTGGCTCTCTTCTTTATCTTACTGCTAGTCGTCCGGACATCATGTTTAGCGTGTGCGTCTGTGCCCGTTATCAATCATGTCCAAAAGAGTCTCACCTTACTGCGGTAAAGCGGATTCTAAGGTATCTTGTCGGTACTACCAATGTGGGTCTATGGTACCCCAAAGGTTCTTCATGCCAACTTATTGGCTATTCCGACTCCGATTTTGCTGGATGCAAATTGGATCGCAAGAGCACTAGCGGCACTTGCCACTTGCTCGGTAGCGCTTTAGTTTCTTGGTTTAGTAAGAAGCAAGTTAGTGTTGCGTTGTCCACAACCGAGGCTGAATATGTAGCTGCGGGGAGTTGTTGCGCTCAAATCCTATGGATGAAACAACAACTCTTGGACTATGGCCTACGTCTTGATCACATTCCTCTTAGATGTGACAACACTAGTGCCATATGCTTGACGAAGAATCCCATTCTTCACTCGCGAACAAAACACATTGAAATTAGACATCATTTTATTAGAGATCACGTTCTAAAAGGCGATGTCGAAATTGAATTTGTTGAAACAAAAAGCCAATTGGCAGACATCTTTACAAAGCCCTTAGATAAAGAGTCCTTCTTCCGAATTCGTAGTGAACTCGGAATCCTTGACTCCACGTTGATCTAAGTCATGCATTGCATTTTATTTCTTACATAATTTCTAACTTGAGCGTCGGAGGCGTCTAACATTTTTTTGCAGGTATCGCAAAATACTCAAGTATTCTACAGGAAAATCGCCGTCAAACAATCGATTACTGTATCAATAATCGATTACTTCCTCTATCTTAATTTTCCAATAAATAAACTTGTGTTTATTTCACATTTTTTTCATATTCTTCCCTTGTGTAAATTTTTGCTAATGGCAAAAGGGGGAAGAAACGGGATATCAAGAAGTATGCTATATCACTCTCAAGAAACGGGATATCAAGAAGTATGCTATATCACTCTCAACTTCATTCATGCTTAAAGTGAGGGGGAACATGAATTGAGGGGGAACATCAAATTGCATACTTTACTCTTGTCTTGGATTATCAACATAATTATTGCATATATCCCGCTTATGTTTGCCATTATCAAAAAGGGGGAAATTGTTGGAAACACGTTTCAAATGCAATATACTAAACGTGTGTTCTTTTGTAGGTTTTGATGAATGTCAAACAAAGCAATAAGCGATATATAGCAGTGCTCAAGGACAAGCACAAAATGGATGCATTACAAGAAGCTCAAGACAAAGTTTAGAAATGTTATAATTGAGTCAATATTAATTGTGATCTTGATTCCTCAATCTTGGCTCATAACATGGCTTCTCTACTAAAATTATTTTTCCAAAATCATGCATATCTAACTTAAGTGTCAAATGATTTTAAACTATGCATATTTATATTTGTTAAAATGTTTTTCAAACATGCCTCAAAAATCTGGGCTAAGATAATCGATTATGTACTTATGATAATCGAGTATCTCTAAGCCAAGACTGCATGACAATCGATTGTGAATTAATGATAATCGATTGTGAGTAAGTCAGTTAACATCAGGTTTTTGCAAACTGCATAACAATCGATTGTGTACTTTTGATAATCGATTGTTAACTGAGGCAAAGTTTTCAAAACTCAGAAAAATCGATTATGAACTAATGGTAATCGATTAGAATGAGAAAAATGTCTCCCAGTGTTTTTAAATAAATTAATAATCGATTGTGGCTTTTGATAATCGATTATATATGAGACAGAAAGTTTTGAAATTAATTAATAATCGATTATGGCTTTTGATAATCGATTATATATGAGACAGTAAGTTTTGAAATTAATTTATAATCGATTGTTCTATTTGATAATCGATTGTTGGAACTAACCGTTGTCATACATTTTCAAATTACCTTCAGGTAATCGATTGTTGATATTTAACAATCGATGTTTTGCGTAAAATCTGGAAAAGATTTTCTGAACGTTGTTAAAATAATCGATTGTTGATTTCCTGATAATCGATGTTTTATGCCAAAAATTGGAAAGGATTTTTTAACGTTATAAATAATCGATTATTGATTTGAAGTAATCGATTGTTGACGTAAAATCTGGGATTGAATTTTTGATCTGATAGGCAAACAATCGATTGTTTAGTCTTGACAATCGATTGTCACTGAGTAATTTCAGCAATCCTTAATTGGGAATTAGACAACGGTAAGACTGAGTTTTTCACCTATAAATACAGGCTTAACTCAGTGTTTTCACAACAACAACATATACAATTTAAGTATTTTCATTGCTAAAAGCTTTCTTACATTGATCATCATTTTCATTCATCCATAAAGCTTTTTGAAGAGCCATTCTATTGAGCTAAGTTGTTGTGATCTTGAGCGTACTATTTCTACTCATATCTACTCATTGAGGAGTACTTTGTAAAGTGAGTTTGTTTTGTGTTTGTAAGAGAATTGCGATTCTCGTTTGTTGAGGAACTTGTGATTCCTCAATTGAAGTCTTTGGGATTGTTATCCCCGAGCAGTTGAAGTCTTTGGGATTGTTATCCCCGAGCAGTTGAAGTCTTTGGGATTGTTATCCCCGAGCAGTTGAAGTCTTTGGGATTGTTATCCCCGAGCAATTGAAGTCTTTGGGATTGTTATCCCCGAGCAATTGAAGTCTTTGGGATTGGTATCCCCGAGCAATTGAAGTCTTTGGGATTGTGATCCCCGAGCACCTAGGTGAGGCTTGTGTCCTCAGCTGTAACGGTTTGTTAAGCACCCGTAAGCTTGACAAGTTTAGTGGAAATCTCGAGAGAGTCTCTCGGGGACTGGACTAACCACGTTTGTGGCCAACCAGGATACATCATTGTGTAAGTTTATTTTACTGCACTTGTTTTAATTTCTGCAAAGTTTTTAAATTCCGCACTAAAACGCTTAATATTTTTAAAACGCTATTCACCCCCCCCCTCTAGCGTAAAGCGTTATTTCCAACATCTCATTCTCTAGTCCCTGCGACAAATAAACTTGAAGCTCATTTAGATGGAAAATTTCATCTAAATTATCCCCTTGAGTACCCCTGAACTTCGTCCATGATTTAAGAGTTGTTAAGCCAGCAGCTCTTTTAGATGACTGTGATGTAGAGGAAGTAGGGGTTGGAATATTAGGCCTAGCATGCTCTAACGCCTGTTTATAAGCATTATAAACAGTTTGAGCATTAACTTTAATTGATGCTTTTGCATCAGCTAGTGTAGCAATTTCTACTTCTGAAAGATCTAAAGATTGATAAATAGTAGAATACCAAAAGTTAGGACCTCCTAATTTCATAATTGGATTTAATATAACAGACACACCATATATAGAAGGGATTGGAAAAAAATATTTTTTAAACTTTTTTTTTCATTTCAGTTATTGCAATTTCATAAATGTCCCCTCCCTCGCTAAAATCAACAAACAAATTAGCAAGTGCGGCAATATAAACTAAACAGTTAGAAATAGTTGGATAACATTGGCCAGATAAAGCATTTGTAGCCACATGAAAATGTTCTAAAAAATCTAAAAGAATTTTAACGTTAGTCCAATCTTGTGTAGTTAGCATGTCATTATCGTCCTCACCACAATCCCGAGAATTATACGCAGCGTTAATTGGGTTTCTATATTCGTACGCTACTACTAACCTTTCGTACATGTAATTCCACCTAGTCGGGCAAGGTTTAGGAACCTTTCTTTCTCTAAGGCCATATTCGTCACACTTTTTAAAATATTCTCTAAGTCTACTTCTACGGTTTGAATGAAATAGCCAATTAAGAGCCATTTTAACCTTTTCAATTTCTAAGTTTAATATTCTCATACCATCACTAACAATTAAATGATAAATATGACATATACATCTAACATGGAAAATATTAGTAAAAGCAGGATTAAGTGTTCTAGTTAACATACCTATTGCACTAGTGTTGCTAAAAGCGTTATCCATAGAAATTGACATTATTTTATCACTAAGACAAAAATATCTGCATACATCTGAAACAGTGTTAGCAATAAACCTACCCCTATGCCGTGAATTAATTATCCTATATGCAATAATGCGTTTTTGCATTGTCCAGTCTTCGTCTATCCAATGACTGGTTACGGTTAGATAATCACAATCATTATTACTTCTACCAATATCAGTTGTAATAGACATACGATTAGTTATATGGGTAAATAAATAGCGCAAGTATTGTTCATATTCATGCTTGTATTTATAAATATCGGCCTTAACTGTGGAGCGAGGCCAACCTTTATACGTAGGATTAAATACTCTTCTAATATAATGAATCCATGCAGGATTAGAAGCAAAAGAATAAGGCAAACACATAACAGTAATCATTTTAGCTAATTCTTCACGATCCTTATTTGTATCGTAATATAATATACCTCCGGTGACTGTTTATTCCTGGTTGAACTAGATTTGAACCAGTACTTTGGTTAACTGTAGAATCAGCACTTGTCCTCCCCTCTTGTTGCGCTTTCAATTGCAAATATCTAGCCTTATCGCTAGGGTGTAATCTTATATGCTTAACTAAACTACCCGTGCCGCTACGATCTCCAGTATACCTATGAACAAGTAATTTCCCACAAGATTTACACTTTGCCTTATCTTGTGTCTTTTAGTTGAATAAAAAGTTGCCAAACTAATGATGTTTCTGTACGTTTAGGAGGTTGTCTACTAAAAGTGGGAGTTTATACGGGTGGGTGTGCCGGTTCATGACCTAAGTTATGAGCAGGACTAGTAGGTGTATCATCTAAATCTACTGGAGCTTGGGTTTCATCATCATCATCATCCTCATTTCCCTCTAGATAGGTGCATTAGGATAAAGAGCATTCATAATATCATCGTCTATTCTATCACCAACTGCTACATCATGTAGAAAATCAATATCGCTAAATTGAAAACACGGGTGATCACTATCAATGATTCCGAAGGGTTCATTAGGATTTCTAGGTTGGCTACTACTTTGAACTTGCTTATCTTTTCTAGGTCGGGGAGCCGGGGGAGGGGTAGTATTTTGGCCACTACTTTCACCGGTTTAAGCTTTTCCTTTACCGAACATTTTTTTCAACGAAAATGCCATAATAATTATAATTAAGCAAACTAACAACACACAAAAATATTCTTAGCACGTAAGAGTTGAAACGAGTTTACCGGATTGACGAACAACTTCTTGAAAATTGAAAATCGTTGAAATTTAACACTTGAAAACTTCAATTCAACAACTTCACAATGTTTCACGAATTTGCAACAATAAATTAAGCACTTGCACTAGAAAGATTGAAAGAGAGCTTGAGAGAGATTGAGAGATATTGATGAATTGGTGAATAAAAATGAAAGAATGAGGGGGTATTTATAGTTGAGAAATGAGAAATAGTGTAATTATATAAAGTTTGGGGTTAAATTAAAGTTTGGGGGCCAAATGACTACTTTTTAAACTTCCAAACGGCTACTTTTAAAAAAGAGCCGTTTGGAAATTATTTTTTAAAAAAAAAGTTTTTTTTTGAAAAATTACCGTTACAGAACCGTTTGGAACCGTTTGGAACCGCCATAACCGATCCGGTTCCGGTTCTGGCAGTTCCGGTTCTGGCGATTCCAACGGGTAGAACCGCCCCGCCACAGTTCCCGGGAACCGCCGGAACTGGAACCGCCGGAACCGGGCCGCCGGAACCGGCAGAACCGCTAGGGCCGCGGTTCCGGTCCGGTTACGGTTCGGAACAGCCAGATTTACAGCCTTAATTGCGAGGCATTGTTCGTATTTGCGATAGTGGGAAGGCAGCTGGGCTTCGCATTTGAGAAGCAGTGGTCGCATTTGTGACTTAGCAATGGGCAATAAGGACTTCATATTTGCGAAGTATACAATTTCATTTTGCGACATTTTTGGGGCAGACAAGGTTCGCGTTTGCGCTCCCCAGCTCATATTTGCGAACCTTTGGTCGCAAATGCGACATCTGCAGCTCGTTTATACTAGTTATTTTGGATCATAGTCTTATTTTATTATATTTTGAGCACTAGAATTGTGGGAGAAAATTTTGGAAGAGAATTTTCACACATAGCTATTCGGTAAGTGATTTTCACTCATTTTTGATAATATAACTTGATTTCTTATGAATTTTATACCGATATCATGAAATTTGAAATGAAATTTTGAGAATATTTTACTATGCCTTAAACATTAAAATTGGGAATTTGAGAGTCGATTTGGACTCGATTTTGAAAATCAATCACATATTTGAACTTGTGAGATTATGAGTAGTTGAGATCTATTCCTCAACTCGGGTTTTGACCGTGCAAGCCTAGGTAACTGACTCTTCGAGAATTTACCTTTATTATTTGAAATTGATTTCCTTAGCATTATTTTTTATATTACTGAGTAGTATTTTGCTTGCTCTGAGCCGAATGGAGGTGAATTTTAAAGGAAAGGTTTTTTTAAAGTATCAAATTGGCTTGTTTGAGGTAAGTATCTTGCCTAACTTTATGTGGGAGAATATTCCTTAGGATCTGGCCTTAATTGTCTAATTTTGTTATGTGAAAAATGACGTGAACCATGGTGGAGAGCATGCGTACGAGCGTATGTGTGATTTATGACTGGATTAGACCTTAGGATATTAATATGCCTTAATTTGGAGTTGTTTTCTATATAAAATATGCTTAATCAATTTGTGACTATGTGAACACGATTACCACAATTGTATTATCATAGCAATGCTTTATATGTTGAATACTCGTTTGTCTTCTTAGTATTTTCATGTCATTGTGCATATTGTTGATAAATTATGAGCTTATTCCTTTGATGAAGTTTTGGTACTATTATTTTTGTGATAATTGTAGCACATGTAGACATGTTGGGCGGATTGATTGAGGGTGTAAGCACGAGGTCTTTGTTGTGCGATTGCATCCATTATTTTGCACATGGTAAAAAAATAAGGGTGGAGTTTTCTTGGGTTGCTCACGTGGCGAAATAAGGGCGGCGATATACGCATGTGGTGGAATAAGGGAGGCATTTCATTGTCATGTGAACATACGAAAAAATAAGGGTGGCACTGTTGATGATGTTGTGTGATGATTCCGGGGTATCTTTCTTGATATTGTTTATGTATTGAAATAGTGTTGATATTTGGATCGTACACATGTTTCTTAAAAGTTTCTATCTTGTTTTTTTAATGAGTTGTTAGTTAAATTTGACATGCTATCACATGTTCCACTTATATTTGATGATTTGTTGACAAATATGGGATTTTCCACATTGAGTTGTTATTAAATGCTCAACGAGATGGTTGATATTGTTTTTCTTTATATATTCTGTACCTAGTTACTGATATATTACACAGGTTATTGACTAGTGAGTATCACATGACTTGAACCTCGTCACTATTTCACTGAGGTTAATCATGATACTTACAAGGTATCGAATGTGGTGTACTCAAATTACACTTATGCATATTTTTGTGCAGATTCAAGTGTTGGTGGCAGCGGACTCCTAGAGTGAGAGCTTGTTTGTTTGTGAGGATTCAAGGTAGAGTTGCATGATGTCACACACTTAGACTCTCATCTTTTATATAGATATTATTAATTTACGCTCGAACAATATTGTGCTTTTTAGGATATTCAGTATATATTTTCGTTAGAGCTCATGACTCTGTACGACCTAGCTTTTAGAAGATGTTTGAGCATTGCTAGTTTGACTTGTATTAACTCTATTACTACTTTCATATTAATTTCTGTCTTATTACACATCATGATTTGTTGTGTTCA
This sequence comes from Nicotiana benthamiana, assembly GCA_034376525.1. Classification (NCBI taxonomy): domain Eukaryota; kingdom Viridiplantae; phylum Streptophyta; class Magnoliopsida; order Solanales; family Solanaceae; genus Nicotiana; species Nicotiana benthamiana. The sequence goes on from CM067327.1 coordinate 37,186,946, forward strand.
TATTGTCAAGTGATAGACTTACCCAGTCTTAAAGATTATGTTCCATTACGATCCCTATGGTAGGATTCCGGTCGTGACACTATACTTCTGTACGCAAGGTGCAGATTGTCGGAGCTGAATTGTTATGAAAGCTGATGGCTAGCATAGAAGATGTACTAGTGTTGTAGTTGCAAGCTACCATTTTGTTCGTGGTAGTTTCAGATTTATATTTCTGTTTATGTAAATCCAAATAGATGATGTATTTTCGTCTTATCAACATTGTACTTCTTAATTTTAGTGGCTCATGATTTGTGCTACATTTTTTGGAATACTTGTAATAACTTTCGTATTCTTATTTTATTACTTATTTAATGATTTTCAGTTCGAGGTATGTTATATTTTGGTTAGTTTACTTAGCAAATTGAGTTAGCTATTTTTACAACTTGGTAAAATTTAGGTCGTGACAAGAGGACCCAAATTAGATGTCAAACTTCAGTTTTAGTTCACAGCAAGTTAAAGTGCTTCGGTTGTGCTAAAAATTGCTTTTCAGTTCACATGTTCAATAGTTATACCTTACCATATAATATGATCAAATCAAATATCCAATTTCATTTTCGAATTTATGCTTTCTCAGTTTCGAATAGAACTGTCATTTTACCATTTAATAGGATCCCAATCAAATGTCCAGCTTCATTTTCAATTCACATATTCAAACGCTTATTATATTCGTAATTTACCATTTAATAGGATCCCAATTAAATAGCAAACTTTATTTTCCAATTCACAAGTTCACATAGCAGTTTTTGACACAAAATTGAAGTAATATTACTTTTAGGTAGAGGGTAATTTAAATTATTCAGTTTTTGAAGGAGATTTTAATAAGAAAATTTCCTCTAAAAGTAGTATGATGATGATGAATATACATTTTTTTCCTTCATATTTTCAATTTATTTGGATTGTCGCGATTTTGATCATTGAGATAAACTTTTTCTCTTTGAAAATCAACAGTAAATCGGAATCATAAGTTTCGAATAAAATTAAATTCCCTAGGTCTCATGTCTTGATCTTCCAATAATGAAAAGCCATATTGCCTCCAATTTTTTTAGCACACGTGATGCTGATTGTTTTGAGTCCAATTCAGATAATTAAACCAACGATAATGATATCTTAATGTATGACTTCCAGAAAATAATAAATTAGTATTTTCTTTTTGTATAGTGTGAAAATATAACATATTACCTCTTTGAGTTCGAAAACTGTATTTGTTATTGTTAAATGTACCTTATTAGGCGTGATACTTAATTGGGTGAAAGGAATATTTTAAAGCATTATTGCAATAATTATTCCAACAAAGAGAAATAAAGAAAAAGGTAATATGTATCTCCCAAACTACGTAGCACAATATTCTTGATAATATTCATACATTTGCCTCTAATTCTGAGAAAGAGCTTCTTATATCACCAGTCACAACCACTCCAGGCAGGAGCAAGAACAGTTTCTTCATGATATTTGCCATAAAAACAAACCCAAGCGTCTGAACAATCCTTATCGCTAGCTAGAACAAACTCTCCCACATGTCTTGATACCATCGACTGATGATAGTAACTTTTGTTTCAACGATAACATACTGAGGGGTAAATCCAACATAGCCATTGCTTGCATCTTTCTTAAAGAAGAAAGATTAACTGCACGTCATGATCACAACAAAGATCATATATTATGTCACGACCTAATTTCGGATCATGACCGACATCTAGGAGTAAGTGTTATCAAGTAAGTTTTATTGGTATTTTACAAAAAATCGAACAGAGTTTTCTTTGTTTTTGGACTATTCCAAAAAAATTTCTGTCTCAAATCAATAACCAAATATCCTAATACCATACCAAACAATTGACAACCAATCCATCAACCAAAGCTAATCTCCACCATTACTAGTTAACGTAACCTACTGACAACCAAAAATATTATTTTATCTCCAACCTTGATAATAAAGAACGATACTCAAAATAAGACTATAATAACAAAATAATACTCATGACACTAAAATATTGACTACGGAACGATTCTAAGAGTTCAAAGAAAGACCATGAAAATAAATAAAATTTCCGCACACGCGAACAAGTGCGAGGTTCACCGAAAACTATCTCTAATTATCAAAATCCTCGCCTGCGTTAACTGCTATCTCTGTAAAAAAATATTAGTGGGGAATGAGTCGCTAGCTTAGTGAGTAATAATACTTAACCATTTTTATTTGAGGACAAGTCAGAAAACATGTTGTTATCTCAAACAGAAGATAACATAAAAATGTCTTTCAGAAACGATAGTTTTCAGTCTCATCATGTTTTTTTCTTATAATATAATAAAATTAAAAATTCAGTAATAAGCTCGGTAACCACTGTATAATATCAATATTCATATTTTTAGAGGTTTCAATGAATGGATCATGTAATCAGTATAACTGTGGACTTTTTCTCAAGAATTCAAATATAACAGTAGTCCCTACTCGAGGAAAAACAGTAACGGTAAACTAGTTTTACCATTCCACTATCGTGTGCTATAACTGTACTCTGTAATCAGTAAATACAAGGTGCACCGGGTCTAACGAACTCGCCGTTAGCTACGGGATCCTTCAAAGTCTATTTATATTTATACTTGTCTCTGTATCCGTATATACTCATAGGAAAATATTTTAAAACAATATATGGCATTTCGGTACTTATCATATTATATTATTTCTTTTTAGATAATAGTAAATTCAAGTAATGGTAAAACAGATCTAGTGACAATGAAAATATTTAAAATTACGGTATTCATCTCAAATAACTATTTTGGTATCATATCACATAAAAGACTTGTCCGTAACTCAAAATAACCGGTAACATATTCATATTAAAAATCATATGTAAATCATGCAAGTTAAAACACAAATTGAGGTAGATTACTACTCACAGTACTTGTGACGACATACCAAATGCTTCGCCTCAAGCAATTCGTACAAATTACTCTAAACAATCAATAATTACATAATATCAATCTTATGTTAATGGACTCATTTAGGCTAGATCCATCACTAATTTAGAATACCCAATCATCCGGGTTAACATTTGAGTCTTAGTTTGTGAATTTATATTTGATCATAGAACTGGTCCATAATTTTATCAATTTTAAACTATTTAGTACGATTTATTCCTCTAAAATTAGACCTATCAGTGCTTTAATGAAATCTTTATAGCCTTGTTATCTCTATGGTAATCGTATATTATTTGATATATATATATATATATATATATATATATATATATATATATATATATATATATATATATATATATATATATATATATATATATATATAGGAGAAGATTGATATTAAATTTTTTTGTACTACACGAAATTGTAAATATATAATGAAATAATTCAACAAATAAGAAAAAAAAGGTTAACCTCTTAATTCAAAAAACAACTTTAATACTTTTAATTTTAACTCTCAATTTTTCTCAAGACCTTTGCCCAAAAGTTTCTTCTTTCTTCTTCTCTTTTCCCTTTTTTCTTTTTCTGCTCGTTTTCCTTTTTGCAGTTTCGAAGCTTTTTGCTTCGGTTTCCTTATAAGGGTGTTTGATAACCCTTTTTCAATTCTTTGTTGGAAGATAGTGTAATGGGCCCTTTCAGCCCGTTATTTTAAATTCTTTACCTTCTTTTTTTTTTTTTTTTTTTTGAAGTTCTTCATTTATTATTTTATTTTTATAGCTTGTTTCTTCTTCTTCTTCTTCTTCTTCTTCTTCTTCTTCTTCTTCTTATTATTATTATTATTATTATTATTATTGTTATGAAATAGAAGATTCTTACACTTCTATTTAAGGTGAATGTCTTTAATGTACTTAATTAGAGAGATTTTAGAGTCCTATTATTGGTAGCAAGATCTTCCTCCTCCCTATAAATAGAGGTGCTCTCTACCATTGTAAATCATCCCTTGAGACCCCTCTCAACTCAATAAGAAGAACTCTCTCTACTCTTCTCTCTATTGCTATTGTTCTTGTTCTATTGTTCTTGTCTTTTGCTTTAGTTTATAACACGTTATCAGCACGAGTCTCTAACCAATTGAAATTTTCGATTGTCTTAACTTTTGTTTGTGTAGGGTTTTGCTTCAAAGAAGGAAAAGAAAAAAAAAAAAAAAAGGACAAACGAAAAAAAAAAAAGAAAAGAAACAGAAAGCAAGACACTGGAAGGCAAGAAGAAAAAAAGAACGAAAAAGTTGAAAAGAAAAAGGAAAGAAAGAAAGGAAAGGAAGAAAGAAAGAAACATAGAAAATATATTTGGTATACCTTAAAGGTAAGTAATTTACTTTTCCCTTTCAAATTCTTGGAATTCTATAAATTTTATATACAAAGTTTGATTATAACTCTAATGAAGTTTGTGAGAAATTATAACCACACGAAGTGGTAAAATCTCTATGTCCTGCCATGATTAAATTCATGTATGATTGTGGACGTGATAAAGAATTCCGTCCAATTGAATTTGCTCCATTCCCTTTAGAGAATGTGGTAGCAGCTTGTGTAAAGCACATGATTTTGATCCATTCCCTGAAGTGAATGTGATAATTGTAATAGAGCCCGTAAGTATGAACACGCTCTTGATGTAATTGTGTCATATGAAAAGAAAGTTCGTTGCCCTCGAAATTTCGGGCAAGAACTATATGACATGAGTGTTGGATGATGAAATCCACTTAGATGCTATGGGTCTTGGAGACGCCATTAAAGACAGAAATAATGCATCCACCCAAAACTATACGAAGGCCTTGATTTACTTGCGCCATCACCTTGATGAAAGTTTGAAGATTGAACATCTCAACATCAAGGATTCACCCATCTTGTGGAAAGGTTTAAAGAAGAGAGATGACAAACCTGAAGTTGGTCACTCTGCCACAAGCACGATACGATAAGAATCCAAAAGCAAATAGTTTATAAACTATATATTATCGTTGCGGTGAAAACGGGCACTGGTCTAAGTCTTGCCGTATACCATAAAATTTGGTTGACCTTTATTAAGCATCTCGAAAGAGTAAACGCCCTGAAACGAATTTTGTCTCTGACGACAACTTTGACTTCACCCACCTGGATGTGGCAGACTTCTTTAAGCAACCCGATGGGAAGATAGACCACCTAATCGATGATGGATCGGTGATGAAAGAAGATGGAGCTGTTTGATTTATTTGTATTAGTTAATGAATAAACTAATAGTCATTAGTATTAGCTCGTATTAGCTAGTTCATGATATGATATTTGTATTAGTTCTTCAATATGCTCAAATATCAATAAAACTTTTATTTTCCAGTGGGGGTAATCGACTAGCCTGAAAAACTAGTCGATTATCAACTATTTTCGCATTAAAGTTGAAAAACAATTGATCAACAATCGATTGTCGTTGACTAACAATCGATTGTCTTGAAACAGTGAGGTCTGGAATTTTTCAAAAATCACCCACAATCGATTGTCTATATCTAACAATCGATTGTCGTTAGGCAGTGTAATCTGGAATTTTTCAAAAATCATCCACAATCGATTGTCTATGTATAACAATTGATTGTCTATGTTCCAACAATCGATTGTGTGGGTTTAATAATCGATTGTCTAATGAAAAACGCTGAAATTTTCAAACTGCAAAGTAATTGATTATGGACAACATATCTGATTTTGTTTGTCAATTGTTAGTAGCAGATTTTGAAAATATTATGTGACACAAAAGGAATTGAACTTGCTTATTCTTATGTTCCTGTATTTCTTTTGTATGTCATACCATGGAAAGTAAATTGATCGAAGGCTCCGGAAGAGCCAATGTAACTCTGCCCAAGGGCACGACGTTAATCATAGAGAATGCTATGTTCTCCTCCAAGTCTATGAGAAACTTGTTGAGTTTTAAAGATGTACGCCGGAATGGCTACAATATTGAGACAATGGATGAAGATAATCTTGAATATCTCGTCCTCACTTTAAAGAATGTCTCCGGCCAAAAGAGGGTTATTGAGAAATTCCCGTCTTTATCTTGTGGCCTGTATTGGACAAGAATTAGTGCAATTGAGGCACATTCAACAGTAAATCTAAAGAATACTGAGTCCAATACATTTGTACTTTGGCATGATCGACTGGGTCACCCAGGATCAACCATGATGAGACGGATTATAGAAAGCTCATATGGGCATCCGTTAAAGAATTTCAAAATTCTCTCAGGTAATGAATATCCTTGCACTTCGTGTTATCAAGGCAAGCTGATTATCAGACCATCCCCAACAAAGGTTGGGACTGAGTCACCCCAGTTTCTGGAACGTATACAAGGGGACATTTGTGGACCTATTCACCCACCTAGTGGGTAGTTTAGGTATTTCATGGTCTTGATAGACGCATCCTGTAGATGGTCTAATGTGTGCTTGTTGCCATCACGCAACCTTGCGTTTGCAAAGTTAATGGATAATAGATGAGAATAATCTTGAATTCTTCATGAAAACGTGGCTGCCCATTTCGGTTTGGGTTCACGCCATTTTGCATGCAACAATACTAGTTTGTCGGCTGCCCACTTCGGTTTGGGGTCACGCCATTTTGCATGAAGCAATACTAGTTCGTCGGCTGCCCACTTCGGTTTGGGGTCACGCCATGTTGCATGCAGCAATGCTAGTTCGTCTCTGACTGACGAATTGACACAAATATTCCCCATTGCAATTGGTTTTGGGTCATGAACCCAATATATCCCATTTAAGAAGCTTTGGATGCGCAGTATAGGTGCCTGTAGCACCGCCATCCCGCACCAAAAATGGGTTTGCAAAGAAGGTTAGGAATATATGTTGAGTATGAATCGTCCTCCATTATTCGCTACCTCGAAACATTGACAGGAGATTTGTTCACTGCACTATTTGCAGACTGTCAATTTGATGAGACACTTTTCCCAAAATTAGGGGGAGAAGTCGGTGAAACCAAATGGGAAATTTTGTGGAAAATTGTATCATTATCTCATCTTGATCCACATACCTCTATTTGAAAGAAGGAGGTACAAAAGATTATCCATTTGCAAAGAATAGCAAATCAAATGCCTGACGCATTTACGGACTTGAAGAGGATAACGAAATCCCACATTCACGCGGAAAATGTTCCGATCCGTATTGAAGTCCCTATTGGACGAATATCTAGTGTCATATCCAATGAGTCAAATGCACGCCAGAAGCGTGGCAGACCATTAGGTTCCAAAAGATCGAAATCCTAGAAAGAGGAAAAAGAACGATCTAAATGACACTATGAAAGAATCACATGAGGACGCTCATGATTTTATTAATTCCGAGATTCACGAAGAATCTATTGAGCCTGAGACTCTTGAAAATACGGAATGCAAGAATGTGAGGATCTCGAACCTCAGTCTGTGGTAGTACAAAATTAATTGAGAGCTCTCGAAGAGCCAATTATTACTATGTTGGAGAAACACAATTGAGTATTGTGCTGTAGTAAGTCTCAAAGAAACTTATTCAGTTTCCAAAAGTACACGCGAAGGCGATTGATGATATTGAGACTATAAATAAAGGAAGGCTTTGATTCTCCTATTACTACAACTTGTAGCGGGGTAATTTGTATATGAAAAGCTACCCGCTTTGGTCTCCAGTTTGTACTACACAAAAGAAAGAATGCCACAATAAAGTGGATATCTATTGGTATAAAACCCATGTCATAATAAACCCGAAGTTTATTGATAAGTGCACATGTCATGGTGTAAATTTGAAGTTTACCAATATTGATAATTTATTCAGTTGGCATTCATGTTAGCCATCTCATTTTAAGTATGATGTGCAAATTCACATAGGTGAATATTAAAGAACTAGAAAGTTCTTTACGAATACTCTTGTATCACTTGTTCTCCGTAATGAACTGACCAACTAAAGAGTTCGGGTTGAAGCCCCTTGATTCTGGAAATATCAAAGGTGAATACGGGCCCATTCACCTGCCATGTATACCACATATGATGCATCTATGATATGGTTACATGCGCCATTGTTATTAACCCGCAGCCTGGCAGTGCTTGCGAGGTAAATCGCTCAGTAATCTAACTTCGAGCATAGTTTCCAGATTCTCTACTCAAGACAGTTCATCTTGATAAGTTGGTTTATATTAAAGTTGGTTTAGCAAGATAATTATTGAGTGCTTCCACTTAATAGCTAAACTGTTTCTTATGAGAACTAAGTTATATATATATATCAGTTTGATATAAGTTGTATACGAGAGTATATTCTCCCCTCACAAGTGGTTCAAGGTCAGGAACCAAATAATTTCATCTTATTACTAAGGTGCTGTGTATATTGACATAATGCACAAAGATGATTTCCCAAAGTTGAGGAAACATGTTAGCTTTACTAACATGAGGGGGAGACATGATAAACATTTGAGAAAGTGTTACATGGGATGAATTTTCATTTGTATATGTATATCCCCGAATATCATGATATGAACCTGTAGTTCATAAAAAGGGAAATGCAATTGCAACATATTGCAAAGCATGCTATACGCATTTGCTGACTCAAAGAAAGTAACTAAATGGAAGAGATACAATTCAAGAAGAATTGATTCCATATGAAAGACATGTAGTTTTGAACCTATAGTTCAAATGCTTGAAAGATAAAAGTCAAAGGTATGTATAGTCAGTTTTCAATATCTTATTTGTTTAGTATCACTAATGAAAGTTTGATATGCAGCTAAAGTCTATTATGTGACTTACATGACTTAACTTGAAAGATTTAAGTTGCTTGAAGTATATGCAATTCTTGGTCCTGAAGTACCACATCCTAAGTACAATTTGTGTACATATGTATCTTGCCATAACTATAAGCATGATGGCATTGAGAATGCATCTATGAAGATATTAAAGAGCTATTCCGCGACATTATATGAAGATGTTCATATCTATCAAGAATGATGATTTCAAGGTGCGGAATATTTATTCAAGTCAATATGGTTAATTTATTTATCAAGCATCTACCAAAGATCGTTTTGAAGATGATGCACAAGGTTGGAATGCAAATGCTCAAGGATATAAATTGATGTTCTTATTAGGGGGAGTTAATGCGCGTTGCGCTCTTTTTCCCTTACAAGGTTTTTGTCCCACTGGGTTTTCCTTGCAAGGTTTTTAACGAGGCAACCAATAGGCGCATATTCAAACATGTGTACTCTTTCCTTACTTTAATTTTTCCCATTGGGTTTTGGTTTTAAGGTTTTAACGAGGCACATCATTGAATAGACATTCAAGGGGGAGTGTTATGAAATAGAAGATTCTTACACTTCTATTTAAGGTGAATGTCTTTAATGTACTTAATTAGAGAGATTTTAGAGTCCTATTATTGGTAGCAAGATCTTCCTCCTCCCTATAAATAGAGGTGCTCTCTACCATTGTAAATCATCCCTTGAGACCCCTCTCAACTCAATAAGAAGAACTCTCTCTACTCTTCTCTCTATTGCTATTGTTCTTGTTCTATTGTTCTTGTCTTTTGCTTTAGTTTATAACAATTATTATTATTATTATTATTATTATTATTATTATTATTATTATTATTATTATATTATTATTATTATTATTATTATTATTATTATTATTTTTCTAATGACCAACCTTATTAAAATATAAAGTATTACATCCTTCAAACATTATGAAATTTGGTTCCCGAATTTACTTAAGTATGTACTTGTAGATTGAAACAAATGGGGATACTTTGCTTGCATATCTTTTTCTACTTCCCAAGTAGCTTCTTCAATGGTATGATTTCTACATAAAACTTTAACGAATACAACTTTCCTTGATCGTACCTTTGTTACTTGCTTATCAACAATAGCTATCGGTTCCTCCTCGTAAGATAAATTCTCATCAAGCGGTATAGTAGGTGCTTCAATCAACTGAGATGAGTCTGACATATATTTTCTTAACATTGAGATGTAAAACAATGGATGAATAAATGACAACTCAGGAAGAAGTGCCAAATGATAAGCCACCGCTCCCACTCGGTCTAGTTTAACTTGCTTTTTTTTTTTCCAAATAGCATCACACCTTTCATGGGGGAGACTCGTAGGAACACTTTGTTCCCAATTGTGAACACTAAATATCTTCTTCTTATCAGCATAAGACTTTTGTCTACTTTGAGTTGCAAGTAATCTTTGACTGATCAACTACACATTGTCCATAGCTTCTTGTACTAGGTTGGGTCCCAATAAGTTAGTCTCACCAGCTTCAAACTATCTGATAGGAGAACGACATCTTCTGCCATACAATTCTTCGTACGGTGCCATTTGAATACTGGACTAGAAGCTATTGTTGTAAGCAAATTCAGCTAACGGTAGATAAGTGTCCTAACTACCCCCAAACTCAAGAATGTAAGCTCTCAACGTATCCTTCAAGATCTGAATAGTACGTTTAGACTGCCCGTTTGTCTGTGCATCAAATGTAGTATGTCTGTACATCAGATGCAGTACTAAGATCTACTCGTGTACCCAATGCTTCTTGAAAAGATTTCCAAAAGCGTAAAGTGAACTGCGATCCTCTATCATAGATGATGGATACTAGAACTCCATGAAGTCGGACAATTTCATTCATAAATATCTGTGCATACCTGACTCCACCATATGCAGCCTTCATTGGCAAAAAGTGTGCTGATTTCGTCATTCGATCTACAATCACCCATACCGAGTCATAACCTCTAAGAGTTCGTGGTAGCCTGGTGACAAAATCCATAGTAATTCTTTCCCATTTCCTCTTTGGAATCTCAATTTGTTGTAGTAGTCGTACGGGTCGTTGATGCTCAGCCTTGACCTGCTGACAAGTCAAACAACTAGAAAAAAAGTTAGCAACATCTTTCTTCATACCTTCCTACAAACATAATTGCTTAAGGTCATGGTACATTTTTGTGGATCCAGGATGTATAGTTTATTTACTATTGTGAGCTTCTTTAAGAATAGCATGTCTTAACCCATCTATGTTTGCTACACATAGCCTGTCACCCATTCGAAGAACACCATCACTTTCATCAATCATTCCTTGCTTTTACTAGCTAAAGTCTCATCCCAGTATTTGCATAATCGTTCATCCTCATATCGGGTGGCCCTAATGCACTCAACTAATGAAGACTTAGCCTGAGCACAAGCCAGCAATGCCTCTGGATTTTTGATACTAGATATGGTACATGTATTTTCTAGTCTCTGAATATCTTTGGCCAAAAGTCTCTTTGCAAGGTCTATATGTGCCAAACTCCTCATAGATTTTCTGCTCAATGCATCAACTACCACATTCTCGTTTCTAGGATCATACAAAATATAAAATCATTGTCTTTGAGTAGTTCCATCTAATGACGCTGCCGAAGATTTAGATCTCTCTGCTGAAAGATATACTTCAGACTTTTATGGTTAGTATAAATCTCACATGTTTCTCCTTATAGATTATGTCTCCAAATATTTAGAGCAAATACCACTGCAGCCATCTCAAAATCATGTGTAAGATAGTTTTTCTCGTACTTTTTCAATTTCTCGAAGCATAAGCTATAACACAACCATTTTGCATTAGAACACATCCTAATCCCACCCTCGAGGCGTCACAAAATACTATAAATCCTCCAGAATCTGATGGTAAAGCTAATATTCGTGCAGTTGCTAAACATGTTTTGAGTTTTTGAAAGATCAGCTCACATTCCTCCGTCTACTGAACTTTGCATTTTTTGTGTTAGCTTGGTCAGGGGTGCTGCTATTATGGAGAAATTATGCACAAAATGCCTGTAATAGCCTGCTAAGCCTAAAAAGCTGCGAATCTCTGTAGGAGAAGTGGGTCTGGGCTATTTCTGCACAACTTTGGTCCTCTTAGGATCTACCATAATTCCATCTTTGGACATAACATGTCCCAGAAATGCTACCGAGTCTAGAGAATTCACACATCGAGAACTTAGCATAAAGTTGATGTTTTTGCAATGTCTATAACACAGTCTTGAGATAATTCTCGTGTTCTCCTTAGCTACGAGACTATCTCAGGATATCATCAATAAATACTATTACAAAGCTATCCAAAAATGGCTTGAACACTCTATTCATTAAATCCATAAATGCAGCTGGAGCATTTGTCTGTCCGAAAGGCATCACAAGAAACTCATAGTGCTCCTATCGAGTTCTGAAAGCAGTCTTAGAAATATCTTCATCTTTGATTCTAATTTGATGATAACCAGAACGGAGGTTAATCTTTGAAAAGTGGGCAGCTCCTTGTAATTGATCAAATATGTCACCTATACGTGGCAAAGGATATTGTTATCTTGTTCAACTTCCTATAGTCAATGCATATTCTAAAGGATTTGTCTTTCTTTTTTACGAACAGTGCTGGTGCACCTCATGGTGACAGACTAGGTCTAATAAAACCCTTATCTAACAAATCCTGTAACTGTTGCTTTAGCTCCCTCAGCTCTGCTGGTGACATTCGCTATGGGGTATCGATATGGGTTGTGTGTCAGGTAGCAAATCAATACCAAAGTCTATTTCTCGTACTAGAGGAAATCTTGGTAAATCCTCGAGAAATACAAAAAATTCTCTCACTACTGGCAATATTCTATACTAACTATTTCCTTTCTTGTATCATTTACAATAGCTAAGAGTCCGAAGAAACCTTTCTCTAGAAGTCGTTGAGCCTTCATAAAAGATACAATTTTACAAGCCTCTGGAACTTGACTCCCCTTTAGAATAAAACTAGGTTTATTTTGATATCTCAAACATAACTATTTTTGCATGACAATCGACTATAGAATAACAAGAAGATAACCAGTCCATTCCCATCAACATGTCAAAGTCAATCATATCAAGTATAATAAGGTCAGCTAGAGTATCTCTACTTTCAACCCGAATGTGACAAGCACGATACACGTATTCAGTTAATAGAGACTCTCCAACAGGAGTAGCAACTAGAAAAGGATCATGCAATAACTCAGGCTGTCTACTAAACCTCAAAGCAAAGTATAAGGAGACATAGGAGAGAGTAGATCCCAGATCAATTAACACATGTTCATCAAATGAATAGACAGAAAGGATACCTGTAACCTCAGCATTCGAGGCTTGAGCATCCCATCTAGTAAATGCAAAAACTCTCACCTGAACTCTAAATGCATTCCCTTATCCTTCATTCACAATAGCACGGGCTCCAGTACCCCGACCTCTATTTCCTGTACCTGTAGCACCTGAAATATTATGAGTTGTCTGAGTCGGTGCAGCTGACTCAATAGAAGTATGTTGAAATACTCGGAGGCTGAGAGAAATCCCTCAAGTGATGTCCCAACTGGCCACACCGAAAGCACTCTCCAGTTAGAACACGACATTGGCCCAAATGTGATCTACCACAGGTCTTGCAAATTGGAGTAGTGGCGTATATCTGCCCAAAATTACGATGTCCAGATGCTGACGATCCCCTAGTACCCTGTCTATAATGTGGTATGTATGTGGACTATGAAGACATATGTGTCCCTGTCGGAGAACCCTGTTGTTGTTATTATTGTTGTGCCTGATTTCCCAATCTTCTATTTTCACTAAAAATGCCACTGGAAGCCCCTCCTATTTTGGCCTTATTACATAAATCACTAGCTGCAAGCTCCTCATGTAACTTGTTTTCAAATTTTCTAACAAGGTCGACATACATCAGAGTAGGCTAAAGTTTTCATCGTGGGGCTACTATTGTGTATAGACGACCAACCAATCCACCAACTAACCTTTGAACTCGAGCTTGTTCGGTAGGAACTAAGTGAGGAGCATATATAGTCAGCTTACAAAACTTAGTGTTATATGTTGACACATCCATATTTGGAGTCTAAACTAATCTCTCAAAGTCTGTAGCATATTGTTGCGTCAGGCTGTCTGGAAGAAAACAATTCTTGAACAACTTAGTAAACTCATCCCATGTTGGTGGTGGTGCTCCTGCTGGCCTTCCTAGCAATACCGTTTCATACCATGTCTCAGCCATATTCTCTAGTTTGTACGCTGCGAGCTCTACGGCTCTCTCACTGGAACATCCAAGAGCACGTAATTCCTTAAGTGTATCATCCAAGAAACTTTGAGGATCTGCTGAATTATCGGAACATGTGAATTTTGGTGATTTCAATTTCAGAAACTCTTGTAGGGATATTTCCTTATTGCCGAAGTCCGAGTCCGTGTAGGTGCTTGTATCTATAAAGTAGCCTGAGGAGCTGAAATTCCTCCATAAGTAGGCACCTATGCCTCTAACATATTCAATAACCTTTCCACTGCATCTGTAGGTAAGGCAACAGTAGGTACAATAGTTGGCACTGATAGTGGAGCGTTCTGAACTCCCTGCTATTGTACTTGATCTGCATAACTACTTGGGGTTGGCCCATGTTCCCAACTTGAAGTTGAGGAGCAATCTGTCTTCTAGTTTGATGAACCGAACTTGACCTCCATCCCAGGTAGCACCACGCCCAGCACCATGTCCAGCAGATGAGGGTGTGCTTCTCCTAGCCGTCTATGAAAGAAATATTCCAAGTCAATCTCAAGTTATCTCAACGTACGATTAAAGAATGAAAGAAGGGGAAAAATTCTTAGATGTTCAGTAGCCTCGAGATCATAAGTATGGGCGCCTATATACCCACGAACAAGACTCTACTAAAAATTTCTCCATGACTTGGGACTTAAAGCTCAAGCTCTGATACCAAACTTTGTCATGACCCAATTTAGGATCATGACCGGCACCTAGGAGCAAGAGCCCCCAAGTAAACCTCACCGGAATTTACAGAAAATCGAACAGAGTTTCCCCTGTTTTTGGATTACCCCAAAAGACAACAACCAAACATCCTAATATCATACCAAACAATTGACAACCAATGTATCAATCAAAACGAGTCTCCACCATTTCTAGTCAACCCACTGACAACCAAAATACTAATTTATCTCCAACCTTGATAATAAAGAACGATACTCAACATAAGACTATAATAACAAAATAATACTCATGACACTAAGATATTGACTATTGAACGACTCATAGAATTCAAAGAAAGACCATGAAAATAATAAAATCTCCGTCCACGTGAACAAGTGCGAGGGTGACCAAGAACTATCAACCTTTCCCCCTTAATTAACAAAATCCTCCCCAACGTCAACTAGTGTGTCTGTAAAAAAAATTAGCGGAAAATGAGTCACTAGCTTAGTAAGTAATAACACTTAACTACAACCATTTTTATTTGGGGACAAGTTAGAAAACATGCTAGTAGCTCAAACAGAAAATAACATAAAAATGCCTTGGAAGAAACGAAAAAATTTTCACTCTCATCATGTTTTTTTTCTTGTAGTATAATACAATTAACAATTCAGTAATAAGCTCGGCAACCACTGTATAATATCAATATTCACATTTTGGGAGGTTTCAATGAACGGAACATGTAATCGGTATAACTGTGGAGTTCTTCTCAAGAAGTCAAATATAACATCAGTCCCTACTCGAGAAAAAACGGTAACAGTATGCTAGTTTTACCTTTCTACTAGCGAAAGCTATAACTGTATTCTGTAACTGGTAAATACAAGATGCACCAGGTATAACGAACCCGCCGTTAGCTATGGGATCCTTCAAAGTCTATTCCCATTTATACTTGTCTCTATATCCATATATATTCTTAGGAAAATATATTAAAAAAATATGGGGTATTTCGGTTCTTACCATATCATATAATTTTATTTGATAACAGTTTCAAGTAGCGGTAAAACATATCTAGTGACAATTATTTAAAATCACGGTATTAATCTCAAATAACTATTTCGGTATCATATTAATGAAAAGACTTGTCCCACACGTAACTCAAAATAATTGGTTACATATTCACAATAAATATCATGTGTAAATCATGCAAGTTGAAAAAACACAAATTGCGGTAAGATTACTATTCACAGTACTCGTGCCGAAATACCAAATGCTTCACCTCAAGAAATTTGTACTAATTCCTCCAATCAATCTATAATTACATAAATCCATCTCATGTTAATTGTCTCATTTAGGATAAATCCATTGCTAATTTAGAATACCCAATCATCCGAGTTCACGTTTGAGTCTTAGTTTGTGGATTTATATTTAATCATAGAACTAGTCCATAATTCCATCAATTTCAAACTATTTAGTTTAATTTATTCCTCTAAAATTTGACCTATTAGTGTTTAAATCAAACCTTTATAGCCTTGTTATCTCTATAGTAATTGTGTGTGTGTG
The DNA here is from genome assembly GCA_034376525.1 of Nicotiana benthamiana. NCBI lineage: Eukaryota > Viridiplantae > Streptophyta > Magnoliopsida > Solanales > Solanaceae > Nicotiana > Nicotiana benthamiana. The sequence continues at coordinate 37,203,167 of CM067327.1, forward strand.
TGTATATATATATATATATATATATATATATATATATATATATATATATATATATATATATATATAGGAGAAAGTTGATATTAAATTCTTTTGTACTACATGAAATTGTATAAATATAGTGAAATAATTCAATAGATGAGGAGAATAAGGTTAACCTCTTGATTCGAATGAGAGTATTAATACTTTGAATTTCAACTCCCAATTCTTCTCAAGACCTTTGCCTAAAATTTCTTTCTTCTTCTCTTTTTCCCTTTTTCTTTTTCTGTTCGTTTTACTTTTTGTCGTTTCGAAGCTTTCTGTTTCGTTTTCCTTATAAGGGTATTTGATAACCCTTTTTCAATTCTTTGTTGGAAGATAGGAAATGGGCCCTTTCGGCACTTTATTTAGGAACTTTTACATCCTTATGCCATATAGGAAATTATGTTACCCTCAATGTTAAAGGTTTGATAATTACATTTAATATACATAATTACCACGTATATACTATTAGTGATTTTTAATTGTATTAATACACTCCAAATTTAATGGTAACGTATATTCCTTCTAATACCACTCCCCCCACATTTCTCTCTCCAATTCCCACACCTTCACCCACGTTTCCTACCACACCCATGATTTTTGTATCAAAATCCCATTATTTCTTCTATATCCATGGCTATCGGCACCTCTTCAATCTTGTACCAATTTTTTTGTGCCCGCGGAAGATGAGCACAAGCCTAGTCGATTTGATGGTTATGATTTCGGGTTCCTTTAGTAAAATAAGAGGAAAGGAAAAGAGCAGCAATTCCATTATTGACAGCCATTAAAAAGCATTGAAGCTTTAAATTCAAATTTGAATTTTCAAAAATCATTATTTGTTTGGATTAGGTTTTGTTGTAAATAACCGAGAATATGGTTTGGAGTTTATATCTCAATTTTGAGGGGTTTTGGTGAAGACTAGAATTGATTTTGGCTGAGTTTCAGATTGAAACTCGAAGAATCAGAAGAAGAAAAAGACATGGCATACGTTATATTGCAACAATTGTAGATAAATTATAGAAAAATTGTAGACTGTTGTTTATTTATTTTTGAGCTTTTGTGTTTAAAATTTTGATGGGAGCTTGTTATTCCACTTCATGTATTTTGGAGCTAACTTGTGTAGAGGAGAAGATGTTTTTTAAGTTATTGTAATGATCCGACCAGTCGTTTTGAGCTCTGGCACTTCGTTTAGAAGTTTGAGGCCATGAGCAGCTTCATTTCAGGAATGACTTGTACGCATGGTCAGAATTGAATTTTGGGAAGTTCATAGTTAATTTGGAAAGGGAATTCTCATTTCAGAAGCTTTATGTTAGAAGACTTAACTAAGATTGGATTTCAGAGTACACGACCTTGAAATCGAGATCTGAAGGTTCCAACAGGTTCGTATGATGGTTTCATGCTTAAGTGTATGCCCAGTTCAGGTTTTGGATGACCAAGGATCATTTTCGTGCTTATTGTGTACGTTAACTTTTTGAAAGAAATTTCATTTGTTTGGCTTGAAGTGCATTTCACTGTTATCGATATCTATTTGGGATTTCTGAGTCTGAGAGTAGCTCCACATGGTAATTCTGGAGTTGGGAGCATGATTTGGAAGTGAATTTGGAGGTCCGTTGGTCATTTTGGAGTCATTTGGCTAAAGATAGAAAATTGAAGGTTTTTGAAAAGTTTGATCAGAAGTGGGCTTTTTGATATCGGGGTCAGTTCAATTCTGAAAGTTGGAGTAGGTCCATAATATCAAATATGACTTGTGTGCAAAATTTAAGGTCAATCGGACGTGATTTGGTAGGTTTAAACATCGAAAATAGAAGTTTGATTTCAAAGTTCATTAAGCTTGGATTGGGGAGCGATTCATGGTTCTTGCACTGTTTGATATGATTTGAGACATCGAGCAAGTCCGTATTATATTTTTAGACTAGTGTGGGCATTTGGTTTGGATCCCCGGGGACTCGGGTATGACTAGGGATAGATTCAGAGTGATTTGCTAAGAAATAGGATTGCTGGTACTGGTATGATCGCATGTGATGCATTGATCGCAAATACGACCTTGCATTTGCGAGTTTGTGTTCGTATTTGCGATCCTGGGCTTCTAAGGGAAAGTTTGCTTTTTCGAATGACGGATCGATTTTGCGAGGCTATCACCTTCGCAATTGTGAAGGATATTGTCGCAAATATGACCTGGATAGGATGGGCTAGGCTTCACATTTGCGATGCAATTGTCGCAAATGCGACATCGAAATTGCGAGCCTAGAGTCGCAAATGCGACTTCTGCGTCTGGGGCTGTGGCGTTTTATTCCGAGACTTTGGCTATTTTCCTCATTTTCCACTTGGCCTTAGGCGATTTCTGAGAGCATCTGAGTAAGGATTTCATCATCATCAAAAGAGGTAAGTGATTTGTACACATCATAAGTTAAATACATAGATTATGGGTAGATTTAACATGTAAAAATTAAAGAAAATTGAGGGTATTATATGAAAAACCTAGAATTTGGCAAAAACATGATTTAACAATATTCTTGATCCTTAGGTTATGAGGAACAATATTCTTCAAAAGATTTTCAGAATCCGGGCACTTGGTCCCGGTAAAGAATTTTAGGAACCTTGCATTAGGGTTGGGAAATTGGTTTAATAATTACAATATGAAATTTTGAGCATGTATTGACTAGTTTTATCCTATTTGAATAGTTTTGGATCGTTTGACTCCAAATAGGAGGTTTGAGCGCGTTCTTGAAATCGGAATATAGGCTTCTGAGCAAGGTGAGTCTCTTTTTTAACCTTGTTAGAGGGAATTGTCCTTATAAGTGAAATAATTAATTATGTGCTCCAATTTGTGGGGGCTATGTATGCACGAGGTGACGAGAGTCTGTGCATATCTACTATTATGTTTAAGTCCGAGTAGTCTAGGATCCAAAAGCATGCTATACTTGGAACATCTGTAATCTTATTGACATTTGGATTGCTTATATTTCTAAAAGGATTAAACTTCATTTTCTTAAATTGCTAAAAGAGAATTGAATTTTATTTGGATAAATGTTCCCTGACAAATTTTTAATTTGCTGTTTGAGCATGTATTTCTACGTGTACCTGCTTCACATGTATGATTCGCGAGCAGGGTAATAGATGTATCTATGGTTCGTGTTGTTCGAATCTCGGCAGTGCACGGTTTAAATATTGTTGGATTGGGCCGTACGACCTCAGCATGGTTTGTGCATTCTTGTATTGCTTGCCTTGAGATTTATTGATATTGATATTTACTATTTCCGACTTGAGTTAATTGAAAACTAATGGATTATGAATCCGGAGACCGTTAATATAAAAAGGAACTTTCACATGTTCGTGACTTACTTGAAATTTCTGTCATTCTTAGTAAATCCATGATTATTCGCATTAATAATATATCATTATTGGACCAGTAGTAAGTGTCGAGTTGACCATCTCGTCTCTACTTCTTCGAGATTAGACGGGATACTCACTGGGTAAACATTATTTTCGTACTCATACTAAACTTCTGTACATTTTTGTTACACAGGCACATGCATCACTAGTGGCCTAGTGCACGTAGCAGCATGGTTGATAGGGAGACTTAGGTGAGCTGTATTTTTCGAGACGACCCGCAACCAGCAAGTCTCTTTCAGATTATTGTATTTACTTTCTGTCGAATTTGTATTCTGGACAGCTATTGTATTATATTGTTTCCTAGAGATAGCTCATGCGATTCTGACACCGGGTTCTAGAATGGTAATAGGAATGTTCAATATTAAGTTTGTTAAAGACTTTATGGTTATTTCTATAAATTTCATTATTTGTTATTTAATGTATAAAGAAAATGATTTCAACAAATATAAAAACATTTGAAATTTAATTAAGTATTTTGGTTGGCTTGCCTGACGGCAGTGTCCGGCGCCATCATGACCCTTAGTGGATTTTGGGTCATGACAGTTATGCAAATTGCTATACCTTTAAATTCAAGAAAGTATGGTTGTATTGTATTTAAAGAGGTGTGAATTTGTAGAATAGGTTAAACGTGAGGAATACGTCAAATAAGACTCACAATGACTTGTTTTCAACATTTAATCTACAACAAAACTACATATCATTTGAAAAATTAATATGAAATACATAATTTCAATGTTTATACAAATTATCTACAAAATTTTTATAAACTCTTCATAACAGAATTTATCTTATTTTCTTGCATGTTCGTCTGAAATACTAAAGTTACTTGATATGCCAACATCTCCCGTTATAGAGGAACACAACTTATCTACAATTTTTTACAACTTTCACATATTATTTTCACCCAATTAAATATAAATATAATAACATAAAATTTGAGCTTTGCGTTTTTGTGTTAAAAGTTTTGATAGAAGCTTGTTATTCCATTTCGTATGCTTTGGAGCTAACTTGTGCAGAGGAGAAGATGTTTTATTAGTTTTATATACTGATATATCTTTAAATTCAAGAAAGTATGTTGTATTGTATTTAAAGAGGCGTAAATTAGTAGAATAGGTTGAATTTGAGGAATGGGTCAAATAAGACTCATAATGGCTTGTTTTTTACATTTAATCTACAATAAAACTACATATCATTTGAAAAATTAATATGAAAATACCGAATTTCAATGTTTCTACAAATTATCTACATAATTTCTACAAATTGTTTATAAGAATTTATCTTTATTTTCTTACATGTTCGTCTGGAATACTAAAGTTACTTAATATGCCAACATCTACCGTTATAGAGGAATACAACTTATCTATAATTTTTTACAACTTTCACATATTATTTCTAGCAAGTTAAATATAACTACAATAACATAAAATTTGAGCTTTGCGTTTTTGAGAATACTTGTGCAGAGGAGAAGATGTTTTTATGATATATATGTTGCTATTCCTTTAAATTCAAGAAAGTCCGGCTTTTTAACTTGTTTGAGCCTCTTTCTTATTTTCAGGTATGACTTTAACAAAATAGGGAGTCTCGACCAGCGAGCACATCTCGGAGGTGAGAAGAGAAGGGTTTCACGGCAGTTTATATATAGTTAAGATAATATTAAAGCGGTAAAAGGTAACATTTTACACATTAAGTCAACATGTAAAATCATATAATAAATAAAGTCGAATACAACGATTATTCTAAGCTCAAACTCTTGAACCTTGAACTAGAGATTCTGGGTTCAGTCCCCAGCAGAGTCGCCAGAGCTGTCACACCTTCTTTTGGATACTACAACCCGGCGAAGGGAGTAGATAAGAGAGTTTTTCCAATTAAAGGACAATCGAAACGAGATTCAATTATTTAAGAGAACTTTAGAGTCTCCACTTGGGATATTTATGGTGTCCCACGTCACCATTTAGAATCCCGAATCGAGGAAAGAATGACTCTGTTTAACAATCCGCGAACTAGAAATCTGGGTAAGGAATTCTGTTAACTCGGGAGAAGGTGTTAGGCATTCCCGGATTCCGTGGTTCTAGCACAGTCGCTCAACTGTTATATTTGGCTTAAATTATCTAATTTTAGACAATTATGCACCTATGTGCATTTTGAATCTTTTAACTACTTTTATTATTATTTTTAAATAGAACTGAAACGTCGTTAAGCATGCCTCAAACCGCGTCAAATAAATGCACCCGTGGTTTTTGACACATTCCAACTTCGTTGAGATTTAGATTTGGGTCACATATATGTGCACCCAAATTTAGGAAATATAAATTATTAAACTAACGCGCCTAAAGCAATTATACATTTGCAACTTTGCGAGGGCCATGGAAATTACTAAATGGCACGCCTCGGAATCTAAGTATAAATTCAAGATTAAATCGAGGGACATGCAATTGTTATTTTGTTTGGGATAGTGCGTCTAAATTTATTATTTAATAGGGCAATTCTGAAACAACTATTATTTTCTACTAAATTTGTATCTAATAAAACCTAATCAATGAACATTGCACAACTTATCCCTCAAACTCGAACAATTAGGCTTCGAAATGAGCCCAATGAGGAGAAACCTTTTATCCAGCCTTACCATACTAGCCACTCACGAAATTCAGCAAATTAAGACCCATTTGGGCTGTGCATTAATCAAGCTGAGGACCAGCTCATCATAGAGGGGCTGTTGAGCCCTGATCCTTAGTGGATCCAATCCACACGAGATCCCAATTGGATTATAAACTTGTATGATTGCACTACCAACAACTTTTAATGATAGAAATATATGTTTAATCCTTGGAAGCAGGCTGTTAATTACTCAACTAATACGTATAAAATTCGGGAAATCAATATGAAACACCTAATTAAGACCTGGAACTTAGACACATGACCACTGATTTTGAAACAAAATTAATCATTGAAATGCTTTCATACTTGAGCTTGAGCATATATATAAACTTTCATAAATAAAAAAACTTGACTCCAAGTTTCATGCTATTGAAGTAAAACAAACACCACGCTCATGATGTCCTATTGATGATTAACAATTTTCAAGACCTTAAATATATTTGACTTACCCTAGCATTACACTAGACAGCTATACCATTACAAATTATAATGTCATGAGAGTGAGTTTACAGTCCTTATACAATCCATATACAAACCCAAAGAAATAGAACGAATTATATAAGCAGACCCATATGGTAATCTATCTAACATACACAAATCCGAAGACATAAATTAAGCTACACAGGCAGTTATGTAGTATCTCCTATCCAACTATAGCCATTCCATAGTCTAAGTAGAATAAATCAGGAAGCAATACTTCCTTTCCATTTAAATTAAAAGAATTAAATCAAGCAGCTTTTGGATGTGTACCTGGAATAAAGCAAATGGAAAGACCTATGAGTAGGTAGTTAAGAGAATAATAGCAATAGCAGCAACAAATCTTCAGCAAATGCAGCAAATAGGCTAAGCTCAATTCCCAGATTCGAATAGAAAGAATTGTCAAATAAATCAAGATATTGATATAGAGCAGATAATCTCCAGGAAACCAACACAAAGACCTCGAAGATAACCCTAATACACTCAGAATTACTTAGAATTGCATCCAACCAGGCATATGGGATCCTAACACCTCAAAACACCTATATTTCAAGTCTTTTCAGCTGATTCAGATTAGCAGTTCAAATTGAGTATTGAGACTTGGAATTAATTACGAGGAAAATCACCCTAATGAAGCAACATTTAGGAAATTTTAGACTCTAAAATTCTTTTCAGAATTTCCTGGGAATTTTAGTGAATTTAGATGACGTTAAGAGTGCAAAAATCTTTGGAAGTTTTTAGGGATTTTTCTTCTTCTTTTTTCCAAATTAAATCCTAAAATCAAAATTAACTCCTAATAAATTCATTCTACCAAATTAGTTAGTTCTAAATGACAATTGTCACAAATAATTAAATGTAAAAGAAAGACTGCAACAATTCTAGAAATTAAAATTAAAAGCAAAAGTAAACTAACTCCTAATTACTGATTAATCCCTAAAATACGCAAAATTACTCTAAATGCAATGCATATATTTTTGTATTTTTATGAACTAAAAATGCACACACGAATGCAAGCAAATAACAGAACATGCCACAAAATCATCCGAAATTAAAAATAATTAAAAATAACAAAAGTATTTGTTTGAAATTATAGGAGTAGTTCATATAGGCAAAAATCACGTGCTCACAATGAGCATAGACTTGATGAACAAGGTTCTTCAAGCAAAACTTCTCTTGAGTATGCCTCATGTATCAAAATAGAAAAAGCTTTGTAAGAGATCAATGAATTAAAAAAAACATGTCACAGGAGCATACTGATTAGAGTATGAGACTGAGTAAGCATTAGTCTGGATATTCACATAAAATTAGAACTTCTAACCAAACAAAATAAAAATTCCCTTTTTTTCATTGCATTCTGAACTGGACCTGATTAGGTGATCTTAGTCATTCCTAATTCTAACCTAATCCTTTCAATGTTTTCTCTAATTAGTGCTTTTGTGAAGATGTCAGCTATTTGTTTATTAGTAGCACAAAATTCTATGGAGATTGATCCTTTCTCATAGTTATCTCTCAAGAAGTGGTGTCTAACATCTATTTTCTTTGTCCTTTTATGATGAACAGGGTTCTTTGTCATACTTATAGCACTAGTGTTATAAAAAAATATTGGAATATATCCCATTTCAATTCCAAAGTCTACCAGTTGTTGTTTGATCCATAGCAATTGGGCACAACAAAAAGTAGCCGCAACATATTCAGCTTCAGTAGTAGATAGGGCTACTGAGTTTTGCTTTTTGGTAGCCCATGACACTAGACATGATCCCAAGAAATGTTCCATACCTGAAGTACTCTTCCTATCCATCAAGTACCTGCATAATCAGCATCAGCAAATCCTACTAGATCAAAGTTACTACCTTTGGGATACCAAAGACATAAATCAGTGGTGCCTTTCAGATATCTCAATATTCTCTTGACAACTGTCAAATGTGACTCCTTTGGACTTCCCTGGAAACGAGAACAAAGCCCTACACTTAAAAAAATGTCAGGTCTGCTAGTAGTAAGATACAAGAGTGAACCAATCATTACCCTATACAGCTTTTGATCAACTCATGAACCATGTTCATCAATATCTAATTTTGTGGCAGTTGAAATAGGTGTATCTATTTCTTTAGCGTCCTCCATTTTAAACCTTTTGATTAGTTCTCTTGTATACTTCTGCTGCTGGATCATGGTCCCATAGGGACTTTGTTTGCTACATGCCTAGGAAGAAGTTTAATTGACCCATCATACTCATTTCAAACTCACTCCCCATTATTTTTGCAATGTCATTACTCAGCGTATCAGTAGTAGCCCCAAATATTATGTCATCAACATATATTTGTACAATAAGAAGGTCTTTACCTTTTTCCTTTAGGAACAAGGTGCTATCAATTTTACCTCTTTTGTACCCATGCTCCAGTAGGAATTTTGATAGTCGCTCATACCACGCTCTTGGGACCTGTTTGAGCCCATATAGAGCCTTGTCCAGCTTGTACACATGCTCAGGACATTCCTTGCTTTCAAATCCTGGAGGTTGGTTTACAAAAACTTCTTCATTGAGGTAGCCATTTAAGAAGGCACTTTTAACATCCATCTGATGGAGAGTGAATTCCATATGTGCTGCAAAGGCAATGAGGAGTCTGATTGCTTCTAATCTAGTAACTGGAGCAAAGGTATGATCATAGTCAATGCCTTCATCTTGGCTGTAGCCTTGAACCACTAGCCTTGCCTTGTTTCTTGTGACAGTTTCATCCTCATCAAGTTTGTTCCTGAAGACCCATTTGGTACCGATGACTTATCTATCCTTGGGTCTTGGAATTAGATGCCAGACTTGACTTCTTTCAAATTGGTTAAGTTCCTCCTGCATAGCATAGATCCAATCTGCATCCTGCAGCCTCAACAACATTTTTAGGTTCAATAAGAGACAGAAAAACATCGAATGCACATGGATTCTTTAGTTGTGATTTGGTTTTGACTCCAGATGTTGGATCAGTGAGGATGTTCTCAATGGGATGAGAAATTTGATACGTGTGAGGCTTCACGACCAACTTGTTTCTGCTGAATGTTTTAGCTATTTGCTGAGAGTCAGGTTCATGAACAGGTTCCTTCAAGGGGTTCATTTCAATTCCTCTTTGATTTCTTCCCCCTGTCAGGATGCCTTGTAAGGAAAAACCTGTTCCACCACTTGTTCCTTCAGTAGGTGCTTCTTTAACTTGAGCTTATGCTTCACCCAAGTCTTTGACCAATCTGATGGCTTCATCTTCATATTCATGTCCTTCAGAAAGAATGCTAGTTTCATCAAACACAACTTGCACACTTTCTTCTACGCACAAAGTTCTTTTATTAAACACTGATATGCTTTGCTATGTGAAGAATATCCCAAGAATACTCCCTTATCACTTCTGGGATAAAACTTACCTAGGGAGTTTATTCCATTATTGTGCACATAGGACTTGCAACCAAATGCCCTAAGATGGGATATGTTTGGTTTTCTCCCTTTAAGTAACTCATAGGGAGTCTTCTCAAAAAGAGGTCTAGTCATGCATCTAGTTATTGTGTAACATGCAGTATTTACAGCCTCTGTCCAGAAGGTGTGGGGTAATTTACTTGAGAAAAGTATGGTCCTTGCCATATCCTCAAGAGTCCTATTCATTCTTTCAACTACTCCATTTTGTTGAGAAGTCCTAAGGGCAGAGAAGTTGTGATTTATACCATTTTCATCACAATACTCAAAATTTTGCATTTTCAAATTTAGTTCCATGATCAGACCTGATAGATGCAAGTTGATTTCCTAATTGTTTATGAGTTTTTGTCACAAAAGCAGTAGCCATTTCGAAGGCCTTATCTTTAGATGTCAGAAATAGTACCCAGGTAAATCTAGAGTAATCATCAACAAGCACCAACACATATTTCCTTCCTCATCTGCTCATGGTTCTCATTGGACCACAAAGATCCATATGAACCATTTCCAACGTCTTGGACGTACTTACCATTTTCTTTGATTTGAAGGATGACCTTACCTACTTCCCCCCTTGTACATGCCTCACAAACTTTGTCTTCGTGAACTGATATTAGGTAATCCTATTACCAAGTCCTTGGAGACTAATTTGTTTAGCTGATTTAGACTGGCATGGCCATGTCTTTTGTGCCACAGAAGGGGATCATTGTCTAACACACTTAAGCATGTGAGTTCATTTTTTGAAAGAGTTGACAAATATATGATGTAATATTGTTAAATTTCTTTCGCTGCAAAACAACCTTGTCAGTGATAAGGTTAATCACAAAACATTTGGTAGAGGTAAAAGCCACAAGGTTGCCTCTGTTACACAATTGTGACACACTTATTAAGCTGTATTTTAAACCATCTATAAGGTAGAAATTCTCTGTGGAGTGAGAATCAGTCTTGCCTACCTTTCAAACCCCAATGATCTCACCTTCATTTCCATTACCAAAGGAGACATTACCTCATTTTAGGTTCTCAACTGAAAAGAACCGGTCCTTTTCCCCAGTCATGAGCTTCGAGCAGCCACTATCCATATACCATATTTGGCTCCTCCCTTTCACTTGGACATGCAAAATGGAAATCACGGGTTCGTTTTAGGAACCAAACTAGTTTGGGTCCATTTTTTAAGTAAAAGGATTTATCAAATTCCTTTTTGCCATCCGGGTAACTTATTCTTTTCTTTAACAAAGATTTTGTTCCTTTGACTGGCCATTTCTTTTGCATTACATTCATATTTGTAATGACCAGTCTTACCGCAGTGTGTGCAGATTTTGTTTTCAGGGAGAGTGAGGTACTTGCTTTTTGGGTTCCATTTAGGAGCTTGAGTCCCATAGCCAAGTCCTCTTTTGTTACTGTTGTGATGCTCTTGTAACCAGGAGAGAGCATCAGAGGTATGGTTCCACTTGCAAGTTCTGTCTAGTTCATGTTTTACCTTTCCTAGATCTTCTTTTAACACTTTAATGAATTCATCTTTTCTGTACAATTCATCTTTCATTTTTCCCAGATTTTCTTCTAGTGTGAAATATGAGTAATCAGCTATCTTCTTTCCTGTTACTAATTTTAATTTCAGATTCTCAGACCTAAGTTCTAAGACATTGTTGTCAAGTTGAAGAACCTGGTTATTCAACTCAGCATTTTTTTATCACTCTCATTTGCTCTTGACTCTAGACTTCTATATTTTAGTTTTAGGATCACACATTCCCTAGACAGAACTTCCTTCTCATTGTTGATTATCTCAGACTCATCAATGAAGTCTATTAATAGCTCAGCAATTTTTATTTAGACAAGAATTTAATCTTGTCTTTGAGATGAAGAATACTTACTTCTTGTTCATCGCCTGATTCTCCGATGGCCATTAAAGCTTGCTCCTCCTCAGTTTCATCTTCGGAGTCTTCATTTGAGGTTTGTCCCCAAGCAGCAACCCTAGCTTTAGGTAAACCTTTGCATCTCCTTGGTTAAACCTGTTCCTTCTTCCTGTTTCTTCGTTCAGATCTTTCCTTTTTCCACTCAATTTCCTATTGAGGACGGTTCTTGATCATGTGGTCAGTATTGCCACACTTGTAGCATCCGTCATTTGCATATTTCTCTGGAGCTCTTGTTTTATAGAAGCTTGTACTTCTTGAAGAACTCTTTCCTCTCATTAGATACGTTTTGAAATCCCTGGTGATCATAGCCATTTCATCATCTTCTAGTTCTGCACCTTCAGTAATTCTTAGAGCTAATCTTATCTCCCTTTTTGGGGTATCCATCTTCATGGTTTGTCACCTCATTTCATAGGCACTTAAATTTCCAATCAGTTCACCCAGTCTGAGAGTGGCAATGTTCTTGGATTCTTGAATGGCAGTAACTTTGATTTCCCATGTGACCGGAAGAACTCTTCTCAGAATCTTCTCAACCTTGTCTTCTGCAAGGATAGTCCTACCAAGAGATCCCAGTTCATTTGTTAAGGTTGTGAATCTAGTGTACATCTCCTGGATAGTTTCTCCTTCCTTCATAGTAAAATTCTCATATTGAGAGTACAGAAGTGTTTCTCTTGATGGGATCTTGCATTCAGTTCTTCCACCAAGAATAGTACATGCCATTGAAAATTGGAGGCCTAGCGGTCGATTGCCCTTCCCAGTATCCAGGTGGTTCACTCATTGTTGATCTTCTCCTAAGATTTAGCCTCTTCAAGGATAACCGGCTATGATACCAATTGATGTTCCAAACATCAGTACCACACAAGAGGGGGGTGATTTGTGTGGTGCCCAATTTTCACACTAGAAGAACCTTGTTCTTCTAAGTGTACTAACTATACATGTTTGCGGAATTAAGAGTGCATAAAATAAATAACACAAGGATTTTTACGTGAAAAAAACCTGGCTGAAAAGGTGACAAACTACGACGTACTTCTCAGTAGGATTTTCCCAAACATCCACTAAAGTCAATGATCCAAAACAGCATTTACAAGACTCTTGTAAACCTAAAGATTAACTCTAATCCCAGTGTGGCATACAACCTCAAGTGTTGCGACACTTTCAAGTTAACTCTAACTTGAATACTCAAAGTACCTAATACAATTTGCTTCTATAAAACCTGTAAAGGTACAATTTTAAATCACCTACTACAATAGAACTAGAATAAGAAAAACACAATGGAACTCGTTCTTCAATCTTGTTCAAGTAGCTGCAGGCGTGCACACTTGATCTCACGTAAATTGCTTGCAAAATAGTCTTGCTCTTTTGCTCTCAATAGCTCTAACTTCTTTGTATGTATGTGTGTACCTCTACAAGGGAGCAGTATTACTTTGATAGAGTTAGTAATCAGAGTTTGATGAAAACTCGAATTGCTGATCCTTAATCAAGTTGGAGTCCTAAACAATTCAAACTCCAATTCCTTATCCTAGATTCGGATATAGTTTTGTTCATATAAGGATACCTCTTCTCCCTATCTCTTATGCAATCTTTTTGATCAGTTTAGAAGATATTTAGAAGATATTGCTGCTCGATTCCAAAGGATTGTCTTCTTCACATGCATCTCATATGCATATGCTTTAACAACTGTGTCTCCTAAGATCGACCTGGTCCTTCACTGAGTTCATTAGTCATTCTTCAAAACTTCAACTGAAATGAGCCAACATTAATTTTAAACCTAAGACCCCTCTCCCTTTATTTGCTTTCATCTCTTCTTGTAAAACCATTCAAGTCTTTTTTTTATTTCTACCCTCTCTACTTATCTTCAAGAGTTTCCAACTTATTTGGAATATTATATGCAAGTCCCTCTATTTGAACCCCTAATTGCTTACTTGATTATATAAAGTCACAATTGTAACACGACCGTAAAGCAGACTAGTTGATCTTGAGGGGTGCCTAACACCTTCCTCTCGAGATAATTTCTAGCCCTTACCCAAACTCTTGTTCTTCAAACTTAAACCCTTTATAGTGTCCTAATAAACTTAATCATTAGGTGGCGACTCTTCAAATGTAAACCCAATTCCTAAATAGGAACGAGTTGTCCTCCCAAATGTCATAAACCAAATTTTGCGAGAAAAAGGGGGCGTTGAGAGCTGATCTATGCTAGTTCTTGACTGCCTCAATCTTCTTCGGGTCCACCTAAATACCCTTTGCTGATACAAATTGACCCAGAAATGCAATTGAACTTAGCCTGAACTCACACTTAGGGAATTTTGCGTAAAACTGACTACCTCTCAGAGTCTGAAGAACCGCTCTAAGGTGTTTCTCGTGATCCTCCTAGTTGCGGGAGTATATCAATATATCATCAATGAAAACAATCACAAATGAGTCAAAATAAGGCTTGAACACTCAGTTCATCAAGTCCATGAAAGCTGCTGGGGCATTTGTCAACCCGAATAACATAACAAAGAACACATAATGCCCATAATGAGTGCGGAAAGCTGTCTTAGGAACATCAGATGCCCTAATCCTCAACTGATGGTAGCCAGATTGCAAGTCAATTTTGGATAATACCCTAGCACCCTGAAGCTGGTCAAACAAATCATCTATCCTCGGCAATGGATACTTATTCTTGGTCATTACCTTATTTAATTGCCGGTAATCAATACACATTCTCGTTGACCCATCCTTCTTTTTGACAAATACACTGGTGCACCCCAAGGTGAGACATTGGGTCTAATGAAACCCTTCTCAAGCGAATCCTGCAACTGTTCCTTTAACTCTTTCAACTCAGGTGGGGCCATATTATATGGCGATATAGAAATGGGCTAAGTGCCCGGAACTAGATTAGTGCAGAAATCAATATCCCTATTGGGTGGCATGCCCTAGGTCTAAACGAAAGACATCAGGGAACTCACAAACAATGGGCACAGAATCAATAGAGGGAACCTCGGCACTAATATCACGAACATAGGCTAAATAGGCCTAAAACCCCTTCTCAACCATACGCTGAGCCTTCACATATGATATAACACTGCGGGTAGAACGACTGGGAGTCCCTCTCCACGCTAAACGAGGCATACCCGGAAATGTTAAGGTCATAATCTTGGCGTGACAGTCCAAGATAACGTGATAGGGTGATAATCAGTCCATCCCCAATATAATATCAAAGTCGGCCATTTCTAAAAGCAACAAATCTATACGAGTCTATAGACCCCTAATCACTACAGCACAGAAATGAAGGAGTTGATCGACCATGACAGAATCACCCACCAGCGTAGTCACATAGACATGAATACCTAATGTATCACAAGGCATGACCAAATACGGGGCAAAATATGATAACACATATGATGCTTAGACCTCGGATCAAACAATACTGAAGTATCTCTATCATATGCCAGAACCGTACTTGTGATAATCGCATCTGAAGCCTCTACCTCGGGCCTAGCCTGAAGAGCATAACATCGGGGCTGGACCCACCACTTTGATCTACCTCTTTGGGACGGCCTGCTACTGGCTGACCTCATCCTCTGGTGGTCTGAGCTCCGCCTCTATGACCTCTACCTCCACCTCTAGAACCTCTACCCCTACCTCTAGCTGGCTGAGCGAGCTGTGGAACACCTGGTGCCTACACCATGGCGTGAGAAATCTGATTCTGAGAGCCACCTAGCGTGCAATGGAAATACCTAGCAATGTGCCTCGTGTCACCACAAGTAAAACAAGCTCTCGGTTGCGGGGACTGACAACCTTGGAAACTCTAAAACGGTGGTGCACTAATAGGTGTTTGTGGTACTAAAGTATTGCGTCTGAGGACCACGGCTACCAGAAGCACCGTGAGAAACCTGGAGGGTTGACTGGAAAGGCCAAGAAGGAAGGCCCCTATCATACGAATCTTTACCTCAAGACGAGGCACTACTGAATCGACCTGACCGATGGGGTCTCTTGTCAACCCTATGACCACCCCCTATGACAATACCATCTCAATCCTCCAGGCCACATTGGCCGCCTTCTGAAAGGATATCTCGCTCCCAGCCTCTCTAGCCATCTAGAGATGAATAGGTTGAATGAGCCCATCAACAAACCATCTCACTCTCTCCCTCACAGTGGGAAGTGTAACAAGAGCATGGCGAGCCAAATCAATAAACTTGGTCTCCTACTGGGTGACTGTCATGGAGCCCTGATGGAGACACTCGAACTGGCTCCGATAGTCCTCTCGCTGTGTAATAGGGACAAACTTCTACAGACATAAATGCGTGAACTGCTCCCAGGTCATGGCTGGATGCTGGTCTAGCTAAACAATAATCCATCCACCAAGTCTTAGCGGATCCAGACAACCGAAATGTAGCAAAGTTAACTCTGTTGGTCTCAATAATACACATGTTCTGAAGAACCTTGTGGCAGGTATCCAAAAAATCTGTAGGATCCTACAGATGCACCACTGAAGGTAGTAGTGAAAAGTTTGGTGAACCTATCCAACCTCCATAAAGCATCGGCAATCATAGCTGCCCTATAACTAGCCTGGGGTACCACACCCGTCTGAGCTGCTCCAACTAGATGAACTGCCAACTCGGGTAACACTCTCCATGAAAGCAGCTGGTGCTACTGGAAGCAGACCGACTCGGGTAACACTCTCCATGAGACCTACAAATCGGACTAGAGCATCCTAATGAAGTGTAGTATAAATAAACCCCTCTGGGACCTGAGTTAGGCCCACTAGAACTACTAGAGCTGGGGCCGGAACCTCCCCGTCAATGTCAACCTAAGGCTCTGCCACTGGTGCTACTGCTCGGGGCTAAGCTCTACCCCTACCTCAGCCTCTAATGCGACCTCATCTTCACCCTCTGCCCTTGGTAGGAGCTGCCTGGGGCTCGAACTGCTGAGTAGAAGATGAGGAAGCCTGTGTTCTCCCCATTTGTGA